>CP139502.1:244503999-245703999 GCA_021014915.2 Artemisia tridentata subsp. tridentata
AAAAATGATTTTGATACTTAAAAACTACACTTAAAATTAAACTTAAAGATATTTTTGGGGAATTTGAAATATTGATTGGTAGAAAATAATGAAAGAGAAAAAGTGTATCGCAGTAATCAAAATATAAATAATGTAGATATATTATTAGGTCTAAGAGGCCGTTTGTTTTGTTCGTATGAATCACAATGAGTATCGGATTCAGTATGGGGTATAATGACAATGAATATGAAAAAGTGTATCATTACGATTGTTTATTTTTGGATGACAAAATATGGTATGAAAAAATGTATATATATTTGAATTTTGTAGTGAAAAAGAGAGGGGACTACGGAATGGATTTCATATACACCAAATTAGTGAGTAATAAATCTATTGCTATGATATACTCCCTCCGTCCCAAAATTATTGTCCTCTTTTGACTTTTTCGGTCTTTACTTTTCAACTTTGACCTTAAGTATTTTTGTTTATATTACATAATATTTGATACAAAATATATGAACGGATTGAGTTTTAAATGTATTTTCATTAGTATAATTTTTATCAAAAATTGTATAACACAAACAAAAATATTTATAGTCAAAGTTGAGAAAGAAAGACCGAAAAAATCAAAATGGGACAATAATTTTAAGACGAAAGGAGTACCTATTTTATTTCCGAGCCTACTAAACAAACACATTAAATCAAAATGAAATCCATATGCCTATTCCGATAAGACCAAGAGTAATGAGCGTTGAATTGAGATTCGTTGCCCTTTCAACGGGCGTTGGACCGCCCCCTTGCAGCGTTGAATCTCGTTGAAAACCCAAAAAATCAACGCCCGTTGATCCAACAACGGGCGTTGATTTATTATTTAACCAAATATTAGCCGTTGAAGGTGTCTTTAAAGTCTATATTTGATTTAAATATTCATTTAATTCTTTTATTTTACCTATATTTTACCTATAAATATTACCATTTTATCTCCTTTTTTTACACCTTCTTTCAACTTATTTCTTCATTCTACACAACAAAATCACAATGAATCCCAATCATTTTAATATTCCCGCTTTTGGCTCAAGCCGAAACACACCGTATCAACCTCCACGACGAGCCCCCGAGCAACAAAACAAAGATCCCGATGTAGCGAATTTTCAAGTAGGTGGGACTTTTTGGTTACGTGTTCATCAACAGTTTGTCAAGAGACGTGCGAGGCCCGAGGATGAACGAACGAGAGATTGTTTAACGTCTAAATGGAGGGACGTTAACCAAAAGTGTTCGGCATAAAACGCAATTTACATGCGCGTTAAACGTGGCCGCCCGAGCGGGGGTGATGATGCTCAAGTGCAACAAGAAGCTTTGCTTGAGTTCCAAGAGACCGAATGTAACTTTACTAACTATTTCCCAAGTTGGAAACTTTTAAGGGAATCCCCAAAATGAAAACCGGTAAGCGATGGCCATCAAAGGCGTGCGAAAAGATCCAAAACATCTTCGTCAACCGTCGACGAGAGCCAATCGTCGGATGCACATGTCAACTTTGATCTAAACAAAGAAGATGATGTTGATGTTTTCGAAGACATGACCCGACCAATGGGTAGGAATAAGGCTAGAGACAAACGGCCAATGAGTAGGGATGTTATGGAAGAAGAATTCAAGGGTGTGAGAACCCGAATTGATGATATATACGAATTAAGCCGACAACGTTTAGAGAAAAAAAAGGAAGAATTAGCGATGAAGATTGAAGCACGAAACAAGATGATCAAGTTGGAGGAGGATCGTCAACTAACCGAAGATATTGAGTACTTGTCAAAACCGATACCAACCGAACCCGGTTTAATACGAGACTTGATGTTGATGAAAATAGAGAAAATCAAAGAAACATATGGAATAACCGAACCCGTTAATCTTTAAGTTTTTAATCTAGGATTTTAAGTTTTTTATTTTAATTGTTGTTTTATTTTAATGTATGATTTTATTGTTGTTTTATTTTAATGTATGATTTTAAGTGTTATTTTAAATCAAAACAAACCAAAAAAAAAAAAAAATATATATATATATATATATATATATATATATATATATATATATATATATATATATATATATATTAATAATTATTATTTGTTCTCATTTAACGCTCAAACCCACTACTCTTAAATATTTAAAAATGTCTCATATAACACACATGACACTTGTCAATATTTGCTTCAACCCACACCAAAAAATTACCTCACCACTACTCTTGGTATAAAGGCATACCAAATTGTTGGTATATATATCACCACTAGTTGGTCAAAAGTATTTAATCACCGTTACTACTTGTATAGGGTCAATAGAAGCGTGGGTCACCACTCACAACGCCAGTCCAACTCATATGATTCCATTGGAAGAAATTGTACCATCAACCCCCAAAATGAACCATTCCTACGACGACAGACATGGTTCAAAGTGGTCCCTTGTAATCAGGTCATCAACCAATAACAAGTCGACAACGTTTTGGATAAAACCACGGTTTTCCAATACCACCTTATTTTCACAACAAGATTCTTTCAATTTTCAACTGTCCCCACCAAATATCTTGATTCCATGTCTTCCATGAACGTACCTTTTCATTATGTATCTTTTCTTTATCTTTTTCACTTCAATAAAAATTTGAAATTCTAGGGCATAAATAATTAATTCGTCCGTCACAAGTTTTACAGTTTTATTTTTGTTTACTCAAAATTAAATATTTACTTTCATATATTAGACCAAAAAATATTAAAGAAAAGTAACAAATTTCATTTTATTCGTGCATATGGTAATGATCTTACTTGTTCTTAATTATTTGTAATTTATAAACTAGACGAGTCCCGTGTATATCAACGAGACTTTATAGCGGCAAATAATTATAGTTAAGATATTTTGGTTAAGTGTTTTGGATAACATTTATGAAATAATCAAAAGGTAATTGTTTTACGGTCTATAATAATAGGTTTTAGGTAACATTTATGCATACAAATGTTAAATATATATATATATATATATATATATATATATATATATATATATATATATATATATATATATATATATATATATATATATATATGGGACCTTTCATGTAAACAAGTGATTTCTCCGACAGGGGCTTGGGGAATGGTCCGGTTGACTGGTCATAATGATAAGGGTTCGAACTCAACTCTTGGCTAATTAGGTCACTGGGACAGGAGCTCATTGCCTGTGGACGGGTCCTTGGGGAATGGTCCGGTTGACATTAAAAGATGCATGGGATCGGGGTTTTACCACCGATTAACACCTTTCGGATGTAAACAGATGATTTCTAACATATAGCCATCACTGATTTATGATTTTTTTTTTATTTTTTTATTTTTTTTTCCTTTTTTTGTTAATAGTAGCTTTATTGGTTTAACATGAAAAGGTCACTTTTGATTTCTAAAACTATCGTCTATTTGATCCTATATGTTGTAATCTAATTATTGATTATGTCATACACATGGTCTAATTCAAATTCGAAAGTTGGTTGTAGATTGGTTCATGCATAGCTTTTGAAGGAACAAGTCTTCTTAATGCGTTCTAAATGATTTTATTTTCAGAATTATTATTAAAGGATTTTTTAGTATTATGGGAAATCCACTTTACTTAATTGTTTCCATTAATAAATAAGTTAACTATTTTAAAGGTATTAGGAATCCACTTTACTCAATAAAAATAAATCGTTTCGATGTGGGATACTGGTACTTTTGTTAAATCTAATATCCAATGTGGTGAAAATTATGTTGTGGTGGATGGTAAGTTGTTGGGTGTGAATCAAAGATGTGTCGTCATTAACATATATGCTCCACAAGACTTAAGTGCGAGATCTCGGTTATGGTATGAAATAAAACAGATTATACGGTCTAAAGATGGTTTCTTTATTGTGTTCGGGGACTTTAACGAAGTCAGGGAGGAATCAGAAAGGTGCGGGTTGGTGTTTGATCCTCATGGGGCTGCATTATTCAATGAATTTATTAATGATACAGAATTAGTAGACTTACCAATTGCTGGTCGAAAATTTACTTGGATGAACAAGTCCGGGTAAAAAATGAGCAAGCTTGATCGGTTTTTAATCTCCGAAAGTATTATTAGTGAACATCCGGAGATGTCGGTGGTGGCTTTAGACCATACATGGTCTGATCACTCGCCTATTTTACTGCGTAAACAGAAGGTAGACTATGGACCAGTCCCGTTTCGTATATTCCATTCTTGGTTCGAAGTGCCCGGGTTTCATAAGGTCGTTCTTGAAAGTTATAACAATTTTGCAAATAATCAAGGTGATGCTTGTGTTGATCTCAAAAACAAATTGAAGCATGTTAAAGGAAGCCTTAAATTGTGGCATAGAGAGTTCAAAGAAGCCAAGATATGTACAAGAAAAAAGTTGTGTGAAGAAATTCTTATGATTGAAAAGAAAATGGATGATCAGATGGCTAATGTTGAAGAGGTTCAAAATCGAGCAGTCTGGATAAAAGAGTTGGCAGAGCTTGACAGAATTGATGCTCTAGATGCAGCTCAAAAAGCAAAGGTTAAATGGGACATTGAAGGCGATGAAAACTCGGCATTCTTTCATGGGTTGTTGAACAACGTCGAAGGTTGCAAATGGTTCATGGAATTATGCATGATGGCAAATGGTGTACGGATCCTGAGCTGGTAAAGAGGACATTTCTGGAGTTTTATCGTGACAAGTTTCAGGCAGGTCAGTTTCATACCCCAAACTTGCCTCAGTCTTGCTATAATCAACTTACTGTCGAGGAAATTGAAGAATTAGAAAGGCCGGTTACAATTGACGAAATAAAGTATGCGGTGTGGCAATGTGGAAGTGATAAATCTCCGGGTCCGGATGGTTACTCCTTCAAGTTCGTGAAGAAGTATTGGGAGATCATGAAACAATACATATTTAGAGTTGTGATGGAATTTTGTCAAAATAGTAATATCCCGATAGGATGTAATGCGTCTTTTATTACGTTGATCCCAAAGTAAACATATTTATGTGGCGAGCTAGATTAGACAAGTTGCCAACGCGTTATAATCTATCCCGCAAAGGGATCGAAATCGCATCTATTATGTGTCCTGTATGCGGGGTTTCAATGGAATCGATATCTCATGTTCTATTCACGTGTACGTTAGCAAGGGAGGTTTGGTCGAGGGTATATAATTGGTGTCAAGTTTGTTAGCTTTTGTAAAAAGTGATGGTCATTTGTGTTTTATAATTTTTGTAAAAGTGTTGTTGTTTAGTTAAAAGTGTAGTCAAAGTAGTGGGCTGGTAGTATTAGTTTTGTTATAGTCCAAGTGTATAAGTGTAATACATTTACTAGTCCACTCTAGGCCCAAGTAAAAGCCCAAGCCCATCCAAAGTGTAAAACTATATAAAGCCTCCAACCCTCTCATTTCCAGAGGTTGGAGGTGTGTGTTTTAATGTGTTTATCTCTCTCTAGTTTCTCTCACTAGAAATCTTGCACCACACTTCACCAAAGTGCCTCACATTGATTCTAGTTGTTAGATAAGGTTAGATTTAGGCCATTACAAGTGGTATCAACAGCCAAACATTGATCTAGGGGTTTAATTTTTGATTTTCGGAACTGTTCTTAGCGATATTTCCGAGTTAGGAAATTTTTCTCCGAGTAAATCAAAAAATTTCCGAGTTAGGAACAAAAAATTTCCGAGTAAGTCGAAATTTTTCCGAGTTAGCCAGAATCCTCCGAGTAAGAGGAAAATCCTCCGAGTAAGTGGCAATTCTTCCGAGATAGCCCAGAATCCTCCGAGTAAGGAGTTCCGAGTTAGCAAATCTTCCGAGTAAGTGTGGATTTTTCCGAGTAACTCTAATTCTTCCGAGGTAGGACTTCCGAGATATGGTTTCCGAGTAAGAACTAAGTTTTTTTTCCGCGCAAAGTTTTTTTTTCCGAGTAAGTGAAAAACAAAACTTCCGAGCAAGATAAAAAAAAATTTCCGAGCAAGATAAAAAAAAAATTCCGAGCAAGATAAAAAAAAAATTTCCGAGCAAGATAAATTTTTTTTTCCGAGCTAGATAAAAAAAAATTTTCCGAGCAAGAAAAAAAAAAGCCTTTTTTCCGAGCAATTTTTTTTTCGAGCAACTTTTTTTCCGAGCAAGGATATTTTTTCGAGTTAGGAACATATTTTTCGGGTAAGAAGTCTTTCTCCTACTTAGGAATCCTTCAACTTAGGAAGCCTTAAACTTAGAACTCCATCACGTAAGCAAAACTCGAGAAAGGACAATACTTACATCAAACACAACTCCTATTTCTTTGAACCGATCCAACATCAACTTTATCATACACAACTTCATCAATGACGACTCAACAAGACATTCATGCCGCAGGTTCAGAAAACCGACCTCCAATGTTAGAAAAAGGTGGTTATCTTCCTTGGACGAGTCGTATGAAAAGATACATGAAAACAAAGCCTCAAGGACAAGATAGACTCTTGATCAAATCCATAGAGGAAGGTCCATTCAAGCCTCGTCAGATTCAAGTCACAACTGGGAATCCTGATGCAACTCCTCCAATTGAAGCAACCTTCCAGACTCACACGGAAGAGGAATATACATTGGCAGATTGGAAGCAAATTGAAGCAGATGACTTGGCAATGCATTTAATCCAACTTGGTTTACCACAAAAAATATTTTGTGCTGTAGACAGTTGTGAAACGGCTCATGCTATGTGGGAACGAGTCAAAAGACTCTGTTATGGTACAGACATTGGTAAACAAGACATGAAAAACAAGCTTCTAACTGAATGGGAGAAGTTCACATCCACTCCAGCTGAACAGATTGAATCTTACTACACACGGTTTTGTACTCTAATGAATGAGTTGATCAGAAACAATTTGGCACCTAAACAAATTGTTCAAAACATCAAGTTCATCAACAACCTTCCAGAGGAATGGGGACGATATGTTACTATTGTCAACCAAACTAAGAATCTTCACGATGTAAACTATGATCAGCTCTATGATTTTCTAAAACAAAACCAAGTAGAGGCGAATGAAGTCAGAAAAGAGAAACAAGCAAAACAACAAGATCCTCTTGCACTCATAGTCCAAACACCTACACCTGCAACAGTTAATGCACAACCTTCTTCATCTTCATCCCAACACTTCATGCAACAACAATACAATCCACAAACACCGTTCTACCCACAACAACAACAACTAATCCCACAACATCAATACCCACAACACCCAGATCAAGATGATCAGGATGAGTCAACTGCTGCTTTGACTCAAGCTTTTGCTTACCTAACAAAAGCATTCCAAGGACGCTACTCCACACCTACCAACAACAATCAACGAATCTCATCGAACACTCGCAACAAGCAAATTGCACAGCCGAGTTTCAACATGGGTCAGCAAGGACAGATGGTTGGGGGATATGGGAATCAGCAGGGATATGCTCCAAGATATCAGATGGGTAATCAGAATGCAGGGCAGTATGTTGGAAATCAAATGGGTCAGTATGCAGGGAATCAGATGGGTACAGCTGTTGGTAATCAAAGGGTACAGAATGCTGGGAATCAGTTTGGGAATGTTGCTCAGGGAGCTGGGAATATGAATCAGGGTAATTTGATGAAATGCTTCAACTGTCAGGGTGTTGGTCATATGGCTAGGAACTGTCCAGATAAGTCAAAAAAGAGGGATCTAGCTTACTTGCAGAAAGCATTAATGTTGGCACAGAAGGAAACGGCTGGGTTACAGTTGAGTGCTGAAGAGAATGACTTCATGGCTCTTATGGATGATGCAGAAGATCTTGAAGACATCGATGCAAACTGCATTTTTATGGCAAATCTCCAGGAGGCTAAGTACGACACAGATTCGGAAGCACCTCCTGCTTTTGACACCAATGCGGTTTCTGAGGTACAACCATATGCTACATGTCACAATAATGAAATGTTTGATATGTCACCTCAAAATGAACAGCATCCTGAGACTCCTAATCTCGTTTATGATACATATTTGGACGAACCAAGTTGTAGTAATACTAATTTGGTAACTCCAAATATGGATCCTAATGAAGAATTCGAGTCACAGCATACTGATACTGATGAGGAAACACGTGCTATGTTTGAATCATTATTGCAAAATTGTAGTATGGAAATAGAAAAGGTCAAAAAGATTAATCGCGATGTTAAGGCCGCGAATGTAATCTTGACCACTGAGCTTGAGAGTTATAAGGAAAATGCTAAAGCTTTTGATTTTCACAACAAACGTCAGTAAGATCTTGAGGTTAGCTTAAGAGATTCTGAATTAAGAGAGAAACATTTGCAAATAAAATTTGACACTCTAGATGTTAATTTAAATTTGCAAATCAAATCTCTTAACAAAGAAATGTCTGAACTAACCAACCAGCTTTCCAAACAAAAATCAACTTATTCCAATCTTGAAAAAGAAAAGAAGGAGTTGAATGAAAGGTTTTCAAAACGTGAAAAGGATCTTCTTAAAGAGATTACTGACAAAAAGGAAACCATTGCAAAGTTGGAAGACTTACTTGTAAAAACGGGTCATTCTGCACAAACAGTTAACTTGTTAATAAACGATCCTAACCCAATTTTACATACATTAAAAAAGGTGGCTATCGGTTATGAAAACCCTTATAATCTCAAGAAAGCTCAAATAGAACAGAATGTGCTTTATAATGGTAATTTAATAAATGCTATCCATGACCCTCCTCCGGGTTATGATTCTAGTGAAACGATTGAGCTTTCAGAAGAGAGTAGAAAGAAAATGCGACAATTGAACAGAGAAATAAAACCCATTGACTATAATGAAGTTAACAAACTTGCTGGGGTTCATCTTGTTCAAAAGGAGTCACCTCTGTTTTTTCAAAAACCAGTGGTTTTCACAAAACAAAAAGCTGTTTCAAAACATCTGTCTAACATCGAACAAATGGCATCTAAAAACACTTGTGAAACAAGTGCAGCTAGACTATATTTGGTTGATCTTAAACAGAGAATTGAAACACTTCAAAGTATTGTGGCATCCAAAACAAACAGTAACAACAATGACTGGTTTTCAAGTTTTCAGACTGAACTAAAAGGAATGTTTGACAAAGACATTAATCCACACATTGCTGCAATCTATGCGGTCGTTCAAAATGTGGAACACAATCTTTTGAAAGAGTCAGCAGAATTCGTTAAGGACCACAAATCCTTAGTGAATGAAGCTAATGAATACTTGGAACGCATAACGATTTTGGAAAAACAAAATGACTCTCTCTCCTTCGAAGCTCTATCGACTGATATTATGTCTATTATTTACCAAAACATATTCTGTTGAGGATGATGAACGACTTCGAGCTGAGACTTCCCAAATTGTTGTAAAATATGAAAAGGCACTTGCCAAGATTGAAAAAAAAATGTCACATATTTTAAACAACTTGATCAGAAAAAGGAAGAATGCAAGTATGACAAATTGTCGTATGAGCGTTCTTACCACAACATGCAAAAACAAATTGATCTTTTGAAATCTCAGCTTGAAAGTCAAAAAGGGAAGGGTGAGGAAACAAAGGGTATTGCACCATCAACCCCCTTGCCTAATGAGAAACAAAAAGAGAAAGCAGTTGTCCAAACATCAAATGTAATAGCACCTGGCCTTTATAGGATTAGTCCCACTACTGCGTCTGCCTCTACATCTAAAACATATAGGGCGATAGACAAAAGTAAGAAAGATAATCCAACTGAGTCTAGGAATGCTACAACAACATCTAAGGACAACCCCATAAATTCTAATGAGTGTGCCTTACCTTCTACAGGAATATAAAGCAACTCTAGGAGCAAGAGACAGTCTAGGAGCAATAACAAGAAACCTAGTGTCTCGCCTGTTTATGAGAGTGCAAGCAAGAAAGTAGAAGAACACCCTAGGAATTTACCGCTTTCCAAGAAGAAACATGTATCATCTAGTTGTAATGTTAAGACTCCTGTTTCTAATGCATATAATGATTCTGAGTGTTTAATGCAAAAGAAAACTTTGTCTGTAAATGCTTGTGATGATAATGTTTCTCATGATGTGAATAAGAATGATATGCCTGAACAGAAAAAGGTTCCTTCAGTAACTAGGGATAAGTCTAGATATATTCGAAGACTTATTGCAAAAGCTAGGAAAACCACTAGCAACCTATTACCTAAGGATCACACCAAGTTTTGTGCATGGAAACCAACGGGTAGAAAGTTTGCACTTAAGAATGGCACATTAGAAATAGTTCCCAATGCATCTAAGGAAACCAGTTCTAAGTGTAATAAACCTGTTACTTCTAACCCCTTGGAACCAAATGTTAAACGGTTTCCATACACAAAATCCTCTGTTCTTTGCAGGTCATTGAAATTTGTCTTTGGATCGTCGACTCGGGTTGCTCCAAGCACATGACCGGGAATCTGAAGCTGCTGATCAATTTTGTGTGGCAGTTCATGGGGACTGTACGGTTTGGGAATGATCATGTTGCAGCTATTCTGGGTTATGGTGATCTTTGGTTTGGGAATTACTTGATCACTCGGGTTTACTATGTCGAAGGGTTGGGACACAATCTGTTCTCAGTCGGGCAGTTTTGTGATATAGATTTAGAGGTTGCTTTTAGGAGAAACACTTGTTTTGTCAGGAATTTGGTGGGGAATGATCTCTTAATTGGGAATCGCGGCACCAATCTCTATGCAATTGACATAAACCAAATGGCCTCTTCATCTCCTATTTGTCTCATGACCAGGGCAGGCGAAACAAAATCCTGGTTGTGGCATAGACGTTTGTCCCATCTGAACTTTGACACGATCAACAAGCTTGCCAAAGACAACATCGTCTCCGGTCTTCCTAAATTCAAATACACCAAAGAACACCTATGTCCATCATGTGAGCAAGGAAAGAGCAAAAGGGCAACATATAAACCTAAACCCGTACCTAGTTCAGTTGATAAGTTGCATTTGTTGCATATGGACTTATGTGGCCCAATGAGAGTTCAAAGCATAAATGGGAAAAAATATATTCTTGTAATTGTTGACGATTATTCAAGATATACATGGGTAAAGTTTTTGAGATCAAAAGACGAAGCACCAAGCACCATCATCACCTTTCTGAAGTGTATTCAAGTTTTACTTCAAGCTCCAGTTAGGATAGTAAGAACTGAAAATGGCACGGAATTTGTCAATCTGGAGTTAAGAACATTCTTTGAAGACACTGGTATTACTCACCAGACATCCGCTGTTAGAACTCCACAGCAGAATGGAGTAGTAGAAAGAAGGAATCGAACCCTTGTAGAAGCTGCTCGCACTATGCTGATCTATTCCAGTGCACCGTTATTCTTATGGGCTGATGCTGTTTCTACTGCTTGTTTTACTCAAAACCGATCCCTAATCCATCCAAGATTCAATAAAACCCCATATGAACTTGTCAACAACCGAAAACCCGATATCTCTTACCTACATGTATTTGGTGCTTTATGTTATCCAACAAATGATAGAGAAGATCTGGGAAAGTTGAAAGCCAAGGGCGATATTGGAATCTTCATTGGTTATTCTGAAAACTCGAGGGCATTCAGGGTGTATAAAGGGAACAAAGATGAATGTGAAGTTTGATGAAATTTCACAAATGGCTTCTTAGAGACTCGCTCTAGAACCCGCGCTTAACCCAATGACTTCCGGACATATCAGTTCGGGACTCGCACCTCAAGGAGCTCAATCAATTCATAATGAACAACCCACAACTCAAGAACTGGATAATTTCTTCGAGTTTATGTACGATGAATACTATGGTGGCGCTTCGAAAAATGCATCTAACCAACATTCCGCTGCACCCACTCAACATCAACAACCACCACCACCACCACCAAATCCAGATGCATCCACAACATTCGAAGCTGGCGCACCAACTCCCTCAGCCTCAACATCATCTACATTTACTCCAGCAACTCCATTCATTGAAATTGTTCTACCAAGAATTGATGAGCAAGAACAAAATCATGCTGTGTTAGACGAAGACGTCTTTGAAAACCCGTTTGGAACGGAATATGGTGAATCATCTTCCAGATTACATGAACCGTCTAACACACATTCGTTCAGTCCGAGGTACCCTTCAACTCTACAGTGGACAAAAGACCATCCGATAGAACAGGTTATTGGTGAACCCTCAAGACCAATTCAGACGAGAAAACAACTTCACACCGATTGCGACTTGTGCATCTATGTCTGCTCAGTCAGTCTCATAGAACCTAAGAACATTCGGGAAGCAATGGCAGATAATGCCTGGATTGAAGCGATGCAGGAAGAACTTCTTCAATTTCAAATCCATGACACCTGGGATTTAGTTCCAAGACCAATTGACAAACTAGTCATTGATCTTAAGTGGTTATGAAAAAACAAAAAGGATGAAGAAATGACTGTAATTCGCAACAAAGCTCGTCTGGTGGCAAAGGGATACAGACAGGAAGAAGGGATAGATTTTGAAGAGTCATTCGCACCAGTTGCAAGGCTTGAAGCAGTCAGGATTTTCTTAGCTTATGCGGCTCACAAGAACATCACGGTTTATCAGATGGACATCAAGACAGCTTTCTTGAATGGAACTCTGAAAGAAGAAGTGTACGTGAGTCAGCCAGATGGATTCGTTGACAAAGATCATCCGGAATACGTCTACAAGCTAAAGAAGGCGATCTATGGTTTGAAACAAGCCCCACGGGCGTGGTATGACGAGTTATCATCTTTCCTACTTCATAATAATTTCACCAAAGGAACAATTGATCCAACCTTGTTTACAAGAAAATACAAAAATGACATTTTGATTGTTCAGATTTATGTGGACGACATCATATTTGGGTCCACTAATCGGACACATTCAAAACATTTTGAAAATCTCATGAAAAGCAAATTTGAAATGTCCATGATGGGTGCATTAAAATTCTTTTTAGGCTTACAAATTCATCAATCCCCACGTGGTATTTTTCTTAATCAGGCTAAATACACAATTGAGATTTTGAAAAAACATGGAATGGACAATTGTGACTCTGTTGGTACTCCAATGGTCACTTCACCAAAAATTGGCGCTGACCTATATGGGAAACCCATGGATCCAAAGAAATATCGGAGCATGATTGGTTCTCTCATGTACCTAACTGCTAGCCGACCAGATATTCATTTTGTTGTTTGTTTACTTGCACGGTTTCAGGCAAGGCCTACCGAACTTCACCTCCAAGAGGTTAAACGGATCTTTCGATACCTTCGAAGAACCATTAACATGGGTCTTTGGTATCCGAAGGATTCGGAGTTTACACTAATAGCATTTTCAGATGCAGACCATGCCGGTTGCCAAGTTACAGCGAAAAGTACGTCAGGCGGAGCTCAATTTCTGGGAGAAAAGTTAGTAGGCTGGTCCTCAAGGAAACAAGACTGCACTGCTTTATCAACAGCAGAAGCCGAGTATGTGTCTCTATCTGCGTGTTGTGCTCAAGTCCTTTGGATGAGAACACAACTCACAGATTATGGTTTCTCTTTCAACCGCATACCTTTGTATTGCGATTCAAAAAGTGCCATAGCCATCTCGTGCAACCCAGTGCAACACTCCAAGACCAAGCATATTAGAGTCCGCTATCACTTCATAAAAGAGCACGTTGAAGAGGGTACTGTTGAATTGTTTTTCGTGAAGACTGAATACCAACTCGCCGATCTATTTACTAAAGCCCTCCCAAAAGAGCGGTTTGAAAATTTAGTTTGTCGAATTGGAATGCGAAGCCTAACTCCAGAAGAGTTAGAAAGTCTTCTCGAATCTTCTTGATTTATATCAAAAAGCTTCGCATGTAAATATTTTTGTAAATATATACTTGTTCAAAATTAATACTGTAAATACAGAAAATTTCAAAAAGACATAAAAAATATAAAACTCAAAAACCAAAAATATTCTTCTCACGACATGTCTCTTGTATAATCGATATTCTGTACGTATCTAGAAATATCATTCAACAATGATACGGGCATGTACAGATGCTTGAGCGAGAGTTCTTTTTTTATGTTTTTTTTAAAACATGTCGTTTCTCAAATTTTTCTTCATTAAGGCTTTCGTACATTTCAGTACGAGACCCGTGCTTTATTGTGAAATCTTTTATCGTGGCCCGAGTAATTCAACTCGACAAGATTTCATATAAAGGCTACATTGATGACTTCTGATTATTTCCGATCAGAACTCGCAATGTTAATGGCGAAAAGCTAAAACCTGTGAGCACTTAATCAAAATTGTTTCAAAAGATTTTTCAAAGTCTTTTTATAAATTCTGTGCTCACAACAACTCCCTCAAAGACCTCTAAATGCTTTTAAATTCAAAAGTTTAACCATTTGCTCTGATTAAGGGGGAGTATAAAAAGAAAAATGTTCCATTTTCATGCTAAAATCAGTCCGTCTCTCCACAAAAAGTTTCATTTTAATCAACTGTTTTCAAAAATACCACTTCATGCTATTTTTGAGGGGGAGATTAAGTGTTTATTAAACATAAGGGGGAGAGGACGTGATTAAAATGTGATCAAAAAGTTTTTGTCGTTGGAATCTCAAGACTCAGTTATAACCCTCGAATTGTCGAAACTAAATGTCCGTTATCGAAAAGACTTGTCCTGGACGGGTAATAATTTCAAGCTGGTTTTCCAGTGATGTAAGCGTGTCTCGCAAAGGACTTGTCTGAGTAGAATGTACCAATTCGAGAGATGATCATTGAATATGACCGGGACGGGTAATAATTTCAAGCTAGTCTAACTAGTGATGCAAGCGTGTCTCGCGAAGGTCATGATCATTGAAAATTGATCATTTCAAATGTGCGAACTCTACCCAATATGTGCAAGTTAATTAAAAATGCATGAGCGCATGTGAAGGGGGAGTGTTTCAAAAATGCAAAACTCTCAATGTGTTAACAAAATGTGTTTTCTCATAAACATGTTGAGAGATTTTCACAAGGTTTTATGGCAAGTGACAAATAATCTAGGATAATCATGGAGTAATAAGGTGATTATGGTTAGGTTATGTCCAATGATCCGCCAGAACCGGAGGGATCTACCCAAGGACAATTCCAATAGCTTAGCATTAGAAGTCCTTAGGTAAAATTGAAAAAAATGAGTATAATGAGAAAGGAGAAAGAAGGGGTTGAAGAATGAAAAAGAAAAGTTTTTGTAAGGGTGAAAAGAAATAGCCCACCATGAAAACTTAGGTCAGAAACTGGGTCAATACATCTGCTATCGGTACTCACTAAGGTGATACTGATATTAAAGACAAGACGTCATGGACCCAGTGACGCATTGCACCACCCCTCCTATCCACTCAGATATCTCTTAAAAGATATTTGTTTCATTTCTCACGGAGATCAATGTATAATCTATCGACCTCTCACTCCGAGATGAGTTGATATTGAAAAGGTGGCACTCTGCTCCATGCCTCCGACGACTAAAACCAAAACGCAAATTATTGAGTCTAGAGACATGAGATTCATCAAAGATCTCTTAGGAACACTTCCAATGAAATACACTTGTATTCATCAAAAGGGTATAAGTTGTATGAGTCTGAATGAGATCTAAGGATCTTGCCTTATGTCATGATGGTTACTAGCTTCAAACGGTCTACAGTCTTGAAGTGATACTCCGGTATACTTCAGAGGCTCTTGGTAAAGATTAGAGAAAGTTTTCACATTATGCTGATAACGATCTCGAAATCTGAACCTATTAGCGCTGGACGATTTATTGCTAACTGTTTTATGCAGGTACTGACGAAAGTCCATTGACCATCATCATCTACAACGACGACGAATCTGGACAGAAGAAGTAGATCAAGGCAAGACCGACCAAAAGACGATACTTTGAAGATCACAAAGCATGAAGGAACAAAGAAGCAAGACTATTCTAAAACAACACACTAAGCTCAAGACTATGAAGACACAAGACCTAATCACACGGAGCATCATTTGAATGACCATCCCTTAGGGGGAGATGTTAGCTTTTATAAAAAGTGATGGTCATTTGTGTTTTATTATTTTTGTAAAAGTGGTGTTGTTTAGTTAAAAGAGTAGTCAAAGTAGTGGGCTAGTAGTATTAGTTTTGTTATAGTCCAAGTGTATAAGTGTAATACATTTACTAGTCCACTCTAGGCCCAAGTAAAAGCCCAAGCCCATCCAAAGTGTAAAACTATATAAAGCCTCCAACCCTCTCATTTCCAGAGGTTGGAGGTGTGTGTTTTTAATGTGTTTATCTCTCTCTAGTTTCTCTCACTAGAAATCTTGTACCACACTTCACCAAAGTGCCTCACATTGATTCTAGTTGTTAGATAAGGTTAGATTTAGGCCATAACAAAGTTTCTACGAGGGATATGACTGATTTATCCGAATGGCTAGATTGGTGTGATCAGAATGCTAATGTCCGAAATTGTAAAGTCAATCTCGAGGTTATAGGTGTTTCGATGTGTTGGTTCCTATGGAGATGTCGAAATTCAGTCGTTTTTTATTCGGGGAAGATGCGGAAAAGAGACTTAGTTGATAACATTATTTTGTATTCTTTTAATTGGTTAAAGTATTGAAACCCAAAATTTTGTATTAATTGGGTTGAGTGGCTTCAAAGCCCCTTGTATTTGTATTAGTCTAGTTCTTTGCTAGACTTTTTTTTTTTTTTTTTTTTAAAGTTCGCTGTTCAAAAAAAAAAACATATTCTAAAATACAATTAGCGTACTTGATCATAATGTTAGGTGATTGGATGTTAGTTATGGTTCATAAGAATTAGTCATGGTTCACGTACAAATATATTTTTATTTAACCAATTACACAGCTAGTCAAATACCACATTCAATTTACCTCTCGACACAAATCATTCCCGTTACCGAAATCTACACTGCGCGCAGACTGTCTTGCGCGCGCACAAAAAGACGTAGACCATTCTGCTGCTGACGCGTGTAGACAATATCAAATATTAAAAAAAATAGTGATGGACAATTACGAGTATTAACCCGTGAGTGATACATATTGAGAAGTGATGACACTTAGGAGTATTAACCCGTGACTGATACATAATGAAAATTTGTACAAAATTAAATTTTCATCTTTCTATTTTAGTTTATGTAATTAAAAAATGTCCGTTTCAAGATGTAACAAATCAAATTGTTTGCAAGCTTAAAATAAATTCTATTGATGCACAATGTGATGGTCTCATTTTTCTTAAAATGAGTGTAAATTATGATGGACATTTATGAGTATTAACTCGTGTGAATGATACATAATGAGAAGTGATTTCTATGTTATTAATATTACTTCGGAAAATACGAGCTGCAATGTGAACACTGCATATTAAGCTGCAATATTAACAATGCATAATGGTGGCATGAAAATAATTTCACGGTGTACAAAGCTCATCGATCTCTTATATTTAGAAAGATTATTCGTAAACAAACATATTTTCTTTTGGAATGATAAGAACTTTAAATCCCAATGTGGAGCTAAGGTATGGAAATGAAATTACATACATGAGGATAGAGCATTACAGATATTATTAAACCAGTGTTTCCAATTTTAAGTTGGTTATTTAGCCGTAGTAGTGATCCTAGCAAATCATAAAAGCTTGATCTCGTTGAAAAGTATATCAGATTTTAGTCTTTTGGGGATGCACATCATATCGTTGCGAATCTGCCACAGAGTCCATAGGCATGTTTAAACAACTACATCGAAAGCTTTGGGAACGTCTAAGTTAATTGTGTCATCAAGGTTTTTAGTTTTCAAAAATCGAGAACAACTACTATTAGAGGAATAGGCCTAAGCCCGGTTTGTGGGTTTAGGGTATTTAAGGTTTTCACAATTATAAAAAATAGTCAATAATAAAATTATACCTCAGGAGAGAATCCGGCTCGCATCAATTGGTACCGGAGGAAGATGACTCAACTACTTGTATAAACCAAACCACATCGATTTCTACCACAATTTTTTTTTCTCATACATAGCTCCAATATGAATATTATTTACCATCTAATTGAACACTAATGAATTGCAAAGAATCATCTTTACGAACAACAATGATTAGAAAATAACCAATCAATTAAATACCAAACCCTGATACCAGCAACCGAATAACTAGAAACAAACAAACCCCAAAACGAATCGCAAAAACAGATGACAGTCAAATAACAATCAAGTAGGTAACTCTAAATACGATTAAACGTTTTTTGGAGTAATATATTTTCCATGTCTTTTGACGTTTTACCCAAAAAAAAATCAAACAAAAGATGCATAAAACAAAATAGACAAACCAATTACTCTCTTCGTCTCATATTAAGTGTTCACAATGGGATCTTGGGATGTCCCAAATTAAGTGTCCATATTGTATTCCAACCAATGAGATAAGACTTTAGTGGGTAAAAATGATATTTGATTGGTTGAGAGTGTAGTTAGTGAATTTTCTAAAACTTTGTGAATTTTGAAAGTGTACACTTAATATGGGACAGATGGAGTACTAAATAGAAGTTTGATCCGCAATACTAACAACCCTCAAGCTTTGATACCATGTAAAAACCAAACACACAATACAATAAGTATATATACTAGAAACTAGGGGTGGCAATTTCTGACCCGACACGAAACCTGACCTAAAACCGACATGAAAATTAACAGGTTCGGGTTGAGTCTAATAGATTTCGGGTCGGGTTTGGGTCGACCCATCTAACCCGTTTATTAAACAGGTCAGGTTCGGGTTGTGAATAAATTAAGCGGGTCGACCCGCCAACCCGTTTAAGATTTTTTTCTTAAATTAAAAATTATTTATATTTTATTATACCGGTTAAATGGGTTAAACGGGTCGACTCGCAAACCCGTTTAACCTGTCTAACTCGTGTAATGTGCCAACTTTTGTATATAAAACAGGTTAAATGGGTCAACATGAAACCCGTTTAACCTATTCAACCCGTGTAACTTATTTAACCCGCCAACCCAAATATATAAACGGGTTAAATGGGTCAGGTTCAGGTTATGTGTAAACATGTTAGGGTTGACATAGCTGACCCGATAATTTAAATGGGTCAGGTTCGGGTTAGGGTTTACTGACCCGCCAATCTGTCAACCCGAACCCGACCCGAATTGCCACATAGTAGAAACAAATGATAAAACCTTACAAACCAATTACTAAATACAACTAAATATGGGCTCGTGGGCCACTTATGAGTTATTATGCTAACACTATACACGTTTCCTTAACAATGTCACAATTAACAAAAAGGTCTTCAGCACAAATCGTACATCGAACTTGTATCTAAATCAATGCCCCGTTAGTTCATGGTAATACTCGTTGGAATTCTTCGATTAATGATATGCGAAAAAGTTATTTATTTTTTAGGGAGGAGTGTATGCCAACAATATATAGTTCGCGGGACCCAAGAGTTTATTTGTGATTTTATAAAATTTGCAATACATAATGTATCATGTACTAGTACGGTATAATAATTTTGTTTGCTTGTTTACATACATGTAACGTTTTTTTATGTGGAAGAATGTTTACTTTTGTTGGATACATCTAGAAAAGAATGGAAATTTGCCAATAATAAGCTAGCAAAAGCAGAAACATCCAATATAGTACAGGTGGAATACGATACACATGCCACTTGGGATTTTTTAGGCTCCAACGTACAGCATACCATACTGCACAGTGCCTCTGCATAGCTATTCGTACATTTGTGGTTTCACCTACGAGCGTTTTTTTTTTTTTTTTTTTTTTTTTTTTTTGTTTTGTTTTGTGAGTGAGTGTAAATTTTTTTTGTGATATGTTATGAGACCCACATGTACTAATAACAATTATTGAGTGTTATTGTTAAAGAAGGTTTTTTAGTTATTAGGGTGTTAGTGGATGAATGCTGAGTTAACACACAAACACCCTTAACATATTCTAAACTAAGAAAAAAGGAATACTGTCACTTTTTTCCTTCTTCTACCACATATTTAACCAATCACACTTTCACCTCAACCACCTGGTTACAGTTTGTGCTTGTACAACAGGAATTCTAATTCTAATGGGGAGGGGACGGGTGACGTTGAAAAGAATCGAAAACAAAATAAATCGTCAAGTCACTTTCTCAAAACGTAGAACAGGTTTGTTGAAGAAAGCTCATGAGATTTCTGTCTTATGCGATGCCGATGTTGGACTCATTATCTTCTCCACCAAAGGAAAGCTCTGCGAGTTTGCTACGGATGCTTCGTAAGTCTTTTTTTGGCTCTCGAAATGAATGATTTTTTGCATAATCGTATACCATTTTTGAAAAGTTATACTACTATACTGCTATGAAACTTAATTTAAAATCGAAGAAATCGTCGTAAAAAGGAGTACATGAATCAGATCTGTACGTTGTTTAATTTTAACATGATCATAAATTATCATAACCATCATCATGTATGCTTTTGAGATGTTTGTTGTTAAGTTTAAAATAATACATCATCATGTATGCTGTTAAGTTTAAATAATACTACATCAAATGACTAAAGTTACTCATGTTATTACTGTTTTTTAAAATTAAATATTTTGAAGAATCGGTAACTCTTTTAGCTAAATAATCTGGTAACTAGTTTGGATTTTTAGTTAGTTATTTAAACAATTTGTATCACAACACCCCTATCTAGAAATATGGTTTTGACGCTGGTATAACTTTACTGACTTGTATATTGAACTTTTCTAAACATAGAAACTAAGTAAGTTTCATGCAAACTACAGTTTTAGAAACGAGTGTTTTGATTAACTATAATAGAGTATTTATTTTTTCTTTTTTCGTGGGTCTATGGTGGGGTCCTACTATGCTCACAAGTGTCAAAATATGGTACCAGTAATATAATATGTGAATTTTTAGGGTTTATAATTTTAAGACAAAATTTACTGCAAATAAGGCCCACGAAGGAGAAAAAGCACCAATGAGAGAACGAAAACACACATACTACGTCACCTCATACTTTGTAACTCATCACTTGCTTTCGTTCTCTCTCTATGTGCTACTAGCCTACTAGTTACTTTTACTTTTATTGTAAAAGTCTATTTTTATTCAATCGAAGTAATCACATGCTCACAGCCAATGAGGTTAACGCATAGTTGTTAATATTCCGATCCTAATCTTAAGATCTTACAATTTTACGATTCTACGAAGTAAAAACGATCCGGATCCTATGTAGGATCTTAACAAGCCTAAGATCTTATAGGATCCTGATCTTTACCATAAGATCTTAAGATCTACTCCGATCCGATCTTACTTTTCTCGAAACGCAAACCAAAAAAACTACAAATTTATGGTTATGTTTTTATAAAATTTAAAAAACAACATGTGATTCTTCTTAAACATTTTATATTCATAATTTATGACAACATTTTCATGAAATATTCATATAATTACATGTTTATAATATATAATAATTTGTATATTTAAATAGTATTACAAATATCATTTAATAATAGCATTATAGTAGGATCTTAGGATCCCGATCCGATCTTATGATCACGATCTTACAAATATGAAAATGATTTTAGGTAGGATCCCGATGTTGAAAACCTTGGTTTAACGACTTGATTAATTGCAAAGAAAAGGCAAATCTTTCTATTCTAGTTTCTATTCTTAATGTTGGAAAAACTCAATAGACCCGGATGTTACGAATGTGGGATTACTCACAAAACTTTGAAAAATTGAACTCAACACAACAATCACCCGTTAACCTTGACTTAAAGTAAAGAACACACAAGAATGGTTTAACCAAACGTTTTATTAAGAGTAAATTACAAAGATGGTCCATGTGGTTTGCGTTGACTCACACTCTTGGTTCTTTGACCTTTTTTTTTTGCACAAACAGTCACTAACTCTGAAACCCTTAACACCCACGATCCCTTGACCAAACGACGTTAGGTTTGACTGTTAAACACCACTCATGTGACATGCACATGAGGGTAAAATAGTTTTTTAACCATTCATCTTCAACCAGCCTCAATCCATTTTTATTTCTTTTGGACAAACTTAGATTTAGTAATACCAAATGAATGAGACACCAAAACCCAATTAAACTTTCATTTATTTTCCTTTGAATCACATGTTAATCGTTTCATTTTTTCATCAAAAAAAAAAAAAAAAAAAAAAAAAGCAACCATCTATCAATCATTTTTACAAAAAACAACAATCTATCATCACAAAAATAATTAAAAATCTGGCCAACCATTCATCATCTTCATCATCAAACCCATTTTATTATCACCATTCTTGTATCTTACAAATCATACAAACCTTTTTTTCTCAAAATTGGTTTGAATCATTTTTGGAAGACAAAGATCTAGTTTAAATCTGTAATGGAGTAATGGTCTATATGTGTATTTCGATTTAAATGCATAGATTTGATAAAAAGATGCAAAAAGTACATGACTCTTTAGAGGTTCCTTTTAAAAAGTATAGGAATCAAAAGTTTGCATGTGCTATTTTCGGTGATTATGTATTTGGAGCAACGTAGCCATTAAAAAATATCTACTCTATTTAATTTGGTTGCAGTTCTTTAAGTATACCAATTGAAAAGCTACTAACATGAATAAGCACTTATTTAATGTATTGTAAAACACGAAACAACTAAAACAATTAAAAACATGGTTTTATTCTTTCCCAAGCCGAAATACACAAACAACAACCACAATTGTTTCTTGATTTCTTACAAATCATACAAACATTTTTTCTAAATCTTGACCCAGTACATACACAAATTCCTAAATCTTAACCCAGTTCATATCACATCATCCTCAAGATTAAACGAAAATCAAACAACAACAAAAACACAAACAACACCTCAAGATTAAACGAACATCATCCTCGTGATTCTAGCCAAGACCGAGCATAAACCAAACAAACTCACCCGAGACCAAAAAGCATAATAAAATTACCTGAGACCATTAAGATCTACAAACAAAACAATCACCAAGAAAAATATAAAAGGGTTGCTTTCGATCGAGTTACATTTGTGTTTCTGGATTAAACGAACATCATCCTCGTGATTCTAGCCAAGACCGAGCATAAACCAAACAAACTCACCCGAGACCAAAAAGCATAATAAAATTACCTCAGACCATTAAGATCTACAAACAATACAATCACCAAGAAAAATATAAAAGGGTTGCTTTCGATCGAGTTGCATGTGTGTTTCTGGATATAACAAGAACAACATCAAGAACAACATACATTTTTTTTATGAAAATCAAGCAACACATAAATCCCTTTTCGAATACTAACTGAAAATAAAAGGATATTTATGTATGTGGTATTCAGTTAGGGAAAAAGAATAAAAAAGGGTGTGGTGGGTTTGTGTTGCAAGAAACAAGAATCACAAAATGTTTTTATGGTTTGTGTTTTAGTGAGTTTTATTTGGTAAAGAACAAAGAAAGATAATGTTTGTGTGGTGGGTGATAGTGATGAAAAGAGTAATAAAAATAGAGATAGAGATAAAGATTATATATATATATATATATATATATATATAATATATATATATATATATATATATATATAATATATATATATATATATATATATATTATATATATATATATATATATGAAGAAGGTTGGCTGGGAAGAAAGGAAGTGGGTGTGGTTATTTGTATTTTTGTGACAAAAGTGAAAAAAAAAAAGAAAAAGTATAAAGACAGTTATACCCTCATGGGTCTTACACATGACAGGTTTTAACGGTCAAATATAACGTCTGTTTGGTCAAAGGATCGTGGGTGTTAAGGGTTTCAGAGTTGGTGATTGTTGGTGCAAAAAAAAAAAGTCAAATGACCAAGAGTGTGAGTCAACGCAAACCACAGGGACCATCTGTGTAATTTACTCTTTTATTTAATAGCTAAAAGAATGATGTACAATGACCCCTCCCCCTCATCAAGGAAAGATGAGATCTTTTCTGTTAATGCTATTTATTCTCACATTTTTTGAATTCGGCATCGAGACACTTGATTATCAAGAACGTTAAAAGGAAATCTTTTTTAAAGAATAGGAAATAATATGTTTCTTAATATTGAAATATTTCTATTATAATTTCTAGCTATTTTTAGTCTGTTAGGACCTTTGGTATCAAAACTCTACTAGATCGGGAGATCAAGAATGGAAGATAGAACGGAACTTCATTATTTTGTTTTGTAGAGAGAGAAACTAGAGATAGAGAAAGAGTGGTGTAGAGAAAATGTTTGAAACTTTATTAGAACAAAACTCAAACACACCCCTCATGGAGAGTTATAAATGATATTTATAGCCGTATGAGCGTACACGGATAAGGAAATTACATAATACATCCCTACACTATGACTATCTATAAAACTAGTTCAAATCTAGTAAACTGTCCTCACTTAAGATTCTAACAATCTCCCCTAAGTGACGATAGATTAGATTTTTTTACATTGTTGTCTACAAGCAGTGTTGCAAAAAAAGGTCTACAAGGCCGATTAATCGCCGATTAGGTGCTACAAGGCCAACGACCTTGCCGATTTATGTAACTGGGTCAAACAAGTAGGTCAACTGTGGTCAACGGCTATCAACGGCGGTCAATGGTGGTCAAACTTGCCGGAAGTACCCAAAACTCACTGTAAACTTATTTTGATCACTTATATTAGCTCTTTAAGTCTATTACAAGTTGTTTTTTAGAAAATACATTGCTGGAAATACCTAAAACTCACCGGAAATACACAAAACTTGCCGGAAATAACTAAAATTTGTCAGTAATGCCAATCCGGTTAATTACCGATTAATTCCACCTAGACCGATTACAAGCTACAAGGTGGTCGACCGCCCGACTACCGATTCGCGATTTTTGCAACATTGTCTACAAGTAAAACTAATGATGTCATCGGAAGCGCACTAAATCTGAGGATGTCTTTGAAGTTCTTTTCTTCTGAAGGTGCCTTAGTTTTGGACTCTTCCACTAGAAAACGAACAATGGGATGATAACTAATTGGATTTTACTGTCCCCCAATTAGATCAACATGTGATGAAGCTTTTTCACAAACCTTTAATGTTTCTGAATCGGCTCACCCCCAAAATGACATTCCCTTTTATAGAATCGAAACTTGATGTAGTTAAGTACCTTTTGTCTTTAGGCGAAACGGAAAATGTAGAAGATACGACAAACCACACTAAACAAGTCATCTTCGTGAGATATACAACCAACCAACCAGATTGACTTGAAGATAAATAAGTACACGAACTCGCGAAGAGCCAACTTCAATCCCAACTTCGTAGTAAAATTAACCCCCTAAAGTAGTCACTTTGTCATTAGAGTGCAAAATCTAGTCTTGTGAATTGAATCTTGATAAGGATCGATCATATGAAAATTGATGTAGTATATGTTTCGATGATGTATTGTGATTCGGTTTAAGGTAAGGTGTTATTTTGGTTGTCTTTGAACACAAAGTTATTTTGCTTATCTTGTTCCAACTATCTCGGTTGTGTATTGAAATAATTATCTCGGTTTTGAGCTGAAATAATTATCTTGGTTTTTAGGTGAAATAGTTATCTCGGTTTTTATCTAGGTATTGAAGTGAGATAATTCTCTCGGTTTTTATCTAGGTTTTGAGGTGAGATAATTATCTAGGTTTTGAGGTAAGATAATTATCTCGGTTTTGAGGTGAGATAATTATCTCGGTTTTTATCTAGGTCTTGAAGTGACATAATTATCTAGGTCTTGAGGTGACATAATTATCTCAGTTTTTATCTAGGTTTTGAGGTGAGATAATTATCTAGGTAGGTTTTGAGGTGAGATAATTATCTCAATTTTTATCTTGGTTTTTAGGTACAATGAACCTAGACACATTCTAAAAACCGAGATAATTGAGGTTATGAACCGAAATGATTTTGGCTTAAGATTTGCAAGTTTTAATCCATAAACCCGCGAATCTTTTGTCTTCTAAGCATGTTTTTGAACCAAGAAAAACACTCTGAATCGAATCAAACACCCTTAAAAACCGATATACCAAAAACATAAGTTTTTCCCATAAACCATGAATCAAACTTGATTTTTATGATGAAACCATTAAATCTAATCCATTAGATACATAACACAAACCTTAAGAAAGCATTAGAACACAAAGGATCCAAGCTTTATCCGTTAAAACACAAACTTTTTCTAAAAATTATTTCGGTTCATGTATAAACTTTCGAACACCATTTTAAAACCAAAGTTTGATCTTGTTTTAAAAAAACAAACACTCCAACAATCATATGTAGACTCTGATACCAATTGTTAGGACCCTTGGTATCAAGATTCTACTAGATCGGGAGGTCGACAATGGAAGATAGAACCGAACTTCATTATTTCAGTTTGTAGAGAGAGAAACTAGAGAGAGGAGCGTAGAGCAAATGTGTGAAACTTTATTAGAACAAAACTCAAGCACACCCTCTTATAGAGACTCACGAGGGGTATTTATAATCAAATGAGTGTACAAGTATAAGGAAATTACATAATACACCGTTACACTATGACTATCTCTAAAACTAATACATATCTAGTAAAATGCCGCCACTTAATATTCTGACACTTAAATAAAATTCCGATGATAAAAGAACAGAAAGTGGGATTTTTAACAAATAATCGACATATGATTTGATAAGTAAACAATATAGACCAAATTTTTTAACTTCAGAACCCAACGCCAATAGGCTATATAACATGATTGGGCAATAAGTAAAATGAAAGGTGACTATATAACATTAAACACCAAATAGTAATGTTGCATCTATATACAGTACGTAACGATGAAGGTATTCGTGCTAATAATGAAATACAGATGGGAATCACATCCACCATAAATAAAAAACATAGAGTACGAATTATATTAACATTTAAATGCTTAATACTTTTGGAACTTGAGAAAAAAATATACAATGTTATAGATTGACTACAAGGGTACTCCTCTTGACTACTATTTTAGCTATTGGTCATTACTGTTGATTAGTACTCCCTTGTCCCAAATTTATAGTACACGTTTTCTTTTTGGCGTATTCCAAATTAATTGTCCACTACTAAAAATAGATAGGAAAGTTTGATCGAGTTTACCATATTACTCTTTGTTGAATTTAATATTGCAAACTTTAAAGAAGAAATTAATTAATTAGTTAAGGGTAAAATTGTCATTCTACAAAAAGAAAGAGAGAGAAAACAATAATAATTATGGTTTTCTTAAAGTGTGTTTTTTGTCGAGAGACAATTATTTTAGGACGGAGGGAGTAGTACAGCTTGCAGAGAGTAACCTTGAACAGTGTAGGAGTAATGTTTGAAATCTAAGTAGAAATAATGTTATAGTTGAAGCATATGATCATGACCTTAATACTTTGTCCTGCAAAAACAGAAACCAAATATTTTTAGCACATATAGTTCGGTTGTTAGTTCAACTTATTAAAACAAGCTTTTACAAGCATACATTTGATCACAAATTCAATCTAACCAATTAGGTGTCACTTTTATATTCCTACGAAGGATCCAAGTGTGAGATAGTACCTTTATTTTGGAGGTTTTGAATCAAAGCAAATTCTATTCCTATATCTTCGTATGATCAAATTGTTGTGTAAATTACCACATTAAAGCATCCCTTAGTGAATGTAGGCAGATTCGTTGAGTCTCCCCATGATATTAAACTTAAAACGCACTACAAGAAAACATAGCTCGGGCGACGGACACCCTGCCGACGACCGAGTGTCGTCGGTAGTATTCGATAAACGACAAAAAAATGACTTGACCAAACCAAGGTTGCGTTGAATTTTTATATCCGTATTATGCCGACGACGTTTCGTCGGTAAAATAAATCTAATGTTTGACTTGGTGAAAACCTTGGCGGGAATTTGACCGCCAAAACTATGCCGACGTCATGTCGTCGGCATAGTATAAACCAAACAATAATTGTGATTAGCGTGGGATTAGCGGATGATTAAGAATTGTTTTGCCTTTAGTTTAATGACGCCGACGACATGACATCGGCACATATTTAAGTCAAATTTTTTGACTTTTCCCTCTTGTGAATAATAGCGAATTGTTGGGCGGGGTTTTTCCCGCCTTTATTATGCCGACGACAGGTCGTCGGTGATATTTCCCGCCAAAATTTCCCTCCAACCCGCCAATTTTTTACTTATATATATATCATATAATAAAATTATCACAAAACACGTAAATTCTCACACATAACAATGGATGGTTTAACGCCGGAACAGGAATGGTCGAAGGCTTTATCACACGAGCTCCTGTATAATGAAATTATACTTCATTGGGGCTGGGAAATTTTTGATGAATATGGTTCTTATGAGAACTGTGCACCGTGGCAGAGGGACAAGATTCTGGAATGGTTGAGGAGAAAGCCGTACTATAGAGAGTATTTGGAAGAGCTAGATGCTGCTGAAGCTCAACGTGCAGCTGAAGCTCAAGCTGCTGCTGTTGGAGGTGACGATGAAGCTGAAAGCACGTTGGACCTCAACACCGAATTTGGTAATCTGGAAAATAGAGTATGGTGCCGACGTCATGACGTCGGCACGGTTGAAAAATAGTCGACGCCGGTGGTGTCGATTGTACTAGTGACGTCATTGGGGTAATCTCCAGTGTTCCAATTTGCTGAAACCATAGTCCATAACTTGCCAGCAACCGGGCACTCTATAAAAAGGTGTTGCGAAGTTTCTATGTCTCGATCACACACCAGGACCTTGTAGAGTGTAGATCGACTCCTTCGATGTCTAAGTTTTGGCGTGTGGTAAGGCGATCAAGTCTAATGCTAGGAGTGTGTATTTATTTCAATAGAAATATTTTTTTACCACCTCACTGGATCGAGTTGTGAAGACAGAATTAAAGTTTCTAAGTGACATTTCATGGTGGTACTGAGTATGAATGAGAAGAATCAGTTGTGGAGTTCTAGCAGTCCTGGGTATCAAATAGGTATTAACATCACGTAATGGTCGAGTGTTCAAGAGAAAACACAATTACTTGAATTTTACACTACTGATGTTGAGTTGGCTTACTTCTATGTACCTCACCTAATGAAAACCACATTTTAATTTTGTGCATTCATCAAAACTGTGGTTCATCATATTAGTGAAACACTTATGTTATCACCCTAAGCACTCAGTCACGAGGTTGTTGGATCATAACTCGAGGATATGATGACTCCCCTAACTAAAAGCTGATATAGGATGTCTTCCATTGCTTTTTATTCATATTTATTAGCACAACAAGAAATGTAATCTTAATTATTGCTTTCCTTCTATGACACGAGATACTTCCTTTAAGGACACAGCCTTGTAGTTAACGAGATTCATTATTAGCCCCGCGTTGCTGCAAATTTGTATGTTTTATCTTATCGCGATAGCTATAAAACAACAATAACCACTACAACATTTGGACAACAATAACCCCACTACAACATTTGGGGGTTATTAAAGAGGACATTTGAGGACTTTTGGGGAGGACGATCCATCGCCAAAACGTCATCTCCAATACCGTGTCTCAAAAACTTTCGGCGACGACACGTGAGACCCACACAATTTTCTTAGTTAAAGTAAATCCAGCGTGGCAACCACTTACGTAGTTAATTATTATAATTAATTAATTAATTAATTAACTATATTAATTAATAAATGATAATAAATAATTACACTGTTTGTAGCATATTGCTGCAAAATGAGTTATTTTCATATTTTTTTCGAAAATGATCTACCTGCTTTAACAACTTGTTTTCACCCAAAACAAACATGCCAAATTTGCTATAACACCACAAACTCGCTAAAACATTATATTATAACTTACAAATGCGCAAAATGGATCAAAGAACAAAAGACCCTAGAAATATCCGCAAACCATAAAATTTCCCGGTCAAAGTCTTGAAACGGGTTTTTTGTCGTTTAGCGACTTTTAGCAAAAACAAGGGTTGTTCTCGCCAAAAGTTTGGTCGCCCTTTCTTATTTTTGTTGTAGTGATAACATAGTATTTCTAGAAAAATTTCCATTTACACTTTACATAATACTTGCATGTATACATAGTTAACACATTGTTTTGATAAAAATATATTAATTGAAATATCAATATATTACATTAAGATTATTTTCTAAATTCGTTAAGCTAACATATTAACATTAATTCGAATATTGTAATGATATTTTTGATCTTTGTATATAATCTTTTACATATATATAAATTGAAAAAATATATATAAAACAAAAGTAGACACGCTAAAAGTCAAATATTCAATAACATAAATTAATAATCAACTTTAACTAAAAGTTAAGGGTTTAAAGTGTAATCCATTTACATTAACGGGGGCTGTGTATGAAAATAATATAACGGAGCGGAATTGTTCTAACGAGCCGAATGTCCATTTTGTAATGAATAGTAATATTAGGGGAATAACTAAGATACCTAGTAAGCAATCAAGATGCCCATTGTTATGCAATATATGTATTAGACATACACTAAAACCTTTATAAATTAATAGTGTTGGGATCGAGATATTTTATTAATTTAGTAAGATATTATTATAGCGATAAATTAATAATTTATTAATTTAAATATGTTTTACGTATGGCCATTAAATTTTCAAGTCTAATACACTAGCTAGTTACAATGTATACTCATTAGAGACGAAAAATAAATTTGAAATAAGTTCCAGTTAACATTTTATGAATTCACATTCACACTTTATGAAAATAAAATTAACACTTTTGTTGCAATACAAGAAGATACCACACCAACTCTTTAAGCAATAAAAAGATTCTAAGATAAACTCAATATAGATTTGATGGTCAACAAAAAAACAAGTGATTATGGATTCATTTTTTACTAAACAATCTTAGGATTTTGAAGTGTACCACACACACATATATACATATAGATTTTCTAGTAATTATTAATTTATAGTTTCGTTGGGACTAATATATATACACTGGAGTTTCAAAAAAAGTATTATATTATTATTTTATCGATTGGGGTCTAAATTTGTACTGGTCCCAAGTTGGGACTGGACAAATTATTAATTTTATCGAGGTTATTAATTTAACGAGTATTAATTTACAGAGGTTTTATTGTATTATCAAACTCTATATGTTACATGTATTAGGTTAATTTTATGATCTACAATTACCATATATGTCAATATTGATATAGTTGTATATAAATAGAGGCGATTAGCTTACAATCATATACAACATATATTCTTCTAATCTTGCATAAGACATAATAATACTAAGCTATGTAAGAGAAACATTTTTTCACTAAACATTGATAACCGACAACGGTGACGGATCCACACGCCCTACTTTGAAGTCTTGAAGACAATACGTGGAAGACAATGATGAGCTTGTGCTTGAGACTCACTGCTTAAGACTGTATGCAACAGAAATACTGTTGTTTAAATACTGAACTTAAAACATAAATATCCTAAGTCATATCAATCATGAATCATCTTATTAATTGCTGTTAATTAGAATAGATTCACTATTATAAGAGAGGCTAGGAGTGAATAAGCTCTTCAGGTTGTATATATGTTTTTGGTCAAACATAAAACTCCATGTATTTGATGTACAATCTTGCTTACACAGGATGGTATGATTTACTTTTATCAAAACTGTGACTTACAATAAATTATGATACAAGCAAATTATATTTTTCCTCTATAAGAACTAATCTATTAATCTCACTATTCCCGTTACAGAAGTAAAGTACCTCTTTTTCAAATAAAAGTAAATCCAATGGTTATTCATTGAAGTTACAAGTAAAAGATTCTCATGTAAAGTTCTGGACTTGCCGTTCATCCCATATATGTGAAATATTGATTTGAAACATAAGTATTCAGCATAACCTAGTCTCCTCTCCAACATAAACATCAAAACTAACTTTCCTAGTCCAGAATTTATATTGATCCTTCAGATTTACTCTAGCCTGGTAGTTCTAGTCTATTTCTGATCCTAGAACTAAATTATAACCTTGACTATAACTTTTACCGTAAAACTGTACCATAAAAGTAAACGATAATGCAAGAGTTATACATAACTCCTTACAACCTTAATAAAAGTTATTTAATCCAACCACTTGATAATAGCCTTAAGCTATGTCTCTAAACCGTAGAAGCTAACGTATGTTCTTTAAGCATGATTGTAATAGATCATAATAACCTCTGATCCATCTTAACTCCGTACGTTTTGATCATATCACGTGATAGTAACCTCAAGTCCTACAATATGGCATATATGCATTATACTTAAGTGAATGAAATAGACATATGAGAATGACAACACAGATCAATTACGTATAAACTCTACCTCACTAAGCCCTTTTGAGATATATTCATTGCACGCAAATCTTAACTAGTACTGTATCACCACTTTTCCTAATTAGTCACATATTTGTGTTAAATATTGATTCTGTTATTTGTATATAATGCTTTGCATTGTTTACATCCCCTATACATTACTTTACCATTGTATTTGTTATATGTAGTGCAATACCTAGGAGGGTTTATATATTACTTAGACAATATTATGGATTTAATTGTATTTAGTAAAAATAGAGTTTAGGATTATACATAGATTAGGAAATTAGTTGCTTGGCTTGCATGGCTTACATGGCAAGCATGTAACCGTCCTATGGAATTCGAATTCTATAGGGATTTTACCCCCTCATCATCTCTATAAAAGGAGGTGAGGGGATGCTAGTTTGCACATTCTTACTTGCTCATTCGTTAACTAATAGTCTAATACAATATAATGTTTGGGGTATGATTAGTTTGAGTCAATATTCCGCGATAGCTTTACAAGTTTTGTTGGTTTTTTTTCCAACAATATTAGTGCTGACAGTTTACCGATTGCACCATCATATACTTAAACTTTTCTCTGTTAAAAAGAAGCAATCCGATGCTAACAGTTGGCACATGATGTCCCTAGTAATCAAAGAGTTTGTATCATGAACTCATGTGAACATGCAATATACATTGAGAAAGTAATTCACTCTCTTAGCTTATAAAACTTAATTTTGTTTAAAAAACATTGGAGTAGGCTACTAACCGGATGACAGTATCATAGAGTTTGCTCTGCGTCAAAATCGTTAGGTGTTTCTTATTAATCAGTTACGAGACGGTGGGGATTTGGTTTGAAGTTTGCTGGAATTGTCTTTCATGGATCTTGGTAGTGTTTAATTTTTTGAGAAAATTACAAAAAATGTAGAAAAATCTAAGGTTGATCAACTTTCTAGACACTTTTAACACCCTTTTCACATTTTGATCATGCTCAACTGCTCGACTCCACCCCTTTTGTGACATGTGTCTTTTGCAAGTACAAAAGTTAAGTGAAATATTTTATTGTTTTATTATTAAATTACAAATATACCCTCCTATATTATATTATTATCTCTTTATTAATTACTCCTCCTAACCCACTCATCCTACCTAACTCCACCCACCTACCTCACCACTTTACCAGTCCATCACCACCACCACCACTGCTCAATTACTCAACCACTACTGGTCAACTGCTCAACCACTCAACTGCTCAACCGCTCAACCACCACTACTCAACTACTCGACCACCTCAAAATACTCAACCAAACATTCCAAACCCGCACAACTGGTAGACCATTTATTTATAAAAATATTTTCCATCTTTACGGGTACAAATAGAAAAGAAAAATTGGAGTAAAAAAAAGGATGAAAGTGATCCACCACAATTGCTCCACCATTTCAAATACTCATATTTTGAACTTTAGGTTCACTCATTGTCAAAGTCAATTTATTATAAAACATCAAAACATTAAATATGTCATAGTGTCTAAACTAATTCTTGAGTACTAAACTAATTCTTGAGTACTAAACATCAAAATTTATTATAACAAAACCACGATGAACTGACACATATAGTTGAGTACTAAACTAATTCTTTGACCACAATAAAGTCAAAGTGTACAAGTTTTAATGATTAAGTACCAAAACCTTGTGGCTTGTTGAACTACAGGATCTTCTTGCTGCAAGATCATCAAAACTTTGTAAGCTATTTAAAGAAAATCCTGATGAAGATCTTTCTCATCTTCTTCGTGATATCCCAACAACGCCTCAAATATTTGAAATTACCAATGCTCTGTTTTTACATAAACTTTATAGTAACAAGTGACGGTGAGATCTAACGGTGTCGGACAACCAGTAAAACCTTTGATAGAGGTCCGGTCATGGGCCGCGGAGACGGAGCACGCGCCATGAGCATCCCAGTCGGACTATTAGATCTACAACGACGGAGACGCTAGTGGTGGTGGTGGTGGGGTGTGAGTAATAGCTGTAGTTGTGGCGGTGGTTGTTTTAAAATATTCTAGTTCTAGTGGTGGTGGCGGTGGGGTAAGTGAGTAACACGCAAGTGACACGCCGGAGAGTCGAGAGTCACATATAGAGTCGTCGTATTTATTCACCGGAGAATCGCCGGATTTGATTGTCGGAGATTCGCCGAAAATTGATGTGTATGGTGGAAAAGGTTTGTGTGGTAATAATGGTAGGAAAAAGGGGGGGGGGGGGGTAGGTAGTGATGTAAAAGAAGAGGTAGGTGGTTATTTAATCAATGAGGGTATTTTAGACATTTTACAATTAGTAATAATAAAACAAACTATCAATCATTTGTACTTGCAAGGACACGTGTCACTATTTGTGTGGAGTCGAGCAGTTGAACATTTCAACATGACAAAAATCAGAAAATAATGTTAAAAGTGTCTAGAAAGTGGATCAACATTAACCTTTTTGATAATTTTCTCTAATTTTTTCTAGCTTAGGGGCACTCATTTTTAGGTTTAATCATTTCTTTAAAGGAAGGCACATTCTTATTTTTGAAGCTTCTGTAGGTTTTTTTCAATGGTTTTTGTTTCTTGTAAAACTTATCCTTGGTTCCTAAATTTCTACTTTTTTACGCTAGAAAAAGTTATGTTAAGCATATGTTCTTCTTATTGAAAAGACTTTGAGCGGTACAAACAAGAACTTGGTTATTTACATGTTAATGTGTCTCATTTAACCTTAATTGCTTGGAAAAAAATAGTATATTTTAAACATCAAATGCAATTGTTATTCATTTTAGCTTACCAACATCAAGTTTGTTAAATATTTGTTGCTCTATTAGTGTTTATCTTCCTTTTCTGTTTTAGTTTCCTCTAATATCTGCATTACGGTATATCTCTAAGCCCCTTCAGTTTCAAAAGTGAGCATGTGCGAAAACATCCAGTGTATGTGTAGTCGTATACTTACTCATTACATTATTTTTGACGACAGCATGGAAAGGATCCTCGAGAGGTATGAAAGATACTCAAATGAAGAAAGGCAGCTTACCGCAACTGATAATGAATCACATGTGAGCATTTTCTTTTATTCAAAAGTTTCTCTTTCCGTATCAAGTTCATTATATTTGAATTGCATTAAAAACCTAACTATGGGGTATACGCAAAACTACAGGGAAGGTGGACTTTGGAACATGCCAAGCTGAAATGCAGATTTGAGCTTTTGCAGAAAACACAAAGGTATTGCCCTAATAGATTAACGTGTTAAAGCATATTCTTTTATTTGTGTATAATTCAGGTTTAAGGTTGGCGTTCGCTAATATGTGCTATGGAGCTCAGATCAAGTTTATATGTTTACTCTTCATAGGCATCTCAAGGGAGAAGACCTTGATTCCTTGAGTCTCAAAGAGCTTCACAATTTGGAGCATCAAATTGACACAGCTCTTAAACATATCAGGTTAAAAAAGGTAAAAATGTATTTCCTTCAAATTCATAATAGCATTGTTTAGAACACATACCTTTGTGCAATGTGTTAAACTAAACTCTATTTTTCACAGAACCAGTTGATGTTTGAATCAATTTCGGTACTCCAAAAGAAGGTATAACATTTTTTTATTTGACATGATATAAAGATAGTAAAATGTGTCACGATGAAGCACTACATGTTCTTGATTTTATATTGGCTCTCATAATATTAACTTGGCAATATTATCCTACGATTAACAATCTACAGGACAAGGAACTGCAGAATCAAAATAATATTCTCTCAAAGAAGGTAAATATATCTTCCCGTCATATATTTTTGGTTACTATTAGATGACATTTTCACCATTTTTTTTTTTATCATAGGCTCTATTTTCTCTTCATCTCATAGAAAATATAAAAAATTTGGTCCAAATGGAAGCATTTCGTTATTGATTAAATTTCTAAAAACATACCACTTTGTAACTATGGTTGTTGTAAAACAGACATCAATACTCAATATGCATATACATTATTTTAGCCTCAAAGTTTGTAAAACAAGATTTTGAAATTTTGTCAGTCATACAGAAAACTGTTGCAATTTTTATAGGACGAAGAGCGTAAATAAGAACTGTATGTGCATGCTCATCTTCTTGTAAAAACTATGCAGGCTAAGGAAGTAGGGAAAGACCTAGCACAGCAACCTTTGGTAGAGCAGCAAAACCCCGATAACATGCTTCATCTTGATACCTGCATCAGGTTACCGTCAAGCTCCCTTAATTCTATTTACGAATATTCAGATTAAAAAACATACTATTATCTCAAAATATTAGTCTTCATCCCCGGGAGCCTTCCTGGGAAATAGAGCAAATTTAGTAATCTGAGTATGCATGTGAATAAACGCCCAAATGAAATGATTGATATGTTCTTTAATAAAATTATCATGGTCCTGCATTCCAAAAAAAAAATTGTTTCTAATGATAGTGCAATGGAAACTCTAACGTTAGAGGTGGCAAAACATGTGGTTGTCTGGTAACAGATGAAAATGAGTTCATGTAAAAAAGAAGACCAATGTTATCTATAGGTCAAAATGGGTTGGACCACCTGGCCAAGACACTGTCTATATTTTCAGAATCTGTAAATGTGTCAAATAGTTGAATACGTTTACAAAACTATATTTTATAAATAGTTGTATAATTTGGAGGTAAGCGACGGTATTTGACCAGTTAACATTTAAGCGAATTTGTTTTGTATGTACTTGTTTGACCGGGATGTAAAAAAATAAAACCCGAACTCCTACCTAAAAGTCACTGGAACGGATGCTCAGGGATTGGTTCTTGGGGTAGGGTCAGACAGCACCCAAAAGGTCAGGGTGCACGGGGTCAGGGTTTTCCTGCCGATTTAAACTTATTGGAGAAATACAACCGAAACCCACTCGTTTTCTTATAATTGTTTGAAAGTGTCTATCAAAGAGGGACAGTCACTTTGATGTTTCTCAAATATACTTATACATGTCTGGATATGCAATGCAGTACTCCATGTCAGGTAGGAGGTTATGGAGTAGTGGAGAAAATTCCAGGACAAGCTCAACCATCAATAGTCTTGCCCCCTTGGATGTTGCAGCACATGAACGAGTAGTGGTTTTCTATAAAATAGTATGTACCTGTTTTCCATCTTATGGTTCTTGAAAATAACTACAGAAGCTGGCTTGTATATGGATATAATGTGTCTTAGATGAGCAGCTTCTTCATGTTTACTATGTGGGTAAAACCTTGAAACATAGTATGTTGCTATTATATAAGTAGTTCTAAATTAATACAATCTTGTCCCTCATACGAGTTGTTCGAGTCAAACGTTGGGTTTGAAGACACGCATAACAACTTCTTAACATGCACATTTTACTTCCATGCATAACCATATTGGACCTATATTGCAATAATTTCCTTATACGGGTACTAATCTTTTAAATTCGGTCTTTTTGAGGTACTACATTTTTGCCCTTCAAATTATTAAAACTCCTATTATCTGAGAGGGGCAAAAATGTCACAAAATACCCTAAGAAGACCGAATTTGAAAAATTAGTACTCGTATAAGGAAAAAAAAATTGTTTGATACCAAAAAAAGAAATGATTGCAAGTATGATACAATTATAAAACCTTTTCTCATTTTTATATAACGATATTATGGCAACCAGAGATTTTTTAATGGGTTAGTTTCATATTTTAGAGTAAAAAATGTGGTAGGGACAAGAAAATTTTACTTTTTTTTTTTTTTGAACGGCAACTTTTATAAAAATAACTAGCAAGAAGCTAGAAAGTTACAAAGAAATTAAATAGGGGTGTTGCAACCAACCATCCCAGCTAAAATTACGATTACATCTAGAATGACACCAAGTATAAGATCGCGAAACAACATCATCAAAAATAACATCTTTACGAGGAATTTTTGTAGAAAACAACAATTGGTTCCGATACTGCCAAACGCTCCACCATGAGATATAGAAGACCCCTTCCAATAGCCCTTTCACATTAGAACTTAACCTAACGGAATTGAACCAAGCAAGCCAATCGGAATACGATCCAACAGGAGACCAATCCAGGTTCCACCAACGGCATACCAGCCTAACAACATCAGTAACCAGACAACAACCAAAAAATAAATGCGATGAATCCTCAGGAGCTGAAGAACAGATCGGACACATATGATTTGGAACCTGAACACCACGATGCAGTAAGTTAGAACGAGTTGGTAAGCGATCTAGAAAGACCTTCCAGGCAAAAACGTTTACTTTGATCGGAACATATTTAACCCATCGTGTAGCTGTAGGAGCTTTCGGCAAAAAACTGTCATCAAGCAAGCAGCAAACGTCCTTGACCCGAAAAACACCCTCCCCATTTAAACCCCAAACCCATCTATCTTCCATACTAGACAACATCGACGCTGCAATAGTCTCCTGCAAGTGATCTAACTGAGAAGCTTCGACCCCTCCTCGAACAGGTCGACGAAGAGAATCAGTAACCGAGTTTTGGAGTTTATCAGCCACCGTACAATCTCTGCTAGACTCCAAAGCAAAGATACGAGGGAACCTAACACATAAAGGAGTATCTCCAATCCAAACCTCATTCCAGAACTGAGTACGTAACCCATTACCAACACGAATATGACAATGAGATATCAGGTCAACTCCACGATCTTTAAGCAAATGCACTTCCCGAATGATGGAATTCCAAGTCGAGAGACGAAAAGGAGACACATTAGAGAGCGAAGAGCCGTTCATAGACTTAATGAAACGACACCACAAAGAGTTATCACATGAGATAAATCTCCACACCCACCTAAAGAGGAGCGCTCTGTTTAAGGCATAGAAACTTGAAACACCTAAACCTTCGTACTTCTTGGACGCAAGGACCTTAGACCATTTGACCCACATGATTTTCCTCTCATCACATTGAGCACCAAAGAAAAAATTCCTCCGAATGGACTCCAAAGTATGTAACACCGATTTAGGCACCTTGTAAATAGACATGTTATAAATAGGTGTCGACCCAAGAACGGACTTTAAAAGTGTGAGCCTACCTCCAACAGAAAGCGTTTTAAGCTTCCAATTGGAAAGACGGGCCTTGAGCTTACCAATCATATCTTCCCACGCCTGAACTTTCAAGCTATTACCACCAACCATTATCCCTAAATACTTAAAAGGAGTTGTCATAGTCTAACAACCAAGATTCTGAGCAACAGTAGTAACCATCTCTAGAGGAACCCCAATTCCAAGTAGATGACTTTTCTTAATATTGATAGTAAGGCCAGACAACATAGAGAAGCAACGGAGAATTTGAGTAATACCTGAAATGTTAGGAGTAGACCATTCTCCAATGAAGATCGCATCATCCGCATAAAAAAGGTGAGACATATTAAGAGACGCATCAATATCAATACCCTTGAAAATCCCTGCTTCAATCGCCCTAGCAAGCGAAAGGTGTAACGACTCCATTATAAGAATAAAAAGGTAGGGGGCTAGAGGATCTCTGGTATGTGCTTAAACACATACTTTTATTTGACCAAAACCGGACCCAAAACGACCAAAAACTAACCATAAATGCCAAAGATATTGTGTTTTTGTGTTTGTTTCTATGCAGGTACGGATATCTTGAAAAAAAGACAAAATCAAGCAAAATCCGAGAAAATGAGCACGAGACGTGGAAAAGAGAATTATAGAGCCGAAGCCGGGGAAAAATTCGTCAAAGATAATATTTTTGAAGAATGACCCTTGGATTATTTTTACTTGGCAAAAAATTACCCTTGGATTAACTTTGAAGAATGACTGCTTTGGTCCTTGATGTTGACTACAATTACACCTATGGTCCTTGTGTTTAAACAAAATATCCTAATCCACTACTTAAAAAACTCACAACCGGATCTATATACCACAACCCATCTAAACCCAAAACTAAATTATACATCCTACCCAAAACCACTACCCACTATCAACCCAACATTCAACTCAACTAAACCCGCTAATCCACCAAACCCCACACCAAATCTCACACAGCCCAACCCCTATTAAACCCCACCGGCCCACTTAACTTTAACAACCATCAAACCCGGCCCATACCATTTTAAACCCAAACCCATCTAAAAACTAAACCGACCCAATCCCATTTTAGTTAAATTCTTATACGGGGTAAGGCTTGGTCAAATCCCCAAATTTATTTAGTCAAAATCCCTAAACACAAACACAAGCAGCCACCACTTCATCTTCTTCACCTAAATTACCGCCCCTAATCTCCCCTCTCCACCTCACCACAACTAGACAAACACCCACATGACCTTGTCTTTGGTCCCCTCCCCTCCACCTCATCAATCCGAGGGCTTCAAGATAAAATCAACGATCAAGATTTCAAGATTTGGGGAGCAAGTTTGATCCAAGGGTCTACAAAGTAACACAAACGCAAGCAAGGGAACACTCTCACACCAAAAACACACTCGAACTAGGGTTTTTATTTTCTTTTAGTATAAATAGTCGCTAGCAGCCGCACTTTCTTTTTTTTTCCCAGGTTTATTTTTAGCTTTTTTTCCAAGGTACTTTGTATTTTTCTTTTTAATGTAATTTAAATTTGGTTTTAATTTTAATGGTATTTCTGTTTTAATTTTTATTCGCTTAGTTTACTGCTTTATTTCCGCTTATTAAATTCTTGTTACTGCGTATTTTTTTGTATGGTTTGTTTAAAGGTTCTTAGTTTAAGCTTGAGAAATCATTTTTAGTTATGTTGAGAAATTATTTTTAGTTTAAGCATGTTGAGGTTATTGAGGTTATTTGAGGTTATTTAGTTTAAGCTTGTTGCTTTAAGAAAGTCAAAGGAAAAAAAAAAAAAAAAAAAAAAAAAAAAAAAAAAAAAAAGTTAGTTTGATAAAGTTATTGCAGCAGTGGGATTATTGCTTGTGTTCATTGCATCAGCAGGAAGTTTATTGTTTGTGTTTTCGTTTGTGTTAGCTTAAAAATTAGTTGTTTGTGTTTATTGTGCTTTTGTTTAGTATTCTGCTTATTTAGTTTGATCTGTGAAAATCTTGTGAACCTAATAGAATAGCTTAATAAGCTGAAGTTGGTTAAAGTTGTTTATTTGCTAAAATTGCTAAAGTTTGTTAAAGTTGGTTTGCTAAAGTTTGTTAAAGTTTGTTAAAGTTTGCTAAAGTTTGTTAATTTTTAGTTAAAAAAAAACTTGTTAAGCAATATTTGATAAAGAGAAATCAAAAAAAAAAAAAAAAAAAAAAAAAAAAAAAAAAAATTAAAAACGAAAACTGCTTTGCCTGGGTTCGAACCCAGGTCAGTCAGTACCCAACACAACACTCCAACCGCTGCACTCTTCATTCTTTTAGTTAAACACTACAAAAATTTAACTTAAAACCCTTTTATTTTATTTTATTTTTTTCTATTTAGCTTATAAGAACTGTTGGCTTAACTTTAGCTTATTTCCAAAAGCTTTTTTCACTTTTTAAATTTTTCTTAGCTTTCTGGTAGTATAGAGTATTTTAAGGAAAATTTTCAGATTTTTAAAAATAGTTTTGGTATTTTTAGTAATTTAAATTAGTTTAAATAGTTTTTAATTCATATAAAATTATTTAAAAATCAAAAAAATATTGTTCTTTTTTTCAAAATTTTATTTTTATATTTAAGTCGTAGGAAAATTATTTTGATACTCGTAGGGTTAATTTTTAAATATTTTGACGTTTTTACTCGTTCGTTGTTTACCGTTCGAATTTATTAATTTCCGTTTTATTTAAAAACTAAAACAAACTCTCGTCTTATCAAGCACTTTAATTACGAACCGAAAACGATATCCTCAATTTCACGCCTCGCAGGGAGAACGACCCGGGTACACAAATTGATTCGACTCAATTTATCCCACAAAAGTTAACACAAAAGGTGAATAATTGTGAAAACCCCAGGTTCGTTGTCCCGACGAGGGTGTGAATGGAATTTCGTGTTTTCGGAACGTGAAACGTGTCGTAAATGTGATAAAAAAGGGTGAGAGATTTTGATTTTTACACTACGAATGATCGAATATCAAATAAAAACAACTAATAAAGCTACGAGTACAAATAATCTAAGCATACGAAATCTAAAACGAAAATTTAAATTAAAAACGTACGTTACTAATTTTAAAAAACGTAAATAAAAAGTGATTTTCTAAATTTTAAAAGCTAAAAATATAAAAATAATTTTTCTAAACTCTAAATATAAAAAGAAAATTTTGGAAAAAAGAAAAATATTTTTTTGACTTTTTAATAATTTTTTATAAATTAAAAACTATTTAAACTATTTTAAATTTCTAAAAATACTAAAACTAATTTTAAAAATCTGAAAATTTTTTCTAAAATACTTAATACTAAACTTGAGCTATGAAAAATATAAAAAGTGAAAATGCTTTTTAAATAAGCCGAATATAAGCTTAAAACAAAATAACAAAAACAAATTGTTTAAAAGAAAAAAAGAAGAAGAGTTTAACAGATAAAAGGGCTTTAGCATATTGGTTTGGGTTGAGTGTTGAGTTGCTGCTGCCCTGGGTTCGAGTCCCAGGTTTAGCAGTTTTGCTAATTTTTTTTTTTTTTTTCTTTGTTTAGTTCTCTTTTAAAAACTCAAATGCAACAAGTGACTAACAAACACAAACACAAACAATAAACGCAAACCATATGCAAAATCCAACAAACAATAAACACAAACACGTTCAACTTAATAAGCAGTTACTAAAAAAAATACGACTAGTGCTACCCTATTGACCCGTTTGACTTTAAAAGTCAAAACAGCCTTACTATAACAAACACAAACAATAAACACTAACCGATATTTTTTTTTTTTTTTTTTCCTTTGACAATAACAAACTTACTTAACCATTCTATTCAGATACCACAATATTTAACCACATCAGTAATAAGCAAAAATTATCCATAAAAAGTAAAGTAACAAGATACGCATTAAACTAAGAACACATTAAACTAAGTAACAAGATACGCAGTAACAAGATCGAAATAAGCAGATTTGAAGCAATAAATAAGCTAAACAATAAACTTCGACTTATATTAAAATAAAAAGCAACATTACCCGAATTTAAAAAAGTATAAATTACATTAAAAAAAACTAGCTAAAATAAACCTGGGAAAAAAAAAGAAAGTGCGGCTGCTAGCGACTATTTATACTAAAAGAAAATAAAAACCCTAGTTCGAGTGTGTTTTTGGTGTGAGAGTGTTCCCTTGCTTGCGTTTGTGTTACTTTGTAGACCCTTGGATCAAACGTGCTCCCCAAATCTTGAAATCTTGATCGTTGATTTTATCTTGAAGCCCTCAGATTGATGAGGTGGAGGGGAGGGGACCAAAGACAAGGTCATGTGGGTGTTTGTCTAGTTGTGGTGACGTGGAGAGGGGAGATTAGGGGCGGTAATTTAGGTGAAGAAGATGAAGTGGTGGCTGCTTGTGTTCGTGTTTAGGGATTTTGACTAAATAAATTTGGGGATTTGACCAAGCCTTACCCCGTATAAGAATTTAACTAAAATGGGATTGGGTCGGTTTAGTTTTTAGATGGGTTTGGGTTTAAAATGGTATGGGCCGGGTTTGATGGTTGTTAAAGTTAAGTGGGCCGGTGGGGTTTAATAGGGGTTGGGCTGTGTGAGATTTGGTGTGGGGTTTGGTGGATTAGCGGGTTTAGTTGAGTTGAATGTTGGGTTGATAGTGGGTAGTGGTTTTGGGTAGGATGTATAATTTAGTTTTGGGTTTAGATGGGTTGTGGTATATAGATCCGGTTGTGAGTTTTTTAAGTAGTGGATTAGGATATTTTGTTTAAACACAAGGACCATAGGTGTAATTGTAGTCAACATCAAGGACCAAAGCAGTCATTCTTCAAAGTTAATCCAAGGGTAATTTTTTGCCAAGTAAAAATAATCCAAGGGTCATTCTTCAAAAATATTATCTTTGACGAATTTTTCCCCGGCTTCGGCTCTATAATTCTCTTTTCCACGTCTCGTGCTCATTTTCTCGGATTTTGCTTGATTTTGTCTTTTTTTCAAGATATCCGTACCTGCATAGAAACAAACACAAAAACACAATATCTTTGGCATTTATGGTTAGTTTTTGGTCGTTTTGGGTCCGGTTTTAGTCAAATAAAAGTATGTGTTTAAGCACATACCAAAATTCCCCCAGACTAAGATATTGACGTGTCCTCACGCAATGTTATAAAAACACGTTTTTAAAACCAAAAATTTCCAATCTCTTTTTACTAACTTTGAGAAGTAGCAAAATTTTCAAAAGAGATTAAGAAATCTTAAGTTCTAAAAACTCCCCGATTTTCCTTTTTATTCTATTTTTGTATTTTTTTTATCATAATCATGTGACGGCTTTGTTGACAATCATTATCTCACGATAACTTTTAGGGTCTTCGAGTAGGAAACACGACTCATAAAGAAGTGACCATACGGATAAAATTCGTCGTCCCTGATTTTTCACAAGTCCCCAAACTAAGCGTAAAAACGAAATCATTGTCGTTTACAAGTTAGATTGCCAACACTACTCAGAAAGCTAATTGTGGACTTCTTGTTCCCAAATTCCTATTTTCCTCTATTTATTTTATTTTTGGTGAGAAATGAATTTCTTCAAATTCTCGTTTCGATAATTTTTAAGCCGATAAAAATACCTTAGTTTAGACGCTAAGTAGTTTCCAAACCTTCCCTCGAAAACCGTTGCATACAAGAATGAGGTCCACATCAAGGTCTCTGATTTAACATGATTTTGAGGATATCCCTTTTATATACGACCGAAACAACTCATCTACGAGTCCAGAGACGGAAGCTTTTATTAGGACACCCCCGGAGTCGAAGTTTGGCATTTTTAACATCATTAAGCACATTAACGTATTTAGTCCTTGGCCCTTTATAACAATCACAACATCGGCTGCGAACCGGCAAGATGTGATAGTCTATTATGACCTTGGAATTTTTCCTCTGCCTTTATTAGAAGTCTACAACATCGGCTGCGAACCGGCAAGATGTAGAAAACTTTCTATGGCTTTGGATTATTATTATACATTATCATATTCATTAATTAATTGCCAAACCCCAAGTCCTACGGCTTTTATAACAATCCCAACATCGGTTGCGAGCCGGCAAGATGGAATAGTCTATTACACCGTAACACTGGCAGTACCTTGATGTGTACCCAACTTTCATAAGCAAGAATTCTCTAAGGAAGAAATAAAAACTAATTATCGCCAAAACCAAAATAGCTTTAATTATTCCTAGATTACTATTTTATTTTATTATTATTTTTTTTTTTTTTATTATTAATTATTTTTTTTTGGTGAAACAAGCTTATGGGAACAAGAAGCCACAAATAACTTCAATGAGCTCTAAAGAGATCCAACTACTCCACGTTTAGCAATCTAACTTATAAACAACTCTATCATTTCTCGTTCTTCGCAAATTTAAAATCTTAAATAATAAGATCCGCGAATGCTTAGCCTTATAATCAATCATGCATATATAAAGTCAAATACGGGAACTTGCAAACTCTTAAAAAGAATTCGCGTTTTCTAGCTTCTTGTGTAAAAGACTAGCACGAGCTTATAGATTATAAATGGTTAAGGGGACAAGCTAGGGCTCAACACGCCCGGTCAAGTCAGAATTTTATTCCTACTCTCACCAGCGGAAAGTCAACAAAAATGTCAAAATTTATTATATTTTTGCAAAAAATTTTAAATTTTCTCATTTTTTTGGATTTTTTCAAATTTTGAGGAAAAACGGGGTTGCGAGAGAAAACGGAAAAAATGCAAGGCAAAAATCAAATCGAAAGATTACCCCCCCCCCAAGACTAAAACGAGACATTGTCCTCAATGTCTTAAAGGTAAGGGTTCTCCTACATAAATCTAAGGCCGTTTATTAATTATGCCAAAGATAAACGTAAAACGATAAGATTAAGGATATCGGATGAGCAACGAATGATGAAACTCGAGTGGAGAGAAGGTAGAACCATGTGCACGAGAGTCTTCATCAATCGGGTAGACCTGGACACAGCACAGAAAACCACGAAACACAACAAATGGAAGAGGTAGCCCTCCTCACGTCACTTTATTAGAAAGTAGATGGATAAGCATGGGGTGCCTCCCACGAAGCGCTTGTTTAGGTATCGAGTCGGAAAGCTTAGACTCGCCCCGAATTCATTTGTCCATGGGGGAGCATGTGGAAAAAGAAATCTCCATCGGACTTTCGTTCAAGATGTTTGGATAAACATTGAAGCATACGAAAGTTCCACTCCGATAAGATACCCGCGGTATTTTTTAGAAAGAAGAACCAGAAATGGTAATACCGGGGTCAAAGATGGTATCCTCACTCCCGAAGGAGTGAAGGATGGGAGAAGCCACAGCATATGTGATGAAGAGCATAAAGATTTGGGTGATTATCATGAAATACTCTTCATCATCAGCAGAAGTTTTGTCAAGAATCTCGGGTGGGAGGGTCGGGATGAAATCTTCATGAGAAGGTACACCTCCCCCCAGACTAGAATCTTCCTCCAGATCAAAATAGAATTTATCATATTCTGGAGGAGATAACAAAACAGAGAGTTCATCGGAGAACTCCTCGTGATAGAGATCATTCAAGTCAAAAAGAAATGAATCATATTCGGGAGGAGAGATATGAGCATGAGAAGTGGTACTGCCACTACTCGTCTCCTCCGAATGATCAATATCAAAGTAGAAGGCTTCAAAAGCCGGGATAGAGAAATCAGAATGAGAAGTAGGACTGCCACTACTCTCATCATCAAATATGAAACTCTCATATTCGGGAAAAGCGTCCTTGATCTCGAGCTCCGGAGGATTTGACGGAGTGGGATTGCCACTCGGAGAATTATCCGAGAAAAAGTCATTATCCTTGACGGGGATAGGAAACGAGGAGGGAGAATTGAGCACATAACCAGAAGATGGAATTGGATTGTCATTCAATGATTCAATCTTAGAAATTAGAAGATTGATATTCAACAATCTTTCACGAAGTATATCATCCTTGATCGTCAGAAGAATATCAGTGTCAATCTCTCCATCAACGAGTTCAAAATGGGGAGGTGATGCCTCAACATAATCGATGTCTCCATAAGAATCGTCATCACTCGAAGTATAATCATCGAAAGAAGTCTCAAAAGTATCGAGAGGAGGCAAATCACATATTTTGTCGGAAATACCCTCGGACTCACTTTGGATTGGGACAAGGTCCTCAACACTAGACTTTATTACTTTGTCCGATTCCGTTGCCGGAATAGTGCTAAGATGCTCGTCCCCCATTATGAGAGAGTCCTCTGGGTCCATCGTCGGTAAGACGGGAAGGATTGCAGCTGACGAATTCTCATAATACTCCTTCATTTGAATGGAATCCTCATCATCATCGTCATTTTGAACGAAAGTATTGCAGAATTGGGCACTCACTTTAGCTGCTTGCTCTACGGTTAGTAATTCTCCAATTGAATTTTCATTACGAAATTGGGAACTTACTACCGGTTTGTTTCGTGCAGTGCGAACTTTCGATTTATTTTCGATAATCTTCATGAGGTCCTTTGGAGTTCGACAATAGATATTGCCACCGGCGGCAGTATTAAACGAATCTTGATCCGATTGAGTTAAAGCATTATAGAATATATCAACTTGTTGCAATTCCGAAAAACCGTGATGTGGGCATTTCCATTTTAAATCTTTGAATCTCTCCCAAGCCTCGGCAAAAGTCTTGTAAAACCCTAAAATCCGTTTTCCGAAATCCCTATATAATTTAAATTTTTCCTAAACCGTGAACTCTAAAAATCTGTTAATGAGTTAAATTTTTTTATGAGCACAAGTAAATTGCTATTGAGCTATGACTCGAGAACACCAAATATAAAAACCATAATCTAAGTCATATATATCAACATGGGTATAATATAAGTACATATTTGACACGTTCCATACTAGGAACAAATGAATAAAATTTTGTACCAAATTGTAATATAGAAAGATCTAGGAAATATTTGATTGTTGGAAATAAATCCTGGTCCTCCATTACCTCCCATAGAATCGGCTAATCACCCAATATATTTCCCTTTCACCTCATTTTTATTCAACCGAAATTACATATTCAATACACACACTAAAACCCTAAAATAACCTAGGTGGCGGCTGTTCATTGTCTCTCCAAGAAATTCAAATGTACGAAGGGTAGCAGAGAAGGCTTGGTGATCCAGTAGCTCATGTTCGAATAGTGGGTTTTGGCTCATGCGTTGAAGAGTCATTCGGGTTCGACTTCGATCTCAGGCCATTCATGTTTTCCTTGAGGTCTCGTTCGTGCACTATGGCACACATCTCTCGAATCTGCTTCATTGTTTGTGATGGCATCTAGTCACGTTTGATCAAACTTTTGGCCATGTCGACTCGGGTTTTCGTTCTACCTTTCGAATCTGTTTTGAAGCGCGACTATTTTCGGTCATCTAAACATTCGTATGATCCATAGTATACGATCGAAAATCTGGACATAAAACGCAAGAATGAAGATGGGGCGTACCTATTTATTTCATGTTCGTGGGTGAGTTACGGATGGACTGTGATTGCTGGTTAAGAGTCGGTTCGTGATTGACGTGTGTTCATTCGAGTTGTGGTTCGGTCATGGCTGGTTGAGTCTTGTGTTCGAACATGTGCTTACGGTTTCGATCTATCGTCCCTTTAGAGGTATATCTGGTCTATAGCTCTTACGCATTTCGTTAATGTAACAACAGATTCAATACGTTCTTAACCCATGCGTACATGTGATCTAACTTAAATATGCATGAAATTGAGTTGCATGATTTTAACGAGAGGGTCTTTTATAGTGTATCAAATAGAAGCAAAATAATCAAATGTGTGTGTAGGATGTTGGTCGTGTTTGATCATTCCAACATGCTTGTGAATCGGATTCCTGAAATGACACACTACTATACATAATGAATAATCATGATACAAGAGAAACACATTGACTTCCTTATTTATTAAATACCTCATCACATACCAATCACGCCATATATATATATATATATATATATATATATATATATATATATATATATATATATATATATATATATATATATATATATATATATATATATATATATAGTAATCAATTAAAAAAAATGCCAAAAGAATAATAGTAAGCTATAATTTCATACGAGTGTTTTGAGTTTGTTTTGGTACGTAAGGGTTATTGCATGGAGCATGGTTCTAAATTGTTGGCAAATTGTGTTTGTAGTTGTGTTGTCTTGCATGGGTCGATCAGTCATGTATTCGAGTTGTATCTAAACCTACGATCAAACACAGAAATATAGAACATGACGGTTTATTGGGTAAAATGATGTGTGGATATATTAACTAAATTCGGGACATGGAAAAACTATAAGGGGTACGGGTTACATTTTAAACAAGTATATACGAGTCAGGCATTAATCTTAAAACTCTATATGTTAAACTAATATGATTCGATGAGTGTTTATTCATTGTGGAACAAATAGCATAAGTAACTCGTTATGTATACTGCATGTATGTAAATGTAGGATGAAGAGAATAAGTCATGATAGCATTGCACTCTTAATATGGTTTAGTAAATAAAGTTAGTAAGTAAAGTTTGTTAGCATAGTGGTTCATAATCGGAACGTCGTTATTAAATAATTAACTAACGTCGCAAACCACCTTTATTTAAAACCAACGTAGAGATTTTCGTAATAACTCTTAGCCATGTGTAAAATCTAAATAACTACTCATTTAAGTAAATAATAATTATTTATAAGTACGAAATAAATTATCGTAAAGTATAAAACATAGTAATCAGTTATGACATCAAATAATAATTGGACTTCTAAATAATAAATGATTTGTAAATTCGTGTAGATTCGTTGAAGAAGGCGTGGCGTTGTTTTTCCTTGTGTTCATTTTTCCGTTACTTCCATTTCATTTGCTAAGGTACAGATATTCTGCTTCTTTATTAAGAGGCCTTTGTTCTCTTATTATGATTCATATTAGGTTTTCCCTATACCTTTGCTATGTCCCCTTCATTCATGAACCCTGATTATTGAACCATCATGATATTGAACCTTTATTGATTATGAACCTTTCATCCATGAACCTTTGCTTATGAACCTTTGCTTATGAACCTTTGCTTATGAACCATGATTATGAACTTATGATTATGAACTTATGAAACATGATATTGACCTATGCAAGTAAACTAAAAACATGATTCATGATACTTGACCTTTACCCTCAGTTTGATACTACGAGCCACTCACTAGGCATGAGGGTTTCATGTCCATGTCAGTCGATGCACCGATGGCATGACTCTAGGGCAGGAGAGTGATGACCTGTCCCGTCCCTGCATGTTATGTTTACGTAGAGGCAGATTATGGCCACCTGGGGCGTATGGATGCATCCTAGATTTGTTCATGTTCATGTTATGTTATGTTATTCATGGTGACTGATGGTGTGTGCGATACACATCTTTCACACTCCGGGAGCTAGCTACTCCAACCCATGATTGAGGACACCCCTCATATTTACAGGATACTAAGAGGTCTCCCCTCTACATGTTTATGACTATGATTACGATTATGATTTCATGTTATGTTATGGGCTCGTAGTGGATTACTGATTTTCCTTTACCATGTACTCTTAACTTCCATTTTGATGCCATGTATTCATGCTTCCATTCCCTTTTACTCATGTTATTTATTCATTATACTACTGTTTGTTACGTTATATCTGTTCACTGGGCTTTTTAAGCTCAGCCGCGTTTCTTTTCCCGCGGCAGGTTTTAGTTGGAAGCTGGGTAAGAGTGAAGAGACTTTTGGACTTAGAAGACTTTGATAGTTATTTTGAAGTAGAGATTATTAGAAGAACTTATGACTTCAGACTTAGTGTTTATTCCTTTGTAAATTTTGTATTTCCTTGTAAATTCTTGTAACCTTTGTACTTCCTTTGTATTATTGAAGATGTATGCTTGTGTATGTATCTGATATGTCACCATTGTCGTGACATCTCTACCCTTGTCGGGTTGGGGTGTTACAATTTATGGTATCAGAGCCTTCAGGCTGCGACTCGTAATACATTTACCCTTGACCTGTGAAGTCTGGACCACTAAGTTTCCACTGTAGGCGCTCGTAGGACAACCTTTGAAAAGTTTGCTTTAGGATCTCCCTATAGGAACATAAGTTATTACCGGTGAGGAATGGGTAGACTAGGACATCTATGTAAGTAGCATTGCTTCCGCATCACTCTAATTCGTGCCTTTGCCTTTAGCTAAGCCTCATAAGAACATTTGTTTCAGAAGCTAGAAAGTTTTGCAACTTAAGCTTAGCAACCAAGTAAGTTAGGAATTCCTCAAGAACTACATGAATACCTTACACCATTTAAGTTTCACTTCCTGATTTTGATCTCCACTTCCGATCTGTTTGATAAACAGTTTGATACTTTTCCGACCATCCCGAAGATCATTCGACCGAAATGTGTTTGACACATTCTATGAACTCATTACCCGTCCTGGATATAAATGTATCGTCTGATACTACTCAGTCCTACAAATCCATTACTACTCCTATGAGAACTCTGGTGATTATTAACTACGGATATAGGAAGTTTTACTTTCCACCCTTTGAATGATGAATCTTGCCTGCCAACCAATTTCCTTTGGAAGGATATGATGTAAATACTATCTCAGTACGAAATTGTTAACTGAGCATGATGATGATGATAACTGATATTCCAAACATCTCACTCTTAACAAGTTATACGATGTTCGTATTACAAATGATGCACACCCTACCTGCCACGTATGCTAAAAAGCTAAACAAAACTCCAACACCTTGAACTGTTCGTTTATCTATCTCAACACTATATTGAACCATGTACTTAACATTAATATATGAACTATCTGTCTGGCTTGACAACCGTACTCGTCCTACGAATCCGTTTACTTTTGATATATTTGATTTTGAGGTCTTTTGGTTATGGATTGGATGAATTTTGTAAAGCTACCATGATATGTGAACTTTAAACAATCTACTTTAGCTTTGGTGACTCTCAACCGCTTAAATCTGTTAAGATTATTGTTGCTATGGAAGCACATACTCCGATCTCATTTGATTGTCAAATTTCTCCTGACACCTATTAGTATCCACCCTTAGAAAACTCTGATATTGGAAGTATTTTGTTGTACGAAAATTATCTGATGTTCTCTGATGAACCTCTTGGGATTCCCTCCTGCTTGGGAAGTGGAGTTAGCATTAAATTGATCTCAGTTGACGAACCGCGATACCATAGAAGTTGAGAGATTAAAGGAACTGATGAAATATAATTTTCTCCACTCTAGTGTTTATCCTGGGATTTTCCTGTTGGCTCATGAAGAAGGAAGAGAGAAGTATGCGGCGGCGTATCGACTATCATGAGTTTAATCATATCACTATCCGAAATCATTATCCATTTCCGCGTATCAATGTTTGATTTGGCCTACCTTTGTAAACTCCGTATCAGATGGTCTCATTTAAGTTTGAAGGATAGAAGAAACAGCCTAACTGAGAGTAACCTCCGTGAAGCATTTCAGTTTTATTCGTGAAGAGGAAGATAGGTGATGTGATGTAGATATGAGATTTCCCTAAATTCCTGAAGCTGCTTTCGTACTCGTTGTGATCATTGTGAGTTTTAAAGGATGCCAATTGTATTGGCTAATAGAATCATGTTTTCGCGAGCATTTGGACAATTGTCATAGTATGACAGTGTGTTTGTGCTCAGAGACGAACGAGGAACACGTAGATCATCTTGTATTAAGTAGAATGACCCTTGTTCTGGAAGAGTAGATTTGATTGGCGTTCAGAGATTGTAGCAGAAAACACTACCAGGTATCCGGTGATGACAGCAGTTTGAGTTGGCGAATTTATAACTGTGCTAGAAGACCTGTCAAAGACCCGCAATCTTGCTTCTCTATTCATTTTAGTTGTACTAAGATGAATTGAGAGCAGAAGCAGACTCGCGAATGGAAGAATGCACAGTGATCGTGTCAGAGATTCGCGTTACCACACCACAGTGTCTAGAAGAGGTGCCGAAGGCTTGAGGGACCAGACTCAAGTTTATAATTCCTTTCCACCCTATGATCATATGGACAGACGTATACAGACTACTTGGAATTGGAAGAGATTTGAAATCATGTATTTGAATAGATGAATTTTGAAGCAAACGTTTGTGTCTGGAGGAGTTGATTCTGTGAAGGATGAAACTATTGATGACGTAATTCACTCCCTCTCAACCTACTTAAGTTTCGTTACCTGATGATAAGATCCTTTGAATGATTTAGGTTCTCTATTAGTAATTCCGTTCTGTGTTCATTCTGCGTATGTTGGATGATGGTTTTTGTTATGCGAATTTTGATGAATTGTGGAAGGAACCTGGAGATTTATGTTTAGGAATGGGCAGATTTTGAAGCAACCACTTATATTGGCTGAGTTGATTTCGGTGAGTGATGAAGGATTGACGCTATTAACGACGTACCTTAATTCCGATAGGCATTCTAAGATTTCTGTTACTTTTACGAGTGGTTTCGTTCTCCTCTTAGTTATGTTGTTTGACTTTGATGACCTCTGAGACTATAGAAGGATTAGGTGGATTAAGATAAGTTTCTTGTTTACAACTTGAGATAAAGTATGACCATCATGAGGGCATATTTATATGATGCTGGTATTATGACGCCTGATCAACGTGATAATACTTACGTCATATAACGTGCACTCATTGTGATCATAGGATATTTCGAGGAGTGCTTTAGGAGCCTTATAATTTTGATAAGCTGTGTGAGGATTTTTGCGTTAGTGAGACTTTAGGTTCATTCTACCTATACGCGTAATCTGCCTTCACCGTTATACGATTTGATACGTTTGTATTCTCGAAACGCGTTTTGCTGACCTCTGCACTTCCAATAAGAATCTTAGGTTCTGTTGTAGAGCCTTCTGCCGTTTGATGATATCAAACAATCTGTTTTCTGTACGTTCTCATCTGATTTGTTTAATCAAATTCTATGGACGGCATACCCGTCAAATCCTACGTATTCCCTGTATCTCTTCCGAGAGAATACGATTATCATCTATTATGTTTGGTATACTATTCTTTTGATTTGGATCCTGAACAATATGCCTTTTCTGAGGAAACCGAAGCTATTTGATCAACAAGATAGAGTCATGAGAAACAATTCATTCACACTTCCATTCACAGTTCCGTTGTGTTTCCGTTTTGTTTTCCCTTCAATTTTCGAGGACGAAAATTTTCTTTTAGAGGGGAAGAATTGTAAAACCCTAAAATCCGTTTTCCGAAATTCCCATATAATTTAAATTTTTCCTAAACCGTGAACTCTAAAAACCCGTTAATGAGTTGAATTTTTTTATGAGCACAAGTAAATTGCTATTGAGCTATGACTCGAGAACACCAAAATATAAAAACCATAATCTAAGTCATATATATCAACATGGGTATAATATAAGTACATATTTGACACGTTCCATACTAGGAACAAATGAATAAAATTTTGTACCAAATTGTAATATAGAAAGATCTAGGAAATATTTGATTGTTGGAAATAAATCCTGGTCCTCCATTACCTCCCATAGAATCGGCTAATCACCCAATATATTTCCCTTTCACCTCATTTTTATTCAACCGAAATTACACATTCAATACACACACTAAAACCCTAAAATAACCTAGGTGGCGGCTGTTCATTGTCTCTCCAAGAATTTCAGATGTAGGAAGGGTAGCAAAGAAGGCTTGGTGATCCAGTAGCTCATGTTCGAATAGTGGGTTTTGGCTCATGCGTTGAAGAGTCATTCGGGTTCGACTTCGATCTCAGTCCATTCATGTTTTCCTTGAGGTCTCGTTCGTGCACTATGGCACACATCTCTCGAATCTGCTTCATTGTTTGTGATGGCATCTAGTCACGTTTGATCAAACTTTTGGCCATGTCGACTCGGGTTTTCGTTCTACCTTTCGAATCTGTTTTGAAGCGCGGCTATTTTCGGTCATCTAAACATTCGTATGATCCATAGTATACGATCGAAAATCTGGACATAAAACGCAAGAATGAAGATGGGGCGTACCTATTTATTTCATGTTCGTGGGTGAGTTACGGATGGACTGTGATTGCTGGTTAAGAGTCGGTTCGTGATTGACGTGTGTTCATTCGAGTTGTGGTTCGGTCATGGCTGGTTGAGTCTTGTGTTCGAACATGTGCTTACGGTTTCGATCTATCGTCCCTTTAGAGGTATATCTGGTCTTTAGCTCTTACAGATTTCGTTAATGTAACAACAGATTCAATACGTTCTTAACCCATGCGTACATGTGATCTAACTTAAATATGCATGAAATTGAGTTGCATGATTTTAACGAGAGGGTCTTTTATAGTGTATCAAATAGAAGCAAAATAATCAAATGTGTGTGTAGGATGTTGGTCGTGTTTGATCATTCCAACATGCTTGTGAATCGGATTCCTGAAATGACACACTACTATACATAATGAATAATCATGATACAAGAGAAACACATTGACTTCCTTATTTATTAAATACCTCATCACATACCAATCACGCCATATATATATATATATATATATATATATATATATATATATATATATATATATATATATATATATATATATATATATATATATATATATATAGTAATCAATTAAAAAAAAATGCCAAAAGAATAATAGTAAGCTATAATTTCATACGAGTGTTTTGAGTTTGTTTTGGTACGTAAGGGTTATTGCATGGAGCATGGTTCTAAATTGTTGGCAAATTGTGTTTGTAGTTGTGTTGTCTTGCATGGGTCGATCAGTCATGTATTCGAGTTGTATCTAAACCTACGATCAAACACAGAAATATAGAACATGACGGTTTATTGGGTAAAATGATGTGTGGATATATTAACTAAATTCGGGACATGGAAAAACTATAAGGGGTACGGGTTACATTTTAAACAAGTATATACGAGTCAGGCATTAATCTTAAAACTCTATATTTTAAACTAATATGATTCGATGAGTGTTTATTCATTGTGGAACAAATAGCATAAGTAACTCGTTATGTATACTGCATGTATGTAAATGTAGGATGAAGAGAATAAGTCATGATAGCATTGCACTCTTAATATGGTTTAGTAAATAAAGTTAGTAAGTAAAGTTTGTTAGCATAGTGGTTCATAATCGGAACGTCGTTATTAAATAATTAACTAACGTCGCAAACCACCTTTATTTAAAACCAACGTAGAGATTTTCGTAATAACTCTTAGCCATGTGTAAAATCTAAATAACTACTCATTTAAGTAAATAATAATTATTTATAAGTACGCAATAAATTATCGTAAAGTATAAAACATAGTAATCAGTTATGACATCAAATAATAATTGGACTTCTAAATAATAAATGATTTGTAAATTCGTGTAGATTCGTTGAAGAAGGCGTGACGTTGTTTTTCCTTGTGTTCATTTTTCCGTTACTTCCATTTCATTTGCTAAGGTACAGATATTCTGCTTCTTTATTAAGAGGCCTTTGTTCTCTTATTATGATTCATATTAGGTTTTCCCTATACCTTTGCTATGTCCCCTTCATTCATGAACCCTGATTATTGAACCATCATGATATTGAACCTTTATTGATTATGAACCTTTCATCCATGAACCTTTGCTTATGAACCTTTGCTTATGAACCTTTGCTTATGAACCATGATTATGAACTTATGATTATGAACTTATGAAACATGATATTGACCTATGCAAGTAAACTAAAAACATGATTCATGATACTTGACCTTTACCCTCAGTTTGATACTACGAGCCACTCACTAGGCATGAGGGTTTCATGTCCATGTCAGTCGATGCACCGATGGCATGACTCTAGGGCAGGAGAGTGATGACCTGTCCCGTCCCTGCATGTTATGTTTACGTAGAGGCAGATTATGGCCACCTGGGGCGTATGGATGCATCCTAGATTTGTTCATGTTCATGTTATGTTATGTTATTCATGGTGACTGATGGTGTGTGCGATACACATCTTTCACACTCCGGGAGCTAGCTACTCCAACCCATGATTGAGGACACCCCTCATATTTACAGGATACTAAGAGGTCTCCCCTCTACATGTTTATGACTATGATTACGATTATGATTTCATGTTATGTTATGGGCTCGTAGTGGATTACTGATTTTCCTTTACCATGTACTCTTACCTTCCATTTTGATACCATGTATTCATGCTTCCATTCCCTTTTACTCATGTTATTTATTCATTATACTACTGTTTGTTACGTTATATCTGTTCACTGGGCTTTTTAAGCTCAGCCGCGTTTCTTTTCCCGCAGCAGGTTTTAGTTGGAAGCTGGGTAAGAGTGAAGAGACTTTTGGACTTAGAAGACTTTGATAGTTATTTTGAAGTAGAGATTATTAGAAGAACTTATGACTTCAGACTTAGTGTTTATTCCTTTGTAAATTTTGTATTTCCTTGTAAATTCTTGTAACCTTTGTACTTCCTTTGTATTATTGAAGATGTATGCTTGTGTATGTATCTGATATGTCACCATTGTCGTGACATCTCTACCCTTTTCGGGTTGGGGTGTTTGAATCTCTCCCAAGCCTCGGCACAAGTCTCATCAAAACATTGTTGAAAATTCATGATTTCTTTTCTGAGCTCAAATGTTTTGGAATGAGGATAAAAACGATTTAAGAACTTTGATGCAAGATCATTCCAAGTGGTGATGGAGTTAGGAGGTTCATAATCAAGCCATTTCCTGGCTGCTCCTTTAAGTGTCAACGGAAACAAGATTAACTTCACCGCATCATCAGGCACTTGATGTAGTTTGAAAGTTTCAGTTATTAGAAGAAATCTGCTGATGTGTGAATAAGGATCATCATTTTCAAAACCATGGAAAGGATTTATGAAATTAAGTAACTCGACGTTTATTTCATATTCATTCGCAGGAATTGGTGGAATAACGATGGCCTTTTCAAATCGAACAGGTATGCGTAGTAATTCCTCCATAGAACGCGTGTCCGCCATAAGAATTAAACAATATAGAGGGATAAGAGGAGAAGAATTAAACGGTATGAGAGGGTGAAGAGATAAGAATTAAACATATAAGAGGAGACGAAGATTATTTTTGGGTTTTTAAATTTTGGAAACATTGAAAATCACAAAAGAAAAAAGAAAAATAATTTGGAGAAGAAAATCTTTTTGGGTTTTCAAGGTTTTTCAATTTTTTTGGATTTTTGACAAAAAATATTTACAAGATATTTACGAAACTTCACGAGGAAGGTTCTTCAAGACACGAATCGAGAAACAAATTCACGAATTCACTTCAACCCTCCCCGGCAGCGGCGCCAAAAATTGATTCAGTCAATTTATCCCACAAAAGTTAACACACAAAAGGTGAATTTATGTGAAAACCCCAGGTTCGTTGTCCCGACGAGGGTGTGAATGGAATTTCGTGTTTTCGGAACGTGAGACGTGTCGTGAATGTGATAAAAAGTGAGAGATTTTGATTTTTACACTACGAATGATCGAATATCAAATAAAAACAACTAATAAAGCTACGAGTACAAATAATCTAAGCATACGAAATCTAAAACGAAAATTTAAATTAAAAATGTACGTTACGAATTTTAAAGAACGTAAATAAAAGTGATTTTCTAAATTTTAAAAGCTAAAAATATAAAAATAATTTTTCTAATCTCTAAATATAAAAAGGAAATTTTGGAAAAAAAGAAAAATATTTTTTTGACTTTTTAATAATTTTTTATAAATTAAAAACTATTTAAACTATTTTAAATTTCTAAAAATACTAAAACTAATTTTAAAAATCTGAAAATTTTTTCTAAAATACTTAATACTAATCTTGAGCTATGAAAAATATAAAAAGTGAAAATGCTTTTTTAAATAAGCTGAAAATAAGCAATAGCTCACAATAAGCTAAAAAGAAAAAGATAAAAAAGTAAAAGAGGTTTTAAATAAAATTTTTGTAAAGTTTAACAAAGAAAGATAAAGAGTGTAGTGGTAAGATTGCTTGTATTGTGTGCTAACTGTCCTGGGTTCGAACCCCAGGACTGACAAAAATTTTTCTTTCCTATTTGTTTTTTTTTTTCTTTCCTTGATTATCTTTTGCAAAAACTCAAACTAAAGTTCAAAATAACAGATAACAGATAAGCTAAAACAGATTAAAACTAAAGTTCCAAATCCAAATGTTACTTAAACTACACTAACACAGACAATAAACACAAATCGATCCAAATCCAATCTCAAACTAAAGCATTTACCACAAAATTCAATAAGCAACTAAAAGCATATAATCTAACCATATCAAACTTCAACAAGCTTGAAAAAAAAATAAATATATATATATATATATATATATATATATATATATATATATATATATATATATATATATATATATTAGCTTAGCTTATCTTGTTTTTTATTTTTCTGCTTGTTGAAGTTTGATATGGTTAGATTATATGCTTTTAGTTGCTTATTGAATTTTGTGGTAAATGCTTTAGTTTGAGATTGGATTTGGATCGATTTGTGTTTATTGTCTGTGTTAGTGTAGTTTAAGTAACATTTGGATTTGGAACTTTAGTTTTAATCTGTTTTAGCTTATCTGTTATCTGTTATTTTGAACTTTAGTTTGAGTTTTTGCAAAAGATAATCAAGGAAAGAAAAAAAAAAACAAATAGGAAAGAAAAATTTTTGTCAGTCCTGGGGTTCGAACCCAGGACAGTTAGCACACAATACAAGCAATCTTACCACTACACTCTTTATCTTTCTTTGTTAAACTTTACAAAAATTTTATTTAAAACCTCTTTTACTTTTTTATCTTTTGCTTTTTAGCTTATTGTGAGCTATTGCTTATTTTCAGCTTATTTAAATAAGCATTTTCACTTTTTATATTTTTCATAGCTCAAGATTAGTATTAAGTATTTTAGAAAAAATTTTCAGATTTTTAAAATTAGTTTTAGTATTTTTAGAAATTTAAAATAGTTTAAATAGTTTTTAATTTATAAAAAATTATTAAAAAGTCAAAAAAATATTTTTCTTTTTTTCCAAAATTTCCTTTTTATATTTAGAGATTAGAAAAATTATTTTTATATTTTTAGCTTTTAAAATTTAGAAAATCACTTTTATTTACGTTCTTTAAAATTCGTAACGTACATTTTTAATTTAAATTTTCGTTTTAGATTTCGTATGCTTAGATTATTTGTACTCGTAGCTTTATTAGTTGTTTTTATTTGATATTCGATCATTCGTAGTGTAAAAATCAAAATCTCACACTTTTTATCACATTCACGACACGTCTCACGTTCCGAAAACACGAAATTCCATTCACACCCTCGTCGGGACAACGAACCTGGGGTTTTCACATAAATTCACCTTTTATGTGATAAATTGACTGAATCAATCTCCTTGCTTCAACCCGCAATGAGATTGGAATTCAGACATAGGGCTGCCATTAATGAGAACCGAAGCCATAACAGACTCTAAGGTTCCCCAAATCCACGAACACCATTTGGACCCAAAACCAAACGCTATAAGAACATCAGTTAAAAAATCCCACCTTACGGAGTCATAAGCTTTAGCAAAGTCTACTTTGAACAACATGGCTTGTTTTTGTTTATGCTTACACCAGGACAAGAATTCATTAATGATGAATGGGCCGTCCATAATTTGTCTATTGGGAAGAAAAGCAGTTTGAACATCAGAAATAAGGTGAGAGATAACCGACGAGAGACGGTTGGAGAGAATTTTAGTGACGACCTTATAAAGGCTCTCAATCAAACTAATAGGACGGTAATCAATGACGAACTTAGGATCATGGGTTTTTGGGATGAGAGCAATAAAGGATGAATTACATCCCTTAGAAAATGCACAATGATCGAAAAACCATTCCACCGCATGATGAGGCGAAAAGTGTACCGCTTTTAAGGGGTCATTTAAGCCCTAAATCGTATTTATTTGATCAAATATTGCCCTAAATCGTTCCTTTTGTCATTTTAGGTACTTTTGAGGAGAAATCTGGAAAAGGAGGCATTTTGGACGTTTTTGGAGCATTAAAGTGAAGAATACGACAAAGTCTCAAAATCGGCTGAAATTTACCTTTGACGGCGTCAGAATCATCTCTTGACGGCGTCATGCCTTGGCAAGAAAAGTGGGATGTGAAATTTACTCATGACGGGCCAGTGAGTTAGCATGTGAATTCTGACGGCGTCACGCTTTAACTAAATCAAGGGCGTCACGGCTTAAATCATAAGGGGACGGCGTCACGTTCAATGTTCGACGGCGTCAAGCCTTGATAAGCCAGAATGGATTTTTGAAGAGCTAAAGAGGGACGGCGTCAAGAAGGTCACCCGGGAACCCTAAAAGCGGCGAGGTGACGGCGTCACAATGCATAAGGTGACGCCGTCAGATCCAAAAATCTATATATAGTTTTCTAATCTTTTGTCATTAGGGAGAGCTTAGTGTGTGGAATTTTGGGATAAAACCCTAAGACGATTTTAGCTACTTTTTCAGGGCTTTTTGCCTTGAGATCTTCCATGTTTCATTGAAAGATAAGTTATCAATTAATCATTCAATATGTCTATGTGTTGTTTGATTCTATCTTATGCTTGTCTTTTGTTTAACATGTTAGGCTAATTTTATCTTGTGTTTGCTTAGATCTAATGAAACTTAGCTATTGATTATTGGTTGTTAGTGTGTTGTTAGTTGTATTGGATGATTGTTTATCTATGTTAGGCTTAAGAAAACTGGCTAACTTCCTATTCGGTAACTTGCTTGAACGTCTTAAGAAACATGAACCAAACGCGTACTAAAGGTTTTTATGGTTGTATTTAATGCACAAGCGAATTCTAGTGATCCCATGTTAGGAGCTTCCTAGCCGGCTCGACATAGGAGTGAAGTAGGAGCTTGTAGAGTTTGGGGAAGTAAGTACGCCACCCCACGAATGGTATTAAGGAATACACCCGTCATCCACGCGACTAATACACACTAATTAACCGGTAAAAGATAGTTAGGGAGTAAGGAAATCTAAGTAAACACATTTCTCTACACATAAGTTTCTCACCACATTTCATTTTTGTTATTTTATTTTATTTGCATCCGTAGTCATTTTGGGTTAGTTGACTAGCAACTAATTCCGCCCACTCCTTAAAAACCGAGATTTTACTTGCTTTCATAATAATATAAAAACATAAAAAGAATCTTCCTCAACCCTTAGACCTAATTAGAGTAGCCTTTCATACCTAACGAACACTATTCCCTGTGGAGAACGATCAATCCCCCGTACTTACCACTACACTATACTACATCGGTCAGGTACACTGCCTGGTGGGGTTGTAAGCCTCTTGAGATCCCTCGAGAGGTAAAACCTGTTGTAAGGTCGCAAAACCACGCACATCAAGTTTTTGGCGCCGCTGCCGGGGAATAGTTATTGTTTAGGTTGAATTTTTATTTTATTAGGTCTACTCACTAGATTCTTTTCTAGTGAGATTTTTATTTTTCTTTTTATTAGATTTCTTTAGTCTATCTTTTTCTTTGTGTGTTTGTTCGTAATTTCCATTGACTCTTCCGTTCACCATTATGGAGTACGCGAATCCACCATACCACCAACCACAAAGGCCGTTCTACCCTATTGACATCTCGAATTTCAAACAATATCGAGATGAACCCATATATGATGCATGGACTCGTTTTAGAAATTTACTCCGAAAATTCCCTCATCATAGTTTCGCTTTAGCATCCCTAACCCGAACCTTTTACTATCGTGTTGGCCAATATGACCAAATGCGCATTGAGGATTTTGCCAATGGGGACTTTAGGGAATTAAGTGCTGAAGAAGCATGGGATGCCATAGAAGATTGTGCCCAATATTATTATAGGGTAGACAACCCAACAGACGTTAGTACAAGTCAATTGAATATAAATTTCCTGGATCATGAAACAAGTTTGTTTGGGGATGAATACATTAGTGTTGAGATACCTAAGTGGTTGTCATGTAATGCCATAGTACAAAACGAACACATAGGTGACCTTGATGTGATGAAGGATCTAGCCGAGCATGATCACATTGATCAAAAAGACCTAGGTTTTATGATCGATGACGATGAATCTCAAGAAACACATGATGAATCTTTTGGGCAATTTGAATATAGCAGTCAGAATATTCAGGATGATCCTTATGATTCGGACATTGAAGTTGAGATGCCTAGAGAAGCACTTGAGATACTTGGTAAAATGTTAGGGTTAGATCCTACTAAAACACATGATGAGGATATAGGTAATCTTGACATAAGGAATGATGAGGTAAGTAATCTAAGACCACCAAGTACCCCACAAGTCCAACCATCATTTGAGGCACATACACCGCCCGTGACTTACCCGAAAGAAGTAGAAGAGACTATAGGAACCCCAATAGTGGTAGAACCTTTGAACCAAACACAACTAGAGGATATAGGTTTGAATACTTTTAGTGATCACAACCTTACTCTTAGTTCTATGGAAGTTCCTAGTTTTGATGAATCGGAGCCTAAACCAAAACCGTTACCTAATCTTCCATCCTTAAATGTGAACTTAGGAATTGAATTAGGTCCCGATCCACCCATCAAACCATGTAGTCCGGGTAGTCTTAAGTTTAAGGTAGTGGACATTAAGCCTTGTAGTGAGGAAGACAATATAGGAGTGAAAAATGACCTTACATGTCTACATCACCCATTCATGATTGATCACAAGAAACATTATGGGTTTAAACCGGGTTTATTAGGTCAAGATGGATTCCCAACTAGGAATCTCTCGAAGTTGATAGAAGATGATCCCTTTTTAGGAGGAAACTCAAAATCACCCATTGACCAAAGTGAACTAGGCAAGGTTATGATGAAAGGAGCACACCCCTTTGAGCATATAATTCATCCACCACTCTTTCCTCACGTGGCATACTCCTACCGAGCTGGTATGTATCGATACTATCACCCGCACTTAATCCTAAGTGTAGGGAAAACCTCTCCTTTATCCATTAAATAAGGGTAGAGTCAGGCTCATGACTCGAACAAAAACAAGCGCTTCTTGGGAGGCAACCCAAGCTTTATTTGCTTTGTGTGTTTATTTATTTGTTTGTTTGTTTTTATTTGTTTCCGTATGTGTGTTTAATTTTTATTCTTATTGATTCATGTTCAAAAGTAATTTGTGAAAATGCTTTATTTTGTTTTTAACTTCGTCTTAACTACATATAAAGGTATTTTGCAAAAGATAAGTGTAAGGGAAATCTAAATCGGTTTATTAGAACACATATGAACATGAATCGTAATAATAATAAATTAGCATACATATTCGTATTTGTTTGAGTCAAATGCTTGTATCGAGTCATAGTGATGTTTTGCAGGATTTCCAGGAAGTAAGGTAAAGGTTTTTCCAGAAATTTTCCGGAAACTTAAAATGAAAATTTTTGTCAGGTCATTTCTGACGGCGTCAGGGGTTATAACCTGACGGCGTCAGATTTAATTTCCAGAAATTTTTGAAAGTTTTGTTTTCATAAAAAGTTTTTATTAAATCTCCAACTTATAATCTCCAGGAATCTGCAAAATTATCAGTCCACAAGCATTATATCCTTATATATAGATTTTATCCCGCCGATGTTATGCAGGTTTTCGTGTTTGTTTTCTCAGGTTAACAGGTTATTTTGGACAAGGAAATGTTTATGGAATCAAGCTTATGGCGATGCATTAGTCATGGAGCTTCAACATTCTCTTTGGAGGAAGATTTAACCGTGTGATTTCACTATCCAACGAGCGAATCAGGGGAGTATTTGATTTCATTCTTTTACTTTACGCTTTTACATCTTGTTATTTGAACATTGGGGACAATGTTCATCTTAAGTGTAAGGGGAGGGTAAAAGTACGATTTTAGAGAATACAATTACGCTTGATTTTTGTTTGTTTAATAGTAGATGTGTAATAAAACTGAGAGAAATACTTGATTAAGGTAATTTTAGTGCCAAATTTAAAATTTTTTACAACATATAGGAGTGAAACTTTAGTTTTAATGAGCGTCTCATGGATAGGAATTATATGACTAGCACAAAAACCGTACCACTAAAAAATTTTCCACCCCCAAATATGTGAGGTTCGCCCCTAGAATTGGTAGGAAAAGCATTTATGCTATGATGTGTGTACCGGTAGCACTTAGATTCTAGAACTTGCGTTAGGACCATTCCAAGGCCACAAGTGAGACTACATTCGTGTAGTTAGATTTACTACATGATAAGAGGCATTAGGATTAACCCATTGTTTTACACCTGTGTTTTTGTTTAATTACTTTGGCTACATTGGTCAAGTAATTCTCCCACACCCTTTGCGTTGTACTCATTTTTAGTACACGATACCCCTAGTACACCCCTCAGAGCCTATCTTTTCGTTTCGACCTTTAAGCATTTTACTTAAAGGAAGAATTTGTTTACACCCCACTAAAATGTACACCCAAATCGCCTTAGCCTACCTTGTATGCACTCATTTTTAGTGCATTATTGTTACTACATTTGTTTAAACCCAAGTTAATTATCTAGTTGATTACATGGTTGCTAAGTCGAGTCATATCCTTGTACATATTGTTTTGGGACGATTGGGACTCATGGGTAAAGTACTAGTGTAATGGAGTAATGGGGAAGAACATCATTTATTACCCCCATATGTGCTAAATATTTTAAAAGTACTCCAAGTTTTTCAATTATCTTAATTCGAGTCATTAGAATAGTTATTTGTAAAGTTATGTAAAAGTTCAAGTGTAAGGGGAATGCAATGCCCCTATGATGTATTTTTTGGATGGTAGGGTAAAAGTGTATGCAAAAAAAAAAAAAAAAAAAAAAAAAAAAAAAAAAAATAGAAAAAAACATACGGACTACCATCCCGTTTCATTTTATGTTTATTTTATCTTTTGTTATTTTGTTTCTAGCTTAAGATTGAGTCTAGTCTTGGCTTAGCAACATTGTATAGTACATGTAATTGATCAAGATCTTTAACTCGCCACCAGTAAAATATCCTTTATCCAACAAAACCGTGTTTTCCTTTTCCCTACACCTAACGTTATAACCCATTTAAAAGCCCTCTTTGATAGTTTATCTTAGGTGCTTACGCCTAGTGGAGGAGGTTTTCGATCCTTTCCCAAGCCTATGGTAATCTATTTGCTATGACAGGTAGTGAGATATATTTTCCGTTTTCATTTATGAGATTTATTTTGATGACACTTGAGAGATGTGAGTATCTAAACACTACTTGTGAGGTGCTAGTTTATAATCTCCGTGCTTATTATGATTGAAGTGGAACAATTATTTGTTGTAATTACTTTTATGTTAGCATTAAATGACCCCTAACTTGTATTTTGATTAGAATAAAAGCGCATTTGCTTTAGGACAAGCAAATCTCAAGTGTAAGGGTATTTGATGAGGCGAAAAGTGTACCGCTTTTAAGGGGTCATTTAAGCCCTAAATCGTATTTATTTGATCAAATATTGCCCTAAATCGTTCCTTTTGTCATTTTAGGTACTTTTGAGGAGAAATCTGGAAAAGGAGGCATTTTGGACGTTTTTGGAGCATTAAAGTGAAGAATACGACAAAGTCTCAAAATCGGCTGAAATTTACCTTTGACGGCGTCAGAATCATCTCTTGACGGCGTCATGCCTTGGCAAGAAAAGTGGGATGTGAAATTTACTCATGACGGGCCAGTGAGTTAGCATGTGAATTCTGACGGCGTCACGCTTTAACTAAATCAAGGGCGTCACGGCTTAAATCATAAGGGGACGGCGTCACGTTCAATGTTCGACGGCGTCAAGCCTTGATAAGCCAGAATGGATTTTTGAAGAGCTAAAGAGGGACGGCGTCAAGAAGGTCACCCGGGAACCCTAAAAGCGGCGAGGTGACGGCGTCACAATGCATAAGGTGACGCCGTCAGATCCAAAAATCTATATATAGTTTTCTAATCTTTTGTCATTAGGGAGAGCTTAGTGTGTGGAATTTTGGGATAAAACCCTAAGACGATTTTAGCTACTTTTTCAGGGCTTTTTGCCTTGAGATCTTCCATGTTTCATTGAAAGATAAGTTATCAATTAATCATTCAATATGTCTATGTGTTGTTTGATTCTATCTTATGCTTGTCTTTTGTTTAACATGTTAGGCTAATTTTATCTTGTGTTTGCTTAGATCTAATGAAACTTAGCTATTGATTATTGGTTGTTAGTGTGTTGTTAGTTGTATTGGATGATTGTTTATCTATGTTAGGCTTAAGAAAACTGGCTAACTTCCTATTCGGTAACTTGCTTGAACGTCTTAAGAAACATGAACCAAACGCGTACTAAAGGTTTTTATGGTTGTATTTAATGCACAAGCGAATTCTAGTGATCCCATGTTAGGAGCTTCCTAGCCGGCTCGACATAGGAGTGAAGTAGGAGCTTGTAGAGTTTGGGGAAGTAAGTACGCCACCCCACGAATGGTATTAAGGAATACACCCGTCATCCACGCGACTAATACACACTAATTAACCGGTAAAAGATAGTTAGGGAGTAAGGAAATCTAAGTAAACACATTTCTCTACACATAAGTTTCTCACCACATTTCATTTTTGTTATTTTATTTTATTTGCATCCGTAGTCATTTTGGGTTAGTTGACTAGCAACTAATTCCGCCCACTCCTTAAAAACCGAGATTTTACTTGCTTTCATAATAATATAAAAACATAAAAAGAATCTTCCTCAACCCTTAGACCTAATTAGAGTAGCCTTTCATACCTAACGAACACTATTCCCTGTGGAGAACGATCAATCCCCCGTACTTACCACTACACTATACTACATCGGTCAGGTACACTGCCTGGTGGGGTTGTAAGCCTCTTGAGATCCCTCGAGAGGTAAAACCTGTTGTAAGGTCGCAAAACCACGCACATTGATCGAAAAACCATTCCACCGCAGCATAAAAATCTGAACCAAGAATATCCCAATATTTACGAAAGAACTCAAAGGTGAAACCGTCTGGTCCAGGGGACTTATTCTCACCACATCCCCACAATGCACTACGCTCTTCATCTCGAGTAATCGGGCTCTCCAGCACATCGACCTGATCAGAATTTAACCGATTAGGAAATGTAAAATTGAGTTTGCATCGATTTGCACTCGGGGCCTGAAACCTATTCGCAAAATGTAACCGGAATTCTTCTTTCACACGACACGGGTCATCTACCCACTCACCATCAACCATAATACCTTTAATACCCAAGTTAGTTCGTTTACGATTTAAGACTCCATGAAAAAATTTAGAATTTTCGTCACCCTCGACCGCCCAATGAATCTTGGCCTTTTGCATACAGTCGCGAGTTTCAGTAGACTGGATGTCATGAAGCTCTTTAAGAAGATCTATACATGACAAAAGAATGTCATCATTAACACCCCCTTGATCTAAAACTTTGTCAATGTCACTTAACTTGGAACGAGTATCCACAAGACGACCAGACTGCTTTTTTTTGAAATCACAAACCCATATCCGGATCTCCTTTTTTAAAATTTGAAGTTTCTTTTTGAACCGCACCATCTTATTGTTATCATCAAGAACAGTATTACTCCAGATTCTCGCTACCATTGAATCGAAACCCTCAAAACTAAACCATGAGTGAAAGACCCGAAAAGGAGAAGGACCATAATCAGTAGCCACCTCTCTAAGCAAAATAGGACGATGATCCGAAAGATGCCTATCAAGACAAATACCCGATAGGTGAGGGAAAAACGAGAGTAAACCATCTGTGACAAAAAAACGATCAAGCTTGCTCATTTTCTTAGCCGACCGATGAGACCAAGTAAATGAGAACCCTTCCAATTGAATTTCAATAAGCCCCGAATTTAATATAAAACTATTAAACTCGTTAGCACCTTGCACGTTGAAAACCGACCCTATACGATCATCCATGCATCTGACTTCATTGAAATCGCCCATGACCAGACAATGACCATCCCAACGACTGATAAGGGAAGAAATATAGTTCCATAAAACGCGCTTACTAGTAATAGATTGAGGTGCATAAATGGATATCACTAGAAGCTTCGCCTGATTAGGAATCCATGAACCATATAAAGCAACAAAGTTATCCGAGATAATATGTTGCTCTTTACGAAAAACACACGGGTCCCATGCACATAAGATGCCGCCTGAGTTACCAACTGCTTCACTTATAATAAATTCGAACTTATAATTACCCCATAATACTTTAACATCCATATCAGAAATATGATCCAACTTGGTTTCTTGAATAGACAAAAAATTTACCTTATGTTTATTATTTAACTCCTTGATCCAGTCTTTCTTAGCCTTGGATCCGAGGCCTTGAGCGTTTAGGGAGAGACAATTCATTGGAAACCCTCACAAGCTCTTATGATTCGTTCCATATCGCTCATACAACCTACCATGTCATATCCCATAGTTTGACCAACCTTGATCATATCATCTAAAACCTCCAGAATTGAACCACCTTTTTTAAGTGAAAGACCAGCATCAGGAGAAACATGAACGTTACAAGGTTGAGCATCTTCCAATACACGTGAGCTAAGGCCTTCCGAACGACATTGTGGTGTAGTATTATTCATATCATGATCTCCTTGGGCAACATTGCTGTGAGCTTCTTTCACTGGTGTAAAGCCAGGTGGAAAAGGTATACTAGAATCAGTCCCAGAGGTTTTGTCGTCTTTCCCATGTTTGTTAAGAAGATCATTAAGGTTAAAAGGGTCACTAGAGACCTCTTGACTTTGTGAAGGCTGATTATGTTCTGGCCCGTGCCCCAAAGGCTCCTCCTGCTCACCAAAAAAAGTGTCTAATACGCCTTCAACATCACTTTCGTCTACCTCATTCACCTGCTTACTAAACTCGACATTATTCTCTTCAACATCCTTCACAGAATCATCCTCCGAAGAGTACATACCATCCTCAATGTCCTTGAAACACGGAGACCATACACATAATTCCTTAGCTCTTAGAACGAAAATCTTACCACGAACAGTGACCTTGAATTTCTCAAGAATATTTTCCTCTTGACATGTCTTAATGCAAATACGCTTGTAGGCGAAACAATCCTCCTTACCATCTTCAAGATCAATCACCTCACCCCAGCGAGACCCAATTCTTGTAAAAGTGGAACGCGACCAAGCATGTAAAGGAACTCCTTCAATATCAATCCAAACAATCCGATCCCTAGATACAAAGTCCGCCTGAGCATTGCATAAATGACGAAACCAAGATGCGACACCCATATGTTTCATGAACCTCGTTTTAGTCTTGGATGATGCCAACTCGATCATAACCCACAAACCACCTAAATACACAAGTTTCACATGACGAAACCCTTCATTCGATAGGAGGACATATAGATTATTAATAGAAGAAAAGTCCTTGACTTCTCCCATACCAAAATTATCCAAGTCACGACTCACCACACATTCATCATCCAACACCATGGTTGGAGGTGAGGAATTTAGATTAACCTTAACAGAAGTACCTTTCAAGACCGAAGTAAAAGAAGATGCCCTAGAGAAGGAATTCTTGTCATTCACTGTTACTTTTGAATGCGGTTTGGTGATATTAACTTTGGGTCCTCCTGTTGCCTTATCCTTATCAAAAGATCCATTAAAAGAGTTTCGTTTAAACCTAGCAACATTGGCAAACAATTTATGTCTATCGATCCACACCGTACACAGGTTACCCACCAACCTATCAACATTAAACACATTGATGAACCGAACAAAACCAAAACGTTTACCATTCGTAGCTCTCTTGGTCGGAATGAATGAATCCACGACATGACCATAGGTTATGCAAGCATTAAACAGATCCTTGGCAGAGATTGAATCCGGAAAATTCGTAACAAAAATTGACGTAGAGATCTTACCAACGTCGTCTTCCTTGCTTCTATAACTAGCCATCACGGACAAAGAAAAGCCAAACAGAACGGATTTGGATTGAAGGGAGATCAAAAAATGAAACAAAAAACAATGAATCCCAAAAAACAAATCGAAAACCTAACGATTAAATGTTCTATCTTTGATGTCCCACTTTTGTTGTCCCGCCTCTGGTGTCCCACCACAAGGATGTACCACCTATGACGTCCCAACTATAGTGTCCCATCTATGATATTCCATTCGGATCGCCAAGATTAAAGATTCAAAAAATTATTTAATAATTTTTTTTGAAGGTAATTCAGGGAATTGAGTGGTGATGAATAGATGAGTTATTGAAAAAAAGATCCGAAAAAGTAATGATGGCGTTTGAACCCGTCAGAATGTGGATTGGAAATCACCACGCCGCTAACAAAGAATGACAGCAATGTACAAGAAAATTTTACTTGATAGAATGTAATTTATATCTATATGTATACTACATATTAAGCATGACTTTATGTTAAATTGTTTAAAGTTCAAAACATTTAAATTGTGACTTATGTTGAAAATAAACTCAAGAATAAGAATATTTATTGAATGGTTTTGTAAGGGCATCTACTATGGCGAACCTTTATAAAGGTTTATAATTGTGCCTAATCATCTTAAATAATAAATTCATAAACCTTTTTCTTGTTATAAACCTTTATTCACTCTGCATAAACTTGTTAAACATTTATAAAACATCATTAAACACAAAAGCATTACTATATATATTAAATGTGGTGTGATACGACGCCGTGTCATATATATTGCTACAGTAGCTACAGTAATGGGCTGACCCAATTTCAGGCCCAAAATCAACTTTCGAAAATTGGCAAAAAATACCCCTGGAATTGACGACTCTTTGCAAAAAAAGTCCTTTTTCCAAAAAAATGTTTCGAAAATTGGCAAAAATTACCCCTGACATTGGCGACTCTTTACAAAAATAGTCCTTTTTCCAAAAAAAATGTTTCGACATTTGGCAAAAAATACCCCTGCCATTGGCGACTCTTTGCAAAAGGAGTCCTTTTTCGGGAAAAATTTTTTTTTACCCCCGGCCTACTCTCTACTTAATAAAAATATCGTGCAATAATCAACGAAATAAAACAACGCCCCGCCGCAACGCGGCGGATCGTCGCCCACCTCGTTAAATTTAAAATAGGTTCAAGATATTAGGGCATCCAATATGATGAACCTTTAAAAAGGTTTATACAATTAATACATCATCAATTTACAAACATTTTCATATTATAAACCTATTGCTACTATGGATAAACCTATTAAGAAATATTTTCATATCATAAAACACAATCAACATTTAAAAAAAAATAAAAATAAAAAAGATTTAAAAAATAGTTTAGACCTCTTCAAGATCTTAGACCTTTTTATTCCACCTATTATTGAAATGGTTGCTCACTATTGTTCACAAATTTATAGAACTCTTTAAAAAAAAAATTATACCTATTCATAAGCCACAATAGTAGATGCTCTTAGACATTTTCATTCCACATAAGCATGAAACATATTTCTACTATGGTTAACAAAATGATAAACCTCTTCATCTTTTCTTAGACCTTTTTATAAAAAACTATAGTGGATGCTCTAAGTTAATGCAGGTTTCTGTTTTTACTCCAAAAATTAATTTGTGATTTTTATCAAAAGTTGTGTCTACAATAACTTGTATTATAATTAATGTTTTAAATACCACTTTTTAGATGACCTGGTTGAGTCGACTGGTTACCGGGTCAATGGTTCAACCGGTTTAAATGTCGATTTGAACCAGTTTTATGCACATCCAAACCGAAATAAATCATGTTACCAAATATGTTTAGAACTTGTAAAAAATAATACCACACACTTAAAAAAAAAAAAAAAAAAAATGGAAGCCAGTAACAAACATCTATGCTACATATCTATACTACTTATAATGGATATATGATTTTCTCTTAACCTTAAAAGTTTTTAAATTTGAGTAATGTGTAAACCCTATAATACCTTTGATTAAAAATGATAACAACATCAAACACTAAATTAATATTTTAAATATGTTTCAATCCTCAATTTTATCATTTTTCGTTTATAACTCATAAACTATTTTCTATCAATGACTTTAAATTGAATCTATAAGTGTTGTATCAAGAGTCACACCAGAACCACAAGTTGGCAAGTATAATTATTTGCCGATATACACTATCGTTTTGCACGGCTATTCGAGTAGTATAACATAAACCTGTGTTGAATTGTTGAAAATTCAACACATTTAACGTACCAAAAACTACCCTTTTGTTGAAATTAAACCCACGAACATTAATTGAATAGTTTCCTAAGTTAACACGGGTTTTCTTTTTTACTCCAAAATTAATTCATGATTTTTATCAAAATTTGAGTCTACAATAGCTTGTATTATATTCAATATTTTAAAAAACAATTTTTTAAATGACCAGGTTAAGTCGACGCGTCACCGGATCAGTAGTTTAACCGGTTAAATCGCTGACTCGCTGAGTGGAACCAATTTTAAACACATCCAAACACCACAATAAATTGTGTTACCAAATACGTATTGAACTTGTAAAAAACAATTGAATGAGATCTCAAAGAGGTTACAGACAGATTGGCCTAAATAATAAATAAATAAATAAATAAACCCCTAAACTCTATGGCAAATATGGCGATCACCCTTACTCCCATTTGTTCAATCGATTCTTCTACTTCTATTTGATCTTATACCTCATAACATTCATACTATTGTGAATTAATCTCTTGATTTCTTCCCTTTAGTAGGTTTATTATCTGGTTGCTGATCGGATTGATTTAGGGTTTTGGTTTTTTGTTTTTTAGGGTTTTGCTAGTTCATTCATTACTGATTATTATTCTTCAACGTGTCAATCAATTAATACTAATTATGTGAGGCAGTTAAGGTTGTTGAAGTGACGTAACCCTTTTTAGGGTTTCGTTTTGGTTATTCTCCTTAAACGTTTTGATTTGCTGCTGCTGTTTATGTCGATTGTGTGTGAGCTTTAGGGTTTTGTGGTTCTTATTTTTAGGGTTTTCTTCTATCGTTCTTTATGATGCATAGTGCTAATGTTTCTGGTGGTTCAGTGGGTTCGAATGACAAAGGTAGTAATGATGATGGGGTTAATAAGGGATCGACTGATAATCATAAGGCTGATTCGATCAATGTCAAATCCAGTTTGTTGAGTGATGCTCCTATTTTGAAGTCGATTCTGAGGAAGGCAGTGCGTAACATACCTACCGGTGGGACTAATGAAAGTGCTCCTACTAATGAGAGTGTGCCGATGCAAAATGTTGAGTCTCTTGGTGATGGTAAGGCTGGTCCTAGTACTAGTGATGCAAATTTGCAAACAATGGTGATTCAATCAGGTTCTGCTCCCTTATCTTTTGCGGATATGTTTAAGGATAAAACACCCAAGAAGACCGTTAAGATTTCGGAGATGAGAAACGAAAATTGTGTGGCTGGTGCACATGTCACCATTTCTTTGGAAGTTGTCGATGAGGTAAGCTCTAGATTCGCTAATACATTGTATGGTTATTTGATTGGTAAGAGACTCGCCTTCCCAATAGTTGAAAATTATTTTAGAAATACATGGGCGAAGTTTGGTTTACAAAGGGTTATGCTTAATAATGGGTTTTTTTCTGTGCCAATTTGAAACCAAAGAGGGTATGGAAAGGGTGTTAGAAGAAGGTCCATGGTTGATACGATTGGGGTCTGTCTTTTTGAATATTTGGACTCCAAACACTAAACTTGCAAAAGATGATATAACTTTAGCTCCTGTTTGGGTTAAACTCCATAATATTCTGGTTGTTGCGTATTCTGAGGTTGGTCTTAGTTTGATTACAACACAAATTGGTCGTCCTCTCATGCTTGATTCATACACGAGTACGATGTGTCTTAAGTCGTAGAGTCGTAATTCCTATGCTAGGGCCCTTGTGGAAGTATTGTCAAAGGATGCTTTACTTGATTCTCTTGTGGTTGTTATCCCCTACCCGAATGGGTCCGGTCATTTATTGGAAAAAATTGAAATTGAATATGAGTGGAAGCCGCCAAGATGTGAGACTTGTAAAGTATTTGATCACAATGATGATGGATGTCCGAAAAGAGTGAAACCGGTGGTCAATGAGGAAGGGTTTAGTGAAGCTAGTAGGAAGAAAGGTAAGGAAAGAAACCTGCTAACCGACAAGTTGAGAGATTGCGTTTGCAAAAACCAAAGGTTCAATTTTACTATAGACCGATTTCTTAACCAAATAATGGTGGGGCCTCGACTTCAAAACCGAATGTTGATCCTAATTCAGGCTCACCAACGATTAATGTTGGTTCTCTTTCTTGTACCGATTCTTCTGCTGGTCCTACTAGTACTACGGCTCCTTCTCAGGATGTTCAAGGTAAGAATAATAATTGGGCGGATTATATCAACCTTGTTGATTTGAAGAACAGTTTTGATGTGCTTACGGAGCAAGATTCGGTTTTGGAACCTGTGATTGGCACTACATGTAATCCTAAAGATATCTCTAGTTCTTCCAAAACTACTTCTCCATCACCTATGAAGAACACTCCTATTGTTGAGAAAATTGGGAAGCTTGAAAAGCTTATTATAGATGGAAAAGCTACTCTTGTGGGTGATGATGGTAAACCTCTTAAAAATGTTGATTCTTCAACTAAGGGGGTAACGCATTCTCTAAGGTGGGCAATGTGGTAGTTTCTGATAGCGATGATGATGAAGTTTTTGAGGATCACATTGGGACGTTGTATTCTGGAAGTGGAGGTAAGTAGCAGAGTCTTTATAAGCAATGAAAAGCGGATACGGGTGACGGCAACAATTATGATGATGATGATTTTGGCCTCTCTCCTACACAATTAAAGGCTGCTGAAATTCAAGATTTTTATCTTAACTAGGTTGTTTTATATTCTTTTTGCATAAATTGTATCTTTTTATGCTAGTTTTTGGTTTGGTGGTCTAGTTGGTTGTAGCTAGTTGTCGTTTATTGCTTGTCATAAATAATTTAGTGGTTGTGTCAAGTTTTTGCTTGCGGGTAATGTGATACCTCAACCACATTCCATTGTACTTAAACGTTTTTTTGGAGTAATATATTTTACCGCGTGGAATACCCTTTACCCAAAAAAAACTTGTAAAAAACAATAGCAAACACATTTAAAAACTTGAAAATACAATACCAAAGACACAATCTAATACCAAAGACATACAAACCAACGAAAATACAAGTTGAAACTTTAAAACGAAATTAGAACTATGCTATTTTTTGTTATCATCTCGTACTACTATTACGAATTGAGAAATATAATTCATTGTTGGAACATTTAAGTTTATGTTTACTGATTTTCTTAATAATGAAACACAAAAATGTAATTTGTTACTCTATGTGTTTAAACACTGATATAATGTACAACACAACCTATTAGTAATGGTTGCTGATCATGCAATTTTCATTTGTTTAGTAGCAATATGGTTTGACGTCATATATTATTAACGATTCATATTGATTGATAAAAAAAAAAAATAATAATAAATAAATAAAAAAATTTCAAATAGGCAAAATCATCCAGTTTTGGTGAATCGGTTTGACCTAGGTCCAGTGAAATCTGGAGGCTTAATTCGGGTTTTAAGTACTACCAATGTAGTCAGGGGTTAATACACTTTTCAACCATTCAAATATTAATTTTATCCATCAAACTTTATTTCGATTGATTGAAATAAGAAGTCATAACTATTTTGATACATCAAAAAGTAAAAAGAGGACAATAGTTTTGGAACGAAAAGAATAAAATATTGTAATCATCCTGTTAGCATTAAAATTAATGTAGAAGTGATGGTCATTTCACTTAGTTAAGAACTTTGTATTATATGGGCTTATGTTAGAATTAGTATCATTTGTAAAAGATTAATCCATTGGTCTAAAGCCCAAATGCCCATCAAAAGCCCACAAGGCAAAATGCTTGGAGTATTTAAAGCACAAAACTCCTCATTTGTAAAGGTGGTTCACAGGTGTGTTGTGTGCATGATGGTTAAATTTTGGTCAAAGTAATCACAAGTCAAACTTCTCACGAAGAAAAGTCAACTTGAAACCATTAACGCAAAAACAACCAATTGTAATAACCGGATAAGTGAATACCCGGGTCGTTCTCCCTGCGAGGCGTGAAATTGAGAATATCGTTTTCGGTTCGTAATTAAAGTGCTTGAAAAGACGAGAGTTTGTGATTTCTAAAACTAATTAAAGTAAATAACAAAGCAAATACGCAAAAAAATCTAATTAACTAAAAACACGTAACGAAAATCTAAAAAACGCGAACTAAAATATAAATAACAAGCATAAACGTGAAAATCTACGAAAAACTAATCATACGGGTGCCAAATTAATTTTCCTACGTCCTAAATGACAAAATAAAATTTTGTAAAAAAAAAGAATTGCATTTTTCTGAAATTTAAATAATTAAATACGACTTAAAAACTAATTTTAAGAAAATAAATGATTAACAATACCTAAAATGTTTAAGAAAAATATGAAAATTTTTAAAGAAATACTTTAAACTGAAATGGAATTAAGAAAAAATGAGAAAAGTAAAATAGCTTATTGGGATAAGCTGTTTACAAGCTTAACAGCTTAAAGGGAAAAGAAAAAATAAAATAAAAGGGTTTTAAATTAAATTAAGTAAGTTTTAACTAAAAGAAGGCTAAGGGTGCAGTGGTAGTGTTGCTTGTGTTGTGACTGTGATGCCCTGGGTTCGAACCCCAGGATGGTCACATTTTGCTACCTTATTTTTTTTTTTCTTGTTTTTCTTTTTAAATCTAACCCTCAAGTATTCAATAGCCAAATTTTAAACTAACAAATTTTTTTTTTTAACACTCAAATACCAACACCAAAACAGCTTATATAGATTAGATTAAAAAGAACATGAGATAAAAAATCAAAGTGACCACAATACTATTAAAACTATTCTAATAATCTAATGACATCAAAATTACGCTAAGAACTAAAATGAAACTATAATAAGCCATAAATTCCTATCAACTACAATAGCAACCAAACTCTATTTTTAAAAAAAACTACAACTAAAAACAATGAAATTTGAGTAAATTAAAAAGCATAAAAAAATCTGCAAAAACTGGAAACTAAAAAAAAATGGTCTGCTGGTATTGTTCTTGGGCAGCTGATCTAGGCTTAAATAAGCTATGAAAACAAGGTCTAAACTTCCAAATAAGCTTAAACAGATGCAGACTAACTGGCAAGCTACTAATATGACAAAATTCAAAAACTAAATCCTATTGTAACTACACTAAATTTTGAAATCAAAAGGGCAGCTGGGGCAAAAAGGAACAAGTGCAGGTCTTAAATCCTAGAACTAAAAAAATAAGTCAAACACCAATTTACCTACTGATATTGGTTAACTCCTAACAATCACTAAAATCATCACATATGCAAAACAAACTCAGTAGCAAAACTAAGAAGAGCTATAAGAAAAGCAGTAACAAGAACTATAAGAACTATGGGCTGTAAAGGGCAAAACAAACTCAGTAGCAAAACTACCAAGAGCTAAAACAAGCAGTAACAAGCAATTAAAATAAAGAAAATAAGCAGTAAAATGAGCACTTTGACCATGTTGACCAAACAAGAAACTGGAAATTTAACTTGCATTAACAGGAAAATTAAATGAGCGTAAATTACAACTTAATTTAAATTCTACACTAAAAGAAACATCAAACAATTAAAATGGTCAACATTTTTCTAAAACATGAAAAATGGGACAAAGGAAAAAAATCTGCTAATCCGCGTCTATTTATACTACTAAAAATACAAAAAACCCTAGTTCTCTTGTGTGTTTGTTGTGTGAGTGGAATCAACTCTTGCTACTTGTGCTTCTTTCTTGGCCATTGGATCGAACTTGCTCCCCACAACATTTGATTTGAACCGTTGATCTTTCTTTGTAGCCTCGGATCGCTGAGGTGGAGGGGAGGGGACCAAAGGCAAAGTCATGTGGGTGGTTTGGCTTGTAGTGGTGGTGAAAGTGATGGGGAGGTTAGCGGTCGGATTTGGAGGAGATTAGAGTTAAAGAGGGATTGAAGATAGTGCAATAGTGGTTAGGGATTTTGACCATATGAATTGGGGATTTGACCGATTTTATTTACCCCGGTTTGTTAGTTTTAACTATAGGATGCGGGATGGGTCGGGTTTAGTATGGGCCATGGGTTGGGTAGTTTAAGTGGAATGGGTTGTTGGGTTAAGTAAAGTGGTGGGCTGGGTAGTGTATCGATGGGTTGTGTGGATTGGGTATTAAGTTTAGTGTGTGGTGGGTAGTGTTAGTGATAGGTCCGGAAATGGTTTGTTTAGGGGAGAGTGGTTTTAGGTGTGGTGGGCTTATAGTGGGTTGTAAGGGTTAAGTTTGGATTCGGTTGTTAAAGTTGAGAGTTTAAAAAAAACACACCAAGGACCAAAGTTGTAACTTATGAACTTGTGAGGACCAAATCTGCCATATTTGTAAAGTTAATCCGAGGACCATTTTTTGCCAAATAAATATAATCCAAGGGCGATTTTGATATTTCTTGAGCTTGAATAAAATCCGCATGAAAAACGTCTTTCCCGGCATCGGTTTTCGACTCTTTTTCAAATCAAGCTCGGTTTTGTCCGTGTTTGCCCCGTTTTCAATCCTTTTGTACCTGAAACACACAAAACACAATCCAAGGATATTTGTAACATTATATGGTCCATTTGGGTGTTTTTGGTCGTTTTCGTAGGGTTTTTCGGGTCTAAAATGATGAGTAAATGGCCACTCATCAGTGCAATAATAGAAAAAGTTTAACTTTCATATCATTCTCTCTAAATATACGATCCAACCTAAACACCTTGTCCCATCTCATCTCTTGTGTTTAAACGCCCCATATTAGTGTGATAAAGAGTGATTATCGACAACAACAAGTGGTATCAACAGCCTAGCTTCGAGGTAGGAGTTCTTATGTTCGATTCTTGTTGAAAAACACATTTGTGTTGCGTTTACTTTCTGAAAAACGTGGACTTGTGTGTTTCTTGTGGCTACTGTACGCTTCTTTTAAGTTCAAAGGAAGGATTTTTGTGTTTGATCCTACTTGTTCAAGAACATAATTCACGATTTGTTTTTGGAATATCTTTGATTATTTTAGTGAATTATTGATTGGATTTGACTTGAAAGAAGTTGGTATAAGTTAGTAAAAGTTGTCAGGAAGCATGTGCAAGTCAGTGGGTTTGTAAGTGAAAAGTGAAAAAAGTCAAAAGTGGTTGAAAAAGGCGAAAATATCGCATTTGGCCTTAACAGCGTACTCTATCGCAATTGACAAAAAGTTGCGTTTTATCGCAATTGCTGAAACCCAACGATTTATCGCAATTCGTTTGTGTTATCGCAGTTGAGGCTTAAGGTTTTTATCGCATTTCATAGCTGGTATCTTATCGAAATTGGTCAATTGTCAGACGTTATCGCATTTCAAACAGCGATAAAATTATCGCAATTCAGATCTGAATTAAGTTTTATCGCAATTGCCCATCTGACAGATTTATCGCAGTTCTGTCCAAGATCAGCTATCGCAGTTCTGTCCGAGATCCTTGTCCAACTGCGATATCGGACGACTCTTGCTTCTACGATATCTGTAAAACCCTAAAATCTCATTCATTTGAAATTCCCATTTTGCCCTCAAAATTTTCTTTTCTTAAGAGCATACAATTGATTCCACAAGAACGTTATATGCAAGCCTGCTACATATCAATTAAAACATTTCGTTAGAATTATGACGACCTAAAATTTAGAATAACCTTTTTCACGATCGATACGACTTAACATAACATCGAAAATATACGTTAAGATCTTAAAATTTTAAAAGTGTGAAACCTAAAGCATACGACTAAGAACATAATGATATAATTTAACTTAAAGGGACAAATCTCACACGTTTTGCTACTAGGACCCATTGTATAACTTGGCACTCACATCATGACTTTGAAATATGGGAACTATATCACTCAAAACTCTCCATGATTTTCGGCTGATTTTTAGCTCCAATCAATTTAATAATATTCGACCTTTCCAACCCATACTTGCTTTCTTGTTACATGACTTCCACTCCCATTTATATTAAGCCAAATACACAGCAACAGGAAACACAAACATAAACCCTAAAACAAAACAAAAAAAAACTACAAAGCGGCAGCCTCATTTTATCCAAGAAGGAAGAATGTACGAAGGGTAGAAAAAGGTAGTGATCGACTGCTGTTGTCCTAGCTTAGTAGGACCAAATTCATGGGTGTTGGTTGGTTCGAAAGGTGGTTGGTTTCAGTCTCCTGGGTTCTTGCTCTTTCTTCTAATCCGACCCAAGGTATCACCACAATCGTCCTTGTAATTTCTAATGAAACTCACTTAACATGTATACAAATAAGACACGGAAACTTAATCTTAATAACATGAATATTCGAATGGATAGTATAATTTCGATTTATGTTTCTGTTTGCTATTCGAAGATGTTGATTAAACACGTTTTGACATGGTCATTAAGACACACCTTTGATCTCAAATATCTGATATTAACAGAAAGAATATTGATATTAAACTCAAAGAGATAAAGCATGGGTCTGGTACAGGGGGAAACTAAGGCTGTTAAAATCTAAAATTGTACGTGAGTGTATGTTGTGTTGTGTGGTGTTAAATGTAACTGCTTTTGATGTGCATTGGTGGGTTTGCATATAAGTTTTGGTGAGTCGAATGGTGTGATGGGTGGGTGAGTTTGGAGTGTTGTATGCGTGAATTGTGGGGCTGGTTGTATGTGTATGGAGTAATATGTGTGTGAGTTGTGAACGTGGCGTGATTTTTGTGTAGTGAATGAGAAATCTTGGCTCTTTAATTGCATGTGCATGAACTAGTTCGGTTACTGTCGAAATGATGTATTAGTGTGTGAGCCTTATACAATGTCTAAAAGCAATTGTATATACTGATGTTTGAAAAGAGTTGGGTCGAACATATATTTATGAGAACCTAAATTGTGAATGGGTAAAGAGCGAGTGGTAGAGAATATTAAACTGGTCATTTCATACAAACTTGAGAAGCATACAAGGAGTTTTAAAACTGTGCGTGTATATAAAATAGGGCTTTTGGGATTGTGATTTTATGCCAAGTGTTGTGTTGTTAAAATGTGGTGCTTTAATATGTCGTATAGTGTAGAAGAAGAGTATAATTGATTTGGCGTTCATAAGCTGCATGCATGGGAGTTGCTTTTGGTTTTTTTTTTTTTTTTTAATCATAAAATATAGGATGCCACGGATTGTTATGCACAGCAAATGGTTTGGTATTACTACGTATAAAACTTAATAAGAGGCGCATGTCAGTAGGAAATAGTAAGGCATGTCATATTTTATTCTTTCTTTTGGTCTACATCGAAATATCATATCATGGGAAAGTAAAGTATGTCTTGACTGTTGCAAAGGAGTAGGCAGTACACATCATGAGGCATTGTAGCCTTTTTCCTCTATTTTTCATATTCAACCCATGCTTTAATACTTAAACACTTTAAGACCCTACACCTACTTCATATTCATAATAAGTCCTAACTCATGTAAGGTGTCATTAACTTAACTAAATAGTAACATTAACAATAAAGGACAAATTTTGCTAACTTACTAAAACGGGAAATTACTAAAGTACGAAAGTTAATAAAAATGGAAAGCATACTAAAATTCATTTGAACTTAAAGTAATACTTGATATTTAATTCGTATAGGTTCCGTGAAGCGGGAGTGATCATCTCGTTACTTTTCTTGTTTGTTTGCTTCAAATAAGGTACAGATACTCTGCCCTTTTTCAGTAAGGGTGTCTTATTCCCTTGATATGACTTCTGATTTTTGATTCGGTTAAGTTTCTCTAAGCCATTGCTATGTTTCCCTTTTTTGTGAACCTTCGATATGATCTTTGCTTTGTGTACTTTGATCTGTTAAACTCTGACTTAAACCTTTGAAACTATTTCTGAAATGATTTGATATAAACCATATGTTATGAACTATCTGTATTGGACCTTTGGATATGACCTTCTGATTTGATTTGACACATGACTCTTAGTTTGATACCCGAGCCAAAATTTGTGACCCTAGCCATGAAGGTAACATGGCCGTGTCTGTGATGCACCACTGGCATGACTAGTGTGTAGCCCTAGTGATTTGGTTACACCGTCCCCATTCTGATTCTGATATGTGCACACTACTATTATTATGGCCAATATGATTTGTTCTGGGGGGGGGGGGGCGTATGGATGCATCCTAGATCTGTTCTGTTTAGTGGATTTAACATGATTTGATATGATTTGTCTGGTGACTGGTATTGTGTGCAATACATGCCTTTCACAATTTCTGGGAGCTAGCTACTCCATTTGAAGAATGAGGACACCCCTCATATTATCTGATTATTGAGAGGTCTCCCCTCTATATGATTTGAAGATTTATGGTTACGATATGATATGATCTGTTTCTGGGCTCGTGGTGGATTACTATCCTATTCTATTCTCTTTACACCTTTTCATTGTTATACCTTATGATATCTCCCATTGCACTATACCTTATTTATGTTTCATTATCATTACTTTGTTTATGTATCTGTTCACTGAGCTCTCGTAGCTCAGCCGCATTTCTTTTCCTGCGGCAGGTTCTTAGTCGGAAGCTGGGTTTGAGTGAAGAGACCTTTGGACTTAGAAGACTTTGATAGTATTCTGAAGTAGAGACTATTAGAAGGATTTGCATTTGCAGACTTAGTTTTTAGTTTAGTTTCATTTGTAACCTTGTAATTTCAGTATTTCATTTGTAACCTTTGAAATTTATTGTATTACTATAGATGTATGCTTTGTTTTGATCTGATATGAAACCATTATCGTGACATCTTTACCCTCGTCGGGTTGGGGTGTTACAATTATGGTATCAGAGCGACAGGCTGCGACTCGTAATACATTTACCCTTGACCTGTGAAGTTTGGACCACTAGGTTTCCACTGTAGACTCTCATAAGATAACCTGTAAGAATTTGCTTTAGGATTTCCCTATAGGAACTTAAGTTCTGACCAGTGAGGAATGGGTAGACTCTAAGGCTTTTGTTTGAGTATCATTGCTTCCGCATCACTCTGATTCGTGCTTTGTTAGATCCTGTTGATACCACCTTTGGAAATTAAAAGCTCATGATCTGCACAACCTAAGATCTGAAACCCAACTAAATCTTGGAATCATTGGAAATTGCCTAGAATTTACCTAACGCCATTTGAACCTCGTTTTAAGATTCCGACTCCGAACTCTGATTCTTTTGTTAATCATCTTGATACCTCTTCGGGCATTCCGAGAATCTCCCTGACGAGGATATACTTGACACATCTTGTATTTGTCTTTTTCTTTGATAAACGTCTATGAATCCTCCGACACTATTTGATTTCGTTCCATCTCTGTCCCCATGAGAAGTCTTGTGGTTGTGACCACGAGTATAAGAATGTTTCCCCTCATTTTTGAATGATAAAGATTTAATTGGTGATCCATCTTTCCTTGATTAGTTAAACTTCGATTCTATTCGGATAAGAAGTTGGTGATTGAGTATTCCAATATCGACAACTATCCTTCTATGTCTCACATTTGGCGTCTGTAACAATTTTGACCTTCCTACTACAATTACCTATTGCTAAACCTTGGCTATCACTATTATTTCCCTGCCGGACCTGGAGCTGACAACAACGGCAGCTACCCTGAAGAGTGAAGACCTTAGCGATGCAGAAGAAGAAATTCTAGTCAAGATGGCGAACCTAGAGCTGATGAAGACATACAGTCTCACTTCCCTATTCATCTTAGTTGTACTAAGATGAATTGAGAGCGGAAGCAGACTGGATGATGAAGAGATTTAAAGATCGTGCCAGAAATCCACATCACTCCATCACATTCCAAGAAGAACTGTAGGAGACTCGACGAACCAGACACAAGTTCCCGATCTTGGTTCCACTTCCCGACTGATGGACAGACGAAGACAGATTAGCCGGACTGGAGGAAATTGGATGTTTTGAATGAACGGAATTTTGAAACAGACCCTTTATGTTTGGAAGAGTTGATTCTATGAAGGCCGAAGTTCTTGGCGACTAACTTTCATTTCCGTTGACTCTCTTAAGTTTCGTTATATAGTAATGAGATCCTTTAATGATTCAAGTTCCCTAGAAGCATTTCAGTTCCATGTTCATTTTCGTATGTTCGGCTATGACTTTGTTTGAGAGATTTTGGTGACTTGTGGAAGATATGATGCTTGTGACGGCGTACCTCACTTCTGCTAGGCAATCTGGGATTTTGATACCCTTGTGAATAGTTTTGTTTTCCCTCTTGACTATGGCATTCGATTTGGTTGACCTCTGAGACTGTAGAAGTACTAGGTGGATTAAGATAGGTGGTTTCGATTACGACTCTGAGATAAAGTATGACCATCATGAGGGCATATTTATATGATGCCAGTATTATGACGTCTGGCCAACGTGATAATACTTACATCATATAACGTGCACTTGTTGTGGGCATAGGATATCTTGGGAAGTACTTAAGAAGTTTAGAATTTGATCTCCGTTGGATTATCCGTGATTAGTGAGACGTTAGGTTCATTCTACCCATGCGTATACTCTACCTTCGTTCGTTAAATATCTGGATGAGTTTTGGACTCTCGTTTTGCATTTTGTTGACCTCAGTTATGAATCTTGAACTCCTTTTAAGACTCCCTACTGTTGATACAGGTAATTCGATTTGAAATCTTGTTCATATTCTATATGAGCCTTCTAAAGATTCGCCTATCGTCCATTTTATGTTGCATGAATCTTTTGACCAAAATCAACTTATTTTGTCTCCTTCTGAGAAATTTGAACCCACCTCGTTCTGATTTGAGTCATGAGAAACTATTTTGGTCTGAAGATCTTTTTGGAAGAACCTCCTCGGTCATGAGAATGTTTGTGACGATCTTTTGCGATTTGCTACGACTTCGTCTAACTTTGCGACTTCAAATTTCGAGGACGAAATTTTTCTTTTAGAGGGGAAGAGTTGTAAAACCCTAAAATCTCATTCATTTGAAATTCCCATTTTGCCCTCAAAATTTTCTTTTCTTAAGAGCATACAATTGATTCCACAAGAACGTTATATGCAAGCCTGCTACATATCAATTAAAACATTTCGTTAGAATTATGACGACCTAAAATTTAGAATAACCTTTTTCACGATCGATACGACTTAACATAACATCGAAAATATACGTTAAGATCTTAAAATTTTAAAAGTGTGAAACCTAAAGCATACGACTAAGAACATAATGATATAATTTAACTTAAAGGGACAAATCTCACACGTTTTGCTACTAGGACCCATTGTATAACTTGGCACTCACATCATGACTTTGAAATATGGGAACTATATCACTCAAAACTCTCCATGATTTTCGGCTGATTTTTAGCTCCAATCAATTTAATAATATTCGACCTTTCCAACCCATACTTGCTTTCTTGTTACATGACTTCCACTCCCATTTATATTAAGCCAAATACACAGCAACAGGAAACACAAACATAAACCCTAAAACAAAACAAAAAAAACTACAAAGCGGCAGCCTCATTTTATCCAAGAAGGAAGAATGTACGAAGGGTAGAAAAAGGTAGTGATCGACTGCTGTTGTCCTAGCTTAGTAGGACCAAATTCATGGGTGTTGGTTGGTTCGAAAGGTGGTTGGTTTCAGTCTCCTGGGTTCTTGCTCTTTCTTCTAATCCGACCCAAGGTATCACCACAATCGTCCTTGTAATTTCTAATGAAACTCACTTAACATGTATACAAATAAGACACGGAAACTTAATCTTAATAACATGAATATTCGAATGGATAGTATAATTTTGATTTATGTTTCTGTTTTCTATTCGAAGATGTTGATTAAACACGTTTTGATATGGTCATTAAGACACACCTTTGATCTCAAATATCTGATATTAACAGAAAGAATATTGATATTAAACTCAAAGAGATAAAGCATGGGTCTGGTACAGGGGGAAACTAAGGCTGTTAAAATCTAAAATTGTACGTGAGTGTATGTTGTGTTGTGTGGTGTTAAATGTAACTGCTTTTGATGTGCATTGGTGGGTTTGCATATAAGTTTTGGTGAGTCGAATGGTGTGATGGGTGGGTGAGTTTGGAGTGTTGTATGCGTGAATTGTGGGGCTGGTTGTATGTGTATGGAGTAATATGTGTGTGAGTTGTGAACGTGGCGTGATTTTTGTGTAGTGAATGAGAAATCTTGGCTCTTTAATTGCATGTGCATGAACTAGTTCGGTTACTGTCGAAATGATGTATTAGTGTGTGAGCCTTATACAATGTCTAAAAGCAATTGTATATACTGATGTTTGAAAAGAGTTGGGTCGAACATATATTTATGAGAACCTAAATTTTGAATGGGTAAAGAGCGAGTGGTAGAGAATATTAAACTGGTCATTTCATACAAACTTGAGAAGCATACAAGGAGTTTTAAAACTGTGCGTGTATATAAAATAGGGATTTTGGGATTGTGATTTTATGCCAAGTGTTGTGTTGTTAAAATGTGGTGCTTTAATATGTCGTATAGTGTAGAAGAAGAGTATAATTGATTTGGCTTTCATAAGCTGCATGCATGGGAGTTGCTTTTGGTTTTTTTTTTTTTTTTTTTTTTTTTTTTTTTTTTTTTTTTTTTTTTAATCATAAAATATAGGATGCCACGGATTGTTATGCACAGCAAATGGTTTGGTATTACTACGTATAAAACTTAATAAGAGGCGCATGTCAGTAGGAAATAGTAAGGCATGTCATATTTTATTCTTTCTTTTGGTCTACATCGAAATATCATATCATGGGAAAGTAAAGTATGTCTTGACTGTTGCAAAGGAGTAGGTAGTACACATCATGAGGCATTGTAGCCTTTTTCCTCTATTTTTCATATTCAACCCATGCTTTAATACTTAAACACTTTAAGACCCTACACCTACTTCATATTCATAATAAGTCCTAACTCATGTAAGGTGTCATTAACTTAACTAAATAGTAACATTAACAATAAAGGACAAATTTTGCTAACTTACTAAAACGGGAAATTACTAAAGTACGAAAGTTAATAAAAATGGAAAGCATACTAAAATTCATTTGAACTTAAAGTAATACTTGATATTTAATTCGTATAGGTTCCGTGAAGCGGGAGTGATCATCTCGTTACTTTTCTTGCTTGTTTGCTTCAAATAAGGTACAGATACTCTGCCCTTTTTCAGTAAGGGTGTCTTATTCCCTTGATATGACTTCTGATTTTTGATTCGGTTAAGTTTCTCTAAGCCATTGCTATGTTTCCCTTTGTTGTGAACCTTCGATATGATCTTTGCTTTGTGTACTTTGATCTTTTAAACTCTGACTTAAACCTTTGAAACTATTTCTGAAATGATTTGATATAAACCATATGTTATGAACTATCTGTATTGGACCTTTGGATATGACCTTCTGATTTGATTTGACACATGACTCTTAGTTTGATACCCGAGCCAAAATTTGTGACCCTAGCCATGAAGGTAACATGGCCGTGTCTGTGATGCACCACTGGCATGACTAGTGTGTAGCCCTAGTGATTTGGTTACACCGTCCCCATTCTGATTCTGATATGTGCACACTACTATTATTATGGCCAATATGATTTGTTCTGGGGGGGGGGCGTATGGATGCATCCTAGATCTGTTCTGTTTAGTGGATTTAACATGATTTGATATGATTTGTCTGGTGACTGGTACTGTGTGCAATACATGCCTTTCACAATTTCTGGGAGCTAGCTACTCCATTTGAAGAATGAGGACACCCCTCATATTATCTGATTATCTGAGAGGTCTCCCCTCTATATGATTTGAAGATTTATGGTTACGATATGATATGATCTGTTTCTGGGCTCGTGGTGGATTACTATCCTATTCTATTCTCTTTACACCTTTTCATTGTTATACCTTATGATATCTCCCATTGCACTATACCTTATTTATGTTTCATTATCATTACTTTGTTTATGTATCTGTTCACTGAGCTCTCGTAGCTCAGCCGCATTTCTTTTCCTGCGGCAGGTTCTTAGTCGGAAGCTGGGTTTGAGTGAAGAGACCTTTGGACTTAGAAGACTTTGATAGTATTCTGAAGTAGAGACTATTAGAAGGATTTGCATTTGCAGACTTAGTTTTTAGTTTAGTTTCATTTGTAACCTTGTAATTTCAGTATTTCATTTGTAACCTTTGAAATTTATTGTATTACTATAGATGTATGCTTTGTTTTGATCTGATATGAAACCATTATCGTGACATCTTTACCCTCGTCGGGTTGGGGTGTTACAATATCGGACAACAAAGGATTTTCAGCAGTTTTTAGATTTGTCAATTTCAGTCCCTGTACTTTCCAGCAGCCTTAGAGAAGTTTCAGATTTGACAGTTTTGGCCCTCGTACTTGTGTAAAACGATTTCATAGTTAAATAACTTTTAAGGATTTGATTCGAACGTAATTTCGTCAACTCAAAAGTGAACTCGGTATTTTCTCTCTTGTATAAGAGTGTAAAATACTTCGACAAACGGATATCTACTCTCTTATATAAGAGTGTTAGATTTTATATAAATTGCCAATTTATATAAATTGGATATATTTCTATCTAAATTGATATTTTGCCATAATTTATATAAATTTTGGTCAAATTGAAATTTCTATAGAAATTATCATTTTATCTAAATTGTAATTTATATAACCTTTGTCGAATTTGTAAATATTTGACTTTGTCTTAATTATACTCTAATCAAATTTTGTAGCTTTATTTAAATTTGTTTCGTTCAATCAAACCTACAACTTCAACCATCACCAACAACAAAACAAGACAATCACATCAATCAAACTTAACCTTTAACAACATCTCCTATTTCGTTGCAAAGATCCTGAATCAACTTTATCACACCGCAAGCAAATGGAATCAAGTTCTCAAGTGGGACAGATGTCTCCAGTTGTGCAAAACGTCACGAAGGAACGTTGTCTAATGCACTTTCAAGGAGTTAAGAGTCAATGTGTGACAATCTCTAAAGCAACGTCACCAATGTTGAAACCATATTTATTCAATCGAATTTCTGGAAAACTCTTCGGATCTAAAAAGGATTTTTCAACCTTCGGATCTGGAATGGATTTTTCAACCTTCAGAGAGAAACTCTTGCACAACATATCTCAATTAGAGAATCAAATTATACAAGGAGGTGACTGCATAGTAGCCTATCAAGCACTCCAGACGCAGCTTAAATGGTTTCTTGACTTTAATCCCAGAAATGATCCAGATTATGAATCAACAAGAGAAATATAAAGTGAATGCGTCAGCAGACACCTGGACGTGGAAACGTTTAGACTTCAGTTGTTTGGTCATATGAGCACACTAGAACGGGTGCTTACTTCAAGATCACTTCATCTGAAAGAGATGCTGAATGAGAAGAAAGTGATTGAACGGGAAAGGGAGCAAACTGTAAGAGAAATGCTATTAAAGGAAATTGTGGGAAATAAGAAAGAGGCAAACAAAGAGGAACACACGGTCAATGCGGGAACGACAACATATGCTAGCTTGGTTTTAACGGGAAGCGACACATCTTCAGAACAACATGTTGAAAGCAGCACTCCAAGGAATGATTCGGATGCTGATGGTACACACAGGAAGGAAGCTGTTCATATCAGACTTGCACCTGACAAAGGGATACTTCCCACGGTACAACATTCAAACGATAATGATAATGTTGTTGTGTTCGATAATGTGTTTGCTTATGACAAGACACATCCTGCGCATCCTGAGTCCATCAGTGACACATATGTGGTGAATCGGTTTGATAGTAATATCACTCCTACAACTCCAGATATGGATCCTAATGAAGGTGAGCCTGCCCAGGATGGATCTTCTCATGATCAAGATCATGCCATATTTGCTTCTTTAATCCATAATTTCAAACATGAACTTGAAAAGTGCAAAGAGGACAATCAAAAAGCTAAGCAACCAAACGTCTTATTGTCGAAAGAGCTTGAAAAATTAACAAAAAGCAAAGACATTGAAATCTCAAACCTTAAATCTCAAGGTCCGAAATTTGTGGATGCAAATATGGGCCCTGCTAACAGAAGGATCGAAGCGCTTTTAAAAGAGAATGTTGAATTAAAAATGAGGTACTCAATGCTTCAGGAAAACACTTCAAATCTTAATATTGTTAATGCAAAACTTGAAAAAGAAAATCAAGAGTTTTCGAAACAAGCAACCAATCTTGAAGTAAAACTTCGAAAAACAAACCAAAGTGCTCAAACTCTTCAAATGATGATTCCTAAAGCTGAGAAAGTTCATAAGGGAAAATCAGGAATTGGTTTTGAAAATACAGATCAGGTGGAACATAAATTTTTGCCGACTGATGCTCTGTTCCTGTCAGAAGAAGATGAAAAATTGGCAGAGGAAAAACGCTTAAAAGTCAAAAAAAAAAAAAGCCCACTCTCGTACCAAGGCTTTGTGTATAGTTGTATACAATTTTCAGAAATACCAAAACCACCCTTGAAAAGAAAAGACACAAATGTGAAAAGATTTTTCAAAGAAGTTCAACTTGCTACTTATGATGCTAAATTATGGCAAAATAAAGCAAGGAAACAGTTTTGTAATCTTAAAAATCACATTGAGCACACGTTAAAGGTCATTTGGTCGAAACAACAATACACCGATCGTGACTACAGTCGTCTCATGTTATCAGACTCTTGGCTAAAAAGTGAAGTCTGTAAGTTACTAAAAGATGAGATTGAACCTCTTGTGAAAAATATCAATTTTAGTTTTGAACACTTTGAAAAATTTCTTGTCACTGAAATGAGAGAAGATTTAAAGTACATCCATTCTATTGAAGATGAATTTGATGTAAAATGCTTAAATCTTGATATCCAAAAAGAATTTTTCACAAATCAAATTGAGTCATTCAAATAGGTGTCTGTCAGCCTTGAGTATGAGAATGTGGATTCTGAACATACATATTTTTTGAAATCTGAAAATCTTTGTTTCAAAAGGAAAATCACCGAACTTTCAAAAGAAGTAGTTGAAGTCAAAGAAGAATTGTCAAAAAGAATTGCTTCTTCTGAAAAGGAAAAGATTTTTGGAGAAAAATGTGATGATGCCAATATCAAGTTTGATTTGGATGAACTTGATACAAAAAATATTGAATTGGAACATGCTGTGGCATCATTACAAAAGGAAAATGAGCATTTGAAACAGACTTACAAAAACCTGTTTGATTCAATCAAACGTTCACGTGTTTTGAATCAAAAATCAAACACGAAACAAAAGGAGTCTGAAGTATTGAAGCCTCAAGTTACAAAAGTTTCCTATCCAAATCCCCTGTTTGATTCTAATTCTTCAGATTTTGAAACGGAAAATGCAAATCATGCGCTTCAAACAAAAGTGCTTGAGCTTGAAACACTTTTAGCTCAACGAACAAACGATCTTGAGGATGCAAAAACTGATCTTTTCAACAAAACGAACAAATTCGAAACATATTTTGAAAGACTTGAAAAAGAAAATATTGTTTTCGAACGGAAATTGGCTCGTAAAAAAGGATTATTCAAAAGCCGAAAAAGATCATTTTTTGAACAAATTGCTTCTTTGGAATCTAAATTAGCATCCCAAGATCTTTTTTCAAAAAGAATACAATGATTTGCGAATGTCATACAATGCATTAAAAGCAAAGTTTGATGCTCTCAATCGATCAAAAGACAAATCTCCTGTTTCAAACAAGTTTCCCAAAGAGGGTAGAGTTTCAAAGAAGGTTTACACGGGTGAATCTTCAAAACCATTTTTGAAAAAGGTTTCTCAATTTACAACATATTCTTTGCAAAAAGGAAGGAAGTTTTCGAAGAAACCAAGAGTTTATGAAACACTTACTCCTCAAAAGCTTTCAAGGTCAAATCATTCTCATGAAGAGAATACAGTTTTTCAAACTCCACAATCTCGCTTAACACGGGTAAGGCAAGTGTGGAGACCAAAGCAAAGTCCTTCAAACTCTGAAAAACTTCCGCTGCAAACCAAGAATGACTCTTCTTTGAAAAATAGTTTTAAATCACCGTTGATTCCGCGAGTGTTATTTCCAAATGAAACACCGATTTTCAGTCCTCGTTGGAATTCAACCTCTTTGAATCAGATTGACACAACTTACAAATGGATTGCAAAACGTTCTAAACCCATTGGTGCAGTGCTCAAATGGGTTCCAAAAGTTGTTGTCCAATCTGGTCAAAATGGCTTTCGTGCATTTCAGTACGGAACCCGCGCTTAACCCAATGGCTTCTGAACACATCAGTTCAGGACCCGATCTTCAAAGAAAGGAAAGTGCTTCATCAAAAAATTTCAAGCGCTTATCCTAAAAATCAATGGTCTGTAAGTATTTCAGCTTACAACCCGGGCTTCAACGTTATGGCTTATGTACACATAACAGTGCATAACCCGTTTTTCAAAGAAAGGACCCTGTTGTACACTTCACTGCAACAATCCTAAAAGAAAAGAAGTTTTCATGAAATGTTTATTCAAACTTCTTCACCTTAAGCAAAATTTTATTCAAAATTCATCAAAAGGTTTTCAAATTTTTTAAAAAAATTTGCTTAAAATTTTCAAATCGTTACTCCCCACTTGCTCCAAAGTTTTCAAAAATGTCAAAACCAATGCAAGTTCTGAGGGGGAGTATTTCAGAAACAAATTTTGTTCCAAAAAGTTCATGCAAAATCGTTTCTCCCTATTAGCTTTCTAAAAACAATGATTTTAATCAATCGGTATCAAAGATACCATCGAAATGCTATTTTTGAGGGGGAGAAATGGGATTAAAATGTGATCATGGTTCGAATCTCAAAGGAGCTCATCAGAAAGACTCAGAAAGTACTATCGAATTGACGAAATCTAAATGTCAGTAATCGAAAAGACTAGTCCGGGACGGGTAATAATTTCAAGCTGGTTTTCCAGTGATGTAAGCGTGTCTCGCAAAGGACTTGTCTGAGTAGAATGTACCAATTCGAGAGATGATCATTGAATATGACCGGGACGGGTAATAACTTCAAGCTGGTCTAACTAGTGATGTAAGCGTGTCTCGCGAAGGTCATGTTCATTGAAAATTGATCATTTCAAATGTGCGAACTCTACCCAACATGTGCTATTTATTTCAAAAATGCATGAGCACATGTGAAGGGGGAGTATTTCATAAAATGCTAAACTCTCAATGTGTTATCTAAATGTGTTTTCTCATAAACACTTTGAGAGATTTTCACAAAAGGTTTTATGGCAAGTGATCAACAAATCTAGGATAATCATGAAATAATAAGGTGATTATGGTTAGGTAATGTCTAATGATCCGCCAGAACCGGAGGGATCTACCCAAGGACAATTCCAATAGTCTAGAATTAGAAGTCCTTAGGTATGATTGAAAAATGGAGCAAAATGAGAAAGGAGAATGAAGGGGTTGAAGAATGAAAAAGAAAAGTTTTTGTAAGGGTGAAAAGAAATAGCCCTCCATGAAAACTTAGGAAAGAAACCGGGTCAATACATATGCTATCGGTCCTCACTAAGGTGATACTGATATTGAAGACAAGACGTCATGGACCCAGTGACGCGGTGCACAAACCCCTCCTAGCCACTCAGATATCTCTTAAAAGATATTTGTTTCATTTCTCACGGAGATCAATGCATAATCTATCGACCTCTCACTCCGAGATGTGTTGATATTGAAAAGGTGGCACTCTGCTCCATGCCTCCGACGACTAAAACCAAAGCGCACATAATTGAGTCTAGAGCCATGAGATTCATCAAAAGATCTCTTAGGTACACTTTCAATAAAATACACTTGTGTTCGCCAAAAAGGACATAAGTTGTAAGTGTCATAATGAGATCTGATCCTAGAAAGAGCTGGACTATTTATTGCTAACTGTTTTATGCAGGTACTGAAGAAAGTCCATCGATCATCGTATGTCTCAACATCTACATTGGAAGAAAAGACGCTGTGAATACATGAAGATGTTGATCAAGGCAAAGAACAATCCAAAAGACGATACGATGAAGATCACAATGCATGAAGGAACAAAGAATCACAAAGTTCAAGACCCTGAAGTCTAAAGACCTAATCACGTGGTGCATAATTGAAATGACCATCCCTTAGGGGGAGATTGTTAGCATTAAAATTAATGTAGAAGTGATGGTCATTTCACTTAGTTAAGAACTTTGTATTATATGGGCTTATGTTAGAATTAGTATCATTTGTAAAAGATCAATCCATTGGTCTAAAGCCCAAATGCCCATCAAAAGCCCACAAGGCAAAATGCTTGGAGTATTTAAAGCACAAAACTCCTCATTTGTAAAGGTGGTTCACAGGTGTGTTGTGTGCAATAATAGAAAAAGTTTAACTTTCATATCATTCTCTCTAAATATATGATCCAACCTAAACACCTTGTCCCATCTCATCTCTTGTGTTTAAACGCCCCATATATGTGTGATAAAGAGTGATTATCGACTACAACACATCCAGTATGAGTAGTTTAGACCACTAGCCAAGGGCGTGAGAATGACTTGGTGACCACCAAAGTCACACCACCACCCCTTGTCCACACCACATCTCACTTAGTTACTTTAGAATCTTTTGCAAAGTTAAGGTGATCTCTTCACCGAGTGGTGTTCACCATTTGTGGGCCCCATGTTTTTCTCATATTGTTTTTTATTTTGTTTGTGAGTGTGTGTGTGATGTATTTAGTGGAGTATATTTGTATAAAGTGGTTATTTTAATGAAAGCTAGAGGTAAGGTGACCATATCCAGTAAAGGTGAGAGGGAATGATTAAAAGTAAGAGAAGAGCGAAGGTGACATGACGCTAATGTGTAGGGTGAAAATGGATTTTAACTTTGTCACCATGGTCACTAGTCTTACAGAGCTAGTCGCTTTTTTGTTGAATTTGCCAAGCTTCAACTATATCAAAATTTCTCACACGTTTTTGAATAATGAAAAAAGGACAACCATAATCCCTATATTTTAATGTTCAATGATAATGACAAAATTAGATAATCTTGTGCACGTCTACTAAGATATGTAGCACGTAGAGTTGACCAAACATATTCTATGTTTCCAAATACCGCCTTAAAATCTCCCAATCACACATTATTGAGTCCTAAATACATCAACAATATCTAAATTTTATCAACCTAAGAATCATATCCTTAAACTTCAACGACCATAATTATATCTAAATCACCAAGAAACAACCTCACAGATCATTATGCTGCCCACGTTCAAAAGCATAGGACCCACCTTTGAAAAAAAATCATAAGAAATTATGCTTTAAGTTCACTATAAAAGTCTTCAGAATTTTTCTATCAATCAAGAGAAATTAAACATGATGAAAGTAAAGACCAAATTTGGAGGGTTTCACTCAATGCGGGCTCGTGTTCAAGTCCGTTCCCCAACACCACAACACAAGAAAACTTTTAGTCTAGGTAGTCGCTTAAGTGATGGTACAAAGACAATTTCTTTCCCAGGAAGTGAAAATAGTAGCGGGGAACTGAATTTTGACATTAGCCGAGAGATGTTGAAGGGAGAAACCGAGGCGGATGATGGGTGTGGGAACAAGGTAATGGTGGTCGTTGATTCGAATATGGAATCCAAAGGAGCACTTCAATGGGCACTTGATCATGCTGTCCAAAATCAAGATACCATGATTCTACTTCATATTGCTACCGGCTCAAAACTAGGTAATGTATAACCTTAATAACTTATTTTTCATGGGTGTCAAATGACAAGGTTGTCTAATCAAAGTATGTTCTACAATTATAAAAGAAATATATTTTGGGTTACACTGTAATTTTTTTTTCCTTCCAAATATGCATGTACTAATATACATATGTAGTTCAGACAAATGGGGCTGGGGATTAAGTTATATTTCTTGCTAATAATTCTGGATGCCAATTTTGCTTCCTTTATAATTCTGGATCGATCAAGAAAGTCAGTTTTATTTTTTTTAACGTTTGCAGGATGTAAATCAAGCGGGCAAGTCAATCAAAGAGCATATGAACATCTTTGCTCCTTAAAGAAAAATCTTGAAATCAAAAGGCCAGAGGTTAGTAAAATCATCCTTGTACTTAAATTCGTAAACTATAATTATTTACTTTAAAGTTACAAAAGCTTAAATAATTTGGCTTTCATGACAAACAGGTGAAAGTTGAGATAGAAGTGAGACAAGGGAAGGAAAAAGGTCCAACAATAGTCGAAGCAGCAAAGCAAGAACGAGTTTCTTTATTGGTTTTGGGTCAACGAAAGCAGTCATTGTTTTGGAGAATCCGAACAATGTGGGCAGGGAAGAGAAGCAAATGTCGAGTTGTTGATTATTGTATTCAGAATGCTAATTGCATGACAATTGCAGTGAGAAGAAAGAATAGACGACACGGGGGTTATCTCATCACTACAAAAAGACACAAGAACTTTTGGCTTTTGGCTTAATCTTGTATCGATTTCATATCAACATGTACATTTGTCGACATCTTTTCAGGTTCAAAGTTCTAAATGGAAACTTTTGATTGGAATTTTGTTTTCAGTAACGAATGTTACTGCAAGTGTTCAAGCTAAGAGAACTAATACGCCCATTGACATCCCTACAAAGAAAACTAGAATATGTATAAGAGCAGTTTTTACGGCTACCAAAACCAAATAATTTAGACAACTAAGTTTTTAACGATTGAATGCAAGGGCATGACCTTGTGAGCTAATATAATCTCGACATTGCTTCTTGGAAACTAGAAGGACCAAACGTGTTCGAAGAAAAGTTTATAACCGCCAAAGTTAGTTGTGTTAATTAATTAGTTAGTTATGTAAATAACGAATGGTTGTGTCGTTTCACATGTATCCATTCGAAAAGGACACATCGGTTCAACATACCGATTAGTAAACTATATATAGTTGTAACTTTGTAACATTACAATGGTTAGACGAAATAAACATTAAGTTATCTAGTATTACCACTACAAGAAAAACCACCTATAGTGACAAAACAGCTTTCGTCACTAACAATGTAAAAAATCGTCACTAATCAGTTAGTGACCAAAACTGGAGTCGTCACCAGTCGTCACTAAAGCTCCGTCACCAATACATTTAGTGACGAATATAGAATTCGTCACAGATTAGTGACCAAAAATGTCGTCACTTATGGGTAAGAGAGACGACAGCTTTAAAACTATGAGTGACGAATATTTGGTCACTATTTTTCATTTTAGTGACGAGATAATGGTCACTAGTGAGTATCAGTTAATGACGAAATAAGTGGTCACTAAATTTACCTGCTAAAGTCCTAAAAGGTTGCCACATTTACAAGATATGTCAACTAAAACGAAAGTGGGTACAATATTAAACCAAAAATGAAAGATATGTCAACTAAAGGTCATCTGCACATAGTTTAGAAATGAAAATCCATAATATTGATCCAAGATTAAACCAACTATGTAGTTATAAAGAGGATGAAGTACAAACAACTGAGTGAAAATAATTCTGTAGAAAATCATGCACCCAATATAAGCAATATTTTGTCTATAATTCTGTCGAAAATCATGCACGCAGTATGTCCCATGGCCACAATCTTTCTATCATCCAGAAGCTATTCACTTTCTCATAGTTGATGGTGAAAAATTCCTTGCAAGTCTCTTCATATTTCTCCCTGAAAAAGATAAAAATAAAAACTGTTCAGCGTATAAGCAAAATACCAAAAGCAAGTTAAGTATTTATTTCTGTTTTTATTAGGCACATTTGGCACTAACTTGTTGAACATGTACCACTCCAATATTAACTTTCAACGTGGCATTGATGAGTTTATAAGACCAAGCATTACCCCCACCAACCCTTGTGACTAAGGGAGTGTTTCGCATTATTGCATTTCTAAAGTGATTATGTGATAAGGTGCAGGAGATGGCGCTTCTATGTGTTTCTGCAGCTCAAAGTTCAAATAATCAGAGTGTCTGGTAAATTCTGTTTATCTAAGAATTACATGGAAGTAAAAATTTGGCCCTTAAGTAATCATAAACAGTTTCAAATCGCATTTGGGACTGCTTATTGTGCGCTTCTATGTATTTCGGCAGCTCAAAGTTTAAATAATCATTGGCAAATTCTGTATATATTAGTCAGGGTGTAAGCATGGTACTAATAAAGTAATACAAATTGAGTCATGATGCACAGCAGGCATATCATTTTCGAGGGCATAAGAAGTGAAAGTATGTGATCATAAATCTATATTAAAGTAACAGTTAAACTAGAAAACCTGGAACTAAAGCTTTAAAACCGCCAAAATACATTATCCTAGCATGAGTTATATGGGGTTATATGTTCTCACAAGTATTACCAAATGACTTTAATATAGAATGAGAACTTACACGATTTTGAAATTGTTGTAGCAATTGAGACATCTTCTTCATCTCTTCCAATAAAAACTCCACTTTTGCATTAGTAGCTTTAGTCTCCTCCTGAAGTTTGATGTGTGATTCCTTCATAACCTTCAACTCTGATCTCAAGTTCACAGTTTCCAAGATTTTCTTAGTAGATGCAGAACGTCCTTTTATATGTCCAGGAAGATGACCAAGCTTTTTCAAACATATTTCTGCTGGTGTGCATGACGAACTGGCTTCCTCAGCTTGTATCTCATTCTGCATCATTAAATATCATATAATTTCACCCACACATTATTTATAAGTTTAAGATTTATTCAGAGTAGGTATGTAAATTAAAATTACCCAAACGGTATCGGCCTTCTCATTAATCATTCCATTTCTCTTTTCTGAATAATGTGCCATTTTCCACTGTTTAGTTTCTGGAACTTCTTTTCCTGCTCTCATACTCTGTTTCATATAAATACCACAAAACACATTACAAGAATGCACATAAATAAGAAATATTGATTTCTTATTTAACGAACTCACCGTATCAACTGTTCTAGCAAGCGAGTGTGAGCCAACTGTGGGTGGAATTTCATTCATTGCTCGATTTTTCTTATTTTTAATGCTTATCTTCTGCAGGAGTTAATTAAGTGAAAATTAATTGTAATCAGAAATCATAAAATCAAAAAAGAAAGAAAGAGATTACAAACGTATAAAGAAGTAAGGTTAAAACCTGGAAACTCTCGCTTGCAAATCTTTCACATAACTTTACCCAGTCTGACACGTCTATACCTTTTGGCGGATGTGTCATTGCTTCCTCTTTCGTCTTATATTCTTTATAAAGCAAGTGCAACTTCCACTGTCGATTTCTGTGTTGGTAACCCAACTGTGATGACATAGCATGAGTCATCTGTGAACACTTGGAATCAAAGTTGGAGTTTTCCTGGAAATCAAAATGTGTCAGTGGGTTTACCAAATAAGCTTAAACAAACGCCCCCTAAAAATTACTTTACTACTCTTGCTTTAAACATAACAGCTTACCCATTGGATATGTTTTTCGTGTCTATATGCATTTTTGACAGTTTATGCAAATACCAACACTGTTTTGTAAACCACTTAGGCATTGTTTCCCTTTATGTGTTAGTCGTTCGTAGGTGGTCTTATGTACAGTTTAGGTTATTTTGTGACATGCATATTTTGCATTATATAGAAATGTAACATTCTATAGCTAATATTGTAATTTCTAGAGCTGGACTTAGACATCAAATGACTCAAACAGTCCACAAGTGTTTAAGAAACTCCGAAGATACAAAAAAGTAACATGGCAAAAACCTTTTCTGTTTGGGGCCAAACGGTTACTTGTTTTTACAAACTTACCAACTGAGTTTCTAGTTTTATCTAGTACTTCATATATATGTATACATGCTGTAGCATTGGGGTGAGAATCCCCCATTTGGTTAACCTATGTTTCACTGCTGTGTATAACTTGTAATGTTTCCATTTTCATCATGCAGTATGCTCAGGAACAGGAGTTTTTTCGACAAGCTGCCCTTGTTTCTAAGAAGGAGAAGGAAAAAGTGAGTTTGTACAGAATACTTTGCTTGACTACTATTCAATCCCAATTAATCAAGTCGCAATAATCAGTTTTAAACAATACCCACATCGTATTACAATTGTCTCAACTAACTCCGGAACATACATAAGAGGAAAGTTCAACTTACAGTGGTTTTAGAGATTATATCAGTCTTCAATGATTCCGGTTGTTTTTTCCATGTTGTTCCATCCAATTTTGCATACTTTCGCATCACACATCCGCCTTTCGTTATAAAGTGCTGACTGTCATTTCCAACTATCCGTCCAAAACATTCATCGACTTCAAAAACTAACTTTCCCTTGTTTAATCGACTTTTTCTAGTTTCGCCTAAAGCTCTAGTTTCTTTCCGAGTAACTGTTGTGCCTAAACATCATTAGTCAACATAAAGACATTAAGCTACATTTTTATCAGCATATTATCAGGTCAAGCAGTTTAAGTGCGTGTCAAGAAGAACTCTGCATATTATCAAAGTTAGGCACCAACAAGAACCAGCTGATATAATGTAAATGTTTTCCAGACTTACCAGCACCTACAGATGCAGATCCAGGAGAAGCAACCTTGATTTTAATACCATGGCGGTGCCTACGAGCTTTACCCTCCTTCATCTTGGATAACGAAACACTAGATCTCGAAAGATGGACCTTATCCGATGACATCCCGGTAAGCTCACAGAACTCTTCTACAAGTGGATCTGGGGGTTTATTGTTTTCAATAGGCATATCAGAAGGTTTGTTTTAGATGGATTACAAGAGGAATTACAGGTTAGAATGTTATATGTGCCTCTAAAATGATATTTGTCAATAACTTCTGATATAAATAATTGATTCTAGAGCAACATCACAAAAATACTATATGTTGCAGCATACCGTGTTTTATTTAAGCAAACATACCGTGTGAAGTTGAACCGATATGGTCTTCTTCATCATCACTCATGTAAGTCCCAGTTTGTACAGAATCACCTTCATAATCTTTTTCTTGTTGATATTCCTCGTATTGGTTTCTAAATCTTACCCGTCTCCCATGACTTTGAGGTGGAGAGAAAGAATTCCTTGTTTCACTTTCATGATCGTGTTCTTGGAGATATTCCTCGTCATGGTTCTGGTTCTTACTCGTTTCCCAAGACTTAAAATGGGAGAGAAAGAATTCCTTGGTTCTTCAACATGGATCTCTTTATCTTGCATACGTAAATAACTACTTGGCATGGTACTGGGCTTGCTACTGCTTGGCTTGCTACGGCTTGGCTTGCTGCTACTCAGCTTCTTCTGATGATCATACATTCTATACACTCCTTTTCCAGGCCCACCCATCTCCATCTGAAACAATAACACTCTAGTCACAAAGGCGCCTAACACATCTTATAAATTAATCAAAAACGCAAAATGAAATTGAGCCCAAACAGATTAGAGTACACACCCATCCTCTTGCAATATCTAATCACCTTACTTAAGTTACAAGCTCTGCCTATCATTATTCTTGCCCTGATTATCACAATAAACAATAAGTTCAAATATCTAATCACCCAACCTATAGTTAATAACGATACACACACATTTAGCACCAATTACCACATATAAAAAACTGTCCTAACTTGCAAATTACCCATAAAATCCCAACTTTTAATATTCAGTCATCCAAATCTCACCTTCGTTTTCCCAGAAATTTGTTTCAGCCTTTTGTGACTCGGGTTCTCCACTCCCTGATATCTATTTCGATCCATCAAATGCCTTGATCAAACTTTCACGTCTCTTTCCCTATGACAGAATAACGCCAGAAGTGAAAGCTTAGAAGGACCTAAAAGGCAACAGAACACAATCACATCACCTATAATCAGCCATACCATACTCATAATAAGTATCCAGTAATAGACCAAAAGATAAAACAAATTACTCTACAAGGGTTTCAAATCACAAAAGCACCCATGGAACAAATAATATGACTTATTAACTAACTTAAATAACCACAAAATTGCTCACGACTAGCCGCCTAAAATTCAGTTACAATCAGCAAAGAACAGAACTGAGCAGTTTTCGTTGTAATCATCAAAGAACATAAGCTAATCTGAATCAGAATATTCCTCTTGTAATGATTCCTCGTTTTCAGAAAATTCCAGATTTGTTGTGTCGATTTCTTCATCATCATCACTATATTCATCTGTTACATGACGATTTTGACTTGATCGTACGGTTGAGGCATCCACCAACTCCAATGGAATGGTACCTCTTGTTAGTGATGATGGTTCCACATTGGAATTAGAAATTACACTTGAATGTGCCTCGTGTTCCTGATACACTTCATGCATTGGAACATCAAACAATTTGCGAGGAGGGCTACTTTCTACCACATACCAATTCTTACCTAATTTAAGGTCTGGTGCGTAGAAAACCTGTTTGGCTTGAGATGCAAGAATATATGGCTGATCTGTGAACCATTTTCGAGACATGTTAATACTAATAGTAGCAGATTCTTTATCAACTTGGAGTCCTTTCTTATTATCGACCTTAAACCAATCACACTTGAATACTAAGACTCTTTTATTTTCTCCTAAGTATTCTACCTCTAATACCTCCTGTAATATCCCATAGTAGTCAATAATGTCTTCGCCATGCTCGCCTTTCACTACAATGCCACTATCTTGAGTTTTCCTATCTATTTCACGACTTTCGGTGTGGAACCTATACCCATTCACCATACATCCACTATATCGGTTCATTGATAATGGTCCACGTGACAAGACTCGAATTTCAGAGGATTCTTGACAATCATTTACCTAAATAGAAAACATGTAAAGTACATGTTAACCAAGGTTAAAACTTTTCATATTTAGTTTTAAAGCAATAGATCAGAAAGGTAACTCTTACACGTTGTCGAAGCCAATATGTGAATTGTTTATCATGAATTTCATTTACATTGCTATAGTTTTCTGCCTCAAGTTTAGCTTTGTGTTCACTGTAGAAATTGAAAATTAAGCAACATTATTACTATACATAAAGCCAATAATAAAATGTCATTACATGAAAGAGTACTTACTTTATTAGTTCATTCAGTTCTGGACAATTATTTAAGATGTATGTATGAATCTTGTCCAATTCAGGGCCACTCATAACACGTTCTTCAGTAATACCAAATGGACGCCCTTTGCATGAAAAGATAGAAATTTCACCACCACATTCTACCATTTCATTATTACGCTCAACCTTGTTGAAGATTGTATCAACATCATTTAGATACATAGAGCAAAATGTTAAACATTCGTTGTCTATGTATCTCTCAGCGATACATCCTTCGGCACGAGCTTTGTTTTTAACATATCCTTTTAGAATGCGCATTTTCCTGAAAAGATAATAATAAGTAATAAGTCTCATCACAATTAGCAAGTGTTTCAAATATTTATAAGATATGATTACCTTTCAAATGGGAACATCCATCGATATTGGGGTGGACCTGCTATCTTTGCTTCACTTGGTAAATGGAGCAAAAGATGCACCATTATGTCAAAGAACGATTCAGGAAATATCTTCTCAAGCTTACCCATGTAACACATTTTTCTACTGTGAGTCAAGTAATGAGATGAAGTATCATTCATGCATGTGGGACAAGCATTGTAACCCTTAACCTTCCACCCGGAGAGCATACCATATGCAGGAAAATCATTTATCGTCTATAAAAGGGCTCCACGCAGTAAAAAATGTTTCTTTTTTATGTGCATCATAAGCATTGACACCATCCCACAAGTCATTTAATTCATCAATGAGAGGTTGTAGGTAAACATCAATATTATTTCCAGGTGTTTTGGGTCCAGGAATCAACATTGACATAAACATGTATGGATCTTTCATACATTTCCACGGAGGCAGGTTATACGGGACAACAAAGACAGGCCATGTGCTATGTGAACTACTTAGGTTACCAAACGGATTAAATCCATCTGTAGCCAACCCTAAGCGTACATTGCGTGGATCAATGGCGAAAGGAGGATCTACTTTGTCGAGGTGTTTCCAAGCCTCACTATCTGCGGGATGTCTAATTATGTTATCATCATTAACTCTTTTCTCCTTATGCCACCTCATGTCACAAGCTACTTGTGGATCTATAAATAATCTTTGAAGCCTAGGTATCAAAGGGAAGTAATGAAGCACCTTTCGTGGTACATTATTATATTTTCCTTCAAATCGAGGCTCATTGCACTTAGAATTTGGACAATGTGTCAATGATTTATACTTTTTTCTATAAAGAATACAATCATTAACACATGCATGAATTTTCTCTCTCCTAAACCCCAAATCACGTATGTACGTTTTTGCTTCGTAATAATTTTTTGGAACAAAGGATGGAGTTGGAAGTGCTTTTCTGAATACGTCAAGTATTAAATCAAATGACTTATTAGACCAACCACTTGTAGTTTTCACATGTAAAATGGCGACGATGAATGAAAATTTTGAATAATTTTTGCATCCTTTGTAAAGGTCTTGATGTGAGTCATCTAACAATCTACGTAGACTTTCTAAATCTTTGTCTAGGGTAGATGAAGATTCACCTTTGGTTTTCCAATTATCACCCCATTTACTTTTACCTATGTTATCAAACATCTCATCAAAGTCATCGTCAGAGTCATTCATATTATCATACCCCTCGTCACTCATATTATCATAACCCTCGTCATTCATATTATCATAACCCTCATCCCCTTCCCCATCTTCTGATGATAACTCATCATCAGAAGACTCCCCATGACATGTCCACTTATCATAACTAGCAGAGAATCCCTTTTGCATCAGATGTGAATAAATTGTCCATTTATTATGGTCATGAAAATTGTTGCAGGTTTTACAAGGGCAGGGAAGTTTTATCGACTCGTGTTTGTGATGATAAGCATATTTAAGAAATTCGTTCACTCCCGATTTATATCTAGGGTCGTTTCTCCGATCTGAAATATGCATCCAAGACTTATCCATGTGCTCTAGTAATAAAAAATACCCTGAAATATGCATCCAAGACTGTGAGATCATTGCTCCTAGTCCTAGTGGGAGATAACAAGTTTGCTAGACAATTACAAGTGCCGGTAAGAAAACTAGATGGTCTAATAAGCTACCTAGCTAAGTATGAAACAGAACGCAGAAAATATTATTGCAATCAGACAACCTTTAACAAGATAAAATACTAAATCCTAGTCCTAGTAAGAAAACTAGATGGTCTAAGGCAATACTAAATCCATAAGGCAAATAGTGATTTTAAGCACCAAAAGCATATCATTAACTACAATAACAAAACTGAACTCTTTGCATTTCAAATTATCATTAACTACAATAACATCAGAAGATCAGTTTAACAGGAACCGCTATAAGTGCCATTTGCAGCCGACCACCAAAAGTCCAAAAGCTTGCAAGCAGCTCCTAATTCACAATACGTGCATCATATCCAATGTTTTCGGAGTATATCAATCTGTGTCTCCTATCGTTCTACAAGACTCACTTTCTGGATTCCAGATGATTTACAATACGTGCATCATATTCACAATACGTGCATATTGTTTCAAAAACTATCGTAGTAGTATTAGTTTTACAAAGTCAGGTGTAGAATGATTTACAAGGTTTTGAAATCTAGACAATTTTAATAGTAAACTCAATTTGATCAACTTTCAGTATTAATCACTAGACTCATTAATAGTATATACCAAGTTTGATAATGACAAAGTGACAAACACCATGGTTCGACCCAACAGAAGTTCAAAAACCAACTACGTGAATAATGCTTGTAACCTTTCATCAGAATTCATAATCATCCGAACATGCAACTAAGTTTCAAATACCACAATCACATCAACCAGTCGAAGTTTTACATAGTTCAATCACTTAATTTTCAGTTACATTTCGTTCGCTTAATCAATTTAAAGTTACAATTAAACAAATAATCATAATTTTAAACAACCAAGCCCTAACATACAATTAAAAACCAAGCCTAAATTTTAGCCCTAAATTTTTCATTGAGGCATTTCATCAAACACTTGTGCCACAACTAATTTCACACTAAAAAATCAATTCACATTCACCTAATTCAGTTACAAGCCCTAATTTAAACCTAACAATCAAATTTACGATTACGATTTTTATCATAACGTTTGATAGTGTTTACGATTTTTAGATTAATATACGAAGATGATGAGAGCTTACCACTGAGAACGAAGATGATGAGAGCGTACCACTGAGAACGAAGATGATGAGAGCTTGATCCGAACCGACTGATGAGAGCTTGGAGCTTGATCCGAACCGACTGATGAGAGCTTGGAGTTTGATCCGAACCGACTGATGAGAGCTTGGAGCTTGATCCAACTGATGAGAGTGTTTGGATAATGAAATAGTGAGATCTAATATATTCCAAATGAGATCGGGTCGGGTCCAAAAGAGATGATGGTTGTCATTTTGGTACTGGAGGTATCATTTGCTTGCTTGTGGTTGCTGTTGTCATTTTTTTCTGTTCCATGAGCTCACTCAAAAGCAATTCAAGGTAACTACAGTTTTCTACTTTGCTTACTTACACAAATAGAGATGTACTATTAATCTTGGGCCTGACTTGACAAAGTGGTCCCTTCGAGCCCATTGGTTGTACTTTAATTTTAAGATCCAAGCAAAAAGCCCCGTTGGTTGTACCTCAAGTTAATTTTCCAAGTAATATAGATATAGTTTTCTAAGTTTTCTTCACTATTTATCCCTTTTTACAAGTCAAAATAGTTTTACATGTAATGTAAATTTGCGTCTTGTTATGCTTTATTAGACTAATTTTTAGTAAAGTATACAAATGTTGTGTGTTATTTTATTTGAGTAACAATTTTACATATTTCTCTACAATACAAGTTTTTTATCATAACGAAGATATGCATCTAGTTTTTTATCATAACGTTTGATAGTGTTTACGATTTTTAGATTAATATACGAATATGCAAGTTTTAATAAGTACATATCTAAATGCCCTTATTCTTAATCATTTTATAGAATTAGCAATATGTGAAATGGTGACCAAAATTTCGTCACTAATACTTAATGACGAAATTTCTCGTCACTATTCATGTAATTTAGTGACTAAATAGTGACCACTTATAAGTTTCGTCACTGACTTTCTACCGATGACCAAAAATAATGACGAAAGATTATATCGTCACTATTTTCATCTAAATAGTGACCAAAATAAAATGTCGTCACTGAAGTTTGGTCACTAAAGGCTCTTTTTCTTGTAGTGTACGTTTGTTTGCAATTGTATTTCGAATCATACACAGAAAGTTTGGGACCAACATTTGGCATCAAGAGCCTTGTTACCCAGCCTTGTTACACCTCTCGTTACATCATTACAATCCATCAACCCAGAAATTTTAACGAGGCAAAAGAAAAACCAAAAACCAAGAACCAAAACTGAATCGTTGTTTCAGAAACAAAACCATATCTTGTGTATAAACTTTTGTACGCTGCCTAGATAACCAAGGAACACAAGAAAGTCGTATACAACTTTTCCTGTGTTGGAATTGCAAACGGAAGGACACCAAACGTGTGGTGGCTTGTTTTTTGTTGTGATCATTATACGTGACAACAAAACAAGAAAAAGGAAGAAAAACAATTGTTTGAAGGACTTTGTTTGTGTCTTGTACACGACAACAAAGGAGGAACAAACTTGTTGCTCTTACAACGCAACAAGAAGGAAGAGACGTCGAGGATAGAACTGTGTATATATCGAGATATACACAAAGAAAGAAGCGTTGCTTGAACAGTTTTTTAAAGGGTATACCGAAGGGAAACAATCAAGAATTGTTTGGATACGTTTAGCAATACACGAAACAACAACGAATAACAAACAAGGACGGGCTGATCACTCGTTTTACAAGAAGAATACCGACGGGTATTGAAGAGTTGTTGGAAGGATACGGTGTGGACATAGAAGTAAGGAAGGTATTGTGGTACAACGTTAGAGAAGGAACAAGCAACAAGGTAACGACAAACAAAACCACTTGTTTAGACGTGGATTAATACCGAAGGGTATTAGTGAAGAAAAGGAGGAAAGCAAACCATTTTGCTTTGGCAGAAAAAATACCGAAGGGTATTTTTTGGATAACTTGTGACGAACTTGGAACAAGGAACAACAACCAACAACAATTTGGTTGTGGCAGGAAAAAACAACACGTTTGTTTTTTGAAAAATACCGAGACAAAGAAGCCTCTAGGGCACGTATTGGAGAACAAGTCGACACAAAGAAGGAGGACAACGTGAAGTGTGGTAATAAAAAAGGAGGAAAAGGAACGTTTAGAAGAGGAAGTAATTGGTATAACTAAATACCGATACACAAGTGGGAACACGGTTGTGTTTTGACACAACGAACGAGGTCACAAATTCAATTTTTGGGTTTCTATTATACTTTGGATAGTGTAGATATTTATTTCATACGATTAGGAAATCCCAAAACTATATATTGATCCCGTACTACTAGGATTCCCGGATAATTACTTCTGTTCCCGTAGTATTAAGAGATACCACTGGTTAGAAATTCCCATACGATCAAAAGGTGAAAATTATAAACACCTCTAGGATGTTGGGTGACAATACAAATGGTACTACGCCACCAAAACCCCCTACAACACCAATTGCACAATATCAATGCCCAAAATTAAAAACCACAAATTATACTGTTTGGGCTATACAAATTAAGGTCATATTAGAGGCACATGGTTTATGGGAAGCGATAGAACCTAAGGAAAATACACAAGTAGATGATAAGAAGGATAAGGCAACAACGGCCTTCCTTTATCAAGCGTTGACCGAAGATGTGATTTTGCAAGTAGCAAATTGTAGAACGTCAAAGGAATTATGGGAATCATTGAAAAGGAGACACGTTGGAGAAGAAAGAGTGCAACAGGCACGGTTACAATCACTAATGATTGGATTTCAGACACTTCAGATGAAGGAAGATGATACGGTGGATACGTTTACAGCCAAACTGAACGGCTATGCCACGAAGGCTAAAGAATTAGGAAAAACGTTGGATGAATCACTTTTAGTACGAGAACTACTAGACTCCATACCAGATAGGTTCATTCAAATAGTAGCATCCATAGAACAGACAAATGATCTCGATGATATTACTTTAGATGAGATCGTTGGAAAACTTAAAGCATTCGAGGAAAGGATAAAACTAAGAAAAGGAGAACAAGTAGAAGCCCAGGATAATTTATTGTTCGCACAAGGTGAACACTCTAGAAATGGAAAACGATTTACTAAATATAGAGGTAAATCAAACAACTCACGAGGAAACTGGCAAAACAATAGAAATAGAGATAACTCGAATGATGGAAGTTCAACTCACAATGAAAAGTCAAACAAGAATAAACGTGAGTGGAATAAAAAGAATATAAGATGCTTCAAGTGTGGGAAACTTGGACACATGAGGAAAGATTGTAGAAAACCATCAACAACTCAGGAGCAATCAAACCTTATCTTGGAAGACGATGAGCCATCACTATTAATGACAACACATGAAACTACACTCGAAGAAGTTATGTTAAATGAAGGACAAGTACAACCCCGGAAGTATGCTACAACAGATGCTAGCATATGGTATTTAGATAATGGTGCAAGTAACCATATAACGGGAACTAAGAGTCATTTTAAGGATATTAACGAAAGCATCACTGGACGCGTTCGTTTTGGAGATGGATCATACGTAGAGATAAAGGGTAGAGGTTCTATACTATTAGGATGTAGAAACAAGGAACAAAAGATAGTTTCGGATGTTTACTACATTCCAAACCTCAAGAGTAACATACTTAGTTTAGGACAACTTACTGAGATAGGTTGTAAGATCATCATGGATGGGAACAAACTGACTTTGTATGATAAGAACAAGAAGTTGTTGATGAAGGTGGAAAGATCTAAGAATCGACTTTACAGTATTAAACTACAAATAGAAGCACCTATATGTCTCTTAGCAAACATAGATAACCAAGCATGGTTATGGCACGCTAGATTAGGTCATTTGAATTTTGACGACATCAACAAAATGACAAGAAAGGGTCTAGTGGAAGGAATACCAAGGATAAATCATGCAGGACAAATCTGTGATGCATGTTTATTAGGAAAACACAGTCGAACCCCATTTCCAAACCAAGCTAAATTCAGATGAAAGAACCCATTGGACTTAGTATATGGAGATCTCTGTGGTCCCATAAGTCCACCCACGCACTCTGGAAAGAAACTCATCTTCTTATTAGTAGATGACTGTACACGATTTATGTGGGCCTATTTCTTAACAACGAAAGATCAGGCATTCAATACATTTAAGGAATTTAGACAAAAGATAGAAATGGAGTTAAGATTGAAATTAAGAATGCTAAGAACGGATAGAGGAGGTGAATTTACATCAAATGAATTCACTAAGTACTGTAAGGAGAATGGAATAGCAAGACAGTTAACAGCACCATACTCACCACAACAAAATGGAGTAGTTGAAAGAAAGAATAGGACGGTGTTATCAACTACTAGGAGTATGATGAAGGCAATGAAGTTACCCTGAACTTTTTGGGCGGAAGAAGTCAAACATGCTATTTACATACTCAACAGGGTACCTACAAGAGCCCTGGAAGATAAAACACCATATGAAGCACTCTACAACAGGAAAATAAATCTTGAAAACCTAAAGATATTCGGATGCACAGCTTATGCTAAGATAACAATACCTCACTTAAAGAAATTGGATGACAGAAGCATACCAATGATTTACTTGAGAGTAGAGGAAGGATCAAAAGCATGTAGGTTATATGATCCTATAGGAAAGAAGAAACATGTTAGTAGGGATGTAAAGTTTATGGAAGCAAAACCGTGGGATTGTGATAAGGATGAAGAAGAAAAGGATACACAAGACTCATTTTGGGGAATCTTTGTGGAAGAAGAAGTTGACAATGTAAAACCTATACCAGTCAACACAGAAAATATTGATAATACGTATCAGGAACCAGATCAAGTACCAGATCCAGAATCACCAATCACACCACCAACATTCAATTACAACCCTAACTCAGAAGATGAAGATGAAGTTACTTTTAGCTCATCTGGAAACTCAAGCCATAGATTTGATCATAGACCAGTACAAGGTTTTAAAGATTTAGCAGAGTTATATAGGAACACACGTGAAATAGAATCTGAAAGGTTTCTATTTACGGAAGAAGAACCACGTAATTACAAGGAAGCATCAATAGATAAGAAATGGATTGAGGCCATGGAAATTGAACTGGATTCAATCAAAAAGAACAATACATGGACTCTTACTGATCTACCTGAAAATCAGAAGGCAATAGGACTCAAATGGGTCTTTAAGACAAAAAGAGATGCACAAGGAAAGATCATAAAATATAAGGCAAGATTAGTAGCAAAAGGTTATGTACAAGAACAAGGGATAGACTTCGATGAAGTATTTGCACCAGTTGCTAGGATAGAGACAGTTCGATTGATATTAGCACTAGCAGCCTATCATGGATGGCAAGTACATCACTTAGATGTAAAATCAACATTTTTACATGGAGACTTGAAGGAAGAAGTCTATGTTACACAACCTGAAGGATTTTTTCAACAAGGAAAATCAAAAAAAGTATACAAGCTAACCAAAGCCTTGTATGGCTTAAGACAAGCACCAAGAGCTTGGAATATGAAGCTTGATCAAACCTTGAAATCATTAGACTTCAAGAAATGTAATCTCGAACAAGCAGTTTACACAAAGAGAAGCAAGACTTCTACACTCATAGTTGGAGTATATGTAGATGATTTGATAATCACGGGCACTCCAAAGAAGGAAATAGACTTGTTCAAATACCAGATGAAAGACAAATTTGAAATAAGCGATTTAGGATTGCTAGCTTATTACCTTGGGATAGAAGTTACACAGACAGGAGGAGAGATTACAATCAAGCAAGCAGGATATATTAACAAGATCTTAAAAGAGACTAGTATAACGGATAGCAATGATACGGAGATACCATTGGATCCCGGTACTAAGTTGGTCAAGGCGGAAGATGGAAACCCAGTTGACAACTTATTACCGAAGCTTAATAGGAAGTCTCAGATACTTATTACATACAAGACCGGATCTTAGTTACTCAGTCGGACTACTCAGCAGATTTATGCAAGACCCGAAGGATCATCACTTGAAGGCAGTGAAACAAGTAATCCGATACCTTAATGGAACAAAGGAACATGGAATAATATACAAGAAAGAATGTGGCTGCAAGATTACAGGTTACAGTGACAGTAGTTATGGAATCAATACCAATCAAGGAAAAGGAACTAATGGAATAGTATTTTACTTTGGAGAGTCACCTATTACTTGGTGTACTCAGAAACAACCTACAGTGGCACTCTCATCATGTGAATCAGAATTCATGGCAGCTACTGAAGCAGCATGTCAAGCTTTATGATTAAAACGACTACTCAGTGAATTAACTGGATGGCAAGAAAAAAGGATAACGCTTAGAGTTGACAACATATCAGCAATAGCACTTGTAAAGAACCCAGTTTTTCATGGAAGGAGCAAGCACATCGACATTCGCTATCATTTCATTCGTGAATGTGTAGAGAATGGTCATATTAATGTGGAACACGTCAAAGGAGAACTACAAAGAGCAGACATCTTAACAAAAGCTTTACCAAGACTCAAGTTCGTGACTATGCGACAGATGCTCGGAGTTCAAGACTTAGGACGAAGCAACGATCAAGATTAAGGAGGAGAATGTGAGCTAATATAATCTCGACATTGCTTCTTGGAAACTAGAAGGACCAAACGTGTTCGAAGAAAAGTTTATAACCGCCAAAGTTAGTTGTGTTAATTAATTAGTTAGTCATGTAAATAACGAATGGTTGTGTCGTTTCACATGTATCCATTCGAAAAGGACACATCGGTTCAACATACCGATTAGTAAACTATATATAGTTGTAACTTTGTAACATTACAATGGTTAGACGAAATAAACATTAAGTTATCTAGTATTACGTTTGTTTGCAATTGTATTTCGAATCATACATAGAAAGTTTGGGACCAACAGACCTATGACCCAATATGAAAGGATTTAGGAAAATAGTATACACCCAAAGATACACGTCAATCAACAAATGACAACTAATAAAAACATGCTCATATTATTTGGCAGAACGCGGATTCAAATCGCTGTATCAAATCAATTCGGTTAAAATATAACTGAAGTAAATATCATTATAATAGGTTAATCCCCGTAATGTTTCATTAAGCAATAAACGAATATAAGTACATGTAAAGTGGGATAGCAACTGGGTCAAAGGCCTGTACTTATCAAATTGTAGCTATAGCAGCAGGCAGTGATTGAGTCTCAGAAAAAGCTAAAATTTAAAGAGGAGACAACAGCTGCTGCCATGGCAGCTAGAGATGCAGCCGAGACCTCATTGAGATTGGCAGACACGAGGGCTACCCATTTGAGGGAACAGGTGGAAGAGTTGACAAAGAAACTTCAAGAAATTGATACACAGAAAATCTCAAGCAATGCACACAGAAATCTATATATGTTTGCTGGATTTGGCAATGGCTCGATTTGGACCCTGTAGGAGGACCCCTTCTACCAGACACACATCAAAATGGTTCAAATGAAATGGAGCTTTCTGAGCCTCTTATTTGACAGCATTTGTTGTTTTGGTTCAGTTTTATTTTTTATCCATACACTTATAATGATAGAGAGTTTTTTTTTTCCCAGAGGCTTCCTTATAGACGATGTTCAGTGTTGTTAATCTATTGTACATCAGATACAAAAACTTTTAGCATTGGGCAGTTTTTAAAAAAAATAGAAATTTGGAATAAAGTGTGAATTGGTTTGTATTTACATTATATGTAAATTGTTATAGGCTCTCTCAAACATACATGAGTTTAATGATTTGTGATGTCGTTTACTAATACAAAAGGATTTAATATTTATGGATCTTAGTAAATTCGTTTCAATTTGACTGGAGAAGTGTAGGGATTAGGAGCTATCGATTGTAACCCACCTCTAGATTGTGTTTACTCAATTACTCACTATTAGACTAAGGTTTTTATTAATGTAGCTATAAGAAACTAACTTAAGGTGGGTAGTCGTTGTGGGAGAAGAACAGGTAGCAAAAAGAAGAGGCTGATATGGGTTTATTAACTTAATAACCTGCTACTAATTGGTTGACTAGGACTTGTGAACCAAATTACTGTGAAATGATGTCTGAATAAACTGGAACAAGTATACGAATAAATTGAAAATGATTGTGTTGGGTGTCAGTTGAACACAATATCAATGAACAAAGGTCCAATATTACATCTTTTCTAAACCAATAACTTATAGACAAAATAGTAGAATCTTGAGGTGTTTGAGCGGTTGCTATTAAGAGAGATCATGTACCCATTAGATTTTTTTTAAACAGACATGTACCCCTTAGATAAACTCTATGGTATATAGGTTTTGATATTTTATATTCTTGACAGCCACGAGCATGTCATATTTGAACTAAACTGTGTTGAGGTCCTACGGATCTTGGATCAATCGATGAACATGTATGAGTATGCACACGAATTGTGCAGTGACTCGTTTGTATAACAGAGGGTGGGTTTGTTTCTTTAAACACACAATATTATTATTTATTCAACACAGTAAATTCTGTACATATGATACATATTTATAGTACTTGAAACGACATGAGTGAAAGGTTGTATCCTTTCACAATAACTGCCACATAACTACTTACAACTAACTATAACATAACTGTAATTAACATAACTGCTTTTAAATACTAAACGGTTGTATACTATCTACATAACATATTTAGCCCTTAGGCTTTCGATTCTTATGATTTCTTGATTAATACTTTCCAACATTCACTCCCCTAATCAAGAAATCATACTCTTCACTCTGTTCTTGTTCATCCTAATTGCAGTCTCGTTCCTTCTTTTATCATTATCCTGATCGCCTTGTAACTTGTCCGGTCTAATCATGTTCATTTTCCTCCTGTTTCGTTCCATGGATGATCTTATGATCATCGTCCTTGTTCATCTTTTTCCAGTGCACTTAATATTCCAGCGTCCGCCTTCTCCTTGCCCTGTGGTTCTTTACCACTTCTTCGTTGGGCTTCTCTTCAAAGCTCCTTTGCTGTCTCCTTGCACCATCTTCATGAACTTTTTCTTGCCGCGTCTTCTTCTCGCCATATGCGTAAGACACCTTTCTGGAACTATCATCTTGCAATTAACATGTTCTTCTTTCTCATTCTGGTTTCAAACCTTAATGGACTTCATTCTTCTTGCGTTTCTGCCCGAAAATGGGGTCGTTTCCATGATCGTTCTTCATGCTCTATTTTTTGGGTTTCTTGTTCCTCATAGGCGATCACTTCCTGGACTGCAATGATCGATCCACGTTAACCATCATGCTCTGATACCATGTTGAGGTCCTACGGATCTTGGATCAATCATGGTGAACATCGTTATGACAGGAGTATGCCACACACTCTGGAAAGAAACTCATTTTCTTGTTAGTGGACGATTGTACACGTTTCATGTGGGCCTACTTCCTAACGTCGAAAGATCAGGCATTTAACACTTTCAAGGAATTTAGACAACAGATTGAGATGGAAATGAGAATGAAGTTAAGAATGCTAAGAACTGATAGAGGAGGTGAATTTACGTCTAATGAATTCACTAAATACTGTAAGGAGAATGGAATAGAAAGATAGTTGACAGCACCATACTCACCACAACAAAATGGAGTAGTGGAGAGAAGAAATAGGACATTGTTATCAACTACGAGGAGTATGATGAAAGCAATGAAGTTACCTTTAACTTTTTGGGCGGAAGCAGTTAAACACGCCATTTACATACTCAACAGGGTACCTACAAGAGCCCTGAAAGATAAAACACCATATGAGGCACTCTACAACAGAAAACCGAATCTTGAAAACCTAAGAATATTCGGATGCACAGCTTATGCCAAGATAACGATACCACACTTGAAGAAGCTGGACGACATAAGCATACAAATGAATTACTTAGGAGTAGAGGAAGGATCAAAAGCATGTTGGTTATATGATCTAATAGGAAAAAGGAAACATGTTAGCAGGGATGTAAAGTTTATGAAAACGAAACCGTGGGATTGGGATGTAAAGTTTATGGAAACGAAACCGCCCCTTACCAGACTCGGATTTTTATTATTATTATTATTATTATATATAATATATATATATATATATATATATATATATATATATATATATATATATATATATATATATATATATATATATATATATATATATATATATAAATAGGGAGACTTTCTTGCGAGAACCATCTTATCTGCGAGAACTGACAGAACCACCAAAAACATACATGCACGCCCTTTAAAATAAAATAAAAATACATGCAAATCATCAATAATCGTAAGTATCCACCTATGTTCTTCAATATCATCATGAACTCATCCTCTTTTTTCACAAAAACCTTACACACGGCCGCAATATTGTCATTACACGCCTTATAAGTACATACATGCACACCTTCAAAGAAAAATTTTGTATTTTCAATTTCTTATCAAATTCTTTAGAACAACCATGTTTTTTTAAAAACATATATGTTGTTTTTAGAACATATGTGCAAAAATACAATTATTGAAGGCGTGCATGTATGTTTATGGTGGTTCTGTCAGTTCTCGCAGATAAGATGGTTCTCACAAGAATGTCTCACTATATATATATATATATATATAGATTTGCGTTCTTGTGATGTACAAGCTTAAAATAGATAAAATAGGCACACTTGTAAACCGTTGTATCAAACTTGATGAATCAAAATCTAATAAATTAGATGAATTAATTAGATATTGTATTTAAGGGTATTCTCGTAATCTTACTATTTTGCATGATCTGATTCTTTCAGTTATATCTATACGTTATATCAGAACTGAATTTCCACATATTCCACACATATTCCATAAAACCAAGATAAAGCATCCAAAAACGATTAATCATCACACAAACATCGTATTCGATTTACCACTATGTGTAATACAACCGAGAATATGATTATTTTATTTGATTTTTTTCACGGTTCTTTATAATAATATACAAGAACATTATCATTGATTTCTATATACACTGAAACGATTATAAGTTTTGGTGGTAAAGTGAATCTTGTTCTCCTTTTAGTTAGTTTTGTTAATCGGTTGTAAATTTTTGTAGGAAATATCAGTGTGTCTGTATGTTTGCAGAATTTATATGTGTCATTATAGAATTATTTGCATACTTTAGATGTTATTTTTTACTTAACGGGCATATGGATAACTGCATATTTATCTCTAATTGTTTAAACGGTCTTTTTAATCCTTTATGCAGATTACATACGTACCTTCTCACAGTTCTGTTCAGTGCACTGTTAAAGTACGAATGTTATGGTTTATTGTGTCGTCACATTTTTACGTGCTCCGTATGTCAAAGGTGTTCCACTTCCCAAAACAATACATGGATAATAGATGGTCAAAGCACTCTATGCCTCAAAAATCTGTGGATAATAATAAAGCTTTTCCAAGCTCAACAAACTCAGATTATGTAGTTGATGCTACAGTAAGAGAAATTTACAGCAACGTTGAAGAATCTATTAGTCATTTGGTTGGTGACATTCAAAAGCTTCACATATATAGGGACGACCAAACAGAATTGATAAAAAAAAAGCCAAACTTGCAGTTCCGAATCCGCCTAAGCTGAACACGAATGAGGTTTACGAAAGAATGCTTATTGTAACTGAACCTAAAGAATTGACTATTTTTACCCCTCAAGATATTAATAATAAGGGTCATGTGATTCACACAAGGCACAAATCAAAGAGCGAAATTGCTATGGAACTAGGCGAAAAGCCAAAGAGAATGTGCAAACGTTGTGGCAAGTTGGCTAGGCATGATTATAGGAATTTTCCCCAAGAAGAAGAAGGGCCTTCAAGACGAGGATATGGACCAGTTCACTGATGATTGTATGGATATCCATGATAGTGACTAGTTTATGTATTCGTTGTTACCTATTTCAACTCAGTTCATACTATTTAAAAATTCTTGTTATGTTAGACTTAAAAGTAAGTACTTTTTTTGGTTATGTTTCTATCGGTTGTTCGAATCGTAGTTTGTTTAATACAAAGTGTTTATTATTCCAGGTACAGGTACTTGTATTGGCATGTAAAGTGGATGTGTGTATTTTACAATATTAGATGTATTGTAACACCCCAAAAATTTTGAATTAACAGCGGAAGACTAATCGGGGTATTACCGGGAGGATCGTAGTCATAATCATAGAAAACGGCTCAAAAGAGGCGTTTTGAAAGTTGTTGTCATTCAAATAATAATTCAGTTACAAAAGTGAAATATCAGATTTGTGAAATCCCATTAAAGGATGTAGTAGTTTGAAATGAATGACATAATTTATTTAACACCATAATAACTATAAGTTTATTGCTCATTCTGTGCCTTGACTGCTCCACTAATTACATGAGATAAACATGCTAAAAGTCAACAAAATTGTTGAGTGAAATCAAAGAGTTTGTAATAGTAATCAGTTTGAAGCACACGTAGTGATTGCCTGTGAATTACAATCATATTTGAAATGGTGATATTACAGTTGGATATATTGCCCTAAGTCTCATGACACGTGATGAACTCAAATAAGTACATTTTATTACTATCATTTATCCTATTAATTTGACTTGTTTTACTATATTATGTATGAGGATTGATACTTAATCGTTTACTTTTGTAATTCTCAGGTAAAAACAAGCATTTGGTGAAACTTAGCGATTTTGGACTAATTATGGAGCAAAACATGCAAGAAGTTAAGAGTCTACTAAAATGGACAAGATCAAGAAAAATCTGCTCCAGATGCGCCGCATCTCACTCACGACATGCGCCGCATCTCTATCAAGATATCACCAGATACGATCCAAGATACAAGAGGACATGCGCCGCATCTAATCATGGAGTTACGCCGCATCTTCTGGCGGTGTACGAATATTTCTGAATATTATAATCTTGGACCCCACGCGAAGTTAAGTACATGCGCCGCATCTACTCCTTAGATGCGCCGCATCTCACCCTCAGACAGAAACTATAAATACCCCAAAGACCAGACGAGTTCAGAGTTTTCAAAAGTTTTAACCTAAGACCGAAGACCAGAAACCAAGGACGAATTCAGTCAAGGCAGCAGCACAAGACACACCAAATCAAAGATACAAGAGCTGTAAGAAGGTGCTGCATGTGTTTAATTCATTAAGTAGTTTTGTTTTATTGTGTTAGCAAACTTTAATTCATCAGGATTGGTGGCTTGTGTAATGTGACAACGAAAGATTGCACTCCCTTTAATACTTGCTTTCCCATCAATTAAAGTTTATATGTGATGTCTTTGGTTACTACTTATTAGTGCATTGATAACCTCTGTGTTTATTAGTGGCTTGCGGGCATTTGACTGCGGAAAATAATGTGGCTCCCACGGTTATTACTAAATTGATCACTTAGGAATAACTTTTAGACATAAGTAATCATTAAGGGTTTACTCGCCGATAAGAATAGGACCAACGAGAAAGGGTTAACTACATACACTTCATATAAAGCTATCAATAAAACAAGTGACAATCTACTTAATCATAAGGACAGCCCTCTTATTGTCTCGAGTATTTATCTGTGTACGTGTGTGCTACTTGCTGATTCGTGCCTATTGGTTTATTTTATTATTTAATTGCAAACAAATCGTGCCAGTCTCTCAGGCTGAAACCCCCTTGCGTTAGGATATTAAAATACTGATTAGAATAACTAGATAATACGTTCCACTCTTAGTGATCGACACTCTACTTACCATTATATTCATACTGACCGGGTACACTGCTCGTTAAGTGTGTGTATTATTGATAAGTCGGCTAAATATAAATTTAAAACTTGAGTAGGCATTAAAACTGCTAAACCGCAACGACACATCAAGCGCATCAAGTTTTTGGCGCCGTTGCCGGGGAGTGAATTGTTATTATCTGTTAATTTGATTAGTATTTTAATTAGGTTTTAATTTATTTTCATCTAACCGCTAATTTTGTTGTGTATTAGATTAATTTGCATTCATTGTACTATTTTGCATATTTTCTGTTTTTGTGTGTTATTTGTTTGCTTTATTTGTTTTTATTTTCGTGTGTTTTATTTGTTTTTTTATTTTTCGTATTTTTTCTGTTCTGCCATCGTTGTACTGTGCTAAATCGAACGATACGGCGCATCTGATTTCTCAGATACGGCGTATTGCGTTCAATTTTTTATAATTACAACGCGTTTAATTAATTCGATACGACGCATCTTTTCCCCAAGATACGGCGTATCTGTTTTTAATAAGAAATTTTTTTCTAAAGCGATAAAGCGATACGACGCATCTTTTCCCCAAGATACGGCGTATCTATTTTTAAGAAATTTTTTTTTAAACTTTAACGCCATACGACGCATCTGCTTTAGCAGATACGGCGTATCTATTATTTTAATTAAAAACAGTTTTCGATTAATTAAACAGATACGGCGTATCGATTTTTATCGATACGGCGCATCCTTCTGAATCAAAAATCTCGTATTTTGAAATGTAACGAAAATACGGCGCATTAACTATTGTTAATACGACGCATTTAATTTTAAATAAATGTCGATTTTTGATTAATTAATTCGATACGGCGCATTCTTAAATTCTAAGCGGCGTATCTATTTTCTGAATAAAGTCTGATTTAATTTTAACGTATTAAGATACGGCGTATCCAACTTTTTGGATACGGCGCATCGTCTGCCTATATCAGTTATTTTTATTCTTATATCCGTTTCTATATTTGTTAATTTTTCTTCTTGCGAACAGATCCTACTGATGCTTTTGTGATTATTTCAGAAGGAATATGGAAAGGTTCGGAGAACTGATTGACTCCGACTTCGAAGCCAACTTTATGAATGGAGTATTAATGCATGATGAATCTCCCGAACGATACGATGGGGACTACATTGAACTTAATGACCTCGATGGTCCACTAGAATCCAATGACCTGTTCATGGATGATGCGAAATCTGAGTTAGAAGATGGAGAAATTTTGGATAGTCCAAAGGTCAACGTCATTAATACAAGGAACTACGATGAATTTGAGGGATATGATGGTTCTTGGGATTACGGTAGAAGGATCCACGCCGATTGTGCTTACAATTTGCAATTCCCATGCATGATTGGATACAAGTGTATTGACGCCAATTTCTTTCCTATTTTACCAATCAATGTCATGTCAAGAAACTTTTACAATTCTATTATGAGAAATAAAGTGGAGCATAAGGGAAAGAATGTAGTTGGAGCCTTCATTAATGTCCCGATCTTCGTAGGACGGTTTACTATTGTAACTGAGTTCGCCGTTGTTGAAGACATGAACGCCTATCGTGACAGCAATATGGGTGACGTGATTGTGGGGAAACCATTTTGTAGGGAGATCACTATTAATGCAAAACGATTTGAAGGAAAGATCACCTTTCAATGTGGAAGCGACATTATCACTTATATGATGCCCCGAACTCACCCTGGGTTTAAACATGCTACTAATAGGGTCTGCTACAAATTCTCTCCATTCCTTTTTGTTAGTAATGATGACATGAAGAGAGGGATTGAATACCCCTATCAAATGATGGAAAGATTCTATAAAGGAGTTTTGAATTTGGGACCTGAATATATACGTGACGAATTAATTGCTAAATGGATCCTACGTGGCCATGTAGGAATTAATGATCAATACTAAATGAAGAGCTGAACATGAGTCTAACTTGAAGACTCTGGAATAAAGACAAGTGCTGGCCGGGAGACAACCCGGATTTATATTTTTATTATTCTGTTTTATGTGTCGAGTCAGTCAGGCCCGCCGAGGATACGGCGCATCTCAATTCTGAGATGCGACGCATCTCCTGCAATGGTCATATCTTATTTTATTTTTCTGCATTTTTATTTTCGACTTTAAAACTTTTTATCAGTTTATTATTAATGCGGCGCATCCCTGGTTAAGGATGCGGCGCATCTTTATTCTGATCCGTATTTATTCCAGGCTCGATACGGCGTATCTTCTTCCATAAGATACGGCGCATCGACTGACCTGACGATTTTCATTTTTTAATTTTTAAGTTTTATTTTTCCTAACTACTAATGTATTATGCAAGTTTGAACCTTTCTTATCTTAGGTGTGTTTTAAAGCATTGGTGGTATTATAGTTTCCTGGATTTCCTGTGGATACATCAAGTATGAAGCTTTAACGTTCTAATCCACAAGAAAGATGATTTTTGCTCTTATCAAATGGAGGATCATACCGAGCAAATCTCAGGGGAGTTTTCCTGTTCGAATTCTTTTATTTTCCAGTTTTTAACCTTTTATACAAACAACGAGGACGTTGTTTAACTTAAGTGGGGGGATTGGAGAATTAGAACACTTAACAATTACTTGTCCTAAACTTTTTCAAAAATTATGCTTAAAATGTGCTTAATATATCAAAATTTAAAATTTTTTTAGCATGTTTTTGTTTAAAGTCTAAGTTGCATAGCTGCACACATGACGTTATTTTTAAAAATTGTGATTTTTCAAAAATTCACAAATCTATGAGTGTGCCGGTGACTTGTAAACTTTAGAACTTGGCTTGTATACTATTCGAGACCACCATAATAAGTATTATTTATATAATTGGAATGACTTGTCTAAATTGGTAAAATTCTAGGATTACACCCAAATGGCCTTTATTATGTTATGTGTTATTAGCTAACTACACTGGTTAGTTAACCCCCGTATAAACCCTTTTGTTACTCTCATTTTTAGAGTAAGATACCCCTAGAAAAACACTCAGAGCCATTCCTTTCGTTTCTTACACCTATGTTTAAAATGTTTCGTTACACCCTTACACCTTAGCCTACCCTGTAGATTAGAATCCGTGGTTGGTTAATTGCTATAGGCAAAGAGTGTTTCCTTACATTACCTGTGTTCGCGTGCGTAATTCATTATCTATGGTTAGGTCGGGAAATTGCACAATGCAATTGGAGTGAAAGTAAATATTGTATATTTTTGAGTTTATTTTTCGTGTGTTTACTACTTTCACTATTACCGTTATTTCTGAAGTCATGAAAAGTATGGAAAAATTATCCAGAATTATTGTTTTGGTGATGTGGTGAAATTTTACACATTTATGTTTATGTTTCATAAAAAAAAAAAAAAAAAAAAGAAAGAAAAAGAAAAAAAAAAAGAAGAAGAAAAGTTGGATGTTTGTTTTAAACCAACGATGTAAAGTTATGTAAGTGGTCGATATCACCACTAGTTGTTGTATTATATTTATGGATTGAATGGGAATTGGCAGTTATGGGAACGCCAATTAAGGTTTATTCTTTGATTAAGATCTTGTTGAGTATAATTCGTGTCTACCTAAAGCGTGTGTTTCAAGTGTTAAAGCGTGAGTTATTCTATGATATGAGTCTTATTCATGGGATGGTTGGGATAGTGATTAACCACACTTAGGATTTTAATTTATTTGTTTTGTTTATTTTTCATTTCACACCAATTTATATCCCAAATGTTATCCATACCCTATTCTTTATCCAACCAAACCTTTGATTTATTGAGATTAGGGATTTGAGCAATCTTAAGTATCGTAGTCGTGGATTCGGCTATGTATTTATGATTTTGTCGCCCTTTTTGATATATTATTATTGGTGAAGTTTGGACCTATCTTTAGCCTATTCGAGTTAAGGATTTGAGCAATTGCAAGTATCGTGTTCGTGGATTCGATCATGTATTTGTGATTTTGTCGCCTTTTCTGGAATTTGAGATCGATAGTAAATAAGAATAATTAACCCTTAAGCCTAAAAACCCTTTTTACCGCTTTAGACTTGTTATTCCTTAGCTTTAGTGGAGGAGATGTGTATACTTGCCAAGCTTATGATAGAATATTCGTCACGACTGGACAGTTAAACGATTAGATTTGCTTTTATCAACTTATTTTATTTTACTTCTAATTCGTTAAGTGTTTAGTTGTGTGATTATGACAAAAACGAATACATGCTTAAATATAAAAATAAATCCTAACATCTTTTAGGATACATTTTCATAAGTTTTAATCTAAGGTTTACTTGGGGACAAGTAAAGTTCAAGTGGGGGGATATTTGATGAACTCAAATAAGTACATTTTATTACTATCATTTATCCTATTAATTTGACTTGTTTTACTATATTATGTATGAGGATTGATACTTAATCATTTACTTTTTAATTCTCAGGTAAAAACAAGCATTTGGTGAAACTTAGCGATTTTGGACTAATTATGGAGCAAAACATGCAAGAAGTTAAGAGTCTACTAAAATGGACAAGATCAAGACAAATCTGCTCCAGATGCGCCGCATCTCACTCACGACATGCGCCGCATCTCTATCAAGATATCACCAGATACAATCCAAGATACAAGAGGACATGCGCCTCATCTAATCATGGAGTTACGCCGCATCTTCTGGCGGTGTACGAATATTCCTGAATATTATAATCTTGGACCCCACGCGAAGTTAAGTACATGCGCCGCATCTACTCCTTAGATGCGCCGCATCTCACCCTCAGACAGAAACTATAAATACCCCAAAGACCAGACGAGTTCAGAGTTTTCAAAAGTTTTAACCTAAGACCGAAGACCAGAAACCAAGGACGAATTCAGTCAAGGCAGCAGCACAAGACACACCAAATCAAAGATACAAGAGCTGTAAGAAGGTGCTGCATGTGTTTAATTCATTAAGTAGTTTTGTTTTATTGTGTTAGAAACTTTAATTCATCAGGATTGGTGGCTTGTGTAATGTGACAACGAAAGATTGCACTCCCTTTAATACTTGCTTTCCCATCAATTAAAGTTTATATGTTGATGTCTTTGGTTACTACTTATTAGTGCATTGATAACCTCTGTGTTTATTAGTGGCTTGCGGGCATTTGACTGCGGAAAATAATGTGGCTCCCATGGTTATTACTAAATTGATCACTTAGGAATAACTTTTAGACATAAGTAATCATTAAGGGTTTACTCGCCGATAAGAATAGGACCAACGAGAAAGGGTTAACTACATACACTTCATATAAAGCTATCAATAAAACTAGTGACAATCTACTTAATCATAAGGACAGCCCTCTTATTGTCTCGAGTATTTATCTGTGTACGTGTGTGCTACTTGCTGATTCGTGCCTATTGGTTTATTTTATTATTTAATTGCAAACAAATCGTGCCAGTCTCTCAGGCTGAAAACCCCTTGCGTTAGGATATTAAAATACTGATTAGAATAACTAGATAATACGTTCCACTCTTAGTGATCGACACTCTACTTACCATTATATTCATACTGACCGGGTACACTGCTCGTTAAGTGTGTGTGTTATTGATAAGTCGGCTAAATATAAATTTAAAACTTGAGTAGGCATTAAAACTGCTAAACCGCAACGACACATCAAGCGCATCAACACGCAAACGTTAACAGTGTACCGTGAAACGGTGGTGAACATACCAAATTAATGGTGAGAGTTATGGCCCTCGTGTAGGAGATTGCCATCTTCCAAGTTCCTTCAAATATAATGCATTGCGACTAATCCGACTGGCAACTAAGGCTATCCGTCAGGTATTAGTGGAATAGGCAGTCAGCCTCAAATAGATCTATTCACTATATTCGCGTTCACTCGCAAGTGATTAATGGTTCATGATGTGAGGAGCTTGTGGCAATAGTGGTAACTTAGGCAATATCAATCAGGTGTAGCATACATAAAATACTTGTGTTCTATTTGTAGCATGTATCTCCCCCATAGAGTGTAAAGTTGTTAAATGAGTAAAAGTGGGGCTATGACTCACCTTATGTGTAACTGGCAAGGTGAAATGTGAAATCAAGGGAGTTACGGGAATGGCTCCAACACACGACCTGAATAATAGTGAAGTCTGAGAATTTGACTTAACACGAATAACGAGTGTGAAAATGAGTAATGGATAATGATTTGATTGGTGATGTGAGTGAGTGATATGCTTAAAATGCTTAAAGTTCAAGAATAATATTATATATAATATTATCTTGTTTTTATGTCATTTATTCCATAAATATCGTTTTCCCGAAAGTGGTGGAATGAAACGTTAAGTTAAATCGTTAAAATTCTTTATATAAATATATAAACGTAACGTGTTTAAATATATTTGAACAAATGGTGAATATGCACGTGATTGTGTGCAAAAGTGTAAAATATGAAATAGAATTGAATATGATATAAAGTTACAGTTTGGTCCTTGTACTTATACCAATTTTACGCTTTTTACCCTAACGGAGTTAGTTTTGCACCGTTAGTCATTGGTTAATTATTTGTTACATTTTTAGTCCAAAAAGTTCTAAAATGACATATTAAACCTTCTGTTTATTGTTTTAGCAATTTCAACCCTTAGTTTACTGAAATGACGGTTTTGGATATAATTTTGTGAAATGTACACTTTTAACCCAAATAGTAATATCTTTTGCAAAACAAGTCCAAAAATCACAAAAATAGTGGGAAATGATTTTCGAAAGTTTTAATAACTTTAAAAAGCTTATTTGAGTCTAAACCAACTGCTTATTCGTCACAAGTGCTTATTTTTCCGCTTAATGGGCCTTAACGATTACAAACAAAGGCCCATTAACGATTTGTGATCCGAGGGGTTTTAAGGGAAGTTGGGCCTGTGTTTGGGCTTATTATAAGGTTATAAAAACAGTGCCAACTAGCTTATGTCGACTGCTTATGCAGAGTGCTTACTAATTACTTATTGGGCTTAAAAGCCCATGCGATAAAAATAAAGGGTTCAAAACAGTTTCGAGTAGCGTTTGCTTTGTGGTTCAAAAGGGCTTATATGAGCTTGTTATGAGAGCTTATTACAACGGCTTGTTAGTTGAGTATATTGAGAATCATGTCGAGCCATTAAATCGATATGTTGTGTGTATGTATTCGGTTTTATATGGCCAATTCTATTTGACAAAAGTGAATGGTATAAAATATAAATGACTTGTATAACGTGTGATATATATTATACGTGTTAGAAATAGATCTCGATATGCAATAAAATGAACTTGTGAGTGTCGAATGATTGTGTACATCGATTTATAGCCATCCTTGGAAGGAGGTCGACGTGTATGCACGAAAAATAAATAATAAGAAAGCGTAAAATGCATAGAAAAGTATATATACGTTCGAATGGAAATGTGTAAGATGCTTGGAATGTTAAAAATCAAAGGAAAGGATGGAAAATGTGTTGTTCCCTTAACACGCTTAGAGTTAACTAGAAAATTAATCTATTTGTATTTATGACTAATACAATGTATTGATTAATTCTAACAGTTAATGAAACGTAAATATAAAAACACACAAGTATTTTCAACGTTTAAATTCTTATTAGAAATGAATCAAAGAATCTATTACCCAAGTGTTTTGCGGAACAAACACTTGGGATTGAATAGACAAGGTATGGTGTCTCCTATCTAAACTTAAGCAATGCTTTAAGTGGTAACAATTCGACCCACTGAGCTATCTCAGGGATACATTACTCTTTGTAGGAGAAAAGGGGTATTGTGAAAGTCTAAGCTTTAATTGCACAAAATACCTAACCCACTTTTCTCCATCTGTTTGCTATTTATAGGCAAACATGTTAAGAGTACTGAAGATTAAAACTACATAAACAAATAGGAAGCGTGTCTGACAACTACAACAGTAGTTGTCATTTCCAAGAACCAATAGGATTGTGCCAAAAAGTCTTCGAGTGTCAGTCCTGACACTTCTTCAACTTTTAGCTACTTGAGGGATGGTTTGTCTGACCCCGATAAGACTTGTTCTTATCTTCACAAAACCTTCCCGCTTTATCCCGCCTTTTATTCAGGCTTCAGGTTCTTCAGTCATTTGCCTTCAGTCTTCAGTCTTTAGTTATTGTTGTTGAGGAGACTTGGGGTTCAGTGAGCTCTTGTCTAACGCTCACTGATCCCATTACCTTCTTCTTCGTCTCAAGTAGCACTTCAGGGAGATCCGCCTCCCTGTGTGGTGAGTCTTTCTTCTTAGACTCGTCCTGAGCATCTTGAAGGTAACTCACTAAGTGACTGTTCACTCAGTGACTTAGTATGTTTTCGGTTTAATTAACACTTAGCTTAATTTGTATTCAAATCCTGTTTTAATGACTCTTAGGTACTGAAGGACCCAACAATCTCCCCCTATTTGGATATAAATTAAGCTTAAGTATTTTTGATCAGTTATGAGTGAGCTAATGACTTCTGCTCACACTGAATGTACTAGAAAGTAAATAAGGATATTGAAATAACAAAACAAAGGAACATCATTTTATTAATTTCATTACAAGGGTCCTAACTACTAAATGAACATAATAGAGGTGTTGCAGATTCTCAGTCCAGTTTGTATCCAAGGGCTTCAAGCTTAGGTCTTTTGGATTCCAGCTCATGTTGATCAGGATATTCTTGAATCTTGGTTCTCAGGTCTTGGCAGAACCTCACATTTGCAGGACTCTGGTTTGGTGAGGCCATCATGAGAAAACCAAGCATGGATCTGATTCCTGCCTGATCAATATCACTCCATCTATGGAAGGCTGGGTCTCCAAACTCACCAGTGAAGAAGAGACCCCTTTCAGGTAGTTCAATGACCTGGTTGTTTACAAATGCAACTCTTTCAGGGAGGGTTCTGTTGCATTGAAGGTCAGGGACTCTGATCTTAGGCTCATATCCAATTAGCTTCCTCTTTCTTCTAGAGGTCTGAGAGGGAGCAGGCTGGCTGGTTAGAGCTGGGAGAAGTGAGGGAATACCAAGTTCTTCAGGTGTTGCTGCCAGTTTTTCATATCTTAGCTTCAAGGATTTCATCAGTTCCTTGACAGCCACATTTGACTTCTTGAATATGACTGGACCCAGTTCACCCAATTCAGTGATCCTAAAGTCAGCAAATCAGAAGTGTTCATGAGTATCAAAGTTCCTCTTGTCAGGACCTCTAAAAACAGTGATGACAGCAGGCTTGATTTTATGATGAATCTTTACATCAGTGATTGGTTCAGGTTTCAGTCTGCTTGTCATAACCCATTGGTATTTCTCAATCCTCTTTTGTCTTATCTCCCAAGTCCTTTTTAGCCTTTCTTCTCTTTTCTTCCTGAGAGACGACATTTCAGCATCCTGAGCTTTCACAAAGCTCTCACCACCCTTTCTTCCAGCAAGTTCTTTTGGCTCAAGACCAATCTTCTCAGCCTCTTCTGTGACAACCTGAATGAGGGTAGACTTGTTTTGCCTTTCTTCTTCAGCAGGTTTCTTCAACCCTTCTTCCTTTTCTAAATGAGCCGTAATTTGTTCCTCAGTGAGGTGATACATAACTCCATTTATTTCATAAGGGACCCTGACTGGCTCATCAGGGTCTGGCCTTCTTTCAGAAGAAGCAAGCACCAAGATTGTAGGCTCAGGCTCAGGCTCAGTGGTTGTGAGAATGCCTTTGCCTTTGTCTTGGTGAGAAGAAGATGGGGTTGTCTCAGGAATCTCCCCCTCAGTGTGAGAAGGAGGTTGTTCTTCAGTGACCTTCTCCCTCTCAACTGTTGCTTGACCCACGGTGAGAGCAAGAGTTGGTGCGCTCACTGAAGTTAAGGGATTAGCCTGACCTTTGAAGGCTTGATAAATCTTAGTTATCATCGTTTTGATGTCTGAGGTGTCCTGCTGAAGAGTTGAGACCTTAGCCTCAAGAGAAGCCTGAGAAGCCTTGATGAGTGTCTAAATACTCATCATTTCTGTCACATTTTATCTGCAAAAACATTTAAAAACATGCAGATATGCTTCAAAATGCTGAAAATATCATAAAATGTGTTTTTATATGACTCAGGAACAAAAAGATTGAAAAAAAGTGAAAAACGAACAAAGTTTGCATAATTGTCACTTTCAGTCCCTGAAGTTTCACAAGTTGGCAGATTTAGTCGCTGAAGGTTTAAAATGAAAGAAAAGTCAACTTTAGTCCTTGGGATATCAAACATGTTCAATTTTAATCCCTGGATGAAAGTTTTCTAAAAATGAAAACTTTTACCCCTCAAGTTTCAAAATTGGCAAAACTAGTCCTCGGGTATTTAAAAATTGGAATTTATCAAATATTACCCTTGTGCTATTTATAATTGGCAAAATAAACTCTTTTGATAACTTTGGAAAATTGTCTACTCAATCCTTCAAGAATTCAGTAATTACAACTATGGTCCTTGTGATTTAACTACAAACCAAACCGAACCCTTATTAATAATAAAAAAAACCCAACTGATGTGTTTTTTTAAGGTCTATAATAAACTACCAAGTTTTAAATTTATTTATTGCCGAACTAACCTATAGACTCTAAACACTCACGAGCAGTGTACCCGATCAATGTAGATAGTTTTTAGGTAAGCAAGGGTCGTTCACTAGGAGCGAAGCTAAAGTGATCTAAAGGTATTCTAATTACTAAACTAACTAACCTAGAAAGCAAGTAAATATTTTTGGGGTTTTAGCCTGAGAGGCTATCATGATTTTGTGTGTTTAATTAAACTAAATACGAGAAAATAAATATTAAACTAATTAAAAGCAAATTAAAGATAGATGAAGATAGATAGGAAGAACGGGTTAGCCAAGTCTAATCCATTTTATAGTTATACATGCTTATGTCTACTTGTTTTAATTCATTCAATTGTTTTGTCGCCAATCCGATTATTAATCCTGTCATGATTAAATAACCTACCATTGTGGTGGGAAAGAGGACATGATCATAGTGACTCGTCTAGCATCAATACTAACTTATTGCTTTAAACCATCTAACCTAGTTCGGTATTACACGCTACTAGTCCTATTAGGTTGTAGACACGTTCCGTTTATGCCAAACAATGATTCCTAATAGAGATTCGGGTTAACACGCATATAACTCAACCTAAGCAACCACAATTACAGGTAGTTAAGTCACATCAATTAAAGTTATAAGGATCATAACCTAGTTACATAGACTTCTACTAGTTATAAGCAATAAACAAGTTTTTATCGACAAGCACCCAATCCAATAACAAAGCAAACACATCGACAAAATCATAAAAACTAATAAAACTTCATAAACATGGCTAACACCTAAGGGTGTTAGCCCATAATCTCAGCAAAAGATAAAGTATACATAAAAATTAAACATAAGAAATCCATAGACAAATTTATTATGCTAACCGAATGATACACAAAGATAAGTATGGAGATGTTCTTCGTCGATCTTCAATGGTGGATGGAGAAGGTGTTGGGGACGATTTGGGGCTGTTCCCCACTGATAATGGTCCTTCTGGTGATAATAAAATCGTCCATAGGGCTGTGGTATTTATAGGGGTAAGGAAGAGTAGCCTCCAAGTTTACCAAAAATATGCAGTCTGCTGTTACAACCCCGATACGGCGCATCTAGAAATCCTATGCGCCGCATCTCCTTCAAAATCAGATAGATTTTCTTTTTCTCTTCGCGTGGCCGCTTGAATCAACTAAAACGGAGTCCGGATGAAGATTTTATGACCAAAACAGTGAAGCATCTTCTAAAGTTGTTACGTAAACATTATTTCTTCATTTGGCTTCGATTCTTCACTTGATTTATCGGTTAAGGCTCATATACGACGTATCTCAAGGATAGGATGCGCCGCATTCGATGTAATCCCGTCTTGGTCTTCAAATATCTAGGGCTTCTATATGGCGTATTCATAGAATCCGATACGCCGTATTCTTCAAATCGACCAAGTTTCATATACGGCGTATTCCCAAAGATGGATACGCCGTATGCATCAAAGTCAGGCAAGGTCTTGAACTCTTCTAAGTATATGGATACGGCGTATCTAATTAGCGTCGATACGCCGTATTGAGTGTCTGATCAGTAGGCATTCTTCAATATCTTCGTTTTTGCTCCAAAACACATCTTTTTCCATAACTTTCTCCAATTGCTCCGATATTACTGAGATTTACAAAAGTAAATGATTAAGTACCAAATCTCACACATAATAGTATAAAATGAGCAATATAAACGGGATAATGATGCTAATAATATGTACTTATTTGATGTCATCAAATATCCCCCCACCTGAACTTTACTTGTCCTCAAGTAAACCTTAGATTTAAACTTATGAAAATGTATCCTAAATAGGATGTATTTTTACAATTAAGCATTTATTCGTTTTATCATAATTGCACAACCAAACACTTAACGAATTAGAAACAAAATAAAATATTTCGATAAAAGCAAATCTAATCGTTTAACTGTCCAGTCGTGACGAATATTCTATCATAAGCTTGGCAAGGATACACATCTCCCCCACTAAAGCTAAGGAGTAACAAGTCTAAAGCGGTAAAAAGGGTTTTTTTTGTTAAGGGTTGATCATCCTTTTTAATCTCTATCGATCTCATATTCCAGAAAAGGCGACAAAATTACAAATACATGATCGAATCCACGACCACGATACTCGCAATTGCTCAATTCCTTAACTCGAATAGGCTAAATATAGGACCAAGTAATCTTTACCAATAATATTATATCAAAAAGGGCGACAAAATCATAAATACATAGCCGAATCCACGACTACGATACTTAAGATTACTCAAATCCCTAATCTCAATAAATCAAAGGTTTGGATGAAGAATGATATAGGGTATGGATAATATTTGGGATATAAATTGGTGTAAAATGAAAAATAAACAAAACAAATAGATTAAAATCCTAAGTGTGGTTAATCACTTTCCCAACCATCCCATGAATAAGACTCATATCATTGACTAACTCACGCTTTGACACTAGAAACTCACGCTTTGGGTAGACATGAATTAGACTCAATAAAATCTCAATCAAAGAATAAACCTTAGTTGGCGTTCCCATAACGGCCAACTCCCATTCAATCCATAAAAATACTACAACAAAAATAATGATAACTTTACATAACTTTACAATGTTGGTAAAAACAAACTTCCAACTTCTTCTTTCTTTTTCTTTTCTCATTTTTTCGATTTTTTCCATTTTTTTTTTTTTTTTTTTTTTTTTTTTCAAACTACTAACATAAACATAGATGTGTAAAATTTCACCACATCACTATAACGATAACTCTGGATAATTTTTTCATACTTTTCATGACTTCAGAAATAACAGTAATAGTGAAAGTAGTAAACACACGAAAAATAACAAGACTCAAATTATACAATATCTACTTTCACTCCAATTGCATTGTGCAATTTCCCGACCTTAACCATAGATAATAAATTACGCACGCGAACACAGTTAATTGTAAGGAAACACACTTTGCCTAAAGTAACTAACCACGGACTTTAATCTACAGGGTAGGCTAAGGTGTAAGGGTGTAACGAAACATTTTAAACATTGGTGTAAGAAACGAAAGGAATGGCTCTGAGGGTTTTTTCTAGGGGTATATTACTCTAAAAATGAGAGTAAACAAAGGGTTTATACGGGGGTTAACTAACCAGTGTAGTTTGTTAATAACACAAAACATATAATAGGCTTTTTGGGTGTAATCCTAGAAATTTACCAAGTTAGACAAGTCACTCCAATTATATCAATAATACTCATTATGGTGGTCTCGAATAGTATACAAGCCAAGTTCTAAAGTTTACAAGTCACCGGCACACTCATAGATTTGTGAATTTTGATAAGTTCACAATTTTTTGAAAATAAAATTATGTGTGCAGCTATGCAACTTAGATTAAACAAAAACATGCTAAAAAAAATTAAATTTTGATAATTAAGCATAGATTAAAGCATATTTTTGAAAATTTAGGACAAGTAACGTTCTAATTCTCCATCCCCCCACTTAAGTTAAACAACGTCCTCGTTGTTTGTATTTAAAATTAAAAACAAGAGATAGAAAGAATTAGAACGGAGAACTCCCCTGAGATTTGCTCGGTATGATCTTCCAATGTAAACGTGCGAGCGTATATAATGCGGGAGTCCATCAACCTCTTCAATTGTCCAGACCTGTAAAAATATAGAGACCACAGAAAAAGAATCTCGAGAGCATCTCGTTAATCATTGGTTAGGAAAATAAAAATACGAAAAAATTACAGGTCCGAGTGTCGATGCGCCGTATCCATGGAATATTGGATACGCCGCATCAACAACCTGTAGGAAATACTAAAATGCACGTCATGGGTTAATGCGACGCATCTACTAAAAGTGCATGCGTCGTATTTGACCAACTGACAGGAATACAAAAATTAAAATAAACTAAAAACAAAATAAAAGACAAGCATGGGTTGCCTCCCAAGAAGCGCTTGTTTTTGTTAGAGTCACGAGCCTGACTCCACCCTTATTTACTAGGCAATAGGGTGTTTTTCCCCCCACTTGCGGTCAAGTGCGGGTGATAGTAGCAATAAGCACCATAACGGTGTAAATTTGCTACTAGAGATGGATAGAATATGTAAAGATAATACCTTGGCAATATGTGTACTTCGTTCATTACCTTACCCGGTTTGGTTGTTAAATTGGATGACATGAACATTACATGTGAGAGAGTAGTATGTTGAGGATCAATGAATCTCCCTTCTTCTTCGTTTGTTCTATTGGTAGTAAGGCGTCCCTTGACTTTCATAAAAGATGAGAAAGGGTCTTTGGCGAGTAAAAGTTCGGGTTCCTCTATATCCTTCATAGGATTGAAATCATCCTCTTCAATCATGGTCGTGTCCATCAGCTCATCCTTGAATTCTTTCTCGAGCTCCACCAAAAATGGGTTGATAACAGGTGCTTTATATTCATCATTAGTTGGTGTAGTAAATTCCACCTCATCATTCTTTCGTTTTGCAACCTGTTTAGGAAAACTAGCAAGATTATTAGTAACGGGATTAATAATATTAAATAAATTAGTACCACTTTTTGTTGTAAGTGACTCCAATTCATCTTGTGAGTCTCCATCTTCAACTAGTAGTCTTGTAATTTCATCCTTTACCCGAATAGCCGCTTCAAATAAGTCATCCCACATTTCTTCAAAATCCTTTGTGGGGTCATAATCTGGCTCATTTGTTCCACGCATGAATATTTCATTTTGTTGTGGCAATTGCGGTATGGCATCGTACACAATACAATCAAAACTTTCAATATGAGAATACTCATTATCTTCATCCGATGGAATATCATCATGGTGTTTTTGATATGATGAGAATATATTTTCCAACTCGGGTGAAAAATCACAAGTAATAGCACCATACACCATTGTTCCACATTCATCTTCATTTTCATCATAAGCACTTTCGGATGAATAAGCTTCTTTGTAAATAATTGCCGGATTTTCATTCAAATCAAACACTTGTGACTCTTCTTCATCTTGGGCAACTTCCGGAGAAATAACATCATCAATAACTATTGCCGGAAACCTAATTGCACCAAAATCGTATGATTCTTCTTCATCATCATCATTGGATAAAGTCCAAGTGTGTCGAAATGGCAATTTGTTTCTTTCTTTCCCAGATTTTTCCTGCTTTGATAATAAGTACTCTTCCATCATGGGTTCTTTATCATTGATGACTTGTGGACCATATCTTGCTCTTTCCCAATCGTAAACCTTTTTATTGCAAAAGGATCTTTCTTTGTTAAGCCTAAGATATTCTTCCATAGTTATGTCCGGATTGTCCATCATCATTATTACCTGAAAGATAAACAACCAAGAACAGCAGTAACCTAAACAAAAATAAAAACTAAACTAATAAAAATTTAATAAACACAAAAAAAAAAAAAATAATAAAAAAAAATATTTTTGGTGTCACAGAAAATCGATGCGCCGTATCCAACAGACAATGGATACGCCGTATCGACACAAGATAATACGCCGTATCCAACAGACAATGGATACGCCGTATTAGCTTTCTGTAACAGATTTTTCAAATTATATAATACTAAAAAAAAAATCACACAAACTAAAAAAAATTGTCGCAGAACGTCAATGCGCCGTATTCACAGACAAGAATACGCCGTATTGAAATCAGACAGATGCGCCGTATTCACAGACAAGAATACGCCGTATTGCCTTTCTGAGACAGAAACACAGAATGACAAAAACACACAGAAACTAACGAAAACAAATAAAAACTAAAATACCAATAAATCAAATTAAACAATCACTCCCCGGCAACGGCGCCAAAAACTTGATGTGTTTTTTTTAAGGTCTATAATAAACTACCAAGTTTTAAATTTATTTATTGCCGAACTAACCTCTAGACTCTAAACACTCACGAGCAGTGTACCCGATCAATGTAGATAGTTTTTAGGTAAGCAAGGGTCATTCACTAGGAGCGAAGCTAAAGTGATCTAAAGGTATTCTAATTACTAAACTAACTAACCTAGAAAGCAAGTAAATATTTTTGGGGTTTTAGCCTGAGAGGCTATCACGATTTTGTGTGTTTAATTAAACTAAATACGAGAAAATAAATATTAAACTAATTAAAAGCAAATTAAAGATAGATGAAGATAGATAGGAAGAACGGGTTAGCCAAGTCTAATCCATTTTATAGTTATACATGCTTATGTCTACTTGTTTTAATTCATTCAATTGTTTTGTCGCCAATCCGATTATTAATCCTGTCATGATTAAATAACCTACCATCGTGGTGGGAAAGAGGATATGATCATAGTGACTCGTCTAGCATCAATACTAACTTATTGCTTTAAACCATCTAACCTAGTTCGGTATTACACACTACTAGTCCTATTAGGTTGTAGACACGTTCCGTTTATGCCAAACAATGATTCCTAATAGAGATTCGGGTTAACACGCATATAACTCAACCTAAGCAACCACAATTACAGGTAGTTAAGTCACATCAATTAAAGTTATAAGGATCATAACCTAGTTACATAGACTTCTACTAGTTATAAGCAATAAACGAGTTTTTATCGACAAGCACCCAATCCAATAACAAAGCAAACACATCGACAAAATCATAAAAACTAATAAAACTTCATAAACATGGCTAACACCTAAGGGTGTTAGCCCATAATCTCAGCAAAAGATAAAGTATACATAAAAATTAAACATAAGAAATCCATAGACAAATTTATTATGCTAACCGAATGATACACAAAGATAAGTATGGAGATGTTCTTTGTCGATCTTCAATGGTGGATGGAGAAGGTGTTGGGGACGATTTGGGGCTGTCCCCCACTGATAATGGTCCTTCTGGTGATAATAAAATCGTCCATAGGGCTGTGGTATTTATAGGGGTAAGGAAGAGTAGCCTCCAAGTTTACCAAAAATATGCAGTCTGCTGTTACGACCCCGATACGGCGCATCTATAAATCCTATGCGCCGCATCTCCTTCAGAATCAGATAGATTTTCTTTTTCTCTTCGCGTGGCCGCTTGAATCAACTAAAACGGAGTCCGGATGAAGATTTTATGACCAAAACAGTGAAGCATCTTCTAAAGTTGTTACGTAAACATTATTTCTTCATTTGGCTTCGATTCTTCACTTGATTTATCGGTTAAGGCTCATATACGACGTATCTCAAGGATAGGATGCGCCGCATTCGATGTAATCCCGTCTTGGTCTTCAAATATCTAGGGCTTCTATATGGCGTATTCATAGAATCCGATACGCCGTATTCTTCAAATCGACCAAGTTTCATATACGGCGTATTCCCAAAGATGGATACGCCGTATGCATCAAAGTCAGGCAAGGTCTTGAACTCTTCTAAGTATATGGATACGGCGTATCTAATTAGCGTTGATACGCCGTATTGAGTGTCTGATCAGTAGGCATTCTTCAATATCTTCGTTTTTGCTCCAAAACACATCTTTTTCCATAACTTTCTCCAATTGCTCCGATATTACTGAGATTTACAAAAGTAAATGATTAAGTACCAAATCTCACACATAATAGTATAAAATGAGCAATATAAACGGGATAATGATGCTAATAATATGTACTTTTTTGATGTCATCACCAACCCTTTTAATATCAACCCAACCCATCCTAAACATAACCCAGCCCACTCACTAACCCAATCCACAAATAAAACCAGCCCAAACCCGACTCCCTTATTTAACCCAGGATTTGACTTGGTCAAATCCTTCTTCTTCTATACTTTGACCCGCCAAAACCACAAAGCAATACCACCATCCTCCACCGCCTCTCTGCAATACCACCCCCCATCCTATCCCACTTACCTAACAAAACAAGAAGCATTTAAAGCTTCTTCTCCACCTCCACAAAATGCATTAAATGCTAAAAACCTGCTCGAATCCACTATCTCTATTTTGGCGCCAATTTTCATTTGAAGGGCTCAGATTGATTAGAAGCAATCCAAGGGTGCAGAAGTGATCAAGGATGTTGGCTAAGGGTTTCCCAACTTTATTTAGTATATACAGATCAATGTAATAGAAAATAGAGGGTAGTTAATTTTTATTTAATCGTCTTTAATTACCAGTCATTTCTTTATTGTAATTTACATTTCCAGTAATCAATACAAGCAATTTACAGTCATTTTGATCTCATTTTAATACATCTTGCATTTAATTTCAGTTACTTTACAATTTCAAGTTTTACTGTAATTCATATTAAGTTAAATGTTAATTGGAAAAGTTTATTATCTGTTTACATAAGCTTATATAAGCTAATTATAGCTTACTGTGAGCTTATGTTAGTTTAATTATGCTCTAATTCAAGAAAGAAGAAAAAGTCAAAGAAAGTCAACTGAGGAGGTCAAAATAAGCTGTATGGGAATAGAAGCTAATCTGGATGGCTTTTCTGGTTTCTAGCTTGTTGACAACAAGCTAGGAGTGGTTTCTGGTCCTTGTTCATCTTTTAACAGTCCAATTCAGTTGTAAGCTTAGTTTCTCATTTTTTGTTTTATTTACTACATTACTGTTGAATAGCTTATTATAAGCTTATTTCTATAAGTTCTTGCTTATTTGTAGTTCTTAAGTGTATTTCATTAGTTAACTCAGTTTTTTATAGCTTTTGGATCATTTTCACTAAAAACACTAAAAAAGTCCAAAAATAGCAAAACATAGTATAAGCTTAATTTATCACTTAATTCTGTTCTAAAAGTTGCTTATTATAGTTTATATAAGTTATTTAATCAATAAAAATCAGCAATCAATAGTTAAATTATCTATTTCCTTTGAAAACCCAAAACAGACACTTTTAAAGGAGTGTTTTGTTTGAGCAGTCAAACCAGTCAAACAAGCTTGTTACTGTTACTTTGCAACTAGCCCAACTTTGTTTAAACTTATTTTGATCCTTATAAGCTGTTTTCAAGTTTTGATTAGCAACATAAATAGAAAAAGCATATTTGAGTGCCCTGTGCACTTTTCAGAAATCAAAAAGCTCAAATAAGCCATTTATAGCCACAAGCTTATTTGGCCCTTTTTCATTGCTTGTCTGAGTTCCTTGAGAACCATTTAGAGTAGCTACAAGAGTTGGTTTGAAAGCCTTTGGCTTGTGCTCATCTGCACAACCCTGCACATCAGCAGACTCAGTATACACTGAGTTGTTGATGCTGCTGATCTCATCTCCTTTGTGGCTTATCCACATAAGCTATGGCCATGATTTTTGGTTTTATGAATAGCTCATAGTATAAGCTATCTTTTGCCCCCATAAAAGTTCTCATTTTTCAGCTTATTAACTGCTTAATCTGCCTTGCAAATTAGTCATTTTACTGAGTTTCTGTGTGAAGTTTGAAACTGATTTGGTGTTGAATTTGCTTATTTGTGGGATTATCTATTTGCTTTAAGTTTTTTTAAGCTTATATAAGTGTATTGAACCTGTCCTGAGCATTTGGTTAATTTTTGTGCTTATTAGCTTATTTTTAGCTTATTTGCTAACTGCTTATCTGCCCAAATCTGCTTATTGGGCTTAGATAACTTCTACTTTTATTTTTCATAGCTTTTAAATATTAATTTTGACTTATCCTGAATTTTTCAGATTTTTCCTAAGTCATTTGATATTTTTAAATCTTTTTAATTAGTTTCTAATAGTAATTAAATCATAATAAATAGAATATTAATCAGAAAAATATAATTTTAATTTTCATAATTTTCTTTTATTAATTATAATCCAGGAAAAATATAATCACATTTTTAGACCTTAAGAAAACAAAAATAGAAAATAAGTGATAGCTTCTATTTAATAGATTTTATCTTTTTAAATTTTTAACTAAGTAATTTTCATTTTTATAATTTTCTTAACTTCTTTTTACTTTATAATATTTTTAGAAAAAGTTTTAGAATTTTTCTTTGTTTATTTAGTATTTAGTATAATTTAAATTAGTTTTAAATAATTATTAAATAATAAATAATTATTAATAATTAGATAAAAAGTTAAAAAAATATAATTTAAGTTTTTAAATAAGTTTTAAGTCATTTTACATTTTTAGGTTTTAGTTTTATAGATTTCAGTTTTTGTCCCATTTTAGATTTCCTATTACTCGTTTTCAGTTTAATTTATTCGCGTTTAATTTTATTGTGTATATTTGTTTTAATTTGTTATTTAGAATTATTAAAAAAGCAAAATCTCAAATCATATCATCAGTCACTCTAATCCTAACTTTTCACAGTTTGCCCATTCACACCTCGTTGGGAAACGATTCGGGTAATTACTTACCTGTCTTCACACTACACACGAACGTGAGTTTTTGCAAGTATCCTTTTTTACAAAGGGGTAATTTGTAATTATTCACGCGTATCCGCTGTCTGCATTTATTTATAGGTGTCTTCAGCACGGATCAAATTTTGGCGCTGCTGCCGGGGAGGTGTGTTGGGACTATTGTGTAGAGTTTAAGCGATTAGTGATTTGAGATCCTTCTTCCCAGAAGTTCCTATTTCCCATAAACAATATAAAAAAAAAACAAAAATATTTTTCTTTCCTTTTCTATATATATTATCATATAAAAAAAAATAAAATAAAAACACCAAAAATATTTTCCGTTTTCTTTAAATAAATAATAACAAATAAAATTCACCATCGAGAACCAAGACAGAGTACTACCTAACTGGGGGTACGACCATAATAAGTTCCCAAACCAAAGATTTAAAACTTGCCTTTGTATCACTTGCGAATATCGGCTCACCTTTAATTGATAAACAAACTATAACGGAGGTTTAAGGATAGTCTGACATTAAATTGTCGGACTGAAAGAAGCGGGTTTTTAAGGAGCATTTAATTGCCCACCTTTGCTTTTCCGCCACTCTGTGCGTTTATCTTTTAGAGAGCTACCGTACGCTTGTTGATTATTGGTTTAAGTTCACTTGTGTTTTTTCTCGATCTTGATTTTAATTGAAATTTTTTGCTAAAAGTGCATGCGCACTCGTTCTTCTAGGTCATCAAGCCCTTTTCGTGAGCTTGGAAACATACCTCGAAGACGTCGTAGACGTTCTGCTCCCTCAGTCGTACCCTAGTTACGTACTGATCCCAAAACCCCTGTCATCATGGCAGAAGACCGTCCTATGAATGAGCTTCTCCAAGCTCCCACCAATGGGTACGGAGATGCCATTGTTGTTCCAGCCATCGTGGCTGAGAATTTTGAGCTTAAGACTTGGTTGATAAACCTGGTAACCCAGCGGCAATTCTATGGTTTTGACAGGGACGATCCTCAAGATCACATTAGATGGTTCAATAAAATCACATCTACCATCAAATGCAAAAGTGTCCCTGAGGAATCAATAAAACTTCTTCTTTTCCCGTTTTCCATCGATGGGGCAGACCGGATTTGGCTTGACAAACAACCCCCTCGATCGATAACAACATGGGAAGATTTGGTTCAGAAATTTGTGAATGAATTCTTTCCTCCTTCTAAAACCACGTATCTGAAAAATGAAATCATGAAATTCTCTCAATGGTTTGATGAACCATTTGGAGAGGCATGGGATCGTTTCAAAGAATTGCTCCGCAAATGTCCTCATCACGGTTTCACCGATTTGATGCAAATGGACACTTTCTACAATGGGTTAAACCCATCTGACCAAGATTCTCTTAATGCCTCAGCTGGAGGTAATTTTCTGAGCAAATCCACTAAGGAAGCCATTGCACTTATTGAAAATAAGTCAAAGGTCCGCACTGCACGAGCCAGACCATATAATTCTCAGGCTAGTGCTGGTCCTTCTACTTCATCTCCCGTGAGTCAGTCCAGTACTGATACTCAGCTTGCTGAACTCACGAAGGTTATTCAAGCCTTGGTTTTCTCCACACAAAAGAAAGAGTCCGCTCCGCAAACTTCTCACGCTGCTGAAATAAAAAAGGTAGAAGTTTGTGTTACTTGTGGTGGTCCTCATTCTTACTATAATTGTACTGCCACCGATGGCAATGCATTTGAAGTCAAATCTTTAGCTGGATCTTCCAATCAAGGAGGTAGCCAATACCATCCTCAAGTGGAAACAAACTACCGTGCTAGCAATCAACATGGACCACCCGGATTTCCTCCTCCTAACAATCCAAATAGGATTAATCCTAATCAGCAAAGAGGGCAAAACACGCAGAATCAATATCATGCCCCGAACAATCAATACCCACCCCAAAGGGGTAATCAAGGGTATTCAGCTCCTAATTCCCAAATACGTCTCTCGAGTGAACTTGATAGATACATCAAGGTTAATGAGACCAATATGAAGGCAATGCAAAATCAAATCTCTAATTTGAAGAATGAATTTCAGTCTTCAATACACAAGCAAGGAACTGAGCTTTCAAACAAAATCGATCATTCTCAAAGCGAAGTTAAGAATATGTTTGCCAGTCTCATGGACCATCTCAATCCACCTTCTACTTCGGGAGGTCTCCCAAGTAACACTGTTGTCAACCCAAGGGGTGAACTCAAAGCTGTCACTACACATAGTGGTAAAGCTCATGATGGACTCAAGGTGATAAAGGACCCGGTACTTCCCACTAACAATGGAAGTGCTAAATACGTCCAACCCTCGGCCATCCAAAATTCTACACCCACAATTGCTCCTCAACCGTCAAGAATAGATCCAACTCTATCACGATTTACGGTTAAAAGTTTGTCAACCAAACTTAGTGAGCAAAGAACAGCCAGATATTATTCCGAGATGCTCAATGCTGTTCCTGTCAGTGTACTTGATGACAGTGATGATGATGAAGATACCACTTTCGTCAAAGCTATCACCACTCGGAGTGGTGCTGCTTATGAGGGACCCTCTGGTCCTATTCCTCCTCCGTTGTTTGAAATGGAAAAAGAGACGGAGGATACAACGGACAAAGTGCAAATTCCAAGCCCACAAAGTACAGCACAAGTCTATCCTCCGGTTGTCCCTAAAAAGAAATCCAAACCAGGATTTGTCTTTGAATCTGTTGAGACTCCTGATGTTATTGCCCAGAAATCCAAACCTTATATTCCTTACCCATCGCGCTTAAATAAGAAAAAGCTCCGTGAGAAGGCTAGTCAGCAAATGGACAAATTCTTTCAAATCTTTAAAGAATTACATTTTGACATAAGTTTTGCGGATGCTATCATTCTGATGCCCAAGTTTGCATCAACAATCAAACACTTGTTAAGCAACAAGGAAAAACTGATTGAAATGGCTAAAACTCCATTAAATGAGAACTGCTCAGCAGTTATCTTGAAAAAGCTTCCGGAGAAGCTTGGAGATCCTGGAAAGTTTCTATTACCTTGTGTATTTTCGGGAATGGTTGAATGCTATGCCTTGGCCGATCTTGGTGCAAGCATCAACCTGATGCCTCATTCAGTATGGAAGAAACTTTCTCTTCCGGCTCTTACTCCTACCTGCATGACTCTTGAGCTTGCATATCGAACCATATCTCATCCTTGCGGCATTGCCGAGGATGTGTTTGTGAAAGTAGGTAAGTTCCATTTTCCAGCTGACTTTGTGGTTGTTGAATTCGACGCGGATCAAAAGGTTCCTCTCATTCTTGGAAGAGGATTCCTAAAAACGGGCCATGCTCTTATTGATGTATTTAAGCATGAGATCACATTGCGTGTAGATAAGGAAGCTGTTACCTTTAACCATGATCAAACTTCGAGGTACTCCTCAAATTATAATTCTGCATCGGTTAACCGAATCGATGTCATTGATGTTGCTTCAGAGGAGTACTCTCATAAAAGTCTTGGTTATTTTCATAATTCTGTGAGTGGTAATCCCACCACATCTTCTCTACCTATCATTTCCGACTCTTCCCCTTCTCTCACTCCGTTTGAGGGAAGTGATTCCAATTTGGAAGAGATCGAGGCTTTTCTCAAGTGTGATTCATTTCTAGAAGGAATTGATAACGCTGAGATTGATCTGGAGGGAGATATTCTTCTTCTTGAGAAATTGTTGAATCAGGACAATTCTCCTCCTCTCCCTCCCGTTGAACTTCATAAAAAGGAAATCAAGTTAGTTGAGAAAACTGATAAAATTCTGGAGATCAAGTTTAAGGACTTGCCTCCTCCACTTGAATATACAATTCTTGAGGAGGAAGTTCTTATCTTAATTGCTATTCAGATCTCTCTTCTTCCCTTCACCTACCCGGTGATTTCACCTATCTTTCACTCATTCGGGAGTGAGGATATTACTTCTGACCCCGGCATTTTCCATTTAACATTGGTTTAAATGCCGGATTTATCTCATCGGTGTGGAACTTTCTTACGTTCAATTGGTTATCTAAACATCTTGAATGAAAGTCCGATGGAGATGGTTTCTTCCACTTACTTCCCCATGAGCCAATGAATGCGGGGTCGAGTCAAGCTAGCGACTCGGTTAATAAAAACAGTAGCAAAATATGGGTTTTCACCCATGTCTCACCTAAGTGTGGGGGAGATGCCCCACATGTTGTATATATGTAAGTAAAAAAAATAAAAAAAAAAAAAAAAATAATAAATAAAAATGTGTGTGTATATAAAATAATGGCTATAAGTATTTCCCTTTCACGTTCTAAGTGTTGGTTTAACAGCCGGTTCTTTGAATATTGAGGGCAATATTCAGTTCTAAGTGTGGGGGGGAATTCTAGCGAATTTAATCAAATGTACCATCTAGTATCCCCATTTTAGCCAAAATTTTAAAATTTTTTTTTCTCACTTAGAACGCAATAAATGGTTATCAGTCCGCCATGTCTAACCCACGTAAGGATTGGCTAATCCGAGAGCAAACGGCTCTTGGTAAAGATATATCAAATCCGTTTATGGCTTACAATTTGCCTAAAATTGTATGGTATTCGACTCACCATATCTTTATAAGTGAAGAGTTGGCTAGCCCGCAAGGTTATGGCTTGTGGTTAAGGCAGTAGAAAAACCATAATTGGTAATCAGCTCACCAAAGATAATAACTGTATTTTATCTAAGAGTTGGCTAGTCCAGAAGCAAACGGCTTTTGGTAAAGACAAATCAAAACCGTTGACAGCTGATGGTTTGCTCAAAATCATTTGGTTATCATTGTACCAAAGTATCACATACTAAAACATTGGCTACTCCAGAAGTAATGAATTTTGGTAAAGAGAAAAATCCATTAAAACTTCATAAAAGATTGCTAGGGACTATCAACAGTTTAGTGTGGGGGATTGACGAGTGTCTAAATACTCATCATTTCTGTCACATTTTATCTGCAAAAACATTTAAAAACATGCAGATATGCTTCAAAATACTGAAAATATCATAAAATGTGTTTTTATATGACTCAGGAACAAAAAGATTGAAAACAAGTGAAAAACGAACAAAGTTTGCATAATTGTCACTTTCAGTCCCTGAAGTTTCACAAGTTGGCAGATTTAGTCCCTGAAGGTTTAAAATGAAAGAAAAGTAAACTTTAGTCCTTGGGATATCAAACATGTTCAATTTTAATCCCTGGATGAAAGTTTTCTAAAAATGACAACTTTTACCCCTCAAGTTTCAAAATTGGCAAAACTAGTCCTCGGGTATTTAAAAATTGGAATTTATCAAATATTACCCTTGTGCTATTTATAATTGGCAAAATAAACTCTTTTGATAACTTTGGAAAATTTTCTACTCAACCCTTCAAGAATTCGGTAATTACAACTATGGTCCTTGTGATTTAACTACAAACCAAACCGGACCCTTATTAATAAAAAAAAACCCAACCCTTTTAATATCAACCCAACCCATCCTAAACATAACCCAGCCCACTCACTAACCCAATCCACAAATAAAACCAGCCCAAACCCGACTCTCTTATTTAACCCAGGATTTGACTTGGTCAAATCCTTCTTCTTCTATACTTTGACCCGCCAAAACCACAAAGCAATACCACCATCCTCCACCGCCTCTCTGCAATACCACCCCCCATCCTATCCCACTTACCTAACAAAACAAGAAGCATTTAAAGCTTCTTCTCCACCTCCACAAAATGCATTAAATAATAAAAACCTGCTCGAATCCACTATCTCTATTTTGGCGCCAATTTTCATTTGAAGGGCTCAGATTGATTAGAAGCAATCCAAGGGTGCAGAAGTGATCAAGGATGTCGGCTAAGGGTTTCCCAACTTTATTTAGTATATATAGATCAATGTAATAGAAAATAGAGGGTAGTTAATTTTTATTTAATCGTCTTTAATTACCAGTCATTTCTTTATTGTAATTTTCATTTCCAGTAATAAATACAAGCAATTTACAGTCATTTTGATCTCATTTTAATACATCTTGCATTTAATTTCAGTTACTTTACAATTTCAAGTTTTACTGTAATTCATATTAAGTTAAATGTTAATTGGAAAAGTTTATTATCTGTTTACATAAGCTTATATAAGCTAATTATAGCTTACTGTGAGCTTATGTTAGTTTAATTATGCTCTAATTCAAGAAAGAAGAAAAAGTCAAAGAAAGTCAACTGAGGAGGTCAAAATAAGCTGTATGGGAATAGAAGCTAATCTGGATGGCTTTTCTGGTTTCTAGCTTGTAGACAACAAGCTAGGAGTGGTTTCTGGTCCTTGTTCATCTTTTAACAGTCCAATTCAGTTGTAAGCTTAGTTTCTCATTTTTTGTTTTATTTACTACATTACTGTTGAATAGCTTATTATAAGCTTATTTCTATAAGTTCTTGCTTATTTGTAGTTCTTAAGTGCATTTCATTAGTTAACTCAGTTTTTTATAGCTTTTGGATCATTTTCACTAAAAACACTAAAAAAGTCCAAAAATAGCAAAACATAGTATAAGCTTAATTTATCACTTAATTCTGTTCTAAAAGTTGCTTATTATAGTTTATATAAGTTATTTAATCAATAAAAATCAGCAATCAATAGTTAAATTATCTATTTCCTTTGAAAACCCAAAACAGACACTTTTAAAGGAGTGTTTGGTTTGAGCAGTCAAACCAGTCAAACAAGCTTGTTACTGTTACTTTGCAACTAGCCCAACTTTGTTCAAACTTATTTTGATCCTTATAAGCTGTTTTCAAGTTTTGATTAGCAACATAAATAGAAAAACCATATTTGAGTGCCCTGTGCACTTTTCAGAAATCAAAAAGCTCAAATAAGCCATTTATAGCCACAAGCTTATTTGGCCCTTTTTCATTGCTTGTCTGAGTTCCTTGTGAACCATTTAGAGTAGCTACAAGAGTTGGTTTGAAAGCCTTTGGCTTGTGCTCATCTGCACAACCCTGCACATCAGCAGACTCAGTATACACTGAGTTGTTGAATCTGCTGATCTCATCTCCTTTGTGGCTTATCCACATAAGCTATGGCCATGATTTTTGGTTTTCAGAATAGCTCATAGTATAAGCTATCTTTTGCCCCCATAAAAGTTCTCATTTATCAGCTTATTAACTGCTTAATCTGCCTTGCAAATTAGTCATTTTACTGAGTTTCTGTGTGAAGTTTGAAACTGATTTGGTGTTGAATTTGCTTATTTGTGGGATTATCTGTTTGCTTTAAGTTGTTTTAAGCTTATATAAGTGTATTGAACCTGTCCTGAGCATTTGGTTAATTTTTGTGCTTATTAGCTTATTTTTAGCTTATTTGCTAACTGCTTATCTGCCCAAATCTGCTTATTGGGCTTAGATAACTTCTACTTTTATTTTTCATAGCTTTTAAATATTAATTTTGACTTATCCTGAATTTTTTAGATTTTTCCTAAGTCATTTGATATTTTTAAATCTTTTTAATTAGTTTCTAATAGTAATTAAATCATAATAAATAGAATATTAATCAGAAAAATATAATTTTAATTTTCATAATTTTCTTTTATTAATTATAATCCAGGAAAAATATAATCACATTTTTAGACCTTAAGAAAACAAAAATAGAAAATAAGTGATAGCTTCTATTTAATAGATTTTATCTTTTTAAATTTTTAACTAAGTAATTTTCATTTTTATAATTTTCTTAACTTCTTTTTACTTTATAATATTTTTAGAAAAAGTTTTAGAATTTTTCTTTGTTTATTTAGTATTTATTATAATTTAAATTAGTTTTAAATAATTATTAAATAATAAATAATTATTAATAATTAGATAAAAAGTTAAAAAAATATAATTTAAGTTTTTAAATAAGTTTTAAGTCATTTTACATTTTTAGGTTTTAATTTTATAGATTTCAGTTTTTGTCCCATTTTAGATTTCCTATTACGCATTTTTAGTTTAATTTATTCGCGTTTAATTTTATTGTGTATATTTGTTTTAATTTGTTATTTAGAATTATTAAAAAAGCAAAATCTCATATCATATCATCAGTCACTCTAATCCTAACTTTTCACAGTTTGCCCATTCACACCTCGTTGGGAAACGATTCGGGTAATTACTTACCTGTCTTCACACTACACACGAACGTGGGTTTTTGCAAGTATCCTTTTTCACAAAGGGGTAATTTGTAATTATTCACGCGTATCCGCTGTCTGCATTTATTTATAGGTGTCTTCAGCACGGATCAAGCCTCTATTGCTGTCATTCTTGGCCCAAGATTCCAAGCCAAGGAAGAAGAAGATGTAGCCCAAGATGCCAAATGTGACTCCATAAGACCCAGGGAAGACCCGATGGAGTCCACTATAGAGCCGAGTCCCTGAAGATTGGAGGATGTCAGCATGTTTACCAGCTCAGTCAACTGAGTAGACTGTTGTTGGTAGGTCTCAGAAGCCCAAAGAATTTTTCTGTTAAGCTCAAGGTCATCTTTCACCGACTCTTGAATAGTTGCAACGCTCTTAGTTATGTTGGAGAGAGCAGCGTTGAACAGTTTAAGGTTCTCATCAAGATTTGTCAGGGAGAAGGAGATTGATGACTTGTGCTCATTGACATCATCATGACAGGATTCCACTGATTCCTTCAGGTTGACATAATGAACAGCAGCTTCACAGTGTTGGTCAAAAATTTCTTCAGTTAGCCTAGTAAAGAGAGCATTGTTGGCCTTTTGAAGGAACTTGACCAATTGTCTTTCAGTGAGAGGAAGAATGTTGTCATACTTCCTGAGTTCTGGAGGGCAGGTTGATTCAGAGTCTGAAGAATGATCAACCTGAGACTCTGTTTCTTCACCATGTGGAGAAGACTGATGCGATTGTTCAGTGGGTTGAGCATCAGTCTCCATATCATCACCTGCCTCATACACTTCTTCCTCACTCTCAATACTGAGCTCTTCATCAGACATAAGAACAGCTTGAAGATCCACCATCGATTGAATCTGCAACTGGTGACCCGGCTCCTCTTCATAAGAAGACTTGCCCTGATTTTGGCCAGGTCCTTATCCCGCCATAATAACTGATTGGGTTTTATCAGCCTGGCTAGCCATAATAACTGATTGCTTAGCCTGGCTTTTGGGGTCAATTCCTAAGAGAAGGGATCCGCCTGAGGGGGTTATGGGTTCTGTATCAGCGGGTGGTTTTAATCCCTCTAAGTCTTTGTCCCCCTTAGCGCCTTCAAGTCCTGATGGGTGTTTTTCAGAACTATCACGAGGCACTAATTGTGATGATTGATGGACCTCCTTCCCATCAGGGTTGTACTGCCCTTTTGGGGATTTAGGGTCCTTGACTCCCTGAGACCCTGAGTGTGATTTCTCAGGGACATTAACGGGATGTGATTGGGTGTGGGTCCCCTTCTCAGTTGAGTGGTACTGCCCAACCGAGGATTCAGGACCCTTTACTCCCTCAGGCTCTGATTGTGATTTATCAGTGCTTTCATCGGGATGAGAGTGGGTAGAGGTTCCTGACTCCACTGACTGGTATATGTTAGTAGAGCCATGAGGAAACTGGGGTTTGCCCGAGGACACTGAGGATGATTATCATTGATTGTGATTTTTCACGGTTCTTTATAATAATATACAAGAACATTATCATTGATTTCTATATACACTGAAACGATTATAAGTTATGGTGGTAAAGTGAATCTTGTTCTCCTTTTAGTTAGTTTTGTTAATCGGTTGTAAATTTTTGAAGGAAATATCAGTGTGCCTGTATGTTTGCAGAATTTATATGTGTCATTATAGAATTATTTGCAGACTTTAGATGTTATTTTTTACTTAACGGGCATATGGATAACTGCATATTTATCTCTAATTGTTCAAACGGTCTTTTTAATCCTTTATGCAGATTACATACGTACCTTCTCACAGTTCTGTTCAGTGCACTGTTAAAGTACGAATGTTATGGTTTATTGTGTCGTCACATTTTTACGTGCTCCGTATGTCAAAGGTGTTCCCCTTCCCAAGACAATACATGGATAATAGATGGTCAAAGCACTCTATGCCTCACAAATATGTGGATAATAATAAAGCTTTTCCAAGCTCAACAAACTCAGATTGTGTAGTTGATGCTACAGTAAGAGAAATTTACAGCAACGTTGAAGAATCTATTAGTCATTTGGTTGGTGACATTCAAAAGCTTCACATATATAGGGACGACCAAACAGAATTGATAAAAAAAAAGAAGCCAAACTTGCAGTTCCGAATCCGGCTAAGCTGAACACGAATGAGGTTTACGCAAGAACGCTTGTTGTAAATCAACCTAAAGAATTGACTATTTTTACCCCTCAAGATATTAATAATAAGGGTCATGTGATTCACACAAGGCACAAATCAAAGAGCAAAATTGCTATGGAACTAGGCGAAAAGCCAAAGAAAATGTGCAAACGTTGTAGCAAGTTGGCTTGGCATGATTATAGGAATTTTTCCCAAGAAGAAGAAGGGCCTTCAAGACGAGGATATGGACCAGTTCACTGATGATTGTATGGATATCCATGATAGTGACTAGTTTATGTATTCGTTGTTACCTATTTCAACTCAGTTCATACTATTTAAAAAATCTTGTTATGTTAGACTTAAAAGTAAGTACTTTTTTTGGTTATGTTTCTATCGGTTGTTCGAATCGTAGTTTGTTTAATACAAAGTGTTTATTATTCCAGGTACAGGTACTTGTATTGGCATGTAAAGTGGATGTGTGTATTTTACAATATTAGATGTATTGTAACACTCCCAAAATTTTGAGTTAACAGCGGAAGACTAATCGGGGTATTACGGGGAGGATCGTAGTCATAATCTTAGAAAATGGCTCAAAAGAGACATTTTGAAAGTTGTTGTCATTCAAATAATAATTCAGTTAAAAAAGTGAAATATCAGAGTTGTGAAATCCCATTAAAGGATGTAGTAGTTTGAAATGAATGGCATAATTTAGTTAACACCATAATAACTATAAGTTTATTGCTTATTCCGTGCCTTGACTGCTCCGCTAATTACATGAGATAAACATGCTAAAAGTCAACTAAATTGTTGAGAGAAATCAAAGAGTTTGTAATAGTAATCAGTTTGAAGCACAAGTAGTGATTGTCTGTGAATTACAATCATATTTGAAATGGTGATATTATAGTTGGATATATTGCCCTAAGTCTCATGACACGCAAATGTTAACAGTGTACCGTGAAACGGTGGTGAACACACCAAATTAATGGTGTGAGTTACGGCCCTCGTGTAGGAGATTGCCATCTTCCAAGTTCCTTCAAATATAATGCATTGCGACTAATTCGATTGGCAACTAAGGCTATCCGTCAGGTATTAGTGGAATAGGCAGTCAGCCTCAAATAGATCTATTCACTATATTCGCGTTCACTCGCAAGTGATTAATGGTTCATGATGTGAGGAGCTTATGGCAATAGTGGTAACTTAGGCAATATCAATCAGGTGTAGCATACATAAAATACTTGTGTTCTATTTGTAGCATGTATCTCCCCCATAGAGTGTAAAGTTGTTAAATGAGTAAAAGTGGGGCTATGACTCACCTTATGTGTAACTGGCAAGGTGAAATGTGAAATCAAGGGAGTTACGGGAATGGCTCCAACACACGACCTGAATAATAGTGAAGTCTAAGAATTTGACTTAACACGAATAACGAGTGTGAAAATGAGTAATGGATAATGATTTGATTGGTGATGTGAGTGAGTGATATGCTTAAAATGCTTAAAGTTCAAAAATAATATTATATGTAATATTATCTTGTTTTTATGTCATTTATTCCATAAATATCGTTTTCTCGAAAGTGGTGGAACGAAACTTTAAGTTAAATCGTTAAAATTCGTTATATAAATATATAAACGTAATGTGTTTAAATATATTTTAACAAATGGTGAATATGCACGTGATTGTGTGCAAAAGTGTAAAATATGAAATAGAATTGAATATGATATAAAGTTACAGTTTGGTCCTTGTACTTATACCAAATTTACGCTTTTTACCCTAACGGAGTTAGTTTTGCACCGTTAGTCATTGGTTAATTATTTGTTACATTTTTAGTCCAAAAAGTTCTAAAATGACATATTAAACCTTCTGTTTATTTTTTTTGCAATTTGAACCCTTAGTTTACTGAAATGACGGTTTTGGATATAATTTTGTGAAATGTACAGTTTTAACCCAAATAGTAATATCTTTTGCAAAACAAGTCCAAAAATCACAAAAATAGTGGGAAATGATTTTCGAAAGTTTTAATAACTTTAAAAAACTTATTTGAGTCTAAACCAACTGCTTATTCGTCACAAGTGCTTATTTTTCAGCTTAATGGGCCTTAACGATTACAAACAAAGGCCCATTAACGATTTGTGATCCGAGGGGTTTTAAGGGAAGTTGGGCCTGTGTTTGGGCTTATTTTAAGGTTATAAAAACAGTGCCAAATAGCTTATGTCAACTGCTTATACAGAGTGCTAACTAATTGCTTATTGGGCTTAAAAGCCCATGCGATAAAAATAAAGGGTTCAAAACAGTTTCGAGTAGCGTTTGCTTTGTGGTTCAAAAGGGCTTATATGAGCTTGTTATGAGAGCTTATTACAACGGCTTGTTAGTTGAGTATATTGAGAATCATGTCGAGCCATTAAATCGATATGTTGTGTATATGTATTCGGTTTTATATGGCCAATTCTATTTGACAAAAGTGAATGGTATAAAATATAAATGACTTGTATAACGTGTGATATATATTATACGTGTTAGAAATAGATCTCGATATGCAATAAAATGAACTTGTGAGTGTCGAATGATTGTGTACATCGATTTATAGCCATCCTTGGAAGGAGGTCGATGTGTATGTACGAAAAATAAATAATAAGAAAGCGTAAAATGCATAGAAAAGTATATATACGTTCGAATGGAAATGTGTAAGATGCTTGGAATGTTAAAAATCAAAGGAAAGGATGGAAAATGTGTTGTTCCCTTAACACGCTTAGAGTTAACTAGAAAGTTAATCTATTTGTGTTTATGACTAATACAATGTATTGATTAATTCTAACAGTTAATGAAACGTAAATATAAAAACACACAAGTATTTTCAACGTTTAAATTCTTATTAGAAATGAATCAAAGAATCTATTACCCAAGTGTTTTGCGGAACAAACACTTGGATTGAATAGACAAGGTATGGTGTCTCCTATCTAAACTTAAGCAATGCTTTAAGTGGTAACAATTCGACCCACTGAGCTATCTCAGGGATACGTTACTCTTTGTAGGAGAAAAGGGGTATTGTGAAAGTCTAAGCTTTAATTTCACAAAATACCTAACCCACTTTTCTCCATCTGTTTGCTATTTATAGGCAAACATGTTAAGAGTACTAAAGATTAAAACTACATAAACAAATAGGAAGCGTGTCTGACAACTACAACAGTAGTTGTCATTTCCAAGAACCAATAGGATTGTGCCAAAAAGTCTTCGAGTGTCAGTCCTGACACTTCTTCGACTTTTAGCCACTTGAGGGATGGTTTGTCTGACCCCGATAAGACTTGTTCTTATCTTCACAAAACCTTCCCGCTTTATCCCGCCTTTTATTCAGGCTTCAGGTTCTTCAGTCATTTGCCTTCAGTCTTCAGTCTTCAGTTATTGTTGTTGAGGAGACTTGGGGTTCAGTGAGCTCTTGTCTAACGCTCACTGATCCCATTACCTTCTTCTTCATCTCAAGTTGCACTTCAGGGAGATCTGCCTCCCTGTGTGGTGAGTCTTTCTTCTTAGACTCGTCCTGAGCATCTTGAAGGTAACTCACTAAGTGACTGTTCACTCAGTGACTTAGTATGTTTTCGGTTTAATTAACACTTAGCTTAATTTGTATTCAAATCCTGTTTTAATGACTCTTGGGTACTGAAGGACCCAACAATCTCCCCCTATTTGGATATAAATTACGCTTAAGTATTTTTGATCAGTTATGAGTGAGCTAATGACTTCTGCTCACACTGAATGTACTAGAAAGTAAATAAGGATATTGAAATAATAAAACAAAGGAACATCATTTTATTAATTTCATTACAAGGGTCCTAACTACTAAATGTACATGATAGAGGTGTTGCAGATTCTCAGTCCAGTTTGTATCCAAGGGCTTCAAGCTTAGGTATTTTGGATTCCAGCTCATGTTGATCAGGATATTCTTGAATCTTGGTTCTAATGTCTTGGCAGAACCTCACATTTGTAGGACTCTGGTTTGGTGAGGCCATCATGAGAAAACCAAGCATGGATCTGATTCCTGCCTGATCAATATCACTCCATCTATGGAAGGCTGGGTCTCCAAACTCATCAGTGAAGAAGAGACCCCTTTCAGGTAGTTCAATGACCTGGTTGTTTACAAATGCAACTCTTTCAGGGAGTGTTCTGTTGCATTAAAGGCCAGGGACTCTGATCTCAGGCTCATATCCAATTAGCTTCCTCTTTCTTCTAGAGGTTTGAGAGGGAGCAGGCTGACTGGTTAGAGCTGGGAGAAGTGAGGGAATACCAAGTTCTTCAGGTATTGCTGCCAATTTTTCATATCTTAGCTTCAAGGATTTCATCAGTTCATTGACAGCCACATTTGACTTCTTGAATATGATTGGACCCAGTTCATCCAATTCAGTGATCCTAAAGTTAGCAAATCTGAAGGGTTCATGAGTATCAAAGTTCCTCTTGTCAGGACCTTTGAAAACAGTGATGACAGCAGGCTTGATGTTATGATGAATCTTTACATCAGTGATTGGTTCAGGTTTCAGTCTGCTTGTCCTAACCCATTGGTATTTCTTAATCCTCTTTTGTCTTATCTCCTCAGTCCTTTTTAGCCTTTCATCTCTTTTCTTCCTGAGAGCCGACATTTCAGCATCCTGAGCTTTCACAAAGCTCTCACCACCCTTTCTTCCAGCAAGTTCTTTTGGCTCAAGACCAATCTTCTCAGCCTATTCTGTGACAACCTGAATGAGGGCAGACTTGTTTTGCCTTTCTTCTTCAGCAACTTTCCTCAACCCTTCTTCCTTTTCTAAATGAGCCGTAATTTGTGCCTCAGTGAGGTGATACATAACTCCATTTATTTTATAAGGGACCCTGACTGGTTCATCAGGGTCTGGCCTTCTTTCAGAAGAAGCAGGCACCAAGATTGTAGGCCCAAGCTTAGGCTCAGTGGTTGTGAGAATGCCTTTGCCTTTGTCTTGGTGAGAAGAAGATGGGGTTGTCTCAGGAATCTCCCCCTCAGTGTGAGAAGGAGGTTGTTCTTCAGTGACCTTCTCCTTCTCAACTGTTGCTTGACCCACGGTGAGAGCAAGAGTTGGTGCGCTCACTGAAGTTGAGGGAGTAGCCTGACCTTTGAAGGCTTGATAAATCTTAGTTATCATCGTTTTGATGTCTGAGGTGTCCTGCTGAAGAGTTGAGACCTTAGCCTCAAGAGAAGCCTGAGAAGCCTCTATTGCTCTCATCCTTGGCCCAAGATTCCAAGCCAAGGAAGAAGAAGATGTAGCCCAAGATGCCAAATGTGACTCCATAAGACCCAGGGAAGACCTGATGGAGTCCACTATAGAGCTGAGTCCCAGAAGATTTTAGGATGTCAACATGTTTACCAGCTCAGCCAACTGAGTAGACTATTGTTGGTAGGTCTCAGAAGCCCGAAGAATTTTTTTGTTAAGCTCAAGGTCATCATTCACCGACTCTTAAATAGTTGCAACGCTCTTAGTTATGTTGGAGAGAGCAGCGTTGAACAGTTTAAGGTTCTCATCAAGATTTGTCAGGGAGAAGAAGATTGATGACTTGTACTCATTAACATCATCATGATAGGATTCCACTGATTCCTTCAGGTTGGCATAATGAACAGCAGCTTCACAGTGTTGGTCAAAAATTTCTTCAGTTAGCCTAGTAAAGAGAGCATTGTTGGCCTTTTGTAGGAACTTGACCAATTATCTTTCAATGAGAGGAAGAATGTTGTCATACTTCCTGAGTTCTGGAGGGCAGGTTGATTCAGAGTCTGAAGAATGATCTACCTGAGACTCTATTTCTTCACCATGTGGAGAAGACTGATGCGATTGTTCAGTGGGTTGAGCATCAGTCTCCATATCATCACCTGCCTCATACACTTTTTCCTCACTCTTAATACTGAGCTCTTCATCAGACATAAGAACAGCCTGAAGATCCGCCATCGATTGAATCTGCAACTGGTGACCCGGCTCCTCTTCATAAGAAGACTTGCCCTGATTTTGGCCAGGTCCTGACCCCGCCATAATAACTGATTAGGTTTTATCAACCTGGCTAGCCATAATAACTGATTGCTCAGCCTGGTTTTTGGGGTCAGTTCCCAAGAGAAGGGATCCGCCTGAGGGGGTTATGGGTTCCGTATCAGCGGGTGGTTTTAATCCCTCTAAGTCTTTGTCCCCCTTAGCGCCTTCAAGTCCTGATGGGTGTTTTTTAGAACTATCACGAGGCACTGTTTGTGATGATTGATGGACCTCCTTCCCATCAGGTTTGTACTGCCCTTTTGGGGATTTAGGGTCCTTGACTCCCTGAGACCCTGAGTGTGATTTCTCAGGGACGTTAATGGGATGTGATTGGGTGTACGTCCCCTTTTCAGTTGAGTGGTACTGCCCAACCGAGGATTCAGGACCCTTTACTCCCTCAGGCTCTGATTGTGATTTATCAGTGCTTTCATCGGGATGTGAGTGGGTAGAGGTTCCTGACTCCACTGACTGGTGTATGTCGGTAGAGCCATGAGGAAACTGGGGTTTGCCCGAGGACATTGAGGATGATTTATCAGTGACCACCGTTGGCATTTGTTTTAGGGTCAAGAGGGTCTCAATGATGGGTGTCTCTGAGGTCTTGGCCATTGTTTCCCTTTGTTTAAGGTTGCTTGGGGCAGCAGTCTCAGTGGCGAGTGGTTTAGGTCTAACCACCTTACTGGACGCACCCCCTTTCTTCTTCTTCTTCTCCTTCTTTGTAGGAGAAGGAACTGGTGAAGCAGCATTTGCACCCTGATTTATTACCAACATATAGTCGGTCAGGGTGACTGGTTGTACCTCAGTGATGCCACTAGTATAGTTGGCCTTGTGTAGGACGTCAGGTTTTGAACCTTCAACGTCAGGCCTAACATAGTCAAGGCCAAGTAGGTCCTGAAGCACACAAGAAATGAATCTAGGGTAAGACATGTGTCTTTGCCTAGACTTTCCTGAGAGCTTGGCGACGAGGTCACGGAAGATTATTCCTCCGATGTCTATCTTTCTACCCTCCAGGAGACTGAATACCATCAATTGTTGTGATGAATTCAACTGTTCCGTGAAGGATTTATTGCCTCCAAGGACCTGAATGAAAAAGGTCATCAGAATCCTCCAGACAGGGTGAAACCAAGTTTTGACTATTGGAGCTTTGTCCAATAGAGCTCCTGCGGCCATCTCAGGCCTCTTAGGGTCATGAGGTCCAAGTAAAAGCAGTTCGGCCTTTACCTCTTGGTCAGTGGGGTTGGCCTCAAAACTTTTAGTGAAGTTAAGGCCTGTGGCCTTGATGAAAGTTGAGTAGTCCAGGGAGAGGGTCCTTCTCCCATTCATCACAGTGATTGTGATTATGGACTCTTTGGTGTCCTCAAGGCTAGTTACCACTGCAGTGCACCAAAATTCCCTCAGGTAGTCATGATATATGACTGAGTGGGTCTTTGTAAATGCCGTAGCAGGGAAGCAGTTTTGTAGATACTTAACCACATTCCTGTACACCCAAAACTTTTGGGGGTAGGCAAAATTTCCTACCACGTTGTTTTTGGTAAGGTCTACGCCCTCCATTATGTATTCCACATTTAGGGCGAGTTTGATAGCATTAGAAGAAGCCATTTTTCGTTTGGTAGGTCTGGGTTGAAAGATGGAATGGGTTTCTAAAAGCTAAGAAAACACACACAATATTTGTTTTGAGAGAAAAATGGGCAGTATTTGATTAAGATTTCTAAAAACTGTGTGTGTGTTTTCTTTGTTTGGGGTATTTATAGGGAAGTGAGGTGGAGGGTAATTTAGGCATTAAGCGGATTTTATTTATCAAAAAGAATTATTGAAAACCATTTTGAATAAAACATTTTGGGATCCGCATTTAATGCCACCACTCCACTTTCCCTGGTTTGGCGCAATAGTCGGGGTGAACAGTTGAGCAGTTCTGCAAAAGTGTTATTTGCAGAGTTGAGTCATCACATATCTGTTATGTGATTGGAGAGGCATTTAATGCCAAGTGGGAATGTAGGGGCCCAGAGGTGGAAGCCAGAAAGGCAAAATAACAAATACTCTTATATTAAATAAGAATTTAGTTACCAACCTCGGATATTTACTAACTAGATACTTAGAGCATTTAAGTTAGTATTGAATGTCTCTTGAGGGCCCTGAATGAATTTTCATTCAGTGAACCTGTTTGTCAGGACTTGGGTTTAGTCACTGATGGTTCTAGAGTTCAGGAATTTGGGTTTAATTCCTGAGGTTCAAGGGTTCAGGAACTTGGGTTTAGTTCCTGAAGTCCAAGATTTCAGGAACTTGGGTTTAGTTCCTGAGACTCAGTGATCTTTTTCACTGAAGTACACATTGAGTCAGGGACCTGTGTTTTTATAATTTACACTTATTTTGGATGGAATCAATCAGTGGACTGATTCTCAATATCCAACATTCCTAGTTCAGCTTTCAGTCTTGTGAAAGTTGGTTCATCCAATGGCTTGGTGAATATATCAGCTAGTTGATATTCAGTAGGAATGAAGTGTAATTCTATGTCACCATTCATGATATGGTCCCTGATGAAATGATATCTAATATCAATGTGTTTTGTTCTCTGATGAAGAACAGGGTTGTTTGAGATGGAAATTGCACTTGTGTTATCACAAAAGATGGGAACCATCTTGTACTGAATTCCATAGTCACTGAGTTAACTTTTCATCCAGAGTACATTTGCACAACAACTTGCTGCTGCAACATATTCAGCTTCAGCTGAGGACATGGCAACTGATTGTTGCTTCTTAGAACTCCAACAGACTAGTTTTCCACCAAGAATTTGGCAGGAGCCTGAGGTGCTTTTTCTGTCCATGTTGCATCCAGCATAGTCAGAGTCTGAGTATCCTTTAAGATCAAGGCCTGAACATTTTGGATAGTATAATCCAAGGTTTGGAGTACCTTTCAGGTACTTGAATATCCTTTTCACAGCAGTGATATGAGATTCTCTTGGGTCAGATTGATATCTGGCACACAAACAGACTGAGAATTGGATATCAGGCCTTGATGCAAGTAGATACATCAGTGATCCTATCATTCCTCTAAAAAGAGTTTGATTCACTGGTTTTCCAGTAACATCAGGACCAAGGTTGTTTGGGGGGACCATGGAAGTCTTGACAAAGGCACAGTCACTGAGCTCATACTTCTTCAGTAGGCTTCTGACATACTTCTCTTGACTGATAGAGGTTCCTTTATCAGTCTGCTTGATTTGCAGACCAAGGAAGTAAGTCAGTTCTCCCATCATGCTCATTTCAAATTTCTTTGCCATAAGTTTTTCAAACCGTTTGCAAAGTTTATAACTTGTTGAGCCAAAGATGATGTCATCAACATACACTTGTACGAGTATGACATCATTATTTGTCTTGTAGATAAACAGTGTGTTGTCTATCTTGCCTCTGACAAGTTTATTTTGGATCAGGAAGGCTGAAAGAGTTTCATACCAGGCCCTGGGAGCTTGTTTCAGTCCATAAAGGGCTTTGTTAAGCTTGCAGACATAGTCAGGAAACTCATGGCTTTCAAATCCAGGAGGTTGCTGAACATAAACTTCTTCTTTCAGTGAGCCATTTAAGAATGCACTTTTAACATCCATTTGGTACACCTTGAAGTTCATGTATGTAGCAAAAGAAAGGAAGATCCTGATGGCTTCCATCCTTGCTACTGGTGCAAATGTTTCTTCAAAGTCAATGCCTTCTTGTTGATTATAGCCTTTGGCTACAAGTCTGGCTTTGTTCTTAATGACTATGCCATTTTCACCAGATTTTTTTTTGAATACCCATTTCATGTCAATGACTGAAGCATCTTCAGGATACTTGACCAAGGTCATTACCTTGTTTCTGTCAAATTGTTCCAGTTCATCATTCATGGCCTGAACCCAACTTGGATGATTAAGTGCTTCCTTAACACTTTTGGGTTCAATTGTGGAAATGAAGTCCACAAATAGGCATTCATTGGCTGAGGCTGCTCTCAGTTGTGCAACCATGCTTCTTGTGAGCATGCCTTCAGTAGGCTCACCAATTATATTGACAAGTTCTATATCCTGAGACCTAGTCCAACTGTCCTGAGGTCTTGGAAACTGATTAGAACTTGTAGAAGCCTGATGGGTAGGATCAGGATTAGACACATGATGATTTTCAACATCTTGAGTGTCTGAGTGAGTTGACTCATCACTGTGATTGTTTGGTTCCTGAGCCCTTTGTTCAGACTGAATGATTTCATCAGTACTTCTTTGTGCTTCAACAAACTCAGTGATGGTGGGTTAAGGAAGGTTGTGAGGGATGATGTAATAGGAGATGTCAGCATTTGCTAGGTACTGAGTGGAAGGACCATTTTCAGGATGATGTTCATCAGGAGGATATCTTGATGAATTATCAAATCCTATTTCTTCCACCGAGTTGTTAGACACACTGATTGCATCAGTGCTCTCATCAAAGGTAACATGAAATGTTTCCTCAGTAAGCTGTCTTCTAGTGTTGAACACCCTGAAGGCTTTAGAGATAAGGGAGTATCCCAGGAAGTATCCATCATCAGCTTTGGCATCAAATTTCCCTAAGTGATCCTTGTTATTATGAATAAACACAGGACACCCAAAGACATGAAAGTAGCTGATGTCAGGGATCCTTCCCTTGAATAACTCATAAGGAGTTTTGTTATGTCTCTTGACAATGATGGATCTGTTTTGTGTGTAACAGGCAGTTTTTACTGCTTCAGTCCAGAAGTGTTTGGAAAGGACTGTTTCATTTAGAATTGTCCTAGCTGCTTCAATGAGTGTTCTATTCTTCCTTTTAGCCACACCATTTTGTTCAGATGTGTAAGGTGAGGAAATTTTTTGTGAAATTCCTTTCTCATCACAGAAACATTCAAGTTCATAATTTTTGAACTCTGTTCCATTGTCAGTCCTAATATGTTTGACCTTGATGTCATTTTGATTTTCAATGTTCCTGACAAAGGACATTATTGTTTCAGCTGCATGACTCTTTTTGATCAGGAAGTATACCCAAGTGTATCTTGAGTATTCATCCACAATGACCAAAGCATCCTTTAAAACCAAAACCAACTTTTCCATCAGGAACTGCCTACATCTTCTCCAAATGGATCTATTGAAGTTCATAAGGCCTGCCATCTTTGATGTGACTGAGTGTGTTTTGTGATCAGATGTCCTATGATAATCCTTTTTGCAAATCATGCAGTAAAGGATTCTATAGCAATTATCAGTGTGATGATTGGTATAGTTACACAGCTCACATCTTTTCAGGGGTTTGGAGGGTTTGGTTTTGGTGCTTGAGGAAGCTGGTTTTTGTTCCTTCTTCTTGGATTGAGAAGATTTCTCAGAAGATGCAATCTTCTCACCCAGCTTCCTGACCATTTCAGCCAACTGATCAAATTTTGAGTCAGGGCTTTGGGTTATTACTTCAGAAGGGATTGAAGTTGATGAGCCATCAGTACTTACTGAGACATCAAGGGTTGGTCTTTTCAGGATGGTTTTTCCCATTCTTGACCTCTCCTTTGGAGAGTGTTGGGAGTAGACCATTGGTGGGAGGCCTGTGTTTGGTGCAGCACCCTGAAGGGTATTCAGTAGAGGGAGTGGTGGATATGATTCTGATTCAGGCTCACTAACTAACTCAGTACAATTTGAGTTGGTCAGAGAGTCCAAGCATATTTTTCAAAGCCCGACTTTCAAGAAGCAAGATATTTCCTCTCTCAAAGTTTTGTAACTTACTGACTGGATTGTGCCTGACCATCCAGTCATTTGACTTGGGTAGCATTTCTTGCTCAAATGATATGCCAGCTGGAACAAAGGTCAATTCACTGTAACTCACATTGGGGTCAACCATATGAGGGTCAATTCCTATTGTTTTCCTAGGGATTAAACCCACAGTATCAAAGACCTTGGGGTTCTTTTTGGTCCAGCCTTGGATGACAGCCTTTTCTTTGTTAAGTTCAGTTTGTAGGGCTTGGTTTTGTTTCAAAATTTCGGTGTTCTGAATTTGTAGAGTAATTGATTCTAATTTGGCTTGCTTCAGTACAAGCAATTCATCTCTACATTTATTCAATTCTGACACTATATTTTTATATTTTGAAACCAGGTTAAGCCTTTGTTCCTCAACAAACTTAAGGTCTACACAAATATAATCCATGCAAGACTGCCAATCAGAATTATCATCCATAGAAAGTAAAGTGTTTACCTTCTTCATGGTGATGTTTACCCACTCTCTATTCCTTGCATGGCTTTTCCCAACAGCCACCTGATCACCTTCAGAGAGTGCCATCAGTGCACTCACTCTAATTTCCTCATCTGAGGAGACCTCTTCTTCATCCCAGGCATAAGCTTCAGCTACTAAAACCTTGTTCTTTTCCTGAACAGGTTTGGATGTTTGAGCAGCCTGAGACATAGAGGGATTAGTTTCAAGAATTGAAAGCTTAGCCTTAGCTTTCCTATATTTAGCTTCAAAGTCTTTTTGACCCTTGTTTTGAAATTGTTGGGTCGACTGAAACATTCTAGGTTGAAACTTGCTAGTTCCTGAGGAACTATTTTTTGAAAATTTGTAAGAGGGTTCTGAGATGGTTTTAGAATAACAGTGGTGCGCGTGCGTGTCGTTGCGGTTTAGCAGTATTAATGCCTACTCAAGTTTTAAATTTATATTTAGCCGACTTATCAATAACACACACACTTAACAAGCAGTGTACCCGGTCAGTATGAATATAATGGTAAGTAGAGTGTGGATCACTAAGAGTGGAACGTATTATCTAGTTATTCTAATCAGTATTTTAATATCCTAAGTTAGCTATACAACCTAATCTAACGCAAGGGGGTTCAGCCTGAGAGACTGGCACGGTTTGGTTATGATTAAATAGTAAACTAAACTAATGAGCACGAATCAGCGATTAGCACATACATACACAGATAGATACTTGAGACAATAAGAAGACCTGTCCTGATAATTAAGTAGCTTGTCACTAGTTTTATTGCTAGTTTTATATGAAGTGTATATAATTAACCCTTTCTCGTTGGCTCTAATCTTATCGGTGAGTAAACCCTTAATGATCACTTATGTCTATCCCACTATCCTAGAATATTGAGCATTTGTGATGCCCACGTTTCGTATACGCTAGAATAGATAGGCGAGGAAGGGGCATGGCGACCCAAGCAATGCTCAGCTAGACACAGAGGTTATCAATGCACTAATAAAAGTCACCAAAGACATCAACATATAAACTTTAATTAATGGGAAAGCAATTTTAAGGGGTGCGCATGATTTTCCGTAGTCACATGACATCAGCCCATCAATCCTGATGAATTAAAGTTTACTAATACAATAAAACAAAACTACTTAATGAATTGAATACATGCAGGACCTTCTTACAGCTCTTGTATCTTCGTTCAGGGTGCGTCTTGTGCTGCTAATACGTCTGAATTCGTCTCTGGTTTGGTACTCGTACGTATGGTATCTTGCACACAAAATTCGTCTGACTTTGGGGTAGTTATAGTTTCTGTCTGAGGGTTAGATGCGGCGCATAGGATAAGTAGATGCGGCGCATTGACTTAACTTCACGTGGGGTCCAAGATTAATATATTCAGGAATATTCGTACACCGCCTTAAGATGCGGCGTAACTCCATTTCTCTATGCGGCGCATGTCCTTTGCTGTCTTGGATTGTAACTTATGAAATCTTGATAGTGATACGCCGTATGTAAGAAGTATGTTGCGGCATATCTGGAGCAGAATGATCTTGATCTTGTACATTTCAGTAGACTCTTAACATCTTGCTTGTTTTGCTCCATTATTAGTCCAAAATTGCCAAGTTTCACATAATACTTGTTTTTACTTGAGAATTACAAAAGTAAACATTAACGTATCAATTCTCATATAAAATATAATAAAACAAGTCAAATAAATAGGACAAATGATGATAATAAAATATACTTATTTGAGTTCATCAAATATCCCCCCACTTGAACTTTACTTGTCCCCAAGTAAACCTTAGAATAAATCTTATGAAAATGTATCCTAAAAGATATTAGGATTTATTTTTATATTTAAGCATGTATTCGTTTTGTCATAATTGCACAACCAAACACTTAACGAATTAGAAATAAAATAAACTATTTCGATAAAAGCAAATCTAATCGTTTAACTGTCCAGTCGTGACGAATATTCTATCATAAGCTTGGCAAGTATACGCATCTCCCCCACTAAAGCCAAGGAATGACAAGTCTAAAGCGGTAAAAAGGGTTTGTTGGTTAAGGGTTGATCATCCTTTTTTAATCTCTATCGATCTCATATTCCAGAAAAGGCAACAAAATCACAAATACATGATCGAATCCACGACCACGATACTTGCAATTGCTCAAATCCTTAACTCGAATAGGCTAAAGATAGGACCAAGTAATCTTCACCAATAATATTATATCAAAAAGGGCGACAAAATCATAAATACATAGCCGAATCCACGACTACGATACTTAAGATTGCTCAAATCCCTAATTTCAATAAATCAAAGGTTTGGATAAAGAATGATGTAGGGTATGGATAATATTTGGGATACAAATTGGTGTAAAATGAAAAATAAACAGAACAGATAAATTAAAATCCTAAGTGTGGTAAATTACTTTCCCAACCATCCCATGAATAAGACTCATATCATTGAATAACTCACGCTTTAACACTTTAAACACACGCTTTAGGTAGACACGAATTATGTTCAACAAAATCTTAATCAAAGAATAATCCTAGTTGGCGTTCCCATATCGGCCAACTCCCATTCAATCCATAAATATAATATAACAACAATTAGTGGTGATATCTCCCACTTAATACAAAACTTTACATAAGTTGGTTAAAACAAACTTCCAACTTTTCCTTTTTTTTTTTTTTTTTTTTTTTTTTTTTTTTTTTTTTGACATCAACATATATGTGTAAAATTTCACAACTTTTCTATCACTATTTTTCCGGATAATTTTTCCATACTCTTCATACTTTCAGAAATAACTGTAATAGTGAAAGTAGTAAACACACGAAAAATAAACTCAAAGTTATACAATATTTACTTTCATACCAATTGCATTGTGCAATTTCCCGACTTAACCAAAGATAATGAATTACGCACGCGAACACAGGTAATGTAAGGAAATACACTTTGCCTAAAGCAATTAACCACGGATTTTAATCTACAGGGTAGGCTAAGGTGTAAGGGTGTATCGAAACATTATAACAAAGGTGTAAGAAACGAAAGGAATGGCTCTGAGTGTTTTTCTAGGGGTATCTTACTCTAAAAGTGAGAGTAACAAAGGGTTTATACGGGGGTTAACTAACCAGTGTAGTTAGTTAATATCACATAACATATAAAGGCTATTTGGGTGTAATCCTAGAAACTTACCAATTTAGACAAGTCATTCCAATTATATAGATAATACTTATTATGGTGGTCTCGAATAGTATACAAGCCAAGTTCTAAAGTTTACAAGTCACCGGCACACTCATAGATTTGTGAATTTTGATAAGTTCACAATTTTTGGAAATAATGTTATGTGTGCAGCTATGTAATTTAGACTTCAAACAAAAACATGCTAAAAAAATGTTAAAATTTAAGCATATATATTTTAAGCATATTTTGAAAAAGTTTAGGACAAGTAAGTGTTCTAATTCTCCATCCCCCTACTTAAGTTAAACAACGTCCTCGTTGTTTGTGTCAAAGGTTAAAAACTGGAAAATAAAAGAATTAGAACAGAAAAACTCCCCTGAGATTTGCTCGGTATGATCCTCCATTATTCGTATAAGAGCAAAAATCAACTTTCTTGTGGATTAGAACGTTTAAGCTTCAAAAATGATGTATCCACAAGAATGCAGGAATCTATAATACCATTCAGACTTTAACACACCTGAGTTAAAAAGGTTCAAACTTGCATAATACATTAGTAGTTAGTAAAAATAAAAACTAAAAAAATTAAAACTGTAAATCATCAGGTCAGTCGATACGCCGTATCTTATGGAAAAAGATACGCGGTATCGAGCCTGGAATAAATACGAATCAGAATAAAAGATGCGTCGCATCCTTAACCAGGGATGCGCCGCATTAAATAATGTAACACCCCAACCCGAAAAGGGTAAAGATATCACATTTATGGCTTCATATCAGATCAAACAAAACATACATTCAATAGTAATACAAAGATTCTCAAAGGTTACAAATGAAATACTGAATACACAAGGATACAAGGGAAACAAAAGCTAATTACTAAGTCTGCAAAAGCAACTCCTTCTAATGGTCTCTACTTCAGAATAACTATCACAGTCTTCTAAGTCCAAAAGTCTCTTCACTCATACCCAAAACCCGTCGTCCTGCTTATTACCTGCCGCACACGAAAAGAAAACGTGCGGCTGAGCTTAAAAAGCTCAGTGAACAGATACATATACAAAGCAAAGAATAACGAAACTGAAATATAATATGGGCAATGGAAATGTCAGAAGGTATAAAAGAAACAAATGGGTAATAAGAGAAGAGTAGGATAGTCATCTACCACGAGCCCAGAAACTCAAAGTCATAATATCAAAGTCATCATCTCAATATCATAGTCTCACAATCAGAGGGGATACCTCTCAGGCAACCAGATAATATGAGGGGTGTCCTCATGTATCATAATAGTGGAGTGATCAGCTCCCAGAAATGTGAAAGGCGTGTATTGCACACAGCACCAGTCACCTCAAAGTCATACTCAAAGTCATACTCAAATTCACAAACAAGCCTAGGATTGCAATCCATACGCCCCCAAACTCAAAGTCATAGTCTCAAAGTCATAATGGCCATAGCAGATAATATAAAAGGGACGGTGTGAGAAATCACTCCCCCACACAGGAGTCATGCCAGTGGTGCATCACAGACATGGCCAGGTTACCTTCCTGGCTAGGAAAGTACAAAAATGGCTCGGGTATCAAACTAAGAGTCATGTCTCAAAATCATAACACAAGGTCATATATCAAAAGGTGTATCTCAAAGTCATATCAAAAGTAATATCAAAGGTTCACTCAAAGGGAACATAGCAATGGCTTGGGAAATCTTAACTGAATCATAACTCAAAATCGAAATCAAGGGTCATATCAAAAGTTCATTTCAAAACTTCCATCAAAAGTCCATTTTAAACAATCCTTTATTCATGATTTTCATAAAACGATCCTTTAAAGTAATTCTCATAAAAATATTCTTTCAAAACGGTTTTTCATAAAGATTAGTCTTCCAAAATAGTTTTCATAAATGCTAGTAACATTTATATAAGAATTGGTGTTGCCTCATTTATAAACCTCTTTTTAAAATAGTTTTCCTCAAAACATTTTCAAGATATAAGTAGGAAAGGTTTCATAACATAGCTTCAAATCATGGAATTCAACCGGGGAGGTTCAAGCAAAGGGAAATCATAGCCATCGAATCAAAAACTAACGGGTTCAGAATACGAAAGAGATCATGAGAAACCTTAAAAGAAAGGTCAGAATATCTGTACCTTATACCGCAAATGAAAACAAAACAGAAAATATCAAAGTCAGAAGTAAACTCCATCTTCAGCGAATCTACACGAATTCATAATGACGTATTACTTAATGCTCATATTAATCAGATTACTCATCTGTCGGCTTCCCATTTTTTTTTTTTTTTTTTTTTTTTTTTTTTTTTTTAGAGGCAAGTTTCCTGAATTAGTAAATTTTCCCGACTTATATAAGTTTTCCGAATTATGATTTAAAATGACAAATTAATATGGTCTTTGTAGTTATCATGACTCTTTAATATTTATTTGGTTCTTTAATGTTTCTTTAGCGTGACTGCTCAAGTCTAGATTCTTATACTCGTGTTCATATAAAAGTAGACATAGGTTTTATTTTTATTAGACCCATTTAATTCACATTATTTAAATGTGGCTTAAACCAAGACCCATGAAATGTTTTTAACTAAATATTTCAATTCACAGACCTACTTGTTTCCCATGAAAACCCTTGTTCACTCACATAATTTATTTGTTTAAAATTTCCCATGACACACACAAATATATTTTACTCTTGTTTAAATCCCCTCACTTGTCCTTTCCTATATTCGGTATACACTTGCATGTAAAACAACTAGTTTGATCTCTTACCTACGCATGCCCTCACACGTCCAATCCCAAGACTTTTGTATTTCAAAATTGCCCCACACGTACCCCACACCAGCCCTTCTCACATCAAATACCCATGAATCATCACACGTTTTAACATGCATATTACAACCCATTTAATTCTGTATAAAATCTCATTAGGACAGCCCCAAGATTTCTATGCATCGACCCATGTTTTAGTCCTAGTCGACCACACAACTCGACACACCCAAACCCAATGACACAACCATCCTTCGTCACATAAAATCATACCCCTGATTGGACTCGACACAGCAACCACAACCGCCTAATGTTTACTCCTATTCGACTATATCCTCTTGTGTTTAAAACCATTGGAATATACCCTCGACTCGTCCATTTTAACACACACCAAATCCTTTTTGTTACAGTCAATTCGACATAATATCACCGCGCTATATTAACCCACAAAAGACACTCGAATGAACCTTGGTTCATCCCTTCTCGACCCACCCGTTAACAACCATGATCCATGCAGAAAGTTCGGATTTACAAGTCTCGTTAACATCTTATATTGACAGCCCAATACATTCATCATTTTATGTACTCAAGTTCATTATTTCATGCCATATTTATATCTTATTATTTTATGAGACATATAATCTTTCGTTCGTATATCCTTCTTGGGTCGTTCAAAAGCATTGTTTCGGGTTACAACTTATGAATATATTACGTGTATGCATGTTGAAGGAACAAAGTTAAGCACAAGCTATACCTTGACGACTGAAAGAGCAGAACGGGGACAAAGAGGAACTAGAGTCGAACCCACAAGCACACCCTATACGAATCAACCAGACCAAGACCTCTTAGACCAAGCCACCCACGATCACAGAATCTTGTTCACCCACAAATCCGATCACCAACATTAGTTTGTCCCTTCGTACTAATCTTCTTGGGAAAACGAGAGCAGCAGATTTAGAATTTGTATTTTAGGGTTGAATAATGTGTGAGAAGAAGAGGTGATATTTGGTACAATAAGGAAGAATGAGTTGAAGGAATTTGTCGGTTGTTATTGTGTTATTAGGGTTTTGGAGGAAAACAATGCATTGTTAAATAAGAGAGTAGTTAGGCCGAGCCTTAGGAGGAGGGGGAAAGCCCAAAAACTCGGTCCATTTTGACCAAATCCAGAATTTTATAACTTTGGAATTTTATTTGCTATTTAAATTAATTAACTGTATATGTATAATGGAATTAAATTCAAACCTATCCATAAGGGATATTTTGGGTATTTTGCACTTCGTAGAAATATTAAATGTATTTGTCAAAATTATTTGGTATCATATCTTGTCCATCTCCAGAAGTTTGGGATTGATTTGGTACTTTATAAACCTTTTATTAAAATTTTAAATTCATAGGGCATTTTTGTCTTTTATCATGCTTTCAAATTTTTGGGTTTTACAACTCTTCCCCTCTAACAGAAAAATTTCGTCCTCGAAATTTGAAGTCGCAAAGTTAAACGAAGTCGTAGCAAGTTGCAAACGATCAACAAAACATTCTCACGCTCGAGCAGGTTCTTCCAAACCAAGTATTTTCTCATGACTCAATCTTGCCGATCAAATAATTTCGGTTTTCTCAAAAAGACATAACGCTCAGGATTCACATCAAAAGAATGATATACTAAACGTAATGGATGATAAACATATCTCATCAGAAGGGGTTCAGGGAAGATGTAGGATTGACGGATTTTCGTCCGTGGAATAGAAATAGTCAAATCAGATGAAAACGTATCGAATTGTAGCGAACATGGGAGTAGTATATGAGTTCAAATCTCTTCAGATTCTCAAATAGTCTCAGCTTCAGTATAACCTTTCATAGGTGTTCTCATAAACAAACAGGTCTTGCTCCTCAAAATCAACAGCCTCAATCAACTCATAGCAGGTCATAATGAAACAAAATCAACGGATGCGAAACGTACATATAGCGAAATGTAGGTGTACTTTTCAATAGTAACAGATCAGATCCATACTGACAGAAAAACAGACGGTAGAAAGTTCTACAACAGAACCCAAGATTCTTATCGGAAATACAGAGGTCAACAAACGCGTGTCGAGTATCCAAACGTATCCAGTCGTACAACGATGAAAGAAGATTAAACGCATAGGTAGAATGAATCCTAAAGTCTCATTAATCACAGATAATCCAACAGAGATCAACTTCTAAACTTCTTAGGTATCTCCCAAGATATCCTATGCCCACACAAGTGCACGTTATATGATGTAAGTATTATCACGTTGGCCAGACGTCATAATACTGGCATCATATAAATATGCCCTCATGATGGTCATACTTTATCTCAAATCGTAATCAAAACCACCTATCTTAATCCACCTAGTACTTCTACATTCTCAGAGGTCAACAAAATAATTGCCACAGTCAAGAGAGAAAACAAAACTATTCGCAAGAGTATCAAAATCCCAGATTGCCTAGCAGAAGTGAGGTACGCCGTCACGAGCATCACATCTTCCACAAATTACCAAAATCTCTCAAAACAAAGTCATCACCGAGCATACGAAAAATAAATACGAACTGAAATGCTTCAAGGGAACTTAAATCATAAGAGGATCTTATTACTGTTTAACGAAATTTAAGAGGGTTAACGAAATGAAAGTTAGTCGCCAAGAACTTTGGCCTTCATAGAATCAATTCTTCCAATCATAAAAGGTATGTTTCAAAATCCGTTCATTCAACACATCCAATCTCCTCAAGTCCGGTTAATCTGTTTTTGTCTGTCCATCAGTCGGACGTGAAATTAAGATCGGGAACTGGTGTTTGGTTCGTCGAGCCTCCTGCAGTTCTTCTTGGAATATGATGGAGTATTGCGGATTTTTGGCACGATCTTTAATCTTCTTCATCATCCAGTCTGTTTCCGCTCTCAATCCATCTTAGTACAACCAAGATGAATAGGGAAGTAAGACTGTATGTCTTCGTCAGCTCCAGGTTCGCCATCTTGACTAGGATTTCTTCTTCTACATCGCCAACACTTTTGTCTTGTAAGGAATGTCTCCACTCTTCGGGGTAGTCTCTATTGTCGTCAACTCCAGGTCAGGCAAGGAACACCGTTGTCTCAAACAACATCAATCTCTCAGAATACACAAATGATCCTCAAATCTCTAACAAGGTGCAAAGTGATTTTCATGCTCTTCCTCGTCTCCGAATGTACCATTAAGTCATACAATGACCATATGCCTAGTACTCATGAGAAAATATCATCTGTCAATTTCACAAAATCGTCAGAGCTTTAGCTAATATTATTAGCGTCACTAACCGTCATGGCAGTCGTTTACGAATACGGAAGGCGATTTCAAGAATAGTATCAATTCATCAGAAAGGAAACTTCGCGCTCTAAATTTAAACAAAACACATAATCGTTCCAGGGTGGAGGAATATTGGCTCCTACAGCAATACGGTTCAGCTTCCATACATATCTCCAGTCATCATTCATCTTATCGCGAACAAAACTAAAACATGCCCAGAAGTTACACTTAAGTAAACTCACTTCCTGGTCTTCGGTTGCTGCTCTTCCCGGTTGCTCCAGTCAATTAGTATGATCCGAAAGACATCTTCGTTTAGTGACTAGAATCTCTCGGTACCATGTCAAATCTTACTTCATACTCCGGTGGAAAAACTTGACGGTCCAACAGGGATTATGTTCAAGAAGTTCAGGGTGCCAAATAACGTTCAATACAAGGTTCGTGTTCAGAAAACTCAAGGTGCCAAAAGGCTTCTACGATGAGGTTCATTTATTGGTGTACGAAATGGTTTCTAAGAAAACTTTATAACCGAAAATGTAACACACGAGTCTCCAGAGAAATAGTGATAGCAAAGGGTTTAACAATCAGAAATCGTAGTAGGGAGTTCAAAATTGTTGCAATCGTTAAAGGTGAGACATAGAAGGGTAGTTGTCAATATTTGACTGATCATTCCACAATTTCCTTGTCAGCATAAAATCGAAGTTAACTATTCAAGAAAGACGGTTCGCAAATCAAAGCTATATCATTAGAAGTGAGGAAGAAAAACATTCTTATACACATGGTTACATACCACAATACTTCTCATAAGGACAGAGATGGGTAAAACGAAATCAATAGTGTCGGAAACTTCATAGATACTTATCAATTGGCAAAACATATCCAGTACGTCATCGCCATAGAGGTTCTCGGAATGTCTGAAGAGGCGTCAAAGTGATTAACAAAAGAATCAGAGTGAAATGCGGGTCATTATCAAAATGATTAACAAAAGGGATTTGAAGATAAGGATCAAATAGTGTCAGGCCATTATTATGAAATTCTCAATGTCTTCAAGATTTAATCAGGTTCAAAACTTAGGTGGTGCAAAGCATAAGCTTTCACTTTCCAGAAGTGGTATCAACAAGATCTAACCAAAAGCAAGTCACGAATCAGAGTGATACGGAAGCAATGATGCTTAAACAATTGCCTTATAGTCTACCCATTCCTCACCGGTCAAAACTTAGGTTCCTATGGGAAATCCTAAAGCAATTTTCAAAGGTTGACTTACGAGTGCCTACAGGGGAAAGCTTAGCGGTCCTAACTTACACAGGTCAAGGGTAAATGTATTACGAAATCGCAGCCTGTCGCTCTGATACCATAATTTTAACACCCCAACCCGACAAGGGTAAAGTTATCACATCTATGGCTTCATATCAGATCAAACAAAACATACATTCAATAGTAATACAAAGATTCTCAAAGGTTACAAATGAAATACTGAATACACAAGGATACAAGGGAAACAAAAGCTAATTACTAAGTCTGCAAAAGCAACTCCTTCTAATGGTCTCTACTTCAGAATAACTATCACAGTCTTCTAAGTCCAAAAGTCTCTTCACTCATACCCAAAACCCGTCGTCCTGCTTATTACCTGCCGCACACGAAAAGAAAACGTGCGGCTGAGCTTAAAAAGCTCAGTGAACAGATACATATACAAAGCAAAGAATAACGAAACTGAAATATAATATGGGCAATGGAAATGTCAGAAGGTATAAAAGAAACAAATGGGTAATAAGAGAAGAGTAGGATAGTCATCTACCACGAGCCCAGAAACTCAAAGTCATAATCTCAAAGTCATCATCTCAATATCATAGTCTCACAATCAGAGGGGATACCTCTCAGGCAACCAGATAATATGAGGGGTGTCCTCATGTATCATAATAGTGGAGTGATCAGCTCCCAGAAATGTGAAAGGCGTGTATTGCACACAGCACCAGTCACCTCAAAGTCATACTCAAAGTCATACTCAAATTCACAAACAAGCCTAGGATTGCAATCCATACGCCCCCAAACTCAAAGTCATAGTCTCAAAGTCATAATGGCCATAGCAGATAATATAAAAGGGACGGTGTGAGAAATCACTCCCCCACACAGGAGTCATGCCAGTGGTGCATCACAGACATGGCCAGGTTACCTTCCTGGCTAGGAAAGTACAAAAATGGCTCGGGTATCAAACTAAGAGTCATGTCTCAAAATCATAACACAAGGTCATATATCAAAAGGTGTATCTCAAAGTCATATCAAAAGTAATATCAAAGGTTCACTCAAAGGGAACATAGCAATGGCTTGGGAAATCTTAACTGAATCATAACTCAAAATCGAAATCAAGGGTCATATCAAAAGTTCATTTCAAAACTTCCATCAAAAGTCCATTTTAAACAATCCTTTATTCATGATTTTCATAAAACGATCCTTTAAAGTAATTCTCATAAAAATATTCTTTCAAAACGGTTTTTCATAAAGATTAGTCTTCCAAAATAGTTTTCATAAATGCTAGTAACATTTATATAAGAATTGGTGTTGCCTCATTTATAAACCTCTTTTTAAAATAGTTTTCCTCAAAACATTTTCAAGATATAAGTAGGAAAGGTTTCATAACATAGCTTCAAATCATGGAATTCAACCGGGGAGGTTCAAGCAAAGGGAAATCATAGCCATCGAATCAAAAACTAACGGGTTCAGAATACGAAAGAGATCATGAGAAACCTTAAAAGAAAGGTCAGAATATCTGTACCTTATACCGCAAATGAAAACACAACAGAAAATATCAAAGTCAGAAGTAAACTCCATCTTCAGCGAATCTACACGAATTCATAATGACGTATTACTTAATGCTCATATTAATCAGATTACTCATCTGTCGGCTTCCATTTTTTTTTTTTTTTTTTTTTTTAGAGGCAAGTTTCCTGAATTAGTAAATTTTCCCGACTTGTATAAGTTTTCCGAATTATGATTTAAAATGACAAATTAATATGGTCTTTGTAGTTATCATGACTCTTTAATATTTATTTGGTTCTTTAATGTTTCTTTAGCGTGACTGCTCAAGTCTAGATTCTTATACTCGTGTTCATATAAAAGTAGACATAGGTTTTATTTTTATTAGACCCATTTAATTCACATTATTTAAATGTGGCTTAAACCAAGACCCATGAAATGTTTTTAACTAAATATTTCAATTCACAGACCTACTTGTTTCCCATGAAAACCCTTGTTCACTCACACAATTTATTTGTTTAAAATTTCCCATGACACACACAAATATATTTTACTCTTGTTTAAATCCCCTCACTTATCCTTTCCTATATTCGGTATACACTTGCATGTAAAACAACTAGTTTGATCTCTTACCTACGCATGCCCTCACATGTCCAATCCCAAGACTTTTGTATTTCAAAATTGCCCCACACGTACCCCACACCAGCCCTTCTCACATCAAATACCCATGAATCATCACACGTTTTAACATGCATATTACAACCCATTTAATTCTGTATAAAATCTCATTAGGACAGCCCCAAGATTTCTATGCATCGACCCATGTTTTAGTCCTAGTCGACCACACAACTCGACACACCCAAACCCAATGACACAACCATCCTCGTCACATAAAATCATACCCCTGATTGGACTCGACATAGCAACCACAACCGCCTAATGTTTACTCCTATTCGACTATATCCTCTTGTGTTTAAAACCATTGGAATATACCCTCGACTCGTCCATTTTAACACACACCAAATCCTTTTTGTTACAGTCAATTTGACATACTATCACCGCGCTATATTAACCCACAAAAGACACTCGAATGAACCTTGGTTCATCCCTTCTCGACCCACCCGTTAACAACCATGATCCATGCAGAAAGTTCGGATTTACAAGTCTCGTTAACATCTTATATTGACAGCCCAATACATTCATCATTTTATGTACTCAAGTTCATTATTTCATGCCATATTTATATCTTATTATTTTATGAGACATATAATCTTTCGTTCGTATATCCTTCTTGGGTCGTTCAAAAGCATTGTTTCGGGTTACAACTTATGAATATATTACGTGTATGCATGTTGAAGGAACAAAGTTAAGCACAAGCTATACCTTGACGACTGAAAGAGCAGAACGGGGACAAAGAGGAACTAGAGTCGAACCCACAAGCACACCCTATACGAATCAACCAGACCAAGACCTCTTAGACCAAGCCACCCACGATCACAGAATCTTGTTCACCCACAAATCCGATCACCAACATTAGTTTGTCTCTTCGTACTAATCTTCTTGGGAAAACGAGAGCAGCAGATTTAGAATTTGTATTTTAGGGTTGAATAATGTGTGAGAAGAAGAGGTGATATTCGGTACAATAAGGAAGAATGAGTTGAAGGAATTTGTCGGCTGTTATTGTGTTATTAGGGTTTTGGAGGAAAACAATGCATTGTTAAATAAGAGAGTAGTTAGGCCGAACCTTAGGAGGAGGGGGAAAGCCCAAAAACTCGGTCCATTTTGACCAAATCCAGAATTTTATAACTTTGGAATTTTATTTGCTATTTAAATTAATTAACTGTATATGTATAATGGAATTAAATTCAAACCTATCCATAAGGGATATTTTGGGTATTTTGCACTTCGTAGAAATATTAAATGTATTTGTCAAAATTATTTGGTATCATATCTTGTCCATCTCCAGAAGTTTGGGATTGATTCGGTACTTTATAAACCTTTTATTAAATTTTTAAATTCATAGGGCATTTTTGTCTTTTATCATGCTTTCAAATTTTTGGGTTTTACAAATAAACTGACAGAAAGTTTTTTAAAGTTAAAAATAAAAATGCAGAAAATTAAATAAGATATGACCAGTGCAGGCGATGCGTCGCATCTTAGGATTGAGATGCGCCGTATCTTCTGCAGGTCTGACAGACCCGACACAGAACAGAATGTAAAAATTCTCCGGGTTGTCTCCCGGTCAGCACTTGTCTTTATTCCAGAGTCTTCAAGTTAGACTCACGTTCAGCTCCTTATTTAGTTCTTGTTACGCGCCATCCTTCTTCTTTCATCCGAAAGATGTTACCGTATAGCTCCGCAACATTTTCTTCCTTTCGACTTAATCTAATATATTCTTTTGTCTTCGTCGCAACATATTCCTCATATGGTCCCAAAGAGTATTTGATGATTTTAAATTTTTCAGAAATTATCATGGGTGGGTCATTATAAGGGATCCCAAGTAGTCGACACTTTCTCTTGATGAATTTTTCTTCGTCTTTATCAGCAAACTTGGAATAAGGGTCCTTATATAAATAGTCATCAAGTTCATCAATTATTTCTTCTTGTGACTCATCGTCATCATTGTAGGGATCACAATTAACCATGTTAATGGCTTGATAATTATCTTGAATCTCGTCCTACTCTTTTTTCAATTCCCATTGTAAGCGTCGACTAAGCTTTGTGTAATCATCAAATTGTCCATGCACCCTTTCCCAGAAAGTAGTGTCCGATGCTCCCTTAAGTTCTTTTAAGTAGTTGATTCTACCTTTTTCTTGCAAAGCCTCTGCTCTACGTGGGTAGTCTTCAACTTTTTCATACCAATCATCATCTTCAAAGTATACATCGTTTCCAACCTGTTTCATTCCAATTATACTTCCCTCATTACAGGTTCCATCATTCTTATAATCACAGGTTGGCCATTCACTAAATCCATCCTTGAAGCGGAAAGGTTTACAAGTGTGATCAATATGCCCAAATTCCCATGGTTTATCCCAAACCCATGGTATTTGGTCATTCCATTCGTAGTACCAGGTGTTTTTGAACTCATCATAAGTTTTGAACCCCGGTAGATCTCTAGTTAGCACATCAGCGTCGACTTGAAGAAGGTAATTAAATTCTTTGAACTATTCGCACAAGGGTGTCTCATAATTGAGCAGATCAATGTATATGCTGAATAATTCTTCAATGCCTTCCTTGATTGTTGAATTGTCATCTGACGATCCATTGTTGCTCTCTACTTCCTCATCTTCCCCTCTCATCCAATATACCCATAACACATCTTTAGTAGCTCGGTCCATGCTCTTATGGTTATTGAACTTACTAGCTAACCAATTTGAAAAATCAACATTGTTAGGATCGTGGTTAACGTCAAAGCTAGTGTTACCAATCATGTTCCTTCTTATCACCATGAACTCATTAAATTGTTCTTTAAAACTTCGTGTCAACCATGAGGTCACAATCCGTTTGACTTCATTCATAGGAGCAAATTTGGGATCGCCGTATTTAAGTTCAAGCCACTCTTCTAAAGAGATATCCATCAACCTTCCCAACTTTCCATGAAATAGTATCTCCGATTCAGCATACATTCTTTCGTTTTCCAGATAGCTTTTATCTAATCCCCAATACTGTTCGGAATAAGGCATATAAGAAGTTTGTATAGGTTTGACTTCATAGCTTTTGTTGCTCGATTTGTTGACTGCACTTGCTGAGTTCATGTATTCAATTTGGAATTTCCCATCTTTTTCTTCGATAGTAGTCCAAGTTAATCCTTTAGATTCAATGATGGGCCATAAGAGTAACAATTCATCTTCAGTGTAGCTCATTAGTAAATCATAAGAGAATATCCCATCTTCAATATTGCATAAGCGTTTGAATTCCTTATAAGTAGCTTCAAGAGGGGTCTCCCAAGAGAATAAATCGGCATCAATCATGAGCACATTGAAGTTGACATCTTCAAAAACTTCCACTGAGTAGCAGGGCAGGTTGGTTTGAGATAGTAAAGCATCGATCGTAGGTAAGTTGCAAGTAATAGCATTGAAACCTTCGAATGAATCCGAAAGCAAGAGTTCCTTTTCCAATTATGAGCTTTTAGTAATGCTTAATGCTGGGAACTTGCTCAAGCTAACTTCATAGTTATCACACTCCTCATCACTTTCCAGAATTAACGGCTTTTTGGTGCGGGACTTTTCATTGTGCTTATCATCCATAAGTTCCTTAGGAAGATATCCGTTCACTGACATGTCTTCCATAGCAAAACCTGTCATCACAGGTAAAATCGTCAGTAGGATTTGTTCGCTAGAAGAGAAATTAATGAATTTAGAAACGGATATAAAAATAACTGATATCTGCAGATGATGCGCCGTATCCAGAAAGTTGGATACGCCGTATCTTATAATCGTTAAAATTTAATCAGACTTTTATTCAGAAAACAGATACGCCGCTTATAATCTTAGAGTGCGCCGTATCCAGTTTAATTTACCAAAAATTGATTATATTTATTAAAATTAAATGCGTCGTATTAACAAAAGCTAATGCGCCGTATTTTCGTTACGTTTCAAAATACAAGATTTTTTATTTAGAAGATGCGCCGTATCGATAAAGATCGATGCGTCGTATCTGTTTAATAATTCAAAAAACTGTTTTTAATTTAAATAGAAAATACGCCGTATCTGTTAAAACAGATGCGTCGTATGGCGTTAGGGTTTAGAAAAATTCCTTATTAAAAACAGAATACGCCGTATCTTGGGAAAAGATGCGTCGTACTCGAATTTATTAAACGCGTTGTATTTTATAAAAATTAAACGCAATACGCCATATCTGTGAAAACAGATGCGCCGTATCGTTTGTATCATCATAATACAACGATAGCAGAATGCAGAAAAATACAGAAAAACAAAAAAAAAAAACAAAAAAAAAACAAACAAAAAGAAACACAAATTACAGAAAATAAAAACACACAAAAATAGAAAATATGCAAATAATACAATGAACGCAATTTATCTAATATACATCGGGTTAGTGGTTAGAATCTAAAAAGAAAAACTTAATTAAAATACTAATCAAATTAACAGATAATAACAATTCACTCCCCGGCAGCGGCGCCAAAAACTTGATGCGCGTGCGTGTCGTTGCGGTTTAGCAGTATTAATGCCTACTTAAGTTTTAAATTTATATTTAGCCGACTTATCAATAACACACATACTTAACGAGCAGTGTACCCGGTCAGTATGAATATAATGGTAAGTAGAGTGTGGATCACTAAGAGTGGAACGTATTATCTAGTTATTCTAATCAGTATTTTAATATCCTAAGTTAGCTATACAACCTAATCTAACGCAAGGGAGTTCAGCCTGAGAGACTGGCACGGTTTGGTTATGATTAAATAGTAAACTAAACTAATGAGCACGAATCAGCGATTAGCACACACGTACACAGATAGATACTTGAGACAATAAGAAGACCTGTCCTGATAATTAAGTAGCTTGTCACTTGTTTTATTGCTAGTTTTATATGAAGTGTATACAATTAACCCTTTCTCGTTGGCTCTAATCTTATCGGCGAGTAAACCCTTAATGATCACTTATGTCTATCCCACTATCCTAGAATATTGAGCATTTGTGATGCCCACGTTTCGTATACGCTAGAATAGATAGGCGAGGAAGGGGCATGGCGACCCAAGCAATGCTCAGCTAGACACAGAGGTTATTAATGCACTAATAAAAGTCACCAAAGACATCAACATATAAACTTTAATTAATGGGAAACCAATTTTAAGGGGTGCGCATGATTTTCCGTAGTCACATGACATCAGCCCATCAATCCTGATGAATTAAAGTTTACTAATACAATAAAACAAAACTACTTAATGAATTGAATACATGCAGGACCTTCTTACAGCTCTTGTATCTTCGTTCAGGGTGTGTCTTGTGCTGCTAATAAGTCTGAATTCGTCTCTGGTTTGGTACTCGTACGTATGGTATCTTGCACACAAAATTCGTCTGACTTTGGGGTATTTATAGTTTCTGTCTGAGGGTTAGATGCGGCGCATAGGATAAGTAGATGCGGCGCATTGACTTAACTTCGCGTGGGGTCCAAGATTAATATATTCAGGAATATTCGTACACCGCCTTAAGATGCGGCGTAACTCAATTTCTCTATGCGACGCATGTCCTTTGCTGTCTTGGATTGTAACTTGTGAAATCTTGATAGTGATATGCCGTATGAAAGAAGTATGTTGCGGCGTATCTGGAGCAGAATGATCTTGATCTTGTACATTTCAGTAGACTCTTAACATCTTGCTTGTTTTGCTCCACTATTAGTCCAAAATCGCCAAGTTTCACATAATACTTGTTTTTACCTGAGAATTACAAAAGTAAACATTAACGTATCAATTCTCATATAAAATATAATAAAACAAGTCAAATAAATAGGACAAATGATGATAATAAAATGTAATTATTTGAGTTCATCAAGCAGTCCCTAGCAAAATGACCCTTTTTACCACAATTAAAACATTCAGTGGTTTCATTTGCTTTTCCTTTAGAAAAGTTGGACTGGTTTCTTTTGATGAAATGTTTTGAACTAGCAAGGAGTGCCCTCTCTTGGAATTCCAAGTTTAAATCTTTTAGGTACTCATCACTAGTCCTTTCATCAATTTCATCTTCAGAATCCTCTTGGAAATCCTGCACAACACCATTAGTATAAAAAGCAGTTGATATGGGTGTGGAGGTCAAGGCCTTTTTGGACTCAAGAGCTTTTGAGTCAGGGTATCTCCTTGAGATTAAGTTGTCTTCATAGAAAAACTTCCCATAGATCTCAGGGAGCTCAAGAGTCTGAATGTGATTAGCATTCCTCAGGCCTTATGAGAAGTTTAGCCACTTTTCAGGGAGACTGTAGACAAAGCCAACATTTGTCTCATGCTTAGACAACACTACACCATCATTTGATAGTTCGTTTATCAAATTCTTGTATCTGGTATAAGTCTGTGAGAGACTTTCAGAGTGTTTTGCCCTGAAAGTATTATACTCAAGTTTTAGGTCTATGACCCTGTTTTCCTTGGTATCTGAGGGACCCTCAAAGCTATTGACCAAGTCATCCCAAGTTTGCTTGGCTGTTGAATAGTTGATGACTGATTCTATTATATCGTCAGGAAGACATGATATAATGATGCTTTTCAGGCGTTGGTCTTGATTGACCACCCTCCTCTCATCAATGGTCCGTTGAGCCTCAAGCTTGTTTAGCCCTTCAGCAGTCTTTGGGACATAGGGACCATCTTTGACACAAGAGATGTAGTATGGTTCCATAACAGTCAAGTAGCAAAGCATTCGCTTTTTCCACTTGCTAAGTTTACCAGCTTCAAGTCGTGGGGAAACAGCTGAAAGCTTCCACTCTTTTTGTCGACTAGCTGGGGCACATTTGTATCAGTCATAGTAGGATCTTGGTTTCAAAAACCTTGAGCACTCTTGGTTAATTTTGAAAGATTTTATAAACAAGAGGCTCCGATACCACTTGTTGTTCCCTTAACAAGATTAGAGTTAACTAGAAAGTTAATCTATTTGTTTTTATGACTAATACAATGTATTGATTAATTCTAACATTTAATGAAACATAAATATAAAAAACACACAAGTATTTTCAACGTTTAAATTCTTATTAGAAATGAATCAAAGAATCTATTACCCAAGTGTTTTGCGGAACAAACACTTGGGATTGAATAGACAAGGTATGGTGTCTCCTATCTAAACTTAAGCAATGCTTTAAGTGGTAACAATTCAACCCACTGAGCTATCTCAGGTAGGAGAAAAGGGGTATTGTGAAAGTCTAAGCTTTAATTGCACAAAATACCTAACCCACTTTTCTCCATCTGTTTGCTATTTATAGGCAAACATGTTAAGAGTACTGAAGATTAAAACTACATAAACAAATAGGAAGCGTGTCTGACAACTACAACAGTAGTTGTCATTTCCAAGAACCAATAGGATTGCGCCAAAAAGTCTTCGAGTGTCAGTCCTGACACTTCTTCGACTTTTAGCCACTTGAGGGATGGTTTGTCTGACCCCGATAAGACTTATTCTTATCTTCACATAACCTTCATGCTTTATCCCGCCTTTTATTCAGGCTTCAGGTTCTTCAGTCATTTGCCTTCAGTCTTCAGTTATTGTTGTTGAGGAGACTTGGGGTTTAATGAGCTCTTGTCTAACGCTCACTGATCCCATTACCTTCTTCTTCGTCTCAATTAGCAATTCAGGGAGATCCGCCTCCGTATGTGGTGAGTCTTACTTTTTAGACTCGTCCTGAGCATCTTGAAGGTAACTCACTGAGTGACTGTTCACTCAGTCACTTAGTATGTTTTCGGTTTAATTAACACTTAGCTTAATTTGTATTCAAATCCTGTTTTAATGACTCTTGGGTACTGAAGGACCCAACAAAATGGTTCTTGTGAACTTACCACACCTTAAAGTTGGTGAGTTAAACGTGTAAATGATCTGGGAATCGAATGGAGGGTACTTCACTTGCTAGAACTATCACCAAAGGGCTCGTATGATGCTTGAACGACTTGAAATGGTTCGAAATGGCTATGGAATTTGCTACTGACCTTGAGAGCTCGGTTGAGGGAGTATAGGACTTAGAAATATATTGTGAATGAGTTAACTGTGAAAGGGAGTTAAGAATGTATGAAATATGTGTATATTTGATATATATGGACACATATACAAATTTATATTGTATAATATGGCTACAACTTGAGTCGATCAGAAATGTGGCAGAGATTTGGTGAAATTTAGGAGATTTGTACTCGAGTTCCAGGACTTTTAGAAGGGCTTGTGTGTAGGAGTGGTTGTGAGTCGAGTTGTGTATATATATGTATGTGTCGACATGTTTGAAAGTCCAAAATGATATTTTAACGTGTGATATTGTATAATAAAGTGAGAAAATTATCTTAGGAACTCAATATCGACCAAAGAACAAAAATAAGCTAGGTGAAAATAAGTTAACCGAATTTGGTAAAATGGTGTGAATGTTAAGTGAACTTGAAATCATGTCGAGGATGATTTACTTTGAGCCTCATTTAGCGATCAAACGTTCGAATGAGGGAGTGAGAGTCAACATCCTGCTTCTTCGGTGGGTGAGGATTCGAATGGTGTAAAAAGTTACATATCTTGTGTGACTAATTTAAAAGAAATCGTGGCAAAGTATGGTGTGTTTAGTCGAGTGAGATAAGTGAATTAATAAAATTATAAAAGTTGGGTTGGGCTTGTGAATAGTAACAGGCCAGAAATTTTGGGCCGAGAATTAGTATAAGGATCCGTTTGGTGTATGATGAGTGTGTTTGATTGTCGTGGTCCGTGTGTGAGCTCGTTTCTAATGTTTGGTGAATCGCAAGGCGTTAACACGATGGACATAATAGTTATAAGCTATGACGTAAATCACTACATAATTAAATGTAGCAATTATGCCCTCGAGTAGGAGTCTGCCTGAACTGTTTATTAAACGTTTTCAAATAAAATGGATTGGCTTACTTATCCAGTAACGCAATGGGATTGTCAATCCAATAGATCTATTCATAATATTCGCGCTCACCCGAAAGCGATTAATGGTTCATGATAGAGGGTCTTTTAAATAGGCAACAGTTAAACTTATGCAATATAAATCAGGAAAGCATACGGAAAAGTACTTGTGTTCGGTTTAGTAGCATGTATCTCCCCACATATTTAGAAAAACATAATTAAAAAGTGGGACTATGAACTCACCTGAGCAGTCTGGATGGAAAACAAAATGACGGAAAGTTGATAAACGTCTCCGGACAAATAACCTGGGTTGTTATGTCAATATTTAGTAATCATTTCAGATGATTATATGTTTATTTTGTCGTTTTGTTTCGTTGTTTATATCTTTCATTCTTATGTTTCTGTTTGTTGTTTGTTTGTTCGTTAAAGTTATCTTTCGTTTGTTCTTTCGTTGGTTTGTTATGGAAATAAATGTATTATGTTAATATTAGATCAGGAAAATAAAAATAGAAATGAAAAAAATAATGGTTATGAAAAGTTACGCTTTAATCCCTAAGGTTTGGTCAAATGACAGTTTATACCCCAGACTTTTGAAAAATGACAGTTTCTATCCTCAAGTTTCAAAAATTACATTTTCTACCCTGTTCATTTGTTATTTGCAAAAATAACCCTTGATAATATTTATTTACAAAATCAGCACATGAAAAGTTTTGTACGCAAATAACTTAATGAAAACGGGATCATTTTACGAGCTCTTGGTTTCTATGAAAAGTTGGTCAGGTCGACTTTAAAATAAGATAAGTTTTGTAATTTATGAAAATCATTTGTTACTCGAATTAAATCTCCAAAGTCGATCGAATGAAAATAGTTTTATCAAAATCTCGAAAATCAGTTTTAAAAATAGCGATGGAAGGATATTCGAGACACTATAACTTGTAAACCACTTGATGGTTTTTCAAACTTTTTCTTTCTAAATTAAGTTTGCTGGCTCAACTTTGATGTGCCAAAAATATAAAATTTTTAGAGATCTTATGGGTGTCGAAAACATGGTCACAAGTTAGGCTGTTGATCGACTATAGTTGAAAAATATTAACTGGTAATTACTTTCAAATTTTAGCGATATGGGGCAAGATTCAAGACTCGATATCTTATTGAATTCTTAATTCTTTCAAATGATTCTTTTTTCTAATTAAAGTTCACTACATGAACTTTAACATGCCAAAAGAACAGAATTTTTAGTGATCATCTGAGGTTCGAAAACAGGGTTCAAAGTAGGGTTGTTGGTCGATATTTATTGAAAAATAATACTCCCTCTGTCTCAATTTATTTGTCAGGTGAGAGAAAACACAAAGTTTAATAAAAGTGGGGCCACTTTAATTTTCAACCACTAAAATAGAATATTCCTCCACTAGATTCTCTAGTTTTTACTAAATAAGGAAAGTGGACAATTAATTTGAGACATCTATAAAAGGAAATATGGACAATTAAATTGAGACGGAGGGAGTAACTGATAACCAGGTTTCTATATTTAGCGTTATGGAGCAGTTTTTAGGACTCAATATCTTAGCGAAAACTTAATCATTTTTAATGATTCTTTTTCCTAAATGAAGGTAGCTGGGTGAACTTAATGTATACCAAAAATAAGAAATTATGTTATTCGTTTGGGGGTTGGTTTAAAGGTCGAAAGTTGGGCTGTGGGGTGGTTTTTGGACTCGATATAGAACACAAGAAGATACCCGATTAGGGTTTTAGGGTTTTAAACGTTTTGGATCTAACTTTTTATGCAGGGTTTGATGTTGTTTGATAGGTTTTAACATGTTTAACATATTAGTGATTTGTTTAGATCAAAGATCAAATAACTAGGGTGCGTTTGTTGGTACTGTTCGAACAAGCAGGAAACAAGAAAAGAAAACTTTGATGTTTTTGATTATGTTTTATTCTAATGAATATTAGATGATGTTTTAATGATAAATAAAGTAAGTAAAAACTGAATTAACAAAAGTTACGATAACTTACTTAGGATATGTGTTCGACTAGGGTTTATGATGACTTATGTCCAAGTCTTGTTTTCCCAGTGTTCTTCCTCTTCTTCTGGACTTTCTAGGTTTGTTTTGAGAGTATTGATCAGTAATGTGTGGGTGAGAGTTGTGTTTTAGTATTGGTTGAATGGTGGTGAGATGAAGGTGAAATTGAGTTGCCTATTTATAGAGTAGGGAGTTAGGGTTTTGTAAGAAAGTGATAAGGAGACAAAGTGTGGATACAAGGCTGACAGAAAATGAAGAAGGGTGCCACATGGATAGGAGGATGAGGGAGATGGAAAGGAGATGATGTGGCCGTTTTTGTTCAAGAGTTTAAGGTACCAGTGGGGAGGGTTTTTGATCGAGAAGGTGTACATGTGGAGGGCTTATTAGAAATGAATAGAGGAGTATGTCTTTGGTCAAATTCAATGTATCATTAAGATATAATTTGGTATTGGTTGTCTAGTTAGTTTCGAACCAGGTTTGGAGTGGGAGGGTTTCGAATGGCTTTGGGTGGTGGTACAATGGGCTTTGGTGTGTAGTATCTTAGGGTTTGATGTCTTAATAAATTTAGTTCAAGTGTTTATGTATTTAGAAGATTATTCAAGATCATATATATATATATATATATATATATATATATATATATATATATATATATATATATATATATATTTCGAATTATATGAGTAGTATGGATTGTGCTTATAAGAGTTGTACTTTAGGCTTAAATGAGTTGTACAATAGTTTAGGATGTGAGAAAAATATATTTTTAATAGTTTAGTAATTTATAAAATTTATTTGTTAAGTTTTATTATGTTAAAAGGTAATTAAATGGAGTTTATAGTTTTTGTGCATTAGGCACTTGTACTTTTTGTTTAAAGACCTGTAAAAATATTTAAGGAGTTTAGGAAAAATAATTTATAAAAGTTATGCATGAATGGTTGATGCGCGTGATGTGTCGTTGCGGTTTAGCAGTTTTAATGCCTACTCAAGTTTTAAATTTATATTTAGCCGACTTATCAATAACACACACACTTAACGAGCAGTGTACCCGGTCAGTATGAAGATAATGGTAAGTAGAGTGTCGATCACTAAGAGTGGAACGTATTATCTAGTTATTCTAATCAGTATTTTAATATCCTAACGCAAGGGGGTTTCAGCCTGAGAGACTGGCACGGTTTGTTGCAATTAAATAATAAAATAAACAAATAGGCACGAATCAGCAAGTAGCACACACGTACACAGATAGATACTCGAGACAATAAGAGGGCTGTCCTTATGATTAAGTAGATTGTCACTTGTTTTATTGATAGCTTTATATGAAGTGTATGTAATTAACCCTTTCTCGTTGGTCCTATTCTCATCGGCGAGTAAACCCTTAATGATTACTTATGTCTAAAAGTTATTCCTAAGTGATCAATTTAGAAACAACCGTGGGAGCCACATCTTGTCCCGCAGTCGGATGCCCGCAAGCCACTAATAAACACAGAGGTTATCAATGCACTAATAAGTAGTAACCAAAGACATCAACATATAAACTTTAATTGATGGGAAAGCAAGTATTAAAGGGAGTGCAATCTTTCGTTGTCACATTACACAAGCCACCAATCCTGATGAATTAAAGTTTGCTAACACAATAAAACAAAACTACTTAATGAATTAAATACATGCAGCACCTTCTTACAGCTCTTGTATCTTTGATTTGGATGTGTCTTGTGCTGCCTCCTTGACTGAATTCGTCCTTTTCTCTGCTGTCCGAACTTCGGTTTTAGGGTTTCGAACTCTTTAATTCGTCTGGTCTACGGGTATTTATAGTTTCTGTCTGAGGGAAGATGCGGCGCATCTACTTAAGTAGATGCGGCGTATGTACTTAACTTCGCGTGGGGTCCAAGATTATAATATTCAGGAATATTCGTACACCGCCAGAAGATGCGGCGTAACTCTTGATTAGATGCGGCGCATGTCCTCTTGTATCTTGGATCGTATCTGGTGATATCTTGATAGAGATGCGGCGCATGTCGAGAGTAAGATGCGGCGCATCTGGAGCAGAATTGACTTGATCTTGTCCATGTCAGTAGACTTCCACTTTATGCACGTTTTGCTCCATTATTAGTCCATAATCGCTAAGTTTCACCAAATGCTTGTTTTTACCTGAGAATTACAAAAGTAAACGATTAAGTATCAATCCTCATACATAATATAGTAAAACAAGTCAAATTAATAGGATAAATGATAGTAATAAAATGTACTTATTTGAGTTCATCAATGGTTTGTACTTTATGCTTTAAAAATAAATGTAAATAGGATTTTTAATAAGGATTTTGTAAATAAATGGTTTCATGCATAAAGGACTTGTACTTTTAGCTTAAATAACTTGTAAACTTAATATTTTGTAAAAATATTGTATAGATAAATTAGGGTTTGTGAAATGAGTACATAAAATCACAGTTTTATGAAGTTAGGGTTTTATCGGGAGCTGAAATAGATTTAGGGTTTCTGGTGCTTTGGTAACTTGTACATTAACTCAGATATGTTGTATTTTTATATTCTGAGATTTAGTTGTTCATATTTGGTATTGTGATGAATTTAGGGTTTCATAGAAACTCTATTCAGATAATGAATATTTTGTTTGTACATTTGGTAAGGATTTATCGTAAAATGGTAAATGGTATTTTGTAATATTTTTATATCGTTATGTTTATGATATAAACATTACATTCGTTAGGCAGGTCTTGTATGGGAGCACATTTATCAAGGATGTGAGCTACGTCACATAAGATGATAGATACATTCAAATAAAAAAAATATACCCGTGGAAAAAGGATAATAATTCTGTAAAGTAAATGGGAAATTTTACGAGTGGTTACACCCTTTCCCTCACAAGGGAAAGGGTGGAACTTCTCATTATTTCAATCTAATACACACATCTTTCTCTCTCTAAAGTTCCCAACCTCTTTCTCTCTCTAACTTCTCATCTATTCGATCCATTCTAGTGCTCCAAATCGTGTGTTACTTGCTAGTGAATATCCTACAATTGGTATCAAGAGCCATGGTTAGGTCCATGTGTGTTAGGATTCACGGATTTGACTAGTTTTTGGGGTATTTTGGTTCGAATAAACTATCACCAAATATTCTATTTTGTGCTTTGTTTAGTGGTTAAAAGTTGTTTAATCTTGTACTTTCTAGCTTATGGATAGCATAGAAGTAGTGTTTGGTGTTTGGAATCGTTGTTTCAAGCTTCGTGTGGTGATTTTTGGCTGCATCATGTGTTTTTGAAAAAGTGTTCATCGTTGCTGTTTGTCTCTCGGAGACAAGTTCTAAGTTGCGGTTTGTGTACTTTTGAATAAGTGAAAGGTGCGGTTTTTGTTACCTCGAAGTAGCGGCTTGTCTTATTACCGGTTTTGGCAAATAACGACAAAACGCTTAGAAAGCGACGTGTTTGGCGGATTGTGTTGTGCGGTTTGTCTGTGTGGTTTGTCTGTGCGGTTTGTGTTGTTCGGTTTGTCTGTGCGGTTTGTCTGTGCGGCTTGTGTTGTGTGGTTTTTCTGTGCGGCTTGTGTTGTGCGGTTTGTCTATGCGGTTTGTGTTGTGCGGTTTGTCTGTGCGGTTTGTCTGTGCGGCTTGTGTTGTGCGGTTTGTCTGTGCGGTTTGTCTGTGCGGTTTATGGTGTGCCGTTTGTCTGTGCGGTTTGTCGTTGCGGTTTGTGTCCTTAGGGTTGCGGCTTGTATCTTGCGGTTTGTATCCTCAAATTTGCTATTTGCCCGTTGCGGTTTGTGTCTTGGTGATTTTAGAAATTCTCGCGAAAGATTCGATTTCTCGGTTAAATCACAAGATCTGTAAAATCCCGTATTTACTATGGCTACCATATCAAGCACCTCATCAGATGATATTCAAGCAGCAGGATCTGACACTCGTCCACCTATGCTAGATAGGACGGATTATGAGTCTTGGGCACAACGGATAAGACTTTACTGCTTGGGAAAAGAAAATGGAGTTAACATTCTCAAGTCAATTGACGAAGGACGATATCAGATGGGTACTACCAGAGATGCTGTTACAACTGGTGAAGATGGGACTGTAACTTTGGGAATCGACAGACCTAGAAACTACAATGATCTTAATGAAGAAGAAAAGAAGAGGTATGATGCTGACATTAGAGCTTCAAACATTGTCATTCAAGGTCTGCCAAAGGATGTATACAAGCTCATCAATTTCAACACTGAAGCTAAAGCTGTGTGGGACAATGTTAAAATGTTGTTGGCAGGGTCAGAACTCACAAAAGAAGACCGTGAGTCACAGCTGTATGATGAGTTCGAGCATTTCAAAATGAACCCAGGAGAGAATATCACAGACTACTATGTGAGATTTCATAAGTTGGTGAATGATATGAGGATGATCAGAATGACTATGCCCAACATCCAACTAAACTCAAAGTTTGTGAACAACATGACTCCTGAATGGGACAGATTTGTTACTGCTGTCAAACTCAACAAAGGTTTAAGGGATACCAACTATGAACAGCTGTATGGCTACCTGCAACAACATGAGAAGCATGCTGCCTACGATCGGGTGCTGAGAGAAAAGTTAAATCCTTCAACTCCAGATGATCCACTGGCTTTTATGACAAATGTTCTACCAACAACCCAATCATCTTCCAACCCAAGCTATCATTAACTTCACTCACCAGTACCTGCTATGAGTTCTCAACTTGACTCAGGCTACTCTCAGACCGACAAAATGATTGACAACCTCACCAATCAAGTATCATTACTGGTTCAACAGTTTCAAGCATCACTCCCTCAGACCAAAAATTAGTTAAGGAATTCATCCAACCCACGCAATCTAGCAATGGTGGAGGATGGGAAAATTGTGGTTCAGAATGTGCAAGGGAGAGCTGGAAGAAACATGGGTAGCGGTTATGTGCCGAATAGAGCAGGGAATGCCAATTAGGGGCAAAGGAAATAGATCAAGTGCTACAATTATGGAGGACTAGGACACATTGCCAGAAACTGCAATCAAACTAAACATCCTCAGAACTCAGATTGCTTCAAAGACAAGATGCTGTTAATGCAAGCTCAAGAGAATGGAGCTGTATTGGATGAGGAAGAGTTATTGTTCTTGGCTGGTGATGGGGGAAATACGTTTGATGAAGATATGGATGAGCAACCAGTTCAGGATCTAGCACTTAACGATCCTAACATCTTCAAGGCAAATGATTGTGATGCATTTGACTCAGATGTAGATGATGAACCTACGGCTCAAACAATCTTCATGGCCAACTTGTCTTCCTTGGCTTCATCACCTCGACAAGCTGGTTCCTCTAGTGCATCTGTGATATCTGAGGTACTAAAAATTTATGACACATATGATATAGTTGATGGACAAAAGAATCCCAAAGAAGTACAACAGGCAGATGTTTTTGACTCAAGTAATGTTGACATGGAAAATAGCAATATTATTTCATATGAAGAGTATTTGAATCACAACAACTCGCCTGATGTACCAAATGGTGAATCTTCTGTCAATAATGATGCTTGTGTTATAAGTAATGTGTGTGCCTTAGATAATGCGTGTAATATAGATAATTCATGTGAGTGCCATGAGAACAACTTGCCTGTCCCTGATGATAACTTGATCACTAGACTAAACATTTATAAAGAACAAGTGGCTATGTATGAACAGCGTGCTAAGTTTGAGCTTAATGAACGTGAGCAGAAATTAGAAAGTCAAATGAGTACACTTATTAAAGAATCTAGTAAGAGAAGAAACATTAAAACAAGAGTTGAATTCTTTGAAAAATCAGCTAGAACAGTCTGTCAAACAGAAACAGGAAGTACAAAAGTGTATAACTACACTTAAGCTAGAATTCAAAGAAAAAGAAAAGGAACTCTTAAATGATTTTTCTAGACTCAAAACCTTAAAGAATAAGCTTGAGGATAAGTTGTACACACAAGACCAAACCAGATAGACTGCCCAAAGGATGTATAAGCACAGAAAGTTAAGTGACAAGCATAGTGAAAGCAATGTAGGTAAATATAAATTAGCTATTCATGAGATTGCTAAGATAGCCCAACCTGCATTAAATGATTCTAATGTGATGTTTATGCCTAATCATGACCCGCCTGAGCATATCTACACTAAAGAGGAGGATGAGATAAGTGAGAGAACAAGGGAAAGAATGAATGAGAAAATGAGGGATCCCGAGTGCATAGCCAGACGAATAATAATCAAGCCCCATGACTATAGTGAGGAAAATCGTTTGACTGTGTTTGCTCCTCAAAAGAAGTTAACACCTGAATAGATATTCTGGAAACAAGATAATGAAAAACTTAAGGAAGAAAAACTTAAGGCCAACACCCCTCTCATTAGAAAAGTTGCGTCCATAACGGTGTATCCTCCCAATACACCTAGGAATTTGGTGCCTTTGTCTCTTCCCACTGAATGCAAAACCTTTATTAGCTTATATGTGCTTTGGCAACTGTTTGCTGATTTCGATAAAACATGTAAGAAGAGAATCACACCAACCGGCATTACTGAGGGGGAAAGGTGTTTTGAACATGCAAAAAGGTGTTACTTAACTGAGGTCATGCCATTCTTTAAACTACTCAAAGAACATTTTGAAGGGCTGCAAACTGCCCTCAACACATAAATAAAAGAAATGAAAGTAGTGTTTAAAGATATGGAAAATGAGGTGAATGAATATGCAATAGAACTTAAGAGTCGTGAGATTGAAAGAAAAAACATACTCATCACTAATGACAACTTGATTGCTAAATGTATTGCACAAGATGTATTTTACACTGCTACTGATTCTACATTGTCTGCTTGTCAATTTCATGAGTATGCTATTGCGTTAAATGTCACCCAGAATCATGTTGTTGAGCTTGAGGGGGAGAATTTAAAATTGATTGAAAAAATTCAAAATGATGACCATGATAATATGGTTAAACGTTTTTCAAAATTAGAAGTTGATTATCTAAATTTGCAAAAGAAACATCAACATTTAAATGAAAAACACAAAACATCAAATGACAAGACATCCTTGGATGCTCCTGAATTTGATACTTATTTTGAACTAAGAAAACGAGATGTGAAAATTCAAGCTCACACGAACACGATTCGACTGCTGAGGGCCCGAATAGCCCAATTGAAATCCAGCAAGTGTGATGAGTATGGCTCCAATAAACCTCCGCCTTTAGATTCTCAGCATTTTCAATATCAAAACACCATAAATAAGTTACATCATGAAAATGAGTGTTTTCGAGAATAAAATTTTAAAATCAAACAACATTACAAAGAGATATATGATTCTATTAAAGTTACAAGAAGCAATCACAATGATCAAATAACCTCTTTGTCAAATGAAATTGAGAATCTTAAGGCTCAGGTGAAAGGTAAAATGCCATGCACCACTTGTAATTGTGATGCACAGGCTACTACTAGTAAAAAGTTTGATGTTGATGTTGGGCGTATTCCATTTAACCTTAGAAATAATAGCTTTGCCCATCAAACATATCTCGATCATCTTAGAGAGGGCCTTGACACACTTTGTGAGGTAGTTGAAGAGGATAGAACTGAAAAGCCACTTGATAGGGCAGTTGTTTATGCCTGCAAACTCACGAAAAGGATTCAGGAAAACTTAGAATATGCCATAGGCTCAGTCCCTAAGTTTAACAGCCATAGAGATAGATTTGTTGCATCATCATCCACTGTTAAGTACAAACATGTAGCCTTTGATTTACCATGTACAACGTCAGAACCCAGTACATCAAAATCAGGAAAACATGTGTTAGTGAAACAAACTAATGTTCCCATCGTTACTTCTACAGGAGTGAAAAGTTACACCCAAGCTAGCGGGTCAAAGCCTAAAGGCAATACAAGGAATGATAGGACTGCGCCAGCTAAGAGTGATCACAAGAAGAGTGTAGAAGCCCAACCTAGGAACAATAAGTTTGCAAAGACTAGATTGAATCGTGTTGATTCTAGTATTAAAAGTACTGTAATTAATTCGAATTCTAATGCGGTCTGTAAAACATGTGACAAATGCTTAATTTATGCTAATCATGATGATTGTGTTGTGTCTTTCTTGACGTCTTCTGCTTCACCCCATGTTAAGAATGTTAGCATAACTGAAACATGCAATAAATTTTGGAAAGCAACAGGAAACACATTTGCTAGTGTTGGCTATCAATGGAGACCTACTGGAAGGAAATTCATTTTAGGAAAACAGTGCACATTACCTAAAATAAATAAGCATAGAGTTGTGAAGGTTAAGGAATGGAGACCAACTGGTAGAATCTTGCCTTTAGTGTCACAATGCCTTCCACCTAGGTCTTGTCATGCCTCTAGTACCGTCACCACTGTAAAGACAGTAGCATTTGTGAACACTGTGGTTCCAGAATATGTGTGTGCTGACCAAACGGACTCCAACTGCACGTGGGGATCCACATTTTTCAGTTATCCATTGTTGTCTGGTTTCAAATGCAGGTCGTACAAATCGTCCTGTGGTATTTGGACTCAGGCTGCTCAAAACATATGACTAGGGATCGCTCACGGCTCAAGAACTTTATGAAAAAGTTTATCGGGACAATTAGATTCGGGAACGACCACTTTGGTGCGATCATGGTTTATGGAGATTATGTGTTCGGTGACAGTGTAATCTCAAGGGTATACTATGTGGAAGGATTAGGGCACAATCTGTTTTTTGTGGGTCAATTTTGTGATTCAGATCTGGAAGTGGCCTTCAGAAAACATACATGTTTCGTCAGAGAATTGGATGGTATAGATCTCCTCAAGGGCAGTCGGGGCACCTATCTATACACCATATCGATTGAAGAAATGTTGAAGTCCTCTCCCATATGCTTGCTTTCAAAAGCCTCTAAAACAAAATCATGGCTGTGGCATCATCGTTTGAACCACTTGAACTTCGGTACCATAAATAATCTGTCCCGTAAAGATCTTGTTAGAGGGATGACCAGACTAAAATATGAGAAAGATCATCTCTGCTCTGCATGTCAACTGGGCAAAAGCAAGAAACAAACCCACAAGCCTAAAACCGTTAACACCAACTTGGAAGTTCTTCATACCCTACACATGGACTTGTGCGGTCCAATGAGAATACAAACCATAAATGGAAAGAAATTATGTTCTGGTGATAGTAGATGATTATTCTCGGTTCACATGGGTAAAGTTTTTGAGAACCAAGGACGAAACTCTAGAGGTTATCATTAAACTGATAAAACAGCTGCAAGTAAGGCTCGATAAAACTGCCAGAATCATCCGCACTGATAATGGTACTGAGTTTGTTAACCAACAACTCCGTAATTTCTATGAAAGTATTGGCATCACACATCAGAAAAGTATCCCTCGTACTCCTTAACAGAACGGAGTTGTTGAACGAAGAAACCGTACTCTGGTGGAAGCTGCAAGAACCATGCTTATATTTTCAAAGGCTCCGATGTTTCCCTGGGCAGAGGCTATTGCAACATCATGTTTCACCCAAAACCGATCTCTAATTCATCCTGTTCATGAAAAGACTCCCTACGAGTTAATTCATAACAAGAAACCAGATCTTTCCTTTCTCCGTGTGTTTGGCGCACTTTGCTATCCGACTAATGATAGTCAAGACTTGGGAAAGTTAAGAGCTAAAGCATACGTAGGTATTTTTGTTGGATACGCACCAGACAGTAAAGGGTATAGAATCTATAATAAGAGAACCCGTAAAATCATGGAAACCATTCATGTCACGTTCGATGAGCTGAGTGAGCAACCTGCTTCAGGACAAATTAGTTCTGGACCAGATCTTAAACTTTTGACACTTGGACCCATTAGTTCAGGACTTGTACAGAATTCCACGCCTGCGGATTCTTATGTACCACCTACATGTGAGGAGTTGAAGAAGTTATTTGATCCTATGTTTGATGAATACTTTGAGCCAACGAATGGAACCATCCCAAGTGCACCAGCTGTACTTCCTATGGCTGAGGCTCAAGCTCCGCAAGGCACAGAAGGCCCAACAGCTTCAGTATCAGTCAGTCTCAATGCTTTAGCTACCAGTCAATCGCCTTCATCATCAAATACTCAATCCTCTCCAGTACTACAAGAATCTGCAGATAACCATTCTTTGGAAGTTAATCCTTTTGCTCCTGTTGATGAGGTTCCTTTTGAAAACATATTTGCTCCTGAACATTCATCAGAAACATCCTCTCTTGAAGAACACAGCACTGCTACATCAGTTCAAAACCCTCAACCTCACGACCATCTCAGAAAATGGACCAGCGATCATCCAATCGACAACATCATAGGCAATCCCTCACGTCCAATATCCACACGAAATCAACTAGCCACTGATGCACTATGGTGCTTCTTCAATTCCGTACTGTCCAAAGTTGAACCTAAAGATGCCAAAGAAGCAATGACAAAAGATTGCTGGTTCGAGGCTATGCAGGATGAAATTCATGAATTTGATCGACTTGAAGTATGGGAATTAGTGCCTCCTCCAGAGCTTGCAATGATCATTGCTTTAAAGTAGATCTTCAAAGTGAAACTTGATGAGCCAGGTGATGTGTTAAAGAACAAGGCACGGCTAGTTGCAAAAGGATTTAGACAAGAAGAGGGCATTGATTTTGAAGAATCTTTTGCTCCGGTTGCTAGTATTGAAGCCATAAGAATCTTCCTTGCAAATGCTGCTAGTCGGAATATGATAGTCTACCAGATGGATGTCAATACGGCCTTCTTGAATGGTGACTTTGATGAAGCGAAAAGTGTACCGCTTTTAGGGGGTCATTTAAGCCCTAATTCGTGATTATTTGATCAAATATTGCCTTAAATCGTTCCTTTTGTCATTTTAGGTACTTTGGAGAAGAAATCTGGAAAAGGAAGCATTTTGGACGTTTTTGGAGCATAAAAGTGAAGAAAACGACAAAGTCTCAAAATCGGCTGGAAAAGTACCTGTGACGGCGTCAAGCACCATTGTGACGCCGTCAACCCTTGACGCGCCAGAGAGGATTTTGGATGATTAAAAGGGGACGGCGTCAAGCTATGACAAAGAGGTGGATATGAAGATTACTCATGACGGGCCAGAACTATTTTGGTACTGGAAGGTGACGGCGTCACGCTTTGTGACGCCATAGGTGGTCACGGTTTAATTTAAAGAGAGACGGCCCAGAAGATCTTGAAGGTGACGGCGTCAGGACTCATCCTGACGACGTCAGATGCCATAGAGTGATGACGTCAAAATGACAACTTGCACAAGAAGAAAAGTCGTCACAAGTTAATCAAATCAATCATAACTTACGCGCGGAGTAGCTGTCACTGTTTTGGCCATAAAATCTTCATACGAACTCGGATTTGGGTGATTCAAAAGGCCACACGATCGGGACGAAAAGATCTACAATTTGGTGAAGGAAAGTTGGTCTTGACGCCGTCAAGGTTAGTCTGACGCAGTCAAGACGGGCTGGGCAGAAAAGTGCTTATAAATACAACCTTATAACTTCATTATTTGTAAACCCCAAACCCTATGTCCGATTCTAGGGTTAAGGTAGGTGTTTTTCCAGAAACTTAGAGGGTCTTAATCATGCCATAAACATCTTGTAATGGTTTGTTTACTGATTCAATCCTATACTATATCTTCAATTACCATTATTGTCAATTGCTCTTCATTGATTATGTGTTGCTAATTCACCTTGTGTCTACTTATGATTGTGTGAAACTTATATATAATTAATTAGATCTTATTGATTCTTTGTTGATGTATGTGTCTATCGTCATCAATAAAGGTGTGACACTTCAATAGATCTAATTGGTTTAGCTTATAATTCTTGTTTCCTATTGTCTCTTGTTTGATTGGGTGATATCGATGTTAGGCTTAAGAAAACTGGCTAACCTCCTATACGGTAACTTGCTTGAACGTCTTAAGAAACATGAACCAAGGTGTACTAAGGTTATATGGTTGTATTTAATGCATGAGCGAATTCTAGTGATCCCATGTTAGGAGCTTCTTATCCGGCTCGACATAGGTGTGAAGTAGGAGCTTATAGAGTTGGGGAAGTTCGTACACACCCCCACGAATGGTATTAAGGAATACAACCCATCAATTAAAACAAGGTGTGACAATTCATTAGGTAGAATTGGATAGCTAGCAAGGAGTAACATATCATAGGTAGACATGCTTCACTTCCCTTGTAGAACCCTAGTTTACTTTCCTGCACATTAGGTTAATTAGTAGCTTTTGGGTTAGTTGATTAGCAACTAATTCCGCCCACTCCTTCAGACCAGAGATTTTACTTGCTTTTCATAAAATATAAAAATACAAAAAGAATCATCCCTCACCTCTAGACCTAGTAGATAAATTTCAATCCTAACGAACACTATTCTTTGAGTTGAACGATCAATCCCCCGGTACTTGCCACTTCACTATACTACATCGGTCAGGTACACTGCCTGGTGGGGATTGCAAACTTCTCAAGATCCCTTGAGAGGTAAAACCTGTTGTAAGGTCGCAAAACCACGCATCAAGTTTTTGGCGCCGCTGCCGGGGAATAGTTATTGCTTAGGTTGAAATTTCTTTTTATTAGGTCTACTCATTAGATTCCTATCTTAGTGAGATTTTTATTTTCTTTTTATTAGCTTTCCCGTAGTCTATCTTTTCTTTATGTCTTTGTTCGTAAAAACCATTCCATTGACTCTTCCGTTCACCATTATGGAGTTCGCGAATCCACCATACTACCCACCACGAAATTCACCCACTCCTTATGACATCTTGATGTTTAAACAATATCGAGGTGAACCCATATATGATGCATGGACTCGTTTTAAAAATTTACTCCGAATAGTCCCTCATCATAACTTCGATTTATGGTCCCTAGCTAAAATCTTTTACGATCGTGTCGACCTATGTGACCAAATGTGCATTAATGATTTTGTCAATTGGGACCATAGGGGATTAAATGTTGAAGAAGCATGGGATGCCATTGAAGATTGTGCCCAGTATTATTATAGAGTAGACAACCCAACAAACGTTAGTACAAGTCAATTGACCACAAATTCCAAGGATCATGAAACAAGTTTATCTGGGGATGACTATTTTGGGATACCTAAGTGGATGTCATGTAACATCATAGTACAAAACAAACACATAGGTAATCTAGATAAAATGGAGGATGAGGTGGATAATCCAAGCCCACAAAGTACCCCACAAGTCCTACCATCACTTGAGGCACACACACCGCCCGTGACTTACCCGGAAGAAGTAGAAGAAACTTTAGGAATCCCAATGGAGGTAGAACCCTTGGACCAAGCACCACTAGAGGATATAGGTTTGAATACTTATAGTGATGACCTTACTCTTAGTTCTAGGGAATTTCCTAGTGTTGATGAACCGGAACCTCAACCTTTACACAACTTTCCATCCTTAGATTTACATCTAGGAGACAAAAGAGGAACCGACCCACCCATCAACCCTTATTATCCAGGTAGTTTTAGGATGAAGGAAGCCATTCACTCACCCCCTTCACCTCACGTGGCATATTTCCACCCTAAGGGTGTGTATCGCTACTTTCACCCGCACTTAATCCTAAGTGTAGGGAAAACCTCCCCTATTTTTGTTAAATAAGGGTAGAGTCAGGCTCGTGACTCGAACAAAAACAAGTGCTTCTTGGGAGGCAACCCAAGCTTTATTTGTTTAATTGTTTGATGTTTTTATTTTATTTGTTTGTTTGTGTCATATATGCTTAATCATAATTGTTTAATTTTCATGTTTCGAATAATTTGTGAAAATGCTTTATCTTGTTTTTAACCTCGTCTTAATTTCATATAAAGGTATTTTACAAAAAGATAAGTGTAGGGAAGCTTATATTTTGTTAAAAAGAACAAAATTCGAACATGGAAAATTCACAATTCATGATTAGCATGTATTCTATCTTGTTTATGTGTCAATACTTGTGGACATGTTTTATGAGTCCCTATTTGTAAGTCATCCCGCAAGTATCCTATCCTTTTATTGCTTTGTTTTGTTTTTATTTCTAAGACTGGAAATACATCTAGTTGTGGTTTTTCTTTGTTCGGTTTGATGCTTTGGTTTTTGTGTTTGTTGGTTACAGGTATTATTGGATAAGAAGATGTACGTGCAACACATCAAGAGGATGATTATATTTCTGGAGTGAAGCTTATCATGTTCATTCTCTTGGAGGGAGATTTAACCATATTATCACATCATCCATACCGAGCGAATCAGGGGAGTATTAGTTTCTTCCATTCTCATTTATTTTTACTTTTACATCTTTTGTCTAGAACATTGGGGACAATGTTCGGATTAAGTGTAGGGAGGGTAAATTAGGATGCCTTAGAAACTACAACTTCGCTTGATTTTTGTTTTGTTTAATAGTGAATGTGTAATAAAGCCAAGAGAAATATTGGTTAGGGCAATTTTAGCACCAAATTTAAATTTTTTTACAACATATAGGAGTGAAACTTTGATTTTAATAAGCGTCTCATGGATAGGGAATTGTATGACTAGCACAAAAACCATACCACTCAAAAATTTCCACCCCAAATATGTGAGGTTCGCCTTTAGATCTTTAGGAAAAAGCATTCATTGTTGGTGCTTATGAGTGTACCGGTAGTTTATAGATTCTAGAACTTGCGTTTGTGATGCATACCGAGACCGCTAGTGAGACTACATTTGTGTAGTTAGGATTGACTACATGATAAGAGGCATTAAGATTAACCCATTGTTTTACACCTGTGTTTTTGTTATAATTACATTGGCTACATTGGTCAAGTAATTCTCCCACACCCTTTGCGTTGTACTCATTTTTAGTACACGATACCCCTAGTAAACCCCTCAGAGCCTATCATTTCGTTTCTAACTTTAAGCATTTTACTTAAAGGAAGAATTTGTTTACACCCCACTTAAATGTACACCCAAATCGCCTTAGCCTACCTTGTATGCACTCATCTTTAGTGCATTATTGTGACAACATTTGTTTAAACCCTTAGTTAATTATCTAATTGATTACATGGTTGCTAAGTCGAGTCATATCCTTGTACATATTGTTTTGGGATGTTTGGGACTTATGGGTGAAGTACTAGTGTAATGGAGTAATGGGGAAGAACATCATTTATTACCCCCATATGTACGTTAATATTTTAAAGTACTCCAAATGTTTCGATTATCTTGATTCGAGTCATTAGAATAATTTTATGTAAAGTATGTAAAAGTTCAAGTGTATGGATGGTACAAAGTATCCCTAGTAATGTATTGTTTTGGATGGTAGGGCAAGAGTGTATGCAAAAAAAAAAAAAAAAAAAAAGTGTGAAGAAAAAGCATACGGACTACCATCCGCCTCTATCTTTTATTTATGTTTTGTTTTGGTCTATGTTTATTAGTTCGTGATTAGTTTAAGTTGAGTCGAGTCTTGGCTTAGCAACGCCTCATTCTACATGTAATTGACCAAGATGATTGACTTGCCACCTGTAAAAATATCCTTATCCAACAAACCGTGTTTTCCTTATCCCTACACCTAACGTTATAACCCTTTGTAAAGACCTCTTTGATAGTTTATCCTAGGTGCTTACGCCAAAAGTGGTAGAGGCGTGATCCTTTCCCAAGCCTTTGGTAATCTATTTTCTATGACAGGTAGTGAGCGATATTCTTCCATTTCCATTTATGATATATAAATTTACAACACCCGAGGGATGAGAGTATCCAAACACTTATTGTGAGGTGCTAGTGTATAATTTTCGTGCTTATTTTGACCAAGGTGGAATGATCATTTGTTGTAATTACTTTTATATTAATGTTAAATGACCCCTAACTTGTATTTCAATTGGTGGAAAAGCTCATTTGCTTGAGGACAAGCAAATCCCAAGTGTAGGGATATTTGATGAAGCGAAAAGTGTACCGCTTTTAGGGGGTCATTTAAGCCCTAATTCGTGATTATTTGGTCAAATATTGCCTAAAATCGTTCCTTTTGTCATTTTAGGTACTTTGGAGAAGAAATCTGGAAAAGGAAGCATCTTGGACGTTTTTGGAGCATAAAAGTGAAGAAAACGACAAAGTCTCAAAATCGGCTGGAAAAGTACCTGTGACGGCGTCAAGCACCATTGTGACGCCATCAACCCTTGACGCGCCAGAGAGGATTTTGGATGATTAAAAGGGGATGGCGTCAAGCTATGACAAAGAGGTGGATATGAAGATTACTCATGAAGGGCCAGAACTATTTTGGTACTGGAAGGTGACGGCGTCACGCTTTGTGACGCCATAGGTGGTCACGGTTTAATTTAAAGAGAGACGGCCCAGAAGATCTTGAAGGTGACGGCGTCAGGACTCATCCTGACGACGTCAGATGCCATAGAGTAATGACGTCAAAATGACAACTTGCACAAGAAGAAAAGTCGTCACAAGTTAATCAAATCAATCATAACTTACTCGCGGAGTAGCTGTCACTGTTTTGGCCATAAAATCTTCATACGAACTCGGATTTGGGTGATTCAAAAGGCCACGCGATCGGGACGAAAAGATCTACAATTTGGTGAAGAAAAGTTGTTCTTGACGCCGTCAAGGTTAGTCTGACGCCGTCAAGACGGGCCGGGCAGAAAAGTGCTTATAAATACAACCTTATAACTTCATTATTTGTAAGCCCCAAACCCAATGTCCGATTCTAGGGTTAGGGTAGGTGTTTTTCCAGAAACTTAGAGGGTCTTAATCATGCCATAAACATCTTGTAATGGTTTGTTTATTGATTCAATCCTATACTATATCTTCAATTATCATTATTGTCAATTGCTCTTCATTGATTATGTGTTGCTAATTCACCTTGTGTCTACTTATGATTGTGTGAAACTTGTATATAATTAATTAGATCTTATTGATTCCTTGTTGATGTATGTGTCTATCGTCATCAATAAAGGTGTGACACTTCAATAGATCTAATTGGTTTAGCTTATAATTCTTGTTTCCTATTGTCTCTTGTTTGATTGGGTGATATCGATGTTAGGCTTAAGAAAACTGGCTAACCTCCTATACGGTAACTTGCTTGAACGTCTTAAGAAACATGAACCAAGGTGTACTAAGGTTATATGGTTGTATTTAATGCATGAGCGAATTCTAGTGATCCCATGTTAGGAGCTTCTTAGCCGGCTCGACATAGGTGTGAAGTAGGAGCTTATAGAGTTGGGGAAGTTCGTACACACCCCCACGAATGGTATTAAGGAATACAACCCGTCAATTAAAACAAGGTGTGACAATTCAATAGGTAGAATTGGATAGCTAGCAAGGAGTAACATATCATAGGTAGACATGCTTCACTTCCCTTGTAGAACCCTAGTTTACTTTCCTGCACATTAGTTTAATTAGTAGCTTTTGGGTTAGTTGATTAGCAACTAATTCCGCCCGCTCCTTCAGACCAGATATTTTACTTACTTTTCATAAAATATAAAAATACAAAAAGAATCATCCCTCACCTATAGACCTAGTAGATAAATTTCAATCCTAACGAATACTATTCTTTGAGTTGAACGATCAATCCCCCGGTACTTGCCACTTCACTATACTACATCGGTCAGGTACACTGCCTGGTGGGGATTGCAAACATCTCAAGATCCCTTGAGAGGTAAAACCTGTTGTAAGGTCGCAAAACCACGCATCAGACTTGAAGGAAGAAGTTTATGTGAGCCAACCTGAAGGATTCGGGATGCTGAATATCCTACTCATGTTTACCGCTTGAAGAAGGCTCTTTATGGGTTGAAGCAGGCGCCAAGGGCATGGTACGATACATTGTCCAAGTTCATTCTAGTGAACGGGTTCTCCAAGGGTGTTGTTGATCCCACACTATTCACTAGGAAGTCAAGAAACCATCTACTACTTGTTCAGATTTATGTAGATGATATCATCTTTGCTTCAACAGATCCTAGTGAATTTGATAGATTTTCAACGGAGATGAATTCCAAGTTCCAAATGTCCATGATGGGACAAATGTCATTCTTCGTAGGATTACAAGTTTCTCAAAGTCCCGGAGGCATATTCATTAATCAATCCAAATACGCCAATGAGATCTTGAAAAAGTTTGGATTCAATTCAAGTGAGCCTGTTGACACTCCCATGGTTGATAGAACAAAGCTGGATGAAGATCCTTCAGGGATTCCAGTGGATAAAACAAAATATCGAAGCATGATTGGATCTTTGATGTACATCACTGCTAGTAGACCAGATCTTCTGTTTGCTGTGTGTATGTGTGCTCGGTATCAATCCAAGCCAACCAAAAAGCATGTTGAAGCGGTGAAAAGGATCTTCCGATATCTTTAAGGCACTGTTCATATGGGTCTCTGGTATCCTAAAGACACTGCAATGGAGTTAACGGCTTATGCTGATGCTGATCATGCGGGATGTCAAGACACTCGTCGGAGTACTTCAGAAGGAGCTCAGTTTCTAGGGGAGAAGTTAGTTAGTTGGTCTTCAAAGAAGCAGATGAGTACTTCCATATCGTCTACTGAAGCGGAGTATATTGCTATGTCTGCTTGCTGTGCTCAAATCCTTTGGATGCGATCACAACTTTCAGACTATGGATTCTCATACAACAAAATTCCCCTATATTGTGACAACAAAAGCGCCATTGCTCTTTGTTGTAACAATGTTCAGCACTCCAGGTCAAAACACATCGACATCAGGCATCACTTCATCAGGGAACAGGTGGAAAAGGGAATTGTGGAACTATATTTCGTGAGGACTGAGTTTCAGTTAGCTGACATCTTCACCAAGGCTCTCCCAAGAGAAAGGTTTCAGTTTATTCTCCCACGCCTTGGTATGAAAAGCATGACACCTGAAACCCTCAAGTGTCTTCAGGAAGAAAAGGAGGAGTAAAGGATTTTCTTCGTATATCCTTGTACATAGTTGTATATATCTTAAAACAAAAAGAAAATACAAAAATATAAAACCTATAAAAACCATAAAAATCGAAAAATCAGAAAATACCAAAAAATAGTCCTACCTAGGCATGTCTTCTGTTTATCGATAACATTTACGGATCTAGAAATGTCATTCAACAATGAAACGGATCTTTAAATGAAGCTCGAGCAGAAGTTATACTAATTAGTTAAAACATGTCTTAATGGCTTGCTATTACTTTAGATAGCAACCCGCGCTTCAAAATGGGGAAAACACGTCGCCAAAAAGACGGCTGTTCCTCCAACTGGGTGATGTTCACCTGGGCATGGATTCTTTTATATCCATGTTTCTTCGATCTGATGTACGTTTCAGTGCGTCGCTTCGTATATAAGAAGAGAAGTCTTCTTTGCTCAATTATCAGAAAACATTTAATCGGACACATTTTCTCCCAGAATTTTCCAACTAATTTAAATCAATTGGGATCCTAAATCTCAAAGGGTTTGAAATTTTTGATCGGGGGAGAGAATCTGATTTAAATATGAAATCTGATAAAATGTGATGTTTTGGACATATATGTAAGCTCTCCCATATGTGCTAAACCATTTTGTATAACAATGCACATATTGAGGGGGAGCAAAATGTTTTGGATGTGGTAATATGCTCTCCCATGCATTGATTAAGGGGGAGCAAAGGATTTGGCACCTCATGTGATCGTGACTCAGACTTAACCAATGAATTGACGATACCTAAAAGTCAGTAGTCGAAAGGACATATCCTGGACGGGTAACAATTTCAAGCCAGTTTATCTGGTGATGTAAGCGTGTCTCGCAAAGGACGTGTCTGAGTAGAGTGTACCGTTTCGAGAAACTTTCTGTGAACTTGACCAGGACGGGTAATAATTTCAAGCTGGTCTAACCAGTGATGTAAGCGTGTCTCAAATCGGTCATGTTCACTGAAAGTTGATCAATTCAAAAAGTGCGAGCTCTACCTAACACGTGCAAATTTATAAAACAATCAATCGAGCACATGTTGAGGGGGAGCATTTGAAAAATATAAAACTCTCAAGTGTTTGCAAAAATGTGTTTCAGATTCATGAACACTTTGAGAGATTTTTCCAAGATTTGGTCTATGGCTATCGTGGAAGTACACCAAAGACCGACCATTTTAATGAATGTATGGAGTTATAAGGATGGTTAGGTTAGGCTCAAGTTCCCACGATCCCGCCAGAGCTGGAGGGATCTACCCAGGGACAATCCACTAGTTAGTGTAGAAGTCCTTAGGTATGATTAAAAAAAGGAGAAAAGTGGATAAGGGAAAAGTGCCGACTGAGATGGAGCTAGTACTGGAACAAACCCAACAAGGTTCTAGTAATGAAGTCTCGGTAAGCACTGAAGGGGTTGAAGAATGAAAAAGAATTGTAAAGATAAAGGGTGAAAAGAAAGAAGCCCTCCTTACAACTTAGGCAGAAACCGGGTCAATACATATGCTGTCAGAATCACTTAGTTGATTGCTGGCATTGAAGAAAAAGTATCATGGACCCAGTGATACGCTGCACAACCCTCCCTAGCCACTCAAGGTCCCTCAAAGGACTCTTGTTTCAATTGTCACGGAGTTCAATACATTTCTATCGTCTCTCTCACTCCGAGTTAGATGATATTGAAAAGGTGGCAGTCCTCTCCAGCCTCCGCTCACTAAATCAAAACGCACTATTGAGTCTAGAGCCACGAGATGCATTATAAGATCTCATAGGGACACGAATTATTTCTACACTGGTTGTTTAACATCAAGGACACCAGGTGTAAACTCATGAGTCCTACGCAGATCTTAGCAATCTGCCAGAACATTTATGAAAGAGTTTACGAATGTAATTCTCAATGATTGAATGGAAATTCCTGCCAGGGTCAACATCAAACAGCCCTGAAAGCAGGTCACTTTAGTAATTCCATGTGGATTACGCTTAGTGATCGTGGCGGTGTCAAACAGTCTACAGTCGTGGAGTGATCTCCAGCGACTCACCTAATCGTTGATATACTACGGTACGATCTTAAAAAACCCTCTGTGGGTTTTCGATTAGGAACGGTCTTGGTAAGGATTAGAGAGAGTTTTCACACTATGCTGTTAACAATCTCGAAGTCCGAACCTGTAAGTATCGGATGTTTTATTGCTAACTGTCGTATACAGGAACTTCTGGCGGTTGAAGCTGATTACTGTTGCAGTTGTAGCAGATTAATGAACAAGATGCCATTCCACCACCACATGTTCACACTACAACATCATCTTTAACAAAGAAGTCATGATCAATCGAAAAGACCTTCAACACTGCTTCCGCAACTCTGAAGCTGAAGATCATGATCCAAATAAGTGTGAGCATGTTGGCGCAACAAACATAATCCATCACCACATGTTCGCTCTACTCCATCATCATGTTCAATGAAGTCATGACAACCTAAATGACCTTTAACACAGCTTCTGCTAACTCTGATGCTGAAAGTCATGACCCAGAATAGAGTGAGCATGTCGGTTCAAAGAATACCACATCACATTGAAACATACCACTGAAAGATGACATGGAAACACATTGTGGATGATAACTCCAAAGAATCAACAAAGATCATCCAAGACAGAAGAAAAAGTCATCTGAAGATTTGCTACTACACAATGATCAAGGATTGTGAAGAATCATTGTTTAACGAGCTATGAAGTCAAGAGCCATGGATGAAGTGCAAAAAATTCAGAACATTGCTTCAGGGGTGACCTCCCTTAGGGGGAGATTGTTAGGAATATGAATATTCAGTTGAAGACTCGGTCACCCCAAGTACTTATTAGCACATCATAGCTCGTAGGATAACTAGTAATATTAGTAGTACCTTAGTTATTATTATTAGTATTGTGGAGTGGGTCGGGTCTTTACCCTCTGTTAGCTCGCTCCACAGCCCGCTAGGGGCATATTATGTAAGAACTATAAATACCCTTTCCCTTACAAGGGAAAGGGTGGAACTTCTCATTATTTCAATCTAATACACACATCTTTCTCTCTCTAAAGTTCCCAACCTCTTTTTCTCTCTAACTTCTCATCTATTCGATCCATTCTAGTGCTCCAAATCATGTGTTACTTGCTAGTGAATATCCTACAGTTTGTCAACAAGTCGGATTTCTTTCATTGGGATGACAAGAGTTTCATCTGACAAACATTTCTTCAGTTGTGAAACGTGAAATGTGTTTTGTACTCTTCTGAGTTCCTCTGGGAGCTCAAGTTTGTAAGCAACTGGACCAATCCTTTCGAGGATTTTGAATGGTCCAATGTACCTTGGATTCAACTTTCCATGCTTTCCAAAGCGTACCATTCCCTTCCATGGGGAAACTTTTAACATAACCCTGTCACCAATTTGAAATTCCATGGGTTTTCGTCTTACATCAGCGTAACTCTTTTGTCTGTCACGAGCGTCTTGTAGTTGTTATCTGATCTTAAAAATCTTTTTCGCTGTTTCGTGTACCAGTTCAGGTCCTATGAGTTGTACACCACCAACTTCTGCCCAACAAACAGGCGATCTGCACTTTCGACCATAAAGTGCTTCAAATGGTGCTGCCTTGATGCTGGCGTGGTAACTGTTGTTGTAGGAAAATTAAGCCAATGGCAAGTGTTTATCCCAACCTTTTCTGAAGTCTATCACACATGCCCGGAGCATGTCTTCTAAGGTTTGGATCGTTCTTTCACTGTAACACCCCAACCCAACAAGGGCAAAGATGTCACAAATATATGGTTTCACATCAGAACAAACATAACATTCCATAATAAAACAACGGAAGTCTTAACATTAAATCCAAAGTAAGTCAACATGACTTATATCAAATGCAAGACAAAAATAACTGAAGTGCAAAATCCAATATTCAAATGCCTAAACAATTGCATATCAAAATAAATAGAAATCCAGATGGCAAAGCTAAAATCACTAAGGTCAAAACTCCAAATCAGATTGCTCTCATCCCAAAGCTAAAACCCAGCTTCCTAGCTTAAGAACCTGCCGCAGGAAAAGAAATGCGGCTGAGCTACGAGAGCTCAGTGAACAGATATATAGATAACAGAAACGATAACAGATAGTAGTACAGAACAAAATCAGGAATACAGATTATACAGATACAGAATCAAAGTGAAAGAATAGGAAAAGAAATAAGGAACAAGAAAAGAATGAAAAAGAGATAATGAAACAAATCAGGTTTAGGGAAAACAGAAATCCATCACGAGCCCAGATAACAGATAATACCATATAATGCAACAAACCTGTGTTGAGTGGCCAACTCCCAGATAATGTGAGTGACGTATATCGCACACACCATCAGTCACCAGATATAAAAATAAACATATACATAAACAGATAACAGATAACAGATAACAGATAACAGAATCAGAACTAGGATGCATCCATGCGCCCCCGGTGGCCAGAAACTCCTTAACACACCAGATAAAATAAATCAGGGACGGAACAGGTCATCACTCTCCTGCCCTAGAGTCATGTCAAAGGTGCATCAATGACATGGACATGAAACCCTCATGCCTAGTGATTGGCTCGGATATCAAACTGTAGGTCAGAGGTCAGAGGTCAAATGAACTACCAAAATCAGAAAGTCATGTCTTAAGGGTACATGGCAAAAAGGTTCATGTTAAAGTCCAGAATTATAAAAGGTTCAAATCAGAGTTTAAAGCAAAGGTTCAAAATGGAAAATCATAGCAGAAGGTTCAAACAACGGTTCCAGATAAACAGATCACAACAGAGATTCACAAACAGAGGGGAACATAGCAATGTTATAGGGAATCCTAATAAGGAAAATGAAATACTAAGAGAAAAGGGAAAGAAACACCCTTACTGAAATAGGGCTGAATATCTGTACCTTATTAGCACAGCAGAAAATCAAACAAACACAGAAAGAAGATCAAGACTTCTCCTTCTTCACACCTAAGGAAGAGGAAGATAGAATTACTAAAGTTTCTTATTCAGATTATTCCTTTTAGTTTATCTCTTCATTTTATGTACTTTCTATTTTTAGTAACTTTCCAGATTTAGTAAGTTCCCATAATTAGCAGGTTTCCAGAATTAATAGATATTATCATTTCAGATTAGGTTGAACCCTTATTCAGAGATTACTATGGAACAACAGTATATTTTATCACGTTACAGAAGTTTAGGGTTTTAAATGACAATTATACAAAGTTTAGGGTTTTAAATGTAACTTCATTAATTCAAAGGTCTTAAGTAAAAAATACTTTAAGTTACAGAATTATACCCTCATTTTATTCAGAATTACATCTTATTCCCTTAAGTTTCACAATTTACAGATTACATCCCTTTAGTTACATAATTTACAAAACCAACCTTATAATTACATATTTTACAAATTAAACCCTACAATATCCATAATTACCAACCAAGCATATTATATTTCATAATTACAGAATATACCATCAGAATTTAGAACTTTACAGATTAGACCCCTCAGAATTCAGAATTTACGTATTTAGTCCTTTAAGTTTACAAAACATATATATTAAGTCATAATTCATAACAATTTCATAATTAGCCCATAAATCCTAAAAATTACACAAAAACCTTTTTATATCAGTATTAACACAAAACAACTTCAGAATTTCAGATTTACACTTTTGGTCTCTCACTTTTAATTAATTTTAAATCGAAACCCTAATATGCCATTAATTCATTATATTGAAATATTTACACTTAGGACCCCAAATTTATATTTTTCTCACATTCCTACAGATGTATATGATCTTACAAAAATATCCCAGAAGTTTCAAAGTTGACAAAACAGGTCCTTATACTTTATTTCAAATCGGATAACACTTTTTACAAACAATTACAAATGCTACTATTCACCAATCATTGAACCATCATTAATTCATCCTTAAAACATCATTAAATATCAGATTCATTTCCAAGAACCCTACCCCTAGTAACCCCGATTTCCATTTTATTTTATTTCTTTGTTTTCACAAAATCCGGTTTTAACTAAAATTCACCACGTTAAATCTAGGCTTCTAAAAATCAAAATCATATTTTTCCCAGATCATATGACTTATAAGGAACCCACAAAAAATAATTAGCATGCCCAAAAAAAATCGTTTAACATATATTGCATTTTTAGGTACGTTTTAGACATCAAAAATACCACGACATGATTTAGGCTACTATAATTCGATCTATCATTTTTCCCAGGTCTATTACATCATATGAGGTCTAAATAAAATAGCTATCATGCCCAGAAATTCGGATTACATATTTTTGTGATTTACGTGTTTTATGATCATTATATTTTCATACGCATAGATTAGCATGCATGAATCGATTCACATAATTTATATGAGTTATATAACATGTAAAGATCACAGGAAAATTGCCATATTAATTTTAAAACATGTGGTTTAGTCGTATGAATTATTACCTTGCGTTTGAACAATTCGACAAGAAAAATGGAACAAGAACGAACCAAAGAAAACACGCAGCAACCCTTATTTTTCCTAGCTTCCTTGCACCTCCAAGAACCCCAGAAAAATCCTTGTACACGTCCATAATTTGTGTGATTTCCTTGGGTCGATTTTTGTTGATCGCTAGGGTTTTTCCTATGTTTATGCGATTAGGTTTTTGAGAGGAAAATAAAAGATTTGTTTTTATCTTATAAAACCGACTTTGGGGAGGGCTTAGGATCAGGAAATTCGGAATTAGAATCATCAAATTATTTGTATTGATTTTATTAGACCTTTTCCTAATTTATTTTACATATTATTTAGATTTAAAAGATTTAATACTTATATTTATTTAATATGTATATTTCGGATATAATAAATGTGTATGTTAGTTTTTTTTGAACATTTAAAATGATGTAACATTGTCTCAGAAATTTGTTTGTTTCAGATATAGTTCGATTTCAGAAGTTTTGGAATTATTTCGGAATTTTATAAGTTATTTAATTAGGTTTTATGTTATCAGGGGTAATTTGGTCATTTTACGGGTTATCTGAATTTCAGGTATTACAACTTCTTCCCCACTAACAAAAAAATTTCGTCCTCAAAATTTGCAGAAAGCAGAAGGAAAAGAGAAAGCAGAAAACAAAACAAGACATACCAGATTAAAACGAGAAGTGCGGATAACTAGCTCGTATCGATTCCTCGGTTTCCCTGGTAGCCTCACGCTCCGGGTGGTTCTTCCAAAGAATCTTTACGAACGTAATAATTTTATTCCTCTTGACTCATTCCTGACGATCCAGAACCGCTTCCGGCTCTTCAGACAAGGACATATCATGTCGGATCTGATCAAGCGGATATGATACTACATGCAACGGATGATAGTTGTATCCCCTCAGAAGAGATACATGAAAAACGTTATGCACATGAAATAGCTGAGGAGGTAAAGCCAGACGATAAGAAACCTCCCCAATACGATCCAGAATTTCAAACGGTCCAATAAATCGAGGACTCAACTTGCCCTTGATTCCAAAACGCTTAACACCACGGAAAGGAGATACTTTCAGAAATACCCGATCACCTACATTGAATTGCAGATCCCGACGGTGCTTATCAGCATAACTCTTCTGACGAGCACGCGCCTCCTTCAATTTCTCCCTAGCCACAGCTACCTTTTCATTAGTGATCTCGACCATTTCAGGTCCCTCAATCAGACGTTCACCTACTTCATTCCAACAAACAGGAGCCCTACATTTCCTACCATACAACATCTCGAAGGGAGCCATACGGATACTCGCATGCCAACTGTTATTATAAGCAAACTCCACTAAACACAAATACTCATCCCAACTACCGGTCCATTCCAAAGCACAAGCCCGTAACATATCTTCCAAAGTCTGAATGGTCCTCTCAGACTGACCATCAGTTTGGGGATGAAATGCAGTACTGAACTTAAGACGAGCGCCCCAAACTTTATGAAGTCCTTTCCAGAAACGCGAAGTGAAACGAGGATCACGATCAGAAACAATAGACGAAGGCATACCATGCAATCTAACGATTTCCTGCTGAAAAATCTCCGCCAACTGACTGACACTATAGGACATACGGATAGGTAAGAAATGAGCCGATTTAGTCAGCCGATCAACGACCACCCAAATCGCATCATGTCTTTTACGAGTAACAGGCAGACCAGAAACAAAGTCCATGGAAATCTCATCCCACTTCCATGCCGGAATCTCCAAAGGCTGTAACAAACCACTAGCCCGTTGATGTTCAATCTTAACTTGCTGACAAGTCATACATCTAGCAACAAATAACGCCACATCTTGCTTCATACCGTTCCACCAGAAATGCTGCTTAAGGTCCCGATACATCTTAGTAGAACCAGGATGAATAGAGAAAGGAGAGCTGTGAGCCTCAATCAACACAGCCTCACACAGATCAGAATCATTAGGCACACATAACCGATCCTCATACCAGACAACTCCATCATCATCAACTCTGAATTCAGTTTGCTTACCCTCTTCAATATTTTGAACAATAGCCCAGAGCTCACCATCATCTTTCTGAGCCTCTTTAATACGCAACATCAGATTTGACTCAATCTTTAAGCTAGCCCAGTAACCAACATCACGACGAACACACAACTCAACATCCATACGCTCCAAATCCTTGAGGACATGCGGATCAATCTCCAAACTAGCAATCATTCCAGATTTCCGACTAAGTGCATCAGCAACCACATTAGCCTTACCTGGATGATACTGGATGTTCGTGTCATAATCCTTGAGGAGTTCTAACCATCTCCTCTGTCTCATATTAAGCTCCTTCTGAGTAAAGATGTATTTGAGACTCTTGTGATCGGTGAAGATATCACACGATTCGCCATACAAGTAATGTCTCCAGATTTTCAATGCAAACACAACAGCTGCTAACTCAAGATCGTGAGTCGGATAATTTTCTTCATAGGGTTTCAATTGCCTCGAAGCATAGGCAATCACCTTTCCGTGTTGCATAAGCACACAACCCAAACCCTTCTTAGAAGCATCACTATAGATTTGGAAACCACCAGATCCCGATGGTAAAGTCAGAATAGGTGCAGACACCAGACGCCGTTTCAACTCCTCAAAACTCTGCTCACGCTCGTCAGTCCATACAAACTTTTCACCCTTCCGCATCAACTGAGTCAAAGGCAAAGCTAACTTAGAAAATCCTTCAACAAAACGCCGGTAGTAGCCAGCTAATCCCAGAAAACTCCTGACTTCTGTCACAGTGGTAGGTCTCGGCCACTTGGTGATAGCCTCAACCTTAGATGGATCCATGGTGATACCATCTGCAGACACAACGTGACCAAGGAAAGCTACTTGGTTCAGCCAGAATTCACATTTAGAAAACTTCGCGAATAATTTCTGTTGCCTCAGAATACCCAGAACAATACGCAAATGCTGCTCGTGCTCCTCAGACGATTTAGAATACACCAGAATATCATCAATGAAAACGATGACGAACTTATCCAGAAATTCATGAAAGACCCGATTCATTAAATCCATAAACACAGCAGGAGCATTTGTTAAGCCAAAAGGCATAACTAGAAACTCATAGTGCCCATAACGGGTACGGAAAACAGTCTTAGATACATCCTGCTCTTTAACTCGCAATTGGTGATAACCAGATCGCAAGTCGATTTTGGAGAATACTTTAGCTCCTTGCAGCTGATCAAACAAGTCATCAATGCGAGGAAGCGGATAACGGTTTTGGATGGTAATACGGTTTAACTCACAATAATTAATGCACAACCGCATACTACCGTCCTTCTTCTTCACGAATAGCACCGGAGCACCCCTTGGCGAAATGCTAGGGCGAATAAAACCACAATCCAACAACTCTTCCAGTTGTTCCTTTAACTCCTTCAGTTCGATAGGTGCCATCCGGTACGGAGCCTTAGAGATAGGTTCGGCACCGGGAATCAGATCGATAACAAATTCAACTTCTCTAGCCGGAGGAAGACCAGGAAGTTTCTCAGGAAAAACATCGGCAAAATCCCGAATAATGGGAACATCAGAAATATCAGAAGTCTCAACAGATGAATCCTTAACAGAAGCCAAATAGCCTTGGCAACCATGAGATATCAAAGTCCGTGCCTTCATAGCAGAGATGATTTTAACAGATTTCAGAGGGCGGGATCCATGATAAACGAATTCAGGATGGTTCAGATCTCCAAAAATCACATTCCTAGCATGGCAGTCGATGGTAGCTCTATGGGAAGCCAACCAATCCATGCCCAGGATGACATCGAAATCAATCATATCCAGAGGAAGTAAGTTAGCCGAACGAATCCGGTCATCAAAGCGGAGAGGACAGTTAACATATACATGATCGAGAAGGACACTGTGTTTCATTGGGGTGGAAATAGATAGTTGGTTTATTAATGGTGTTGGAGTTATTTTAAGTTTCTGAGCTAGTTTTACAGATATAAAAGAGTGTGTTGCGCCGGTATCAAATAATATGAATACAGTATGATCACCAATATGCAGAATGCCAGTAATGGTACCTGATGATTTAGCTGCCTGATCCCGAGTAGTCGAAAACACACGGCCTGTGTTCGGAGGAGGAGGAGGAAGATACTGCACAGCTGGGGTCAGATTATGCTTAGGGCAATCTTTCACCCGATGTTCAGAAGACCCACGTCCAAAACATGCCCCAGAAGCCCTACGACACGGTCTGGGATGACTCTTCCCACAAGTAGTACAGATGGGAGGAGGAGGTAAAGCCTGAGAACCCGATCCAGAACCTCGAGACTGCTGCTGATAACCCTTGGAAGGCTGATCCTTCCACTGCTTCTGACTGTCACTGCGTCCATGACGATCATTCCCCTGCCTAGAAACCGACCTCGAATCCTGACCCTTCGAGTCGTGCCTCTTCTGATCATAACTCCTACCTGACTGACCCTGATAGTCACGTCCACGATCTGACTGACCTCGCTGCTCGAAGTTCCTACCAGAATACCCCTTGTTGTCCTGATTCTGACTCGGATTCGGAACCCTGTCGCCATCACAGTTTCGCTTGAAACCAACTCCCTCATGAAAAATCTCAATGTTGCGAGCTGCATCGCAACATGCTGACGGATCCTGAAACTCATCATTAAGAACACGATCGAGCACCCACCTTTTGAGTCCCCATTTGAATTGCTTGGCTTGACGCCTTGAATCTCCAGCAGTGGGGCCCACAAAGCTGACCAATCTCTGAAACCGCTCCAGATATTCCCCTGCGGTCTCAGAATCTAGCTGGGAAATGGTGTTGTACTCCCGAATAAACCTCTGCTGCTCAGAGTCAGGGAAGTACCGATTATAGAATGTAGTGCAGAAATCAGCCCAAGTACAACCAAGAACATACGGATCGCCTCCTTTAGCTACCTTGTGCGCCTTCCACCAGTTAAGTGCATCACCTTCAAGCTTAAACACAGCCAGACGAGTCTTAAACTCGTCCTCACAACCTAGCACCTCAAACAGCTTCTCCATGTGGGTAATCCAGTCCTCTGCAGCATGAGGAGTAGCAGCAGAACTGAAAGACAACGGCTTGAGTTTATTGAAACTCTCAAGCCACCCATTAATGGTAGTGGGTCGGCCCCCACCACCAGAAGAACTACCAGCACCTCCAGATGAACTAGCTCCACCACTGATAAGCCGGTTGATCACCGCATCAGTGTTAAGGGCCGGTAACAGATTGGCTATAGCATTAGCCACCAAAGCCTCCAGATTGGGGATTTCAGCATCCCCTCCAGCATTATACTCCTGGTGACGAGTGTTAACCATCTATAGAATTACGAAGACGATTAGTCAGATCAAGCAAAATATGACAGAGCAGAATAAGGAAAAAGAGTACGCGAAAGGAAACCTAATGTCTACCCAATCCTCACAGGTCAATGGCCTAAGCCTACGGGTTTTGGAACCTGTCTCTGATACCACAAATTGTAACACCCCAACCCAACAAGGGCAAAGATGTCACAAATATATGGTTTCACATCAGAACAAACATAACATTCCATAATAAAACAGCGGAAGTCTTAACATTAAATCCAAAGTAAGTCAACATGACTTATATCAAATGCAAGACAAAAATAACTGAAGTACAAAATCCAATATTCAAATGCCTAAACAATTGCATATCAAAATAAATAGAAATCCAGATGGCAAAGCTAAAATCACTAAGGTCAAAACTCCAAATCAGATTGCTCTCATCCCAAAGCTAAAACCCAACTTCCTAGCTTAAGAACCTGCCGCAGGAAAAGAAATGCGGCTGAGCTACGAGAGCTCAGTGAACAGATATATAGATAACAGAAACGATAACAGATAGTAGTACAGAACAAAATCAGGAATACAGATTATACAGATACAGAATCAAAGTGAAAGAATAGGAAAAGAAATAAGGAACAAGAAAAGAATGAAAAAGAGATAATGAAACAAATCAGGTTTAGGGAAAACAGAAATCCATCACGAGCCCAGATAACAGATAATACCATATAATGCAACAAACCTGTGTAGAGTGGCCAACTCCCAGATAATGTGAGTGACGTATATCGCACACACCATCAGTCACCAGATATAAAAATAAACATATACATAAACAGATAACAGATAACAGAATCAGAACTAGGATGCATCCATGCGCCCCCGGTGGCCAGAAACTCCTTAACACACCAGATAAAATAAATCAGGGACGGAACAGGTCATCACTCTCCTGCCCTAGAGTCATGTCAAAGGTGCATCAATGACATGGACATGAAACCCTCATGCTTAGTGATTGGCTCGGATATCAAACTGTAGGTCAGAGGTCAGAGGTCAAATGAACTACCAAAATCAGAAAGTCATGTCTTAAGGGTACATGGCAAAAAGGTTCATGTTAAAGTCCAGAATTATCAAAGGTTCAAATTAGAGTTTTAAGCAAAGGTTCAAAATGGAAAATCATAGCAGAAGGTTCAAACAACGGTTCCAGATAAACAGATCACAACAGAGATTCACAAACAGAGGGGAACATAGCAATGGTATAAGGAATCCTAATAAGGAAAATAAAATACTAAGAGAAAAGGGAAAGAAACACCCTTACTGAAATAGGGCAGAATATCTATACCTTATTAGCACAGCAGAAAATCAAACGAACACAGAAAGAAGATCAAGACTTCTCCTTCTTCACACCTAAGGAAGACGAAGATAGAATTACTAAATTTTCTTATTCAGATTATTCCTTTTAGTTTATCTCTTCATTTTATGTACTTTCTATTTTTAGTAACTTTCCAGATTTAGTAAGTTCCCATAATTAGCTGGTTTTCAGAATTAATAGATATTATCATTTCAGATTAGGTTGAACCCTTATTCAGAGATTATTATGGAACAATAGTATATTTTATCACGTTACAGAAGCTTAGGGTTTTAAATGACAATTATACAAAGTTTAGGGTTTTAAATGTAACTTCATTAATTCAAAGGTCTTAAGTGAAAAATACTTTAAGTTACAGAATTATACCCTCATTTTATTCAGAATTACATCTTATTCCCTTAAGTTTCACAATTTACAGATTACACCCCTTTAGTTACATAATTTACAAAACCAACCTTATAATTACATATTTTACAAATTAAACCCTACAATATCCATAATTACCAAACAAGCATATTATATTTCATAATTACAGAATATACCATCAGAATTTAGTACTTTATAGATTAGACCCCTCAGAATTCAGAATTTACATATTTAGTCCTTTAAGTTTACAAAACATATATATTAAGTCATAATTCATAACAATTTCATAATTAGCCCATAAATCCTCAAAATTACACAACAACCTTTTTATATCAGTATTAACACAAAACAACTTCAGAATTTCAGATTTACACTTTTGGTCCCTCACTTTTAATTAATTTCAAATCGAAACCCTAATATGCCATTAATTCATTATATTGCAATATTTACACTTAGGACCCCAAAGTTATATTTTTCCCACATTCCTACAGATGTATATGATCTTAAAAAAATATCCCAGAAGTTTCAAAGTTGACAAAATAGGTCCTTATACTTTTATTTCAAATCGGATAACACTTTTTACAAATAATTACAAACCCTACTATTCACCAATCATTGAACCATCATTAATTCATCCTTAAAACATCATTAAATATCAAATTCATGTCCAAGAACCCTAACCCTAGTAACCCCGATTTCCATTTTATTTTATTTCTTTGTTTTCACAAAATCCGGTTTTAACTAAAATTCACCACGTTAAATCTAGGCTTCTAAAAATAAAACTCATATTTTTCCCAGATCATATGACTTATAAGGAACCCACGAAAAATAATTAGCATGCCCAGAAAAAATCGTTTAACATATATTGCATTTTTAGGTACGTTTTAGACATCAAAAATACCACGACGTGATTTAGGCTACTATAATTCAATATATCATTTTTCCTAGGTCTATTACATCATATGAGGTCTAAATTAAATAGTTATCATGCCCAAAAATTCGGATTACATATTTTTGTGATTTACGTGTTTTATGATCATTATATTTTCATACGCATAGATTAGCATGCATGAATCGATTCACATAATTTATATGAGTTATATAACATGTAAAGGTCACAGGAAAATTGCCATATTAATTTTAAAACGTGTGGTTTAGTCGTATGAATTATTACCTTGCGTTTGAACAATTCGACAAGAAAAATGGAACAAGAACGAACCAAAGAAAACACGCAGCAACCCTTATTTTTCCTAGCTTCCTTGTACCTCCAAGAACCCCAGAAAAATCCTTGTACATGTCCAGAATTTGTGTGATTGCCTTGGGTCAATTTTTGTTGATCGCTAGGGTTTTTCCTATGTTTATGCGATTAGGTTTTTGAGAGGAAAATAAAAGATTTGTTTTTATCTTATAAAACCGACTTTGGGGAGGGCTTAGGATCAGGAAATTCGGAATTAGAATCATCAAATTATTTGTATTGATTTTATTAGACCTTTTCCTAATTTATTTTACATATTATTTAGATTTAAAAGATTTAATACTTATATTTATTTAATATGTATATTTCGGATATAATAAATGTGTATGTTAGTTTTTTTTTGAACATTTAAAATGATGTAACATTTTCTCAGAAATTTATTTGTTTCAGATATAGTTCGATTTCAGAAGTTTTGGAATTATTTCAGAATTTTATTAGTTATTTAATTAGGTTTTATGTTATCAGGGGTAATTTGGTCATTTTACGGGTTATCTGAATTTCAGGTATTACATTCACTCTGCCCATCAGTCTGAGGGTGATAAGCGGTGCTCATATCTAAACATGTACCGAGAGCTTTTTGTAGAGTTTGCCAAAATTTTGAGGTAAATCGGCTAGCTCTGTCTGAGATAATGGAGATTGGAACTCCATGTCAAGTCACTATTTCCTTGAGATACAACTGAGCGAGAGTGCTCATCTAGTCAGTTTCCTTGATTGGTAGGAAATGACCGGACTTGGTGAGACGATCAATGATGACCCATATGGTGTCTAATCCAGTTGACGTTTTTGGTAACTTAGTGATGAAATCCATAGTAATTCTTTCCCATTTCCATACTGGTAGTTCAGGTTGTACAAGTAATCCTGACGGCTTTTGACTTTTCTCCTTGACTCTTGAACAAGTCAAACATTTTCCCACATACTCAGCGATGTCGGCTTTCATGTTTGGCCACTAATAAATATTTTTGAGATCCTGATACATCTTGTCAGAACCTGGGTGAATAGAGTACTTGGATTTATGGGATTCATGTATGATGAGGTCACGTATACCTCCGTAGAGAGGAACCTAATTTCTTTCTTTGAAACACAGCATTCCGTCAGATCTTTTCACGAAACCGTTTTCATTTTCTAGCATGCCGTAAATTTTCTCATGTGGTCTATTCTCTTCTTTGAGAGCTTCTGATTGGGCTATGAGGATCTGTGATGGAAGTGGTGAAAAAATGGTCATTCCCAGAGATCAGACTCTGAGTGGTTTGATTCTTTCTTTTCTGCTCAAGGCATCAGCCACGACATTTGCTTTACCAGGGTGATAGCGAATTTCACAATCGAAGTCGTTGAGCAATTCTAACCATCGGCGCCGTCTCATGTTCAGCTCCTTTTGATCCAGTATGTGTTGAAGACTCTTGTGATCGGTGAAAATTGTTCACTTTGTACCGCACAAGTAATGTCTCCATATCTTAAGAGCAAAGACCACTGCTCCTAATTCCAGATCATGAGTGGTGTAGTTTTCTTTGTTCTTTTTGAGTTGTCTAAAAGCATAGGCTATAACTTTGCTTCTTTGCATTAGTACCACACCTCAACCGTGATGTGATGCATCACAATACACAACGAAGTCTTCACTTCCTTCAGGTAGTGCTAAGATGGGTGCTTCACAGAGTTTTTGCTTCAAGAGTTGGAAAGCTGACTCTTGTTTTTCTTCCCACATATACTTCTTGTTCTTCTGGGTGAGTTCTGTCAAAGGCTTTGCAATCTTTGAAAAATCTTCTATGAACCTTCTGTAGTACCAGCGAGACCTAAAAATTGACGAATTTCGGTTAGGGTGGTAGGAGATGCCCAACCTTTAACCGCCTCAATCTTGGCAGAGTCTACGTGGATACCTTGACTGTTGATGATATGGCCAAGAAATTGTACCGTTGGAATCCAAAAATCACATTTGGAGAATTTAGCGTACAACTTTTCATTCTTAAGCAACTCCAAAATGGTTCTCAAGTGTTCAACATGTTCTTCCTTGCTGCGTGAGTAGATTAAGATGTCATCGATGAACTCGATCACGAATTTGTCCAAGTATGGTTTGCATACTCGGTTCATAAAGTCCATGAACACTGCAGGTGCATTGGTGAGACCAAATGGCATTACTTGAAATTCATAATGCCCGTACCGCGTTCTGAAGGCTGTTTTGGGAATGTCTTCTTCCCTGACTCTTAGCTAATGGTATCCCGATGTCAGATCAATTTTTGAGTAGACACTCGATCCTTGCAACTGGTCAAACAAATCATCAATCCTGGGCAAGGGATATCGATTATTCATGGTGAGTTTGTTCAACTCCCTATAATCAATACACATTCGGAACGTTCCGTCTTTCTTCTTGACAAACAAGACCGGAGCTCCCAAAGGTGATGAACTTGGTCGGATGAATCCTTTATCTGACAGCTCTTTCAACTGCTTAGACAATTCTTTCATTTCAGAGGGTGCCAATCGATAAGGTGCTTTTGCAACTGGTGCCGCTCCAGGCACTAAATCAATTTGAAATTCTACTTGCCGAACTGGTGGAATACCGGGAAAATCTCCCGGAAATACTTCAAAAAAGTCCTGGACAACTGGAACTTTTTCAAGTTGTTTCTCTTTTGATTCATTCTCCGCCACTTGAACAAAAAACACGTGACATCCTTTGTTCATGTACTTCATCGTCTTGATATACGAGATGATTTTGAGTTGGGTTTTACTGTGATTGGCACGAACGATAAGAGTTTCACCGTTGAGTGGAATTTGGACGACCTTCTCGTCACAAATGATTCTCGCGTGGTGCTGGGATAACCAATCCATGTCAATAACGACGTCAAAGCTACCGAGTTGAATAGGCATGAGATCAATGAGAAAAGGTTTGTTTAGAAGTGTTAGGGTGCAACCTTGGATCATTGTGTTGGTGCCTATGAGGTTTCCGTTAGCTATTTCGATTTCGTATGTAGTGTCTAGTTCTACTGGGCAATATTAAGCAGTGAAGCAAATGAAGTAGACACAAAGCTCTTATCAACTACACAATCAAATAATATTTTAGCACTTTGTTGGTTTAGTAAGAATGTACCCGTGAAGACGCCGGGGTCCTGTGTTGCATTTCCGTCACCGAGAACGTATGCTCTCCAACGAGCAACGTTGTTCGGATTTTGTTTTGGGCAGTTGGTCCTGTAGTGCCCCTTCTCGCCACAACCAAGGCACACTATTGCTATCGGCTATTTATTTGCACCCGTGGCTCTGCAGTCAATAGTTTTGTGACCCACTTTTCGGCAATTGCCGCACATTGCACGGCAAGGCCCAGTGAGATGTAGTTTACATCGGTTGCACTGGGGTTGTTGTTCCGGTATAAAATTTTTCTTCTGTGGGTGCAGCAACATAAGCTCTAGCAGCTTCCTGTCTGTGATTCTGTTGGTGGTGGTGGTTGTTGCGATTCTGTTGGTAGTTTTGGTTACGGTTGTTGTTGTTGTTGTTGTTGTTGTTGTTGTTGGGGTTCCTGTTGTTGTTGTTGTTGTTGTTGTTGTGGGTGGTGGTTCCACGATTATCTAGACTTCGTTTGTGATCATTGTTGGCGGAGGTAGAACTCCGTTTGGTTTCCCTTTTCAGCAATCGTTGAGCTATTGTGATAGATTCCTCCAGAGTTGCCGGTTTTGGCGAGGTGACATTTCCCTCGATGCTTTGAGGCTGTCCCTCGACGTACTTCTCCAGTGTTCTTTCAAGATCCGGCACCATAGTTGGGCATAGTACCGACAGTTCTTGGAATCTTCTATTGTAGGTTCTTAGATCATTCCCCTTTACAATCAACTGGTGGAATTTCTCCTCCAGTTTCCTAATTTCTGTACGCGGGCAGTATTTCTTCAGCATTTTTGTTTTCAGTTAAGCCCAGGAAATTTGATATGCTTCCTCCATACCCATGGTCTGGGCGGTAGCGTTCCACCATGATAACACATCTTCCAGAAGAGTCCCCGTAGCGAAGGTGACCTTGCTGTTATTTGGACAGTTGCTTCTCATGAATACCGTCTTTGTACGCTCAAACCACTGAGCTAGTTCGGTCACTCCTTCTGAACCTTTGAAGTAAGTTGGCTTGCAACCCATGTAATCTTTATAAGTACACTTACGAGACGCAGATGCCTCGCTTTCAGCTGTTGCCCTGTTGTTGCTACTTGAGCGGGCTATGGTAGCTGCTTGAGCTTCAAGAGCTGCAGCAATGCTATCGGCTACCAGTTTCTGGACAGATGCAGGAATCATTGTTGTTGCGAGAGTGGTAGTTTCCTTTCTTGTGTGAGCCATAGTTCTATTAATGCCACAAAAAAACACAGATTTAGAATTCACATAATGACCATGTTAGAACAATTTGAGTAATAGGGTAATTGCAAACAATTCCTAAAAATATTTTCACAGTGTGAAATTTACAACCAATTGAGAATCACAAAAATCACGACATGTTTGGGTACTTTCGTAAGTAAGTGATCAATTCTTGGTGTAGGATTGCTAAGGAACAAAGTGATTCATCATCTACAAAAGCTGAAGTTCAGCAACTTTCTCTTCATTCATCAAGTTTATTCTGAAATTATCTTTATTATATGTCTGTAATTAGTTTCCAGTTGTAATATTCAAAGAACCATAACAATCACAAGTAACATCACGACATGTCTGAATACAATCACAATACACATGAACAACCACAGTAACATAAATCGACATCAATATATAGTAAATCATAACCAACACATATATTAATAACTTGATCAGTTGTGTTACATAACAAAACGATACAAGATCCTTTATTAATGCCACATGTGGCAGGCTAAGATGCCTCAAAACTATACAGATGTAAACTATGCCTAACAGCTGGAAGTCTCATCCATGGGTCCAGTGAGTTCTGAAATCTGATCCAGAAGCCTCTGTATGTTAGTCTGATGCTGGACCTACATGTCTTCCACGAGGTTCTCTAATGTATCATCTCTGTGGCATGCTTACAGAGCTTCCTCCATCAATCTATGTCCCTCCCATTATAGGACTGTCATGTGGAAGCGAATCTCGAACATCTTTGACTGTATCCAAGTCAGACCGTCCTGGAGATCTATCCTATTGGATACGAGGCTATGTAGGGTGCCGTCAACCGTCTCAGGGCGGTCGAGTGGTGCTCTATCAACAATGCTTCGAAGTGCATCAATATGCTCCTCATGACGCTCCAGACGCGTCATGATGGTGGATGGGGTAGGTGTGTGGGCAACTGCTGCTCTGGAGCTCTCTCCAGTCTTGAAGACTCGGGCTGGAGGAGTGAAACCAGGTGGGAATAGTAATGATGGTGAAGATGAATGACTGGGACCTGCTATGCGGGCCCGGCTCTGAGAGGGTAGATCCTCCTCTGGAGTCGGCTCTCGTTGGTGGGGTGCAACCGGGTAAGTTTGGGTGAGTTGGTTGAATAGGTGGTCGGGTCTAACCGACGGTGGAGGGGTTGATGATCATAGTAGTGGTGTTCCATACTGATACTCGAGTGATGATAGGGGTGTCATCCAGATCATGTCTAGGGGTGAAGTAGGGGAGTAGGGTGGAAATGTTGGTATAATCGGAACTATAGGTAGGCGTACCCTCTTGCGAGGTGTATGCTTCTTGATAGGGCCATTGGGATGGCTCCGAAATGGTGTCATGAATGGTTCGGGCTCATAGGGTGGTAAAATCCTGACTCTTCTGCGCCGGGCTACCGGGGCAGGTGGAGTAGGTAAGGGTGTATTTGAATCCTCTGCAGGCAGCCATTGCCGCGTCTGCATGTATTGGTCATCAGTAAGTGGGGTGTAGGCGGGAGAAAACGGATGTCTCTCTTGGTGTGGTGGTAAGATATGTTCCCGTCTAGCTAGTACATATGGGTCTTCAGATATGGGTGAATCTGGGTTACTTGGTGCAACATGTGTCATGGGTGGTGTAGCGACGACTTCACCCTCCTCAAAGGGCTCCGTTTTGTCTGAAGTGGTGTTCGACACTGTAGCAGTCGAAGTGCTAGAAACTATGGGTGAGGTGATAGATGATAAAGTGCTCTCGGACTCCATGTCCGATGATGAGGTACTAAGGTGTGAGTCTGTAGACATGGTACTGTAATAATCCGAAAGTAGCAAATGTAAGTAATCAATAACATCAAGGGTGTGAAAGTAAATGTGAAACAATCAAGTGTGTGAAGGTTAATGTGAAATAATCTTAATAGGTAATATATTGAGCACGGTGTTATGCAGGCACGGAGGGCGTAAAGTGGTATGGTGTAAAATGATTCATTTTGAAAGTGTAGTTATAGTCCAACGTTTTAAAACATTTGGTTCTCTATAACCATGTCTTTGATGCCAATCTGTAATACCCCAAAAATTTTGAGTTAATAGCGGAAGACTAATCAGGGTATTACGGGAAGGATCGTAGTCATAATCAAAGAAAACGGCTCAAAAGAGGCGTTTTGAAAGTTGTTGTCATTCAAATAATAATTCAGTTACAAAAGCGAAATATCAGAGTTGTGAAATCCCATTAAAGGATGTAGTAGTTTGAAATGAATGACATAATTTATTTAACACCAAAATAACATTAAGTTTATGCCCACTCCGTGCCTTGACTGCTCCGCTAATTACCTGAGATAAATATGTTAAAAGTCAATAAAATTGTTGAGTGAAATCATAGTGTTTGTAATAGTAATCAGTTTGAAGCACAAGTAGTGATTTCCTGTGAATTACAATCATATTTGAAATGGTGATATTACATTTGGATATATTTCCCTAAGTCTCATGACACGCAAACGTTAACAGTGTACCGTGAAACGGTGGTGAACACACCAAATTAATGGTGTGAGTTATGGCCCTCGTGTAGGAGATTTCCATCTTCCTAGTTCCTTCAAATATAATGCATTGCGACTAATCCGACTAGCAACTAAGGCTATCCGTTAGGTATTAGTGGAATAGGCAGTCAGCCTCAAATAGATGTATTCACTATATTCGCGTTCACTCGCAAGTGATTAATGGTTCATGATGTGAGGGGCTTGTGGCAATAGTGGTAACTTAGGCAATATCAATCAGGTGTATCATACATAAAATACTTGTGTTCTATTTGTAGCATGTATCTCCCCCATAGAGTGTAAAGTTGTTAAATGAGTATAAGTGGGGCTATGACTCACCTTGTGTGTAACGGGCAAGGTGAAATGTGAAATCAAGTGATTTATGGGAACGGCTCCAACACACGACCTGAATAATAGTGAAGTCTGAGAATTTGACTTAACACGAATAACGAGTGTGAAAATGAGTAACGGATAATGATTTGATTGGTGATGTGAGTGAGTGATATGCTTAAAATGCTTAAAGTTAAAAAATAATATTATATATAATATTATCTTATTTTTATGTCATTTATTCCATAAATATCGTTTCCTCGAATGTGGTGGAACGAAACGTTAAGTTAAATCGTTAAAATTTGTTATATAAATATATAAACGTAACGTGTTTAAATATATTTGAAAAAATGGTAAATATGCACGTGATTGTGTGAAAAAGTGTAAAATATGAAATAGAATTGAATATTATATAAAGTTACAGTTTGGTCCTTGTACTTATACAAATTTTATAGTTTTTCCCTTAACGGAGTTAGTTTTGCACCGTTAGTCCTTGGTTAATTATTTGTTACATTTTTAGTCCAAAAAGTTCTAAAATGACATATTAAACCTTCTGTTTACTATTTTAGCAATTTGCACCCTTAGTTTACTAAAATGACAGTTTTGGATATAATTTTTTGAAATGTACTCTTTTTACCCGAATAGTAATATCTTTTGCAAAACAAGTCCAAAAATCACAAAAATAGTGGGAAATGATTTCCGAAAGTTTTAATAACTTTAAAAAGCTTATTTGAGTCTAAACCAACTGCTTATTCATCACAAGTGCTTATTTTTCCGCTTAGTGGGCCTTAACGATTACAAACAAAGGCCCATTAATGATTTGTGATCTGAGGGGTTTTAAGGGAAGTTGGGCCTGTGTTTGGACTTATTTTAAGGTTATAAAAACAGTACCAAATAGCTTATGTCGACTGCTTATACAGAGTGCTTAATAATGGCTTATTGGGCTTAAAAGCCCATGCGATAAAAATAAAGGGTTCAAAACAGTTTCGAGTAGCGTTTGCTTTGTGGTTTAAAAAGGGCTTATATGAGCTTGTTATGAGAGCTTATTACAATAACTTGTTAGTTGAGTATATTGAGATTCATGTCGAGCCATTAAATCGATATGTTGTGTGTATGTATTCGGTTTTACATGGCCAATTCTATTCGACAAAAGTGAATGGTACAAAATATAAAGGACTTGTATAACGTGTGATATATATTATACATGTTAGAAATAGATCTCGATATGCAATAAAATGAACTTGTGAGTGCTGAATGATTGTGTACATCAATTTATAGCCATCCTTAGAAGGAGGTCGACGTGTATTGGTGTGTGTCAAGTTATATATAACCGGAAGTAAGGATTATTCCCGGGTTGTGAGGTTCCGAATGAAGTGTGAAAGAAACGGTGAATTTCGTTTGTGATCGGATGACGTGAATAAGTGGAGAATTTTGTGATTATGACTAAAATTATAAAACATAAACTAAAATGAAATTAAAAAGCATATAAAAAGATGAGCTAAGCACAAATCACAAAAAACGCGATTTAAACTAAAAACGAGCTTAGAAAACCAAATTCTTAGAAAATTACTCTAGACATGCAAATTTAATTACTAAAAGTCCTAAATAATAAAAAAAGAATTTTAGAAAAAAGATTTGTATTTTTTTTTAATTTTAATTTTTATGAATTAAAAACAATTTTGAAAAGAAAAATATATAAAAAATATTAAACTAAAGAGAAAAAGTACGGAAATTTTCAGATAAATATTTTAAGGTAAGAAAATCCTAGGAAAAATAAAAACTAAGATACTGCTTATTGGAATAAATAGTTAAAAAGCAAAAGGGAAAAATATGCTAAAACTGCAAGTATTGGTTAAGTATAAAACTATGGCAAATTTAACCAGAGAAGTCCCAAAGGCAGTTGGTGAGTGTGTGGTGTGATAAAGGGTTGAGGCTGGTGAGGTCCAGTGTTCGAGCCTCGGCTCACTGATGACATCAAATAACGACATATTATTAGCATCATTTATCCCATATTAATGACTTGTTTTATATCACTTTATATGAGAATTGACACTTAATCGTTTACTTTTGTAATTCTCAGTATAAACAAGCATTTGGTGAAAGTTAATGATTTCGGACGGAAATTGGAGCAAAATGAATCAAGTTGGAAAAGTCTGCTGAATTGAAGAGATTAAAGACCATTGCCTGACTTTGAAGCATGCGCCGCATCTGATTTTATCATGCGTCGCATATGAAACTTTGGTCAACGAAGAAGAACCAACTTGTTCTACTCCAGATACGCCGCATCGGACCAATCCGATGCGCCGTATTGGCCATACACAATCCTTACCAAAGAAATCAAGTGGAGATTAGAAGCTTAATGAAGAAGTCAAGATTACAAGTCGAAACTTGAAGATGCTTTCGTATTTTGGCCATAAAATCTTCATCCGGACTCCGATTTAGTTGATTCAAGCGGCCACGCGTAGAGAAAAAGAAAATCTATCTGAATCTGAAGGAGATGTGGCGCATCTGGTCCTTAGATGCGCCGTATTGGGAGATGAGGCGCATCTGGTCTTTAGATGCGCCGTATTGGGTCAGTTTCAGACTTGGAGGCTACGTTTACTTATAGATGCGGCGCATCTAACTCTCTAGATGCGCCGTATCGACCCAGATTTCAGAATCTATAAATACCGAGCTCATTAACGAATTAGGGTATCATTGGGGACCCTTGGGGTCGTTCCCAGAAGACCAAAAACCCCTCAAAACAGCAGAAGACCTCCTTGAAGATCCAATCATCGTAGAAGATCATCTCAAGAACCTTATATTAAGTTTAATCGTTTGGTTAGCGTATCGTTTTCATTATGAATTCTTATTCGTTTGCTTTGATTACAACTTTATGTATTGTTACTGAGATTATGGGCTAACACCCTTAGGTGTTAGCCACGTTTATGAAGTTTTATTAGTTTTTATGCTTGTGTTGATGTGTTTACTTTGTTATTGGATTGGGTGCTTATCGATAAAAACTCGTTTATTGCTTATAACTAGTAAAAGTCTATGTAACTAGATTATGAACTTATTGGTTTAATGTGGTAACTTAACTATCTGTAATTGTGGTTACTTTAATTGATCATAAAGTGTAGTAATCCGAATTCTATTAGACGGCTTAGAGGGAACACACCGGAACCGTGCCTTATGCCACTATTAGGACTAGTAGCGCGTAATGCCAAACTAGGTTAGACGGTTTAAAGCGATAAGTTAGTATTGATGCTAGATAGGTCACTATGATCATGTCCTTTTTCCCACCACGATGGTAGGTTATTCAATTGTGACAGGATTAATAATCGGATTGATGGCAAAACAATTGAATGAATTAAAACAAGTAGACATAAGCATGTATAACTATTAGATGGATTAGGCTTGGCTAACCCGTTCTTCTATATATCGATCTATCTTTAGTTTAGTTATTTACTTTCCTGAATTTAGTTTAATTATACACACAAACTCGTGATAGCCTCTCAGGCTAAACCCCCCTTATCTTTAATTGCTTTCTAGTTTAGTTTAGTTAGATTAGTAATTAGAATACCATTAGATCACTTTAGCTTCGCTCCTAGTGAACGACCCTTGCTTACCTAAAAACTATCTACATTGACCGGGTACACTGCTTGTTAGTGTTTAGAGTCTATAGGTTAGTTCGGCAAAATATAAATTTAAAACTTGGTAGTTTATTATAGACCTAAAAAAACACATCAAGTTTTTGGCGCCGTTGCCGGGGAGTGATTGTTTTAATTTGATTTATTGGTATTTTAGTTAGTTTTATTTGTTTCTGTGTGATTTTTTTTGTTTCTGTGTTTCTGTCTCATAACGACAGATACGGCGTATTTTTGGCTGTGAATACGGCGCATCTGTCTATTTTCAATACGGCGTATTCTTGTCTGTGAATACGGCGTATTGACGTTCTGTGGGCAAAATTTTTTTTTAGTTTGTGTGATTTAGTGTTTAAATTTAATAAAAAATAAATAAAAAATTTATTACAGGAAGCTAATACGGCGTATCCATTGTCTGTTGGATACGGCGTATTAACTTGTATCGCATACGGCGTATCTATTGTCTGTTAGATACGGCGTATCGACCTTCTGTGACCCAAAAATATTTTTTTTTGTTTTTTGTTTTTTTTTTTTATTTTCTGTGTTTATTTAATTTTTATTAGTTTAGTTTTTATTTTTGTTTCGTCTACTGCTGTTCTTGGTTGTTTATCTTTCAGGTAATAATGATGATGGACAATCCGGACATAACAATGGAAGAATATATTAGGTTTGAAGAGGAAAAAGCCTTGAGCAATAATCAGATGTATAGTTGGGAAAGAGCAAGATATTGTGCACAAGTCATCGAGACGAATGAAATTACTATGGAAGAATACTTGTTGCAGGAAAAGGTTAAGTCAAAGAAAGAAAGAAATGGGTTGCCGTTTCAACACACTTGGTGTATGTCAAATGATGATGAGGAGGAGTCATACACCGTAAAACCAATTCCGGCGATTGTTATTGATAGTACTTTTTCTCCGGAGATTGAACAAGATGAGGTGTATACGGAACCTTACATTGAAGAATATTCTGCAATCGTGTTACCGCCATTAGACAATCCAACGGATGAAGATGAAAAGTATTCTGATTTTGAGTTTGAACCATTTGACGCCATAGTTTATGATGACATTCCTCAACCAGATTTTGATCCAACGCAAGTTTTTGAAGAAATCTGGAATGACTTATTTAAGGATGAAATTCGGGACGGTTATGAAATTGCAAGACCATTAGTTGAAGATGGAGACTCACAAGATGAATTGGAGTCACTTACAACAAAAAGTGGTACAAATTTATTTAATACTATTGATCCCGTTACTAATAATCTTGCTAGTTTTCCTAAACAGGTTGCAAAACAAAAGGATAATGAGGTGGAGTATATTACACTACCTATTGAAGCACCTGTGATTAACCCGTATTTGGTGGAGCTCGAAGAAGAGTTTGGTGATGAGCTCTTAAACATTGCTATGATTGATGAAGATGATGATTTTGACCCTATGAAGGTTATAGAGGAACTCGAACTTTTACTTGCTAAAGACCCTTTCTCATCTTCTGCGGAAGTCAAGGGACGCCTTACTACCGAAGAGAATAACCAAGAAGAAAGGAGACTCATTTTTCCTCAACATACTACTCTTTCAGATGAAATGGTCAAGTCATCCAATTTATTAAGCAAACCGGGTAAGGATAGGAAAGATGTACATATATTGCCAAGGTATGATTTTTATTTATTTCTTCCATCTTTACTAGCAAATTTACACTCTTTTCGTGTTTATTGCTACTATCACCCGCACTTGATCCCAAGTGGGGGGAATGACACCCTATTACACAGTAAATAAGGGTGGAGTCAGGCTCGTGACTCAAACAAAAACAAGCGCTTCGTGGGAGGCAACCCATGCTTATCTTTTTTTTTTTTTCTTTTTAGTTTATTTTATTTTCTTGTGTTTGTTTTTTATTTGTTTTTTCTGCATGACTGTTGTTGCTGTATTCTGCTGATACAAACGATACGGCGCATCTGTATTCTAGATGCGGCGTATTGCGTTTTAATTTTATATGCAGCGCATTTAATAATTCGAGTACGGCGCATCTATCCCCTAGATACGCCGTATTCTGTTTTTAATCAGAAAAAAATTTTAAACCATAACCGACATACGACGCATCTGTTGTACAGATACGGCGTATCTAATTATTTATTAAAAACAGTCTTCGAATTAATAAAATAAGAAGCGACGCATCAATTTCTATCGATACGGCGTATTATCCCATTGCATGCAGTTTAATATTTCCTACAGGTTGTTGATGCGGCGTATCCAATATTCCATGGATGCGGCGCATCGACACTCTGGCCTGTAATTTTTTCGTATTTTTATTTTTATTTTCCTAACCAATGATTAACGAGATGCTCTCGAGATTCTTTTTCTGTGGTCTCTATATTTTTACAGGTCTGGACAATTGAAGAGGTTGATGAACTCCCACATTTTATATGCTCGCATTCTTACATGGAGGATTATACCGAGCAAATCTCAGGGGAGTTTTCCGTTCTAATTCTTTTAATTTCCTGTTTTTAATTTCAAATTAAACAACGAGGACGTTGTTTATCTTAAGTGGGGGGATGGAGAATTAGAACGTTTACTTGTCATTATTTTTCAAAAATATGCTTAATATGTACTTAATATGCTTAAATTTAAAATTTTTCTAGCATGCTTTTGTTTAATCTAAGTTGCATAGCTGCACACATAACCTTATTTTTAAAAATTGTGAACTTATCAAAATTCACAAATCTATGAGTGTGCCGGTGACTTGTAAACTTTAGAACTTGGCTTGTATACTATTCGAGACCACCATAATAAGTATTATTTTATATAATTGGAATGACTTGTCTAACTTGGTAAATTTCTAGGATTACACCCAAATAGCCTATTATATGTTATGTGTTATTAACTAACTACACTGGTTAGTTAACCCCCGTATAAACCCTTTTGTTATTCTCATTTTTAGAGTAAGATACCCCTAGAAAAACACTCAGAGCCATTCTTTTCGTTTCTTACACCTTTGTTAAAATGTTTCGTTACACCCTTACACCTTAGCCTACCCTGTAGATTAGAATTCGTGGTTTGGTTAATTGCTTTAGGCAAAGTGTGTTTCCTTACATTGCCTGTGTTCGCGTGCGTAATTCATTATCTTTGGTTGAGTCAGGAAATTGCACAATGCAATTGGAGTGAAAGTAAATATTGTATATCTTTGAGTTTATTTTTCGTGTGTTTACTACTTTCACTATTACCGTTATTTCTGAAGTCATGAAAAGTATGGAAAAATTATCCAGAATTATCGTTTTGGTGATGTGGTGAAATTTTACACATCTTTGTTTATGTCAATCAAAAAAAAAAAAAAAAAAAAAAAAAAAAAAAAAAAATCGAAAAAATAAGAAAAGAAAAAGAAAAAAAGAAGAAAGTTGGATGTTTGTTTTAACCAACGATGTAAAGTTATGTAAGTGGTCGATATCACCACTAATTGTTGTATATTATATCTATGGATTGAATGGGAGTTGGCAGTTATGGGAACGTCAACTAAGGTTTATTCTTTGATTAAGATCTTGTTGAGTATAATTCGTGTCTACCTAAAGCGTGTGTTTCAAGTGTTAAAGCGTGAGTTATTCAATGATATGAGTCTTATTCATGGGATGGTTGGGATAGTGATTAACCACACTTAGGATTTTAATTTATTTGTTTTGTTTATTTTTATTTTACACCAATTTATATCCCAAATATTATCCATACCCTATATTATTCTTTATCCAACCAAACCTTTGATTTATTGAGATTAGGGATTTGAGCAATCTTAAGTATCGTAGTCGTGGATTCGGCTATGTATTTATGATTTTGTCGCCCTTTTTGATATATTATTATTGGTGAAGTTTGGACCTATCTTTAGCCTATTCGAGTTAAGGATTTGAGCAATTGCAAGTATCGTGTTCGTGGATTCGTCATGTATTTGTGATTTTGTCGCCTTTTCTGGAATTTGAGATCGATAGAGATTAAGGAGAATGATTAACCCTTAAGCCTAAAAACCCTTTTTACCGCTTTAGACTTGTTATTCCTTGGCTTTAGTGGGGGAGATGTGTATACTTGCCAAGCTTATGATAGAATATTCGTCACGACTGGACAGTTAAACGATTAGATTTGCTTTTATCAAAAACATTTTATTTTATTTCTAATTCGTTAAGTGTTTGGTTGTGTGATTATGATGAAACGAATACATGCTTAAATATAAAAATAAATCCTAATATCTTTTAGGATACATTTTCATAAGTTTAATCTAAGGTTTACTTGAGGACAAGTAAAGTTCAAGTGGGGGGATATTTGATGACATCAAATAACGACATATTATTAGCATCATTTATCCCATATTAATGACTTGTTTTATATCACTTTATATGAGAATTGACACTTAATCGTTTACTTTTGTAATTCTCAGTATAAACAAGCATTTGGTGAAAGTTAATGATTTCGGACGGAAATTGGAGCAAAATGAATCAAGTTGGAAAAGTCTGCTGAATTGAAGAGATTAAAGACCATTGCCTGACTTTGAAGCATGCGCCGCATCTGATTTTATCATGCGTCGCATATGAAACTTTGGTCAACGAAGAAGAACCAACTTGTTCTACTCCAGATACGCCGCATCGGACCAATCCGATGCGCCGTATTGGCCATACACAATCCTTACCAAAGAAATCAAGTGGAGATTAGAAGCTTAATGAAGAAGTCAAGATTACAAGTCGACACTTGAAGATGCTTTCGTATTTTGGCCATAAAATCTTCATCCGGACTCCGATTTAGTTGATTCAAGCGGCCACGCGAAGAGAAAAAGAAAATCTATCTGAATCTGAAGGAGATGCGGCGCATCTGGTCCTTAGATGCGCCGTATTGGGAGATGAGGCGCATCTGGTCTTTAGATGCGCCGTATTGGGTCAGTTTCAGACTTGGAGGCTACGTTTACTTATAGATGCGGCGCATCTAACTCTCTAGATGCGCCGTATCGACCCAGATTTCAGAATCTATAAATACCGAGCTCATTAACGAATTAGGGTATCATTGGGGACCCTTGGGGTCGTTCCCAGAAGACCAAAAACCCCTCAAAACAGCAGAAGACCTCCTTGAAGATTCAATCATCGTAGAAGATCATCTCAAGAACCTTATATTAAGTTTAATCGTTTGGTTAGCGTATCGTTTTCATTGTGAATTCTTATTCGTTTGCTTTGATTACAACTTTATGTATTGTTACTGAGATTATGGGCTAACACCCTTAGGTGTTAGCCACGTTTATGAAGTTTTATTAGTTTTTATGCTTGTGTTGATGTGTTTACTTTGTTATTGGATTGGGTGCTTATCGATAAAAACTCGTTTATTGCTTATAACTAGTAAAAGTCTATGTAACTAGATTATGAACTTATTGGTTTAATGTGGTAACTTAACTATCTGTAATTGTGGTTACTTTAATTGATCATAAAGTGTAGTAATCCGAATTCTATTAGACGGCTTAGAGGGAACACACCGGAACCGTGCCTTATGCCACTATTAGGACTAGTAGCGCGTAATGCCAAACTAGGTTAGACGGTTTAAAGCGATAAGTTAGTATTGATGCTAGATAGGTCACTATGATCATGTCCTTTTTCCCACCACGATGGTAGGTTATTCAATTGTGACAGGATTAATAATCGGATTGATGGCAAAACAATTGAATGAATTAAAACAAGTAGACATAAGCATGTATAACTATTAGATGGATTAGGCTTGGCTAACCCGTTCTTCTATATATCGATCTATCTTTAGTTTAGTTATTTACTTTCCTGAATTTAGTTTAATTATACACACAAACTCGTGATAGCCTCTCAGGCTAAACCCCCCTTATCTTTAATTGCTTTCTAGTTTAGTTTAGTTAGATTAGTAATTAGAATACCATTAGATCACTTTAGCTTCGCTCCTAGTGAACGACCCTTGCTTACCTAAAAACTATCTACATTGACCGGGTACACTGCTCGTTAGTGTTTAGAGTCTATAGGTTAGTTCGGCAAAATATAAATTTAAAACTTGGTAGTTTATTATAGACCTAAAAAAACACATCACTCACCCTTGGCTTTCTAGCTTCCCCTTTTTATTTATTTTTTTAAAATTTTCTTTTTGGAACTTGAAAATAAGCTAATAATAAGAAACTTTTTGTAAAAGAATTATTTTTAGAATTGAAACAATAAGCCAGAAAAGGCCTGAATAAGCAGACTGCTTATGAAGGCTTAGAAAGAACTCTAAGCTAGGTTGATAAGCTCTCACACAAGCTTTTCTAAGCTTGTGTGAACTAAATAAGTAATAAAATCTAAAAAGCAAACTAAAAAGCCAATGAAAACAGAAAAAGCAGATCTAATCAAGCAAATAAGCACATGAAAAGAAAATAAGCAACTAGTCTGATGTGCAGACCCAAACCGCCCTCTGAGGCAAAATTTGAGCTTAAAGATAAGCAATTAGATCACAATGAGAAACCACAAAAGCTGAATATAACTAAAGTTCATCAACCAATAAGCTATTAGAACAAAAGTTAGACCCTAAGGAGCTTTTAGAGAGCTAATTAATAAGCTGAGAAAAAGGGCTTTTGAGACAAAAGTCTACTGATGCAAGGGTAAATTCTTACTGATCAGGCACTTTTAAGCTATTGGTTAAGCACTAATAAGCTGAGAGAAAGGATGAAATCTAGAAAACAGCAAAGTGCAATAAGCAATCTACTTGGAAAGTGAAAATTAAGCACTATTAATAAGATTTTAAGCACTAAAATGACCTTAGAAAAAGCTATATAAGACTGCAATGGAAATAAGTTTCTGAGGTCAGTTTTTGACAAAACTTGACCAAAAAGCCACAAAACTATATGGAATGCAACCAACTCTCTAAAATTAACTTAACACACTTGAATGAGCATAAAAACTACAATTATGAGGGCTTATCACTGAATTTCTAATATTAAGCCAATACTAGCAGTTTGGAACCTCAAAACTTACAATTGCAACTTAAAACTACAAATCCCATTAAATCAGCTCAAAACAACCAAAACTCTACTTATATCAATCAAATTCGGCTAAAAAAAAGTCAAACCAACAGGTCAAAGTCCACAAAATAGCCAAAAAGTCAATAAACAAGCTTATGCCAAACACCCCTTAATATGATTCCAAAACTGATTTTAAGCTTGTTTATAATTTCAAATCCACATTTTCTTAAAAACAGATCAAGACTAAGTACTTATGAATGATTATAAGCAAAAATCAATATAAGACAAGTGCTTATTAGGGAGATAAGCTACAATGCTATTAAAGACCTCAAATAGACAAATAAGCTCAAATCAATCAATTACTATGAAATAAGATACCACAGCAACAAAACAACTTCAAATAAGCACAAATGATACAAAACAACTCAAATAAGCAATGAAATAAGCAGTAAATCAGAAATAAGCAGTTTAAATAGTAAATTAAAGAAAAATGGAACTTACAAAGTCCTTTGTACAAACAAGGACATATAACTGCTCCCAGAGCTGATCTACAAGCTCCAGCTTGTTAGAAACAAGCTGGTACAGTCCAATAAGCCCTCCCTTTTTGGCTTATAATCCAATAGCTTATTCCACTTTTTAGCATATGTATTTTTGAAGGTGATTAAGTACAATTCATCCAATGACTATAGAAGCTCAAAGTATGCTATGAGAGAGCTTATTTGAGTTCTACAAAGTAATTCAAGTAAGTGCTTATTAAGTGCTTATTTAACCATTAAGTAGCATTTAAACAATAAAGTAAAGTAGAAAAGGCAATAAGATAAATTGAACTATTAATAATAACTAAAAAAAAAAGAGTACAATGCTTAATTAAAAACAGAAAATAAGCTTAAAATAAGTTGTTACAAATAAAAACGATTAAAAATAAAGCATAAAAGAAAGAGGTGTTTAGTGTGAGTGAAGTAAGCTCTATTTATAGCCTTCAGGGGAGCTTCTAGGGTTTCATCAAATCAATCCCAACCCTCCATCCTTGATGTCGACACCTTTCCCATCATCTCAGCCATTCATCCAATCGCCACATAGCCACAACCAATAGGAGAGCTTTATTCTGCCAACATGGCCTTTTTATGAGCTCATATCCAGATTTGTCAGTCCTTCTAGAAGGGGTAAGTACATACGGTGAGGTGGGTAAATCCTGGATAACTTTGGAGAAGGAGGGTGAACAGTAACAATAAAAAGCACCCTTTTTGCCTTGTGTTTGACCGGGTATTAATAAGCTTTGACTTCGGGTTAAAACAAGGGGTCGGGTTGGGTATCTGGGTTATAATAAAAGGACGGATTGGGCTCGGTTTTATATGATATGGGATTGGGCCACACTTATATAAGGATCCGGATTTTGGATTTAAGGTTTTATAAAATTTGAATTTGGGATTTATAAATGATCCACAATGTAGAAAATTGTCCCTGGCTTTGTCTTTTCACGCTCTTTCCAATCTCGTGCTCGGTTTCGTTTGTTTTGTCTTTCTTTTTGTCATTTTCTTGTATCCATTACCTGCATATGCACAAACACAAAAACAAACATATATATGGCATTTTTGGTCAGTTTTTGGTCTTTTAAGTCCGATTTTCATAATAAAAAAGGTATGTGAATTAACACATACCAAAATCCCCCAGACTAAGGTATTGCCATGTCCTCACGCAATGTCATCACATCACGCTTTTAAAACCAAAAATTTCAACCTCTTTCTACTAAAGATTTTGAATGTAGCAAAATGTTCCAAAAAAGAGATTAAGAAATCAATAGTTCCAAAAACGCCCCGTTTGACCATTTTATTAAATATACCAACTTTTTGCACTTTTTTTTATATGACGGGATGTTGACCTTCATTATTTCACAATAACTTTTAGGATCACGGAGTAAGAAGCACTTTTCATAAAAAAAGCATCCATATGGATAAAATTCATCGTCCTTGACTTTTCACGAGTCCCCAAACTAAGCTTAAAAATGAAATCATTGTTAAACACAAGTTAGATGCCAACACTACCCATGGATGCTAATTGTGTACGCATAGCTACTCCTTGCTCCCTTATTCCTATTTTATCTAAGTATTTTATGGAAAATGGATTTTTCTTGGTTTTCATAGATTTTTAGTCCGATAAAGGCACTAAGTTTAGACGCTAACTAGTTTAAAATCCTTCCCTCGAAAACCGTTGCCCATAAAAATGAGGTCCACATCAAAGGTCCTGATTTAACATGATTTTGAGGATATCCTTTTTATTACGAACGAAAAAACTCATCTACGAGTCCAAAGACAGAAGCTTTTATTAGGATATCCCCGGATTCGAAATTTGGCCTTATTATTATTATTATTATTATTATTATTATTATTATTATTATTATTATTATTATTATTATTATTATTATTATTATTATTATTATTATTATTATTATTATTATTATTATTAAGCATATTAGCCCTCGACCCTTTATAACAACTGCAACAACGGGAGCGAACCGTCAAAAAATAGTAGCCTATTATGACCTTGGGAATTTCCCCTGCCTTTTTGAAGTCTGAGTCAACGGGAGCGAACCGTCAGGAAACAGAAAACTTTTATCGGCTTTGGATTATTATTATTATTATTACCTCCACCCTTTAAACAACTAAGTCAACGAGAGTGAATCGTCAAGAAACAGTAGTCTTATTTTGGCTCCCCATTTTTTAAATATAAATTAGGGGCCAAATCCCGAGTCCTGCGGTCTTTCAACATCCGAAACAATAGCACGTACTATCAGGAATCAGTTGTATTATTTCCCACAACACTGGCAGTACCTAGATGTGTACCCAATTCTTATAAGCAAGGATTATCTAAAGAAGGAGTAAAAACTAATTATCGCCAAAACTGTGCACCTTTAATTATTTAAAAATTTATATTTTTGGGTTTTTTAACTGATGGGAGAAAAAAGTCACAATTAACCTCGATGGGCTCTAAAGAGATCCAACTACTCCACGCTTAGCATTTAACTTATTTTTAACTCTATCATTTCTCGTTCTTCGCAAATTTAAAATCTTAAATAATAAGATCCGCGAATGCTTAGTCTAATAAAATCAAGATGCGCATATTTAAAGTCAATTATGGAAACTTGCAAACTCTAGAAAGAATTCGCGTTTTATAGCTTTTTGTATAAGAGACTAGCACAACTTTCAATTATAAATGTTAAGGGGACAAGCTACAGCTCAACACACTCGATCAAGTCAAAATTTTATTCCTACTCTCACCAACGGAAAGTCAACAATGTGTCAAAACACTTATAATATTTTTGCAAAAGTTTTTAATTTTTTTTTTTTTTTTTTTTTTTTTTTTTTTTTCCATTTTTTGGAGGAAAAACGGGGTTGCAAGAGTATAAGGCAAATGCAAGGCAAAATCAAATCAAAACATTACCCCCCCCCCCCCAAGACTAAAACGAGACATTGTCCTAAATGTTTTGAGATAAGGGTCATCTTATGCAAATCTAAAGCCGTTTATTAATTATGCTAATAGATAAACATTAGTCGAAAAGATATAGGATATCGGATTCCCCAATAAGCACTGAAGGATGAAACTCGAGTGGAGGAAAGACAAAACCACGAGCACGAGAGTCTTCATAATACGGGCAAATCCTGGACATAAAACAAACAAACACGAAACACGAGAAATGGAAGAGGAGGACCTCTTCACGTCACATTTATTAGAAAATAGAAAGAAGATAGACACGGGGTGCCTCCCGACAAGAGCTTGTTTATTATCGAGTCGCTAAGCTTGACTCGCCCCGAATTTAGTTGTCCATGGGGAAAGTTTGGAGATCCGGGACAACCATGGATGGTATGTCCCCTCCAAAAGAATGCTTGAGCCTATGACCGTTCACCTTGAAGTTGGGGCCGTCGGGTTGAGATAACTCGATTTTTCCATAAGGGAAAACTTGAGCAATGGTGAACGGCCCAGACCAACGGGTTTTTAGCTTGCCCGAGAAAATCTTTAATCGAGAATTGAAGAGAAGGACTCGATCACCAACGTTGAAAATGCGGTTCTTAATTTTGGAGTCATGAATCTTCTTCGTTTTCTCTTTGTAGATTAAAGAGTTCTCATAGGCTTGATCTCTAAGTTCATCTAATTCATTCATTTGAATCTTTCGGTGATCACCCATGGTCTTTAGGTCAAAATTACAATGTTTCAAGGCCCAGTAGGCCTTATGTTCAAGCTCAATGGGCAGATGACAAGCCTTTCCGTAAACCAACTTATAAGGAGTACACCCAATGGGTGTTTTGAAGGCGGTACGAAAGGCCCATAATGCATCATCTAATTTATCCGCCCATGAGGACCGATTTTCACCTACGGGCCTTTCTAAGATACATTTCAAACCACGATTGGAAACCTCGACTTGACCGCTCGTTTGCGGGTGATACGCGGTAGAAATATGGTGAGTAACTCCATATTTAAGCATGACTTTTGCAAACTGGTCATTGCAAAAATGAGTACCGCGATCACTTATAATAGCATGAGGAGTTCCAAATCGGAAAAATAGACTCTTTAAAAATTTCACAACAACTCGGGCGTCATTAGTGGGGAGCGCCTTCGCTTCAACCCATTTTGACAAATAATCGACGGCCACGAGGATATACTTATTCCCTCGAGAAGACGGGAATGGACCCATGAAAGCGATGCCCCAAACGTCAAAGATCTCGCAAACTTGAATTGCATTTTGAGGCATTTCGTCCTTTTGCGAGATTTTTCCTTGACGTTGGCAAGAGTCACATGACTTCACCAAGTCGTGGGCATCACGGTAAATATTCGGCCAATAAAAACTGAAATCAAAGACTTTTTTAGCGGTGTAGCTGGTACCATGATGTCCCCCCGTGGGTCCATTATGGCAAGCCGTGAGAATGTCAACGGCTTTTTGGCAGTGAACACATCGTCTAATCACTTGATCGGCACAAATCTTAAACAAGTAGGGGTCGTCGCAAAAATAATGTTTGACATCCTTAAAGAATTTCTTCTTTTGTTGGGATGACATCCCTTTCACAATAAAATTCCCCGCATGGTAATTTGCAAAATCGGCAAACCATGGGGTACTAGAGTCACCCTTAAGCGATATCATGCCAAGTGTCTCGAGAGGAAATGTTTCGGTAATTTCATTTTTCTCGATAACACCTTGATGAGGGTTCTCTAATCTAGACAAATGGTCGGCGGCGAGACTCTCTGCTCCTTTTCTATCACGAATGATGACATCAAATTCTTGGAGAAGGAGGATCCACCGAAGTAATATCGGCTTAGCAAGGAGATACTTGAGAGCCGAATGATCCGTATACACTATGGTCTTTGATAAGACGAGATAAGGTCTAAACTTCTCAAAAGCATAAACAATGGCTAATAACTCTTTCTCAGTAGTAGTATAATGGGATTGAGCATCGGTCATCGTCTTACTCGCATAGTGTATCGGCTGAAAATACTTAGTCTTACGTTGCCCCAGGACTGCCCCAATAGCAAAATCACTAGCATCACACATAAGTTCGAAGGGCAAGTCCCAATCGGGGGCAACTAAAATCGGTGCTTCCGTTAATTTCTTTTTAAGAATTTCGAATGCTTTGATGAATTCTTTAAAGAAGAAGAACGGAGCATCTTTTTCAAGAAGGTGGGTCAGAGGCCGAGCGATTTTAGAAAAATCCTGAATAAATCGACGGTAGAAACCGGCATGACCAAGGAAACTTCGAATTCCTTTGACGGTGGTGGGATGAGGTAGCTTAGCGATAACATCGACTTTGGCTCGATCGACCTCAATCATGGCATTGGAAATCTTATGGCCGAGGACAATGCCCTTTTTAATCATGAAGTGACACTTCTCCCAATTTAGAAAAAGATTGGTGTCTTCACACTGTTTTAGCATTTTGTCTAAATGGGAGAGGCAAGATGAGAAATAATTTCCATAAACCGAAAAATCATCCATAAAAACATCCATTGTTTTCTTGATCATATCATGAAATATGGCCATCATGCACCTTTGGAACGTGCCCGGAGCATAGAATAAGCCGAAAGGCATACGTCGTTAGGCAAACATACCGTAAGGGCAAGTGAAGCTGGTCTTTTCTTGGTCTTGTGGGTCAATTGGGATTTGAAAATACCCGGAAAAGCCATCGAGAAAACAATAAAACTAATTTCCCGCTAAACGCTCAAGCATTTGATCCATAAAAGGAAGCGGAAAATGGTCTTTACGAGTAGCATCATTGAGTTTACGATAATCAATACACACTCTCCATCCAGTGACGAGACGTATGGGATTCAACTCATTTTCTTCATTTGTAACGATGGTCATACCCCCTTTTTCGGTACACAATGAACGGGACTAACCCACGGGCTATTATAAATAGGGTAAATCATTTCGGCATCAAGGAGTTTGAGAACTTCCTTTTTGATAACCTTATGAATTTTCGGGTTTACCCTTCTTTGTTGTTGCACCGCGGGTTTGAAGTCATCTTCCATTAAAATCTTATGAGTACAAAAACGAGGGTCAATACCCTTAATATCGGAGATTTGCCAAGCGATGGCACTCTTATGATTCTTAAGCACTTCTAAAAGTTGGGTCTTCTCCTCACCTTTTAAATCTTTAGCAATAATGACGGGAAATTTGTCGATATCTTCTAAAAAAGCATATTTGAGATGAGGAGGTAAATCCTTGAGCTCGAGCTCCGAAGGATTAGACGGCTTAATTTCTTTTATCTATTCAATTTGAATTTCCTTCGGAGGGAGAGAAGGTGATGGATCATCATTGAGTAACTTCACGAGGAGAAGAATGTCTCCCTCCGGATCAAAGTAGGTATCATCAATTTCTGGTGAAATTGAATCATCAGAAGCAAGAAAAGCATCGACCTCTTCCAAGAGAAAATTATTTCCCTCAAACGGAGTGAGGGAAGGGGAAGAGTCGGAAATGATAGGTTCAGAAGACGGAATGGGATTGCCACTCGGAGAGTTTTTTGAATATCCAAGAACTGCTTGAACATACTCCTCAGAAGCAATATCTATGATATTGATTTGATTAACCGATTTATCATCATAATTGGTGGAGTATCTTGAAGTTTGATCAAGATTAAAAGTCACAGCTCCATCATTAACTCGAAGGGTTATTTCTTGTCCATAAACGTCAATCAAAGCACGCCCCATTCTCAAGAACGATCTTCCTAGAATTAGAGGAACCCGAGGGTCGGCATCAAAATCTACGACAACGAAGTCAGTTGGAAAATGGAACTTTCCTACTTTCACAAAGACATCTTTGGCGACTCCGAGAGGATGAGTAATCGATCGGTCTACTAGCTCGAGTTCCATTCTAGTAGGTGTGAGTTCCGGAAGGGAAAGCTTTTTCCATACGGAAAGAGGCATAAGATTGATGCTAGCGCCAAGATCGGCCAAGGCTAAGCATTCAGCCATTCCTGGAAACTCACATGGAATAAGAAACTTGCTGGGGTCTTCAAGATTTTAGGGAAGCTTTTTTAGAAGAACCGCCTAACAACGTTCATTCAATGGTACTTCTGGTATTAGTAGGAAGCACCGTGTCCTTGGTCACCTCGGTCTCACGGTCCACTACTTTAGGAGAAAAAGAAGTAGTAGTTGGAACCATGGGTCCTTCATAAGCTACACCACTTCGGGTAGTGATAGCACTCGTGCCACCTTTTGGATTAGCAACGGTATTGCTTGTAAGAGATCCCGAACTCAAGGGTTGATTCACTTGCATAAAACTACTCATCATATTCTTCAGCTCATTCGTTTGCCTAGTCAATGTAGTATCTATTTCTTTCCTAAGCTCGACCTTCATATTGTTGATTTGATTCTGCATAGCTCGCATGCTAACGTCATTTTTCTTTATGTAGTTCGAGAAGTCATTATTAGGTCCAACTTGAGGAGGAAGAGGTTGAGGAATTGGAGCTTGGTAATTTTGGTTTCCTTGATTAAAATTCGTTCCACAGTTTTGGTTATAACCTTGATTAGCATTATAACCATGGTTATTTTGATTGAAACGGTTTTGATTGTTTTGAACGGTAGGAAAACCGGGTGGTCCCATTTGGTTATTAGGACGAAATCCTTGATTTTGATTGTAATTTACTGCTGCTGCGGTAGCATTGAAAACGTGGCCATCGGTGGCTTAACAATCACAGTAAGGATGGGGACCACCACAAATTACGCAATTTTTGGTAACAGCTTTTACGGCTCCTGTTTTTGGTTTTGAATCTTATGTTCTCTTATCATACATCGAATAGCATTCGTAAGCTCGGCCATCTTCGATAGATGTGCCGGTGAAGAATAGGTAGAAGCATTCACTTTTGAAACAACCGGTTTGTTTCATGAAGTGGGAACTTTTGATTTGTTCTCGATGATAGTCAAAATATCTCTTGGAGTTCGATTCAAGATATTGCCACCGGTGGCTGCATTTAGCGAATCTTTATCGTTTTATGTTAAAGCATTGTAGAACGTGTCAATTTGGTGCAACTCGGAGAAACCGTGATGAGGGCATTTTCGTAGGAGATCCTTGAATCGTTCCCATGCCTCACCAAAGTTCTCGTCAAACCGTTGCTGAAAATTGGTGATATCATTCTTGAGATTAGTCGTTTTGGACGGAGGAAAGAAATGATTCACGAACTTGGAGACAAGGTCTTCCCAAGTTGTAATGGACCGAGGGGGCTCTTTTTCCAGCCATATCCTGGCTGCCCCCTCTAAAGAGAATGGAAATAGCATCAACTTGATCGCACTATGAGGGACATCCCGATACTTCATTGTTGATGTCAACTTGTTGAACCATCGGATGTGTGCGTCTAGTTTATAAACAGTTTATCGAAATTGAATAAGACACATGTTACGTCTAGTTTGGAATCTAGCTTGTCTAAGTGTCATTCTGAATCTGACGTAATGAATGTTGAATCTTTGAATATTCCTAATGCTATTATGGTTGATGCTTATTGTGTATTCTGTCGTACTAGTATGTTGACTGGAAATCATCAGAAATGCATTGCTAAGACCCTTTTGTCAAGAAAACAGAAACGTACTTCTGGCATTTCCTATAGGTCCAAAACCGCTGCTAAATCCTTTTTAGGAAAACCGCCTCAAGTAGTTTCTAAGACCACCATTGACAAGCCCGTAGTTGCCCCTAGGAAAATCCATTCACCTAGCGCATTCACTAAGAAGAAAGAACAAACTAGTTGGTCGTGGCAGCGTTGGTTGCAATACAAACCTAGTTTTACCGGGGTTCCTAAGATATTGAAAACTTGTATTTCTAACCCAACTGGATCCACTGGTTCCAACCTTCCTGTGTCCTCTCCTTGTGATGCAGGTGGTTCAATTTGTGCTATGGATTGTTGATAGCGGGTGTTCCCGACACATGAAAGGGAATCTAAAGCTTCTAGTAAACTTCTTCGCTAAGTTCATAGGCACTGTCAGGTTCGGGAATGATAATTACGCAGCTATCATGGGTTACGGTGATTATGTCAATGGGAATATCAAGATTAGCCGTGTCTACTATGTCGACGGCGTTGGTCATAATTTGTTCTCCGTCGGCCAATTCTGCGATGGTTATTTAGAAGTGGCTTTTCGGGAGAAAACATGTTTTGTTCGAGATCTTCAAGGAAATGATATGATGAAAGGAAAGCGCGGAACCAGTCTTTATACTATTTCCTTCTCGGATATGACAGCTTCGTCACTAATTTGTCTACTTTCCAAGGCACATCCCACCAAAGCATGGTTATGGAACAAGCGTATGTCTCACCTGAACTTCAAAACCATGACCGAGCTTGCTCGTAAAAAGTTGGTCGATGGCCTCCCAAAATTCAGATACGCCAAAGATCATCTATGTCCCGCTTGTGAACAAGGAAAAAGTACTCGTGCTCACTTTCCTCCTAAACCCGAGCACAGTACTGATCACGTACTTTAACTATTGCATATGGATTTGTGTGGCCCTATACGTGTTCAAACCATTAATGGGAAGCGGTATATACTGGTAATAGTCGATGATTATTCAAGATGGACTTGGACTTATTTTCTTCGCAGTAAAGATCAAGCACCGTCCATGATCATCACCTTTCTCACAAAGATTCAAGTTCAGTTACGCAACACCGTCAGAAAAATTCGCACATACAATGGAACTGAATTCAAGAATCAGACTCTTTGGGAGTATTATGAGAAAGTGGGTATTGAACATCAAACATCCATTGCTCGCAGCCCCGAACAAAATGGTGTAGTTGAAAGACACAACTGAACATTGGTAGAAGCAGCATGAACAATGTTAATCAATGCTCAGTTACCAGATTACCTTTGGGCCGAAGCCGTTTCAACTGCCTGCTACATCCAAAATAGATGCATGATCACCAAAAGGCACACCAAGACACCATATGAACTTGTTCACCGCAGAAAACCAAACATCAATTACTTTCATGTCTTTGGAGCTCTTTGCTATCCAATGAATGATCGTGATGACCTCGGAAAACTGAAGGCCAAAGCGGATATAGGGATTTTTGTCGGTTATTGTGAAAATTCAAAGGGATTCAGAATATGGAACCGTCGTACCAGGGAGATTCAGGAGACTATACATGCTAATTTCGATGAGCTTACCGATATGGCTTCTGAGCAAAACAGCTTAGGACCCGAAACCAACCGTCTTAACTTCCCTGATTCTTCAGCTGCAACCTTCTCTCTTAACCGCAAGGATCTAGAAGACTTGTTTGCTCCATTGTTTGATGACTCAATGGTTAGTCGTGCTCCTGATGTATCCAAAAGTTCCGCTGCACAAACACTTGTCGATAATCATGTACCTGATACACCAGCAACTACAACCACTGCAGTTGCCGAAGATGCACCTCAACCAGAACCATCATCATCTATGGGTCAAACAGCTTCTACTTCTGAGCCTGCAGCTGAAGATCCCCCTCTACATCTTTCTTAAGTGCCCACTCTAGCAGATTATGACGGGAATGCATTCTTTAATCCATTTGCGACGGCTCCCACCATTCCTGATATCGCAGAGTCGTCCTTACGCAATTTGGAACCATCAAATCTTCACCATACCTATCAACATTACCCATCAACACACAAATGGACAAAGGATCATCCCCTTGTAAATGTGATTAGCAACCCAAAAAACCCTGTAATGACACGACAACGACTCCACACAGATGGTGAAACCTGCATCTATGCACTCACTGTTTGTCAGTCCGAAACCAAAAACATTAAAGAAGCCCTTACCTACGACAACTGGATTGAGTCTATGCAAGAGGAATTGGATCAATTCAAGAGGTTGGAAGTTTGGGAATTGGTAGAGAGACCAGATGGGGTTTACGTCGTTGGTTTAAAGTGGATCTAGAAAAATAAGCTATATACGGATGGTACAGTTATTCGTAACAAGTCCCGCTTGGTCGCCAAAGGGTTCAGTCAGGAAGAAGGGATTGACTTCGAAGAATCGTTTGCACCAGTGGCACATCTTGAGGCTGTTAGAATGTTCCTGGCATATGCTGCTCACAAGAACATCACGGTATGCCAGATGGACGTGAAGACGGCATTTCCTAACGGTCAACTCCGGGAAGAGGTGTGCGTTTTACAACCAGAGGGGTTCGTCAATCAAGAGCATCCAAACCACGTCTACAGACTCAAGAAAGCTCTCTACGGCCTTAAACAAGCTCCGAGGGCATGGTACGACAAACTGTCTGCATTCTTATTAGCCAATCATTTTACTAAAGGATCTGTTGACCCGACTTTATTTATACAAAAACACGGGGAGGATATTCTCATTGTTCAAATTTATGTAGATGATATCATTTTTGGATCAACTCATAAAAAATATTCAAACGCTTTTGCAAGACTTATGAAACAAAACTTTGAGATGTCCATGATGGGTGAACTCAAGTTCTTTCTAGGACTGCAAGTTCATCAATCACCCCGTGGTATATTTTTAAGTCAGTCCAAATATGCATAGGAAATATTGAAAAAGCATGGCATGAATACTTGTGACACCTATAATACCCCTATGTCTTCCTCATCCCCAAAGCTAGATGCTGACATACATGGCACACCCATTGATCCTAGGAAATATCGTAGTATGATTGGGTCTCTCATGTATCTCACCGCTAGCCGGCCGGATGTTGTATTTGCCACGTACTTATGCTCCCGTTACCAGTCTCGACCAACTGAACGTCATTTGTCTGCTGTTAAGTGGATCCTTCGATACATAAAGGGAACCATTCACTTGGGGATCTGGTATCCGAAGGATTCCGGGTTTGAACTTGTTGCTTTCTCAGACGTTGACCATGCAGGTTGTTTAGACACGAGAAAAAGTACGTCTGGGGGAGTACAGTTTCTAGGTGACAAGCTCGATTCTTGGCAGTCAAAGAAGCAAGATTGTACATCACTGTCGTCTACAGAATCAGAATACGTCGCCATGTCTGCCTGCTGCGCTCAAGTCATTTAGATGCGATCTCAGTTGATGGACTACGGATACGTGTTTAACAAGATTCCGATGTACTACGACTCCAAGAGTGCCATCGCTATTTCATGCAACACAGTTCAACACTGCAAATCGAAGCATATTTCTCTTCGACATCACTTTGTCAAGGAGCATGTGGAAATGGGTACAGTTGAATTATATTTTGTGGGTACTGAACACCAATTGGCGGATTTGTTCACCAAAGCCTTGCCTCATGCAAGATTTGTGGAACTAGTTCACCAAATTGGTATGCGATGTTTGACTCCTGATGATTTGGAAAACTTTCTCAAAAACAATTAATCAAGAGTCACATATCAAAATTATCTTTGTAAATATTTTTGATAAAAACACAACAATTTGTTCATTTTAAACCGTTAACAATTATTTTTGAACAAGTGTTGAGGGGGAGACAAATATTAAACTTTCAAAAAAAAATTGTACTTGCATAATTTTCAAAATTGTTGCTTCAAAAGGAGTGGTGGTGATATTATTTGTGAATAAATAGAGTGCCAATTTGCTAAGTTGGTAAAAGTTAGTTGGTTAAGGTGTTTAAGGCTAAAATATAAAGTTTGAGGACTACATGTGTAAAAATCACCAAAGATTAAAAAGTTTAAACAAAAAGAAAACAAAACACAGTAAATGCACATTTACTTTATATCTGACAATCTCACCCACCGTATTCAATACTTACAACCACCTCATCCACGGTCAGAATCTAATATGTAGATCTGATCAAGATTTTTCAAATTTGTGAGTAAATTTATGCTTAATATTTGATTATAAACAAAGGTTTTAACGGATTCTAAAATTCAACGGTTAGATTTGCCACAATTGCTTGTTTTACATCTAGGGTTTATACGAAAATCATATTTCTTGATTTTGAGCGATTATGATGATGTTTGTTAGTGGGATTTGTTTGAAATGACGTTCTAAACATAATGTGCATGCTTAACTTAACCTAGAATCATAAATCTTGCATGTTCTTAGTTTAGGGTTTAAGCGAACGATTTGGGAAAAACTGATTGGTTGTGTTTGAGTGTAATTAAACCATCAAATTAGTATTATTATGCCTCGAATTGAATGTTTGTACCTTTAATTTACACCCAAAAATATCACAAGTGTGAAATTTGATTGGTAGGGTTTAAGGACACGTTAAGTTTGGATCCTGAGTTTTTTTGGATAAAAAATGTTATAACTTGAACATTAGACTCAGAAACATCATTGAAAGCTATTGGAACAAATATTTGATCAAAAGGCTAACAAATTTTTCAACTACAGTTGTTATCGAAAATCCTTGTATAAGGGTTTATCGAAATTGCCAATAATTATCGCAAATGTGATTTTGATGCGTGGGTTTTGCAACCTTACAACAGGTTTTACCTCTCGAGGGATCTCAAGAGGCTTACAACCCCACCAGGCAGTGTACCTGACCGATGTAGTATAGTGTAGTGGTAAGTACGGGGGATTGATCGTTCTCCACAGGGAATAGTGTTCGTTAGGTGTGAAAGGCTACTCTAATTAGGTCTAAGGGTTGAGGAAGATTCTTTTTATGTTTTTTATATTTTATAAAAGCAAGTAAAATCTCGGGTTTTGAAGGAGTGGGCGGAATTAGTTGCTAGTCAACTAACCCAATTTACTACAAATGCAAATAAAATAAAATAACAAAAATGAAAAGTGGTGAGAAACTTATGTGTAGAGAAATGTGTTTACTTAGATTTCCTTACTCCCTAACTATCTTTTACCGGTTAATTAGTGTGTATTAGTCGCGTGGATGACGGGTGTATTCCTTAATACCATTCGTGGGGTGGCGTACTTACTTCCCCAAACTCTACAAGCTCCTACTTCACTCCTATGTCGAGCCGGCTAGGAAGCTCCTAACATGGGATCACTAGAATTCGCTTGTGCATTAAATACAACCATAAAAACCTTTAGTACGCGTTTGGTTCATGTTTCTTAAGACGTTCAAGCAAGTTACCGAATAGGAAGTTAGCCAGTTTTCTTAAGCCTAACATAGATAAACAATCATCCAATACAACTAACAACACACTAACAACCAATAATCAATAGCTAGGTTTCATTAGATCTAAGCAAACACAAGATAAATTTAGCCTAACATATTAAACAAAAGACAAGCATAAGATAGAATCAAACAACACATAGACATATTGAATGATTAATTGATAACTTATCTTTCAATGAAACATGAAAGATCTCAAGGCAAGAAGCCCTGAAAAAGTAGCTAAAATCGTCTTAGGGTTTTATCCCAAAATTCCACACACTAAGCTCTCCTTAATGACAAAAAATTAGAAAACTATATATAGACTTTGACATCTGACGGCGTCACCTTATGCATTGTGACGCCGTCACCTCGCCGCTTTTAGGGTTCCCGGATGACCATCTTGACGCCGTCCCTCTTTAGCTCTACCAAAATCCATTCTGGCTTATCAAGGCTTGACGCCGTCGGATCATGAACGTGACGCCGTCCCCTTATGATTTAAGCCGTGACGCCCTTGATTTAGTTAAAGCGTGACGCCGTCAGAATTCTCATGCAAACTCACTGGCCCGTCATGAGTAAATTACACATCCAACTTTTCTTGCCAAGGCATGACGCCGTCCCATGTTAATTGTGACGCCGTCAAGAGTAACTTTTAGCCGATTCTTGAGACTTTGCCGTTTTCTTCACTTTAATGCTCCAAAAACGTCCAAAATGCCTCCTTTTCCAGATTTCTCCTCAAAAGTACCTAAAATGACAAAAGGAACGATTTAGGGCAATATTTGATCAAATAAATACGATTTAAGGCTTAAATGACCCCTTAAAAGCGGTACACTTTTCGCCTCATCAAATACCCTTACACTTGAGATTTGCTTGTCCTCAAGCAAATGCGCTTTTATTCTAATCAAAATTTAAGTTAGGGGTCATTTAATGCAAACATAAAAGTAATTACAACAAATAATCGTTCCACTTCAATCATAATAAGCACGGAGATTATAAACTAGCACCTCACAAGTAGTGTTTAGATACTCACATCTCTCAAGTGTCATCAAAATAAATCTCATAAATGAAAACGGAAAATATCTCTCACTACCTGTCATAGCAAATAGATTACCATAGGCTTGGGAAAGGATCGAAAACCTCCTCCACTAGGCGTAAGCACCTAAGATAAACTATCAAAGAGGGCTTTTAAATGGGTTATAACGTTAGGTGTAGGGAAAAGGAAAACACGGTTTTGTTGGATACGGGATATTTTACTGGTGGCGAGTTAAAGATCTTGATTAATTACATGTACTATACAATGTTGCTAAGCCAAGACTAGACTCGATCTAAAGCTAGAAACAAAATAACATAAACATAAAATAAACATAAAATAAAATGGGATGGTAGTCCGTATGTTTTTTCTATTTTTCTTTTTCTCATTTTTTTGTATTTTTCTTGATTTTTTCGATTTTTTTTTTTTTTTTTTTTTTTTTTTTTTTTTTTTTTTTGCATACACTTTTACCCTACCATCCAAAATAATAAATCAAAGGGGCGTTGCATCCCCTTACACTTGAACTTTTACATAACTTTACAATTAACTATTCTAATGACTCGAGTTAAGATAATTGAAAAACTTGGAGTACTTTTAAAATATTTAGCACATATGGGGGTAATAAATGATGTTCTTCCCCATTACTCCATTACACTAGTACTTTACCCATGAGTCCCAATCGTCCCAAAACAATATGTACAAGGATATGACTCGACTTAGCAACCATGTAATCAATTAGATAATTAACTTGGGTTTAAACAAATGTTGTCACAATAATGCACTAAAAATGAGTGCATACAAGGTAGGCTAAGGCGATTTGGGTGTACATTTTAGTGGGGTGTAACAAATTCTTCCTTTAAGTAAAATGCTTAAAGGTCGAAACGAAAAGATAGGCTCTGAGGGGTGTACTAGGGGTATCGTGTACTAAAAATGAGTACAACGCAAAGGGTGTGGGAGAATTACTTGACCAATGTAGCCAACGTAATTATAACAAAAACACAGGTGTAAAACAATGGGTTAATCCTAATGCCTCTTATCATGTAGTAAATCTAACTACACGAATGTAGTCTCACTTGTGGCCTCGGAATGGTCCTAACGCAAGTTCTAGAATCTAAGTGCTACCGGTACACACATCATAGCATAAATGCTTTTCCTACCAATTCTAGGGGCGAACCTCACATATTTGGGGGTGGAAAATTTTTTAGTGGTACGGTTTTTGTGCTAGTCATATAACTCCTATCCGTGAGACGCTCATTAAGATCAAAGTTTCACTCCTATATGTTGTAAAAAATTTTAAATTTGGCACTAAAATTACCTTAACAAGTATTTCTCTCAGTTTTATTACACATCTACTATTAAACAAACAAAAATCAAGCGTAATAGCATTCTCTAATCGTACTTTTACCCTCCCCTTACACTTAAGATGAACATTGTCCCCAATGTTCAAATAACAAGATGTAAAAGCATAAAGTAAAAGAATGAAATCAAATACTCCCCTGATTCGCTCGTTGGATAATGAAATTACACGGTTAAATCTTCCTCCAAAGAGAATGTTGAAGCTCCATGACTAATGCATCGCCATAAGCTTGATTCAAAACATTTCCTTGTCCAAAATAACCTGTTGAACCTGAGAAAACAAACACGAAAACCTGCATAACATCGGCGGGATAAAATCTATATATAAGGATATAATGCTTGTGGAATGATAACTTTGCAGATTCCTGGAGATTATAAGTTGGAGATTTTAATAAAAACTTTTTATGAAAACAAAATTTTCAAAAATTTCTGGAAATTAAATCTGACGCCGTCAGGTTATAACCCCTGACGCCGTCATAAATGACCTGACAAAAATTTTCGTTTTAAGTTTCCGGAAAATTTCTGGAAAAACCTTTAACTTACTTCCTGGAAATCCTGCAAAACATCATTATGACTCGATACAAGCATTTGACTCAAACAAATACGGATATGTATGTTAATTTATTATTATTACGATTCATGTTCATATGTGTTCTAATAAACCAATTTAGATTTCCCTTACACTTATCTTTTGCAAAATACCTTTATATGTAGTTAAGACGAAGTTAAAAACAAAATAAAGCATTTTCACAAATTACTTTTGAACATGAATCAATAATAATAAAAATTAAACATACATACGGAAGCAAATAAAATCAAACAAACAAATAAATAAACACACAAAGCAAATAAAACAAATAAAGATTGGGTTGCCTCCCAAGAAGCGCTTTTCTTTATTAACGAGTCTTGTAGCTAGACTCAAAGTAAGGCTCATCTAGTGTCGCTTATGCTCACGTACCCGAGTGTGAGCCATCTAATTGTTGCCTCATCTTTCTTGTATTCATCATTTAGCTCCAAACATCCATGATAATATCTCTTATTTTTCTCATGTGGATATTTGAGCCCCTTCCTCTTATCATTCTCACTTAACAAGTCGATAGGCATAATTCTATTGCAAGACTCAATGGGGTAGTTCTTAAACCTAGGATGTGCTCGGGGCATTTGATAGACAAAATCCTCATCCCCATCCGAGAATGTAATTAACCCGTCCGCAAGTTTTTCGTCAAGGTTGGTCAACCTTTTAAAGGGTTCTCCAAAAATGACTTGGGTTAATTTGTCATCGATAAATTCTCCTAAGTTCTCCATAACCATAAAATCCACCAAATACACAAAACTTCCTACGAACACGTGTAGTGGCTTAATCCTAGCAACAATGTTATCTCCTAGATATTCAAGCTCATCTACCATGATTTTATTATAATTAGCGCGAGAGATAATGTTCATAGGCAAAGATGAGTTAAGATAAGCATAAAAGTCATGATAACCAATTTTACACGGAAATTGCATGTTAAAGAGGCTATCCTTTTCGATCTTAGTCCTAGGGTCAACATACTTAAAGGGATCAATTTCCTCTTTTCCCCATTCCTCGTTAACTACTTCTCCATTACCGATATCCTCATCGGAGTCTGAGTAGTAAAATGGACTAACATAGTCATTCTCATGGTCAGACTCCTCCATCTCAGAATTGTTATCAAAGTGGTGGTCGGGTGAAAGGTTGTTGTTTGCTACTATGGGGGCGGGAACGGGTAGTTGAAAATTTGCACGGCGAAAAACACGAATAACAGGGATCAAATGACCAATGTTACTCATGCGGTAAGTGGAAGGTATCACAAACAAAAGTACAAAGAAATAAGATAGACTAAAGAAAATCTAGAAAAATAAAATAAAAATCTCACTAGAAAGGAATCTAGTGAGTAGACCTAATAGAAATAAAAATTCAACCTAAACAATAACTATTCCCCGGCAGCGGCGCCAAAAACTTGATGCGTGGGTTTTGCAACCTTACAACAGGTTTTACCTCTCGAGGGATCTCAAGAGGCTTACAACCCCACCAGGCAGTGTACCTGACCGATGTAGTATAGTGTAGTGGTAAGTACGGGGGATTGATCGTTCTCCACAGGGAATAGTGTTCGTTAGGTGTGAAAGGCTACTCTAATTAGGTCTAAGGGTTGAGGAAGATTCTTTTTATGTTTTTTATATTTTATAAAAGCAAGTAAAATCTCGGGTTTTGAAGGAGTGGGCGGAATTAGTTGCTAGTCAACTAACCCAATTTACTACAAATGCAAATAAAATAAAATAACAAAAATGAAAAGTGGTGAGAAACTTATGTGTAGAGAAATGTGTTTACTTAGATTTCCTTACTCCCTAACTATCTTTTACCGGTTAATTAGTGTGTATTAGTCGCGTGGATGACGGGTGTATTCCTTAATACCATTCGTGGGGTGGCGTACTTACTTCCCCAAACTCTACAAGCTCCTACTTCACTCCTATGTCGAGCCGGCTAGGAAGCTCCTAACATGGGATCACTAGAATTCGCTTGTGCATTAAATACAACCATAAAAACCTTTAGTACGCGTTTGGTTCATGTTTCTTAAGACGTTCAAGCAAGTTACCGAATAGGAAGTTAGCCAGTTTTCTTAAGCCTAACATAGATAAACAATCATCCAATACAACTAACAACACACTAACAACCAATAATCAATAGCTAGGTTTCATTAGATCTAAGCAAACACAAGATAAATTTAGCCTAACATGTTAAACAAAAGACAAGCATAAGATAGAATCAAACAACACATAGACATATTGAATGATTAATTGATAACTTATCTTTCAATGAAACATGAAAGATCTCAAGGCAAGAAGCCCTGAAAAAGTAGCTAAAATCGTCTTAGGGTTTTATCCCAAAATTCCACACACTAAGCTCTCCTTAATGACAAAAAATTAGAAAACTATATATAGACTTTGACATCTGACGGCGTCACCTTATGCATTGTGACGCCGTCACCTCGCCGCTTTTAGGGTTCCCGGATGACCATCTTGACGCCGTCCCTCTTTAGCTCTACCAAAATCCATTCTGGCTTATCAAGGCTTGACGCCGTCGGATCATGAACGTGACGCCGTCCCCTTATGATTTAAGCCGTGACGCCCTTGATTTAGTTAAAGCGTGACGCCGTCAGAATTCTCATGCAAACTCACTGGCCCGTCATGAGTAAATTACACATCCAACTTTTCTTGCCAAGGCATGACGCCGTCCCATGTTAATTGTGACGCCGTCAAGAGTAACTTTTAGCCGATTCTTGAGACTTTGCCTTTTTCTTCACTTTAATGCTCCAAAAACGTCCAAAATGCCTCCTTTTCCAGATTTCTCCTCAAAAGTACCTAAAATGACAAAAGGAACGATTTAGGGCAATATTTGATCAAATAAATACGATTTAAGGCTTAAATGACCCCTTAAAAGCGGTACACTTTTCGCCTCATCATATCGCAAATGTGATTTTTATCGCAAATGCAATACTTATCGCAAATGCAATACTTATCGCAAATGTGATTTCCATAGGAATTGAACAAATTCCTTAGACTTCTTCAAGTCTATCGAAATTGGACAAAATCTTTAGAAATTGGCAATATTGGTATAATTTGATAACTGCTATAGTTAAACACGCAAAATCAATCTTAGCAACAAAAGGATCACATGTGTAACATCAAGCTTAAATATTTTCTAACTATCATGTATCCTGCATATTTGTGCTTGATTGATGTTTCAGCATTCTTCAATGGCTGCACCTCAACAACAACCACTCCCAATGCTCACAAGAGCTAAAGTTCTTCCTCGTGGATACAAGGCAGATTTTGGGAACAACAACGCAAGGGTAGATTTTAAGAAGATAAAATGTCCTGAACCAAGCTGCCAAATTGTTGTGGAAGTACTAAAAAAACATGAATGTTGGAGCTTACTGGACAGTTCTGACAACATTCCTGAATTGTATATTCATCAGTTGTGGAATACTTTAGAGCTGGACATAAAACTGAGATACTTCACATGCACACTGGACCGCAAAAAGCTCAAAATTACACCAAATCACCTTCGCAGAGCATTAGGCTTACCCGAACGACCAGAACCAGCTAACAAATATTGGCCTACACCATCCGAAGATGAAGTCCTTAAATTCCTCATCGACATTGGATATGATGTCCAACCGGATACACCACTGACCAATATCTCAAAAGTCAACGCAAAACACATCCCTCAACCCTGGAGAACCATTTACTACATAGTGGTTCGTTCTGTCTCAGGGAGGGACAGTGGTCATGAACATCCGCGGTTATCTCACCTCCAACTCTTCTAGGGTTTAGTGAATCAGCAAAGGATTGACTATGCTGAACTTGTCTGGGAAGACATGATTTTTCAAATGATGAAATCATTCACCAAAATTCCTTTTGTACGATACACCAAAGTGCTCATCAGTCTGTTGCTTGATGAAAACAAAGACATCTCTCCTCGTGTTGGTGATCTAGAGATGCATCTGTTCAGAATGGATAGGACTATCAACTCTATCTACTTTCCCAAAGAGAGCTCACACATGCAAGGAACTAGACTGCCAGAGTCTCTGATGACGGAATCTGTCAAGAAAACTCAATCCTACAAAGATTATGACAGAGCATTCAGACTAGGTCGCGTCGGATTCTTAAAGCTTGGTGAAGAAGGGACTGGATCAACCAAGACCCGTTCAAAGGGGAGTAGTAAGGCTGGGAGTGCTTCAAGTGCTTCTAAGAAAATCAAACCATCCATGGCTAACATCATCAAGAGAAGAGTCAAAGTTGACATTCCAAAGCCACAACCAGAAGAAGGAGGGATTCATGCTGAAAAGGAATCTGATTCAGAAGCAACTGAATCTGAAGAAGAAGTAACCGTTGATATGGATGAAGATGTAGCTACTATTGTTGCAATGGAACAAAGCAAAAAGACTCTGAAAGTAGATGAAGCCTGAAGAGCCGAATTAAGAGTTAAAGAACAAAGGGAATATGAGCTACAAAAAGGAGCTGGAGGTTCTGGAACTGTCAAAGAAGTAACTTCAACCCATACTGATCCGGTTAATCAACCCGGAGGGTCTGGAGTTGTTACAACTACTACTCCTCAGCCCGATTCGGTTATTCAACCCGATAGGTTTGATTCACATTCTGAGGACATTCTTCCACCTTTCAATCCAGTTAATCAACCCGACAAGGAAAGAGAACCTTTGACAGATGAGGAAATTAAGGATGACATGTTCGAAGGGGGTAATCAGGAGCAGTTTGATCTTGATGCACATGTTGTATGGTCTGAATCAGAGGAAGAGGAAATTATTGGGGAGCAGACTACTAAAGCTACAACGAACTAGAAATTGAACACAAGGCAGAATTAGAAAAGAGGAAGGAAGAAGAGAGACTAGCAAAGGAGAAAGAAGAAGCAGAAAAGGAAGCTGAAAACTATATTCAAACACCACCTCTCACTCCGTCACAGCTACAACTCACCGTTTACAAGCCTCAATCTGAGGAACAACCCAAGGAGTTAACTCCTCCTACCTCTCCACCAAAGGATTCAACTCCTCCTACCTCTCCTCCAAAGGAACCAACACCTCCTGTATCACCTCCAAAAGCATCAACTCCTCCTGAATCTTCATCACAACCATCACCATCACCATCAAAAGCAACAACAAAAGAAACTCTCAAGACAATCATTAAAGGCAAGTATACTAAGAAGATTGCTAGGGTTACTCGTGTCGAAGTCGTTTCTCCTGCAGCAAAGAAATTGAAGAAGGCAGCAAAGTTAGCACAGGAAAAGAAAGACAGCATGTTAAGTGACCAAGTAACTGAGATGCAGATTATGGTCAAAGGTCTTTCTGAGCAAGTAAAAGAGTTGCAGGAGAAAAAGAAGAAAATGGATGAACTCCTTGAAGATGATGTCAAAGCTCAACTATTCAAGGAGGCAAAGGCACGCACAATGAAATATGTAAAGCAGTACATGTCAGATCTCATGGAGAAGATTGAAGTGTACATTGACACCAACATTGCGGAAAAAGTTCAAAACATCACAGGATCGATTCCTCAAGACACAGCAACCCAACCAAAGCAACTTGAAGACTTCACAACCGACAAACTCCAACGCGCACTTCTCACCAGACTCACAGCCCTTGCCTCTCCATCTAAAACAGAAATAGCTCTCTATGAGGCTATCAATGCAAATCTGGATTCGTGCAAAGTTGCAGCCGATAAAGGCAAATGTTCACGAGATGAAGAAGACCAGGACCCTCACACCCAATCCAAGAGGTACAAGGGTGAAGGAGGATCTGGTTTACAACTCAAAGAACCCATCGGACCATCAACAACAACCACATCTCAACCACACAAGGCTTCAGAGTCTGAACCTAAGGAGACAGAGCATCACTTTGAGCACTTTGCCACAGAGGAAATGGATTTTCAACAAGAAGATGATCAACCTCACTCACCACCAAAGACCAAAGCTACATCAAGCAAAAAATCTTCCAAAATACAAACTGTAGTTTCATGGCTCGATGATGATGATACACCTAGGAACGAGTTCTTTGATCAGCTAGCAGGTGCTCAAGTACACACTGACGAAGATTCCAGAATGGAAGATAGTACATTTGAGTTTGCTCAACAACTCAAAAGTACTCAACGCATAAAGAAACTGACCAAGAGGGAACTTCGCCAGGTTAAAAATGATGCTTTTAATCTTCTTAAGGACAACTCTTCGAGTGCACCTTAGCTCGAATATCACCTCGAGAACATTGCTCGAGCCATGTCTTCTGAATTCAGCTGGACTGATCCAGACGTGATAGGCAGCAGAGACAGCAAAAACAAGCCATACATCACAAATTGGACAAAGCCTTTACCGGTGATCAGAGTTCACTGCCAGCCAGCCATTCCATATCGTTTCTTATTCAATAAAGATCTGGAGCTACTCATGCACGGGACCAACTGTCAGAAAAAGTATGCTACTTTAATTACTTTGACTCCAGCAGCAAGATACGAACACCCTGCTATCGAGGAAACAGCTACTCATCTCTTTGTTTCCGAGAAAGTGAATTATGATCACGATGCTGAATTAGGAATCTACCACTGGTTCGAAAAAAGAAAGACTTGGTATAAAAGCAAACTAACCAAGAAATCTCCAGAATCAATAAGAAGTGATCTAAGGATTATTACTGTAGTCAGTCTGAAGGGGGACAAGAAGTATGATTATACGTTCCTCTCAGAGATCAAAGTAAGAAGACATGATATGCAACTCTACACGTTCTCTGAAGCAGATTTTCTGGACTTAAGTCTCAACGACCTTGAAGACATCTACCTGATTAAAGTCCAAGGAAAACTGCAACATGTGACACCAGAACTCCAATACGCCTTCAGCACATCTATTCTTCATTTCATCTGAAGAAAGATTATCAAAGAACGTGTAGAAGATCTTCAACTAGGGGTCGAGAGCTACCAGACAAAGCTGAAATTGACTCAACCATTGCTACGTCTTGAGAATATCAACAATGAAGCTCAGTATACCTTCATGAGTCAGCCAACTTTTGGGTTCATCTACAAAAGTGATCAGACTATCAACTGCTTCATGGCATTTCGTGATATTCACAAGTTCTGCGACACCACGTTGAAGAAAGTCCGTGATAGGTTAGTGATTCGGGTTCGTGATCAACAGTTGCAGATGAAAAAGAGATGGAATGCTGATCAGCTGAGACAGATCTACCAGTTTGTGAATAGGATTGAGAGAAGGTTATTCAGAAGAGATCAGATGCGGAGGTTTAAGAGTTATGTTGGAGGTCGCCCATCCTTCCCAGTCAGAACATTCCAAAGACCTGACCCTGTCTACACATCGTTCAAAGACCTGACCCTGTCTACACATAACAGTGCACAACCCGTACTTGTAAAGAAAGGACCCTGAGGTACGCATCAGTGCCTCAATCCTGATCAAAGGAGCGAAAGCTTCTTTCTTATGAGTAGAATTAAACCAGAATTTTTTCTAAGTTTTTCAAAATTCTGCTCATAAGGACAAGTATTCCCTCGTTAAGGGGGAGTATTTGAAAAATAAACTTTGTTCTAAAACAAAAGTTCTTGAATATTCTTCCCACAAAACTCAAATGGCATATTTTTATCAAACGTTTGTCAAAAATATCATAAGTATGCTATTTTTGAGGGGGAGAATAACGATATGATCAAAATATGGTAACTTGCAAGATGAAATCTCATGTGAGCTAGGCTCAGAATTGACCCTCGAATTGACGATAACAAAAGTCAGTAGTCGAAAAGACATATCCGGGACGGGTAATAATTTCAAGCCAGTTTATCTGGTGATGTAAACGTGTCTCGCAAAGGATATGTCTGAGTAGAATGTACCGATTTCGAGCGATTTTCCTTGAATATGATCTGGATGGATAATAATTTCAAGCTAGTTTTACTAGTGATGTAAACGTGCCTCGCGATGATCATGTTCATTGAAAATCAATCAATTCAAAAAGTGCCAACTCTACCCGACATGTGCAAATTTACCTTAATCACTTATGAGCACATGTTAAGGGGGAGTCTTTCTGAAAATCACAAAACTCTCAAAGTGTTAACAAAATATGTTTTCATAATCATAAACACTTTGAGAGATTTTTAAAAGGTTTGGTTATGGCAATAATAGGATAGTCATGGTGATATAAGGTGACTAAGGTTAGGAATAACCGTCCTATGATCCGCTAGAGCCGGAGGGATCTACCCAAGGACAATACCAATAGTCTAGAACTAGAAAGTCCTAGGTATGATTGAAAAATGAGATATGAAATGAAAGGAGAAAGAAGGGGTTGAAGAATTAAAAAGAAAAGTCAAGAAAAGGGTGAAAAGAAATAGCCCTCCATATGATCAACCTTAGGGCAGTCACCGGGTTCAATACATAATCTACTGGTTGATTGGGCATCACCGGTATTGAAGATCAAAGTCGTCATGGACCCAGTGACACACTGCACTAACCTTCTAGCCACTCAGGTGTCTCTCAAAAGGCACTTGTTTCATTTCACACGGAGAACCCTTCATCATCTATCGACCTCTCACTACGAGATGTGTTGATATTGAAAAGGAAGCACTCTGCTCCATGCCTCCGATGACCAAACAAATGTGCACTAATCGAGTCTATAGCCATGAGATTCATCAAAGATCTCTTAGGTACACTTAGTATACACTGGCTGCTCAACAATAAGAATACCAGTTGTAAATCATAGGAGTGTCCTTCGCATATCTTAGCAATCTGCCGAGAACATTCATGAGAGAAACCACTAATGTGATTCTCAGTGATTGAATAGAAATCCTGCCAGGGTCAACATCAAACAGCCCTGATAGCAGGTCACTTTGATAATCCCTTGTGGATTACGCTTGGTGAAAGCTCCAAAATGGTCTACAGTTGTGGGGTGATCTCCAGCGACTCACTGAATCGTGGGTGCACTTCGGTGTGTCTGTGTAAGCCCTTTCGGGGGTATCCGATTCAGAACGGCCAGGATTTGGATTAGAGAAAGTCTTCACACTATGCTGTTGATGATCTCGAAGTCCAAATCTGTTAGTACCGAATGATTTATTGCTAACTGTTTACTTGCAGCAAATCATGAATACCTGGAGTTCCACTACATTTCCATCATGCTCATATCCTGAAGCAAAGTTCTCACAAAGACTATGGAATAACAAAAGCTCAAAGTAATTCAAGAAAAGTAAAAGATCAAATATGCTAACCTTTTACAAGTCTAAGATCAAGCTTATGAAGAGAGAACTACGTGATATATGAAGAACAAAAGTCGAAGAACATATGAGCATGATGGAAACGACGTAAAGACACTAGAACTAAAGACCATTGGAGAACGGCAGATCATTACCATACCATATCATATTAGATCAAGAACAAAGAATAAAGATTATGAAGACGTCAGAAGCCTAAGAAGCAAAGATGACGTCAAGCAACCAAGATGACCAAGACTTAGGGGGAGATTGTTGGGAACACTTTGTTATTTGTAATTCAAGTCTTAGTCATGTTTAGTTAATTGGTTGCTTAAACGATTTGGGCTATATGTTTAGTAGAAAGACCAAGGCACATTAGTAGCCCATGTGCCATGGGAATCCAATGAGCATAATTCTAGAATATGCTTAGAATATGCTAAGCACATGGCGCCCTAATTCTTGCCTATAAATAGAGGCTTAGGGTGTCCTCATTTCTTGTTGGTTTTAGTTACATCGTGCGGAAGCTTTGTCAGTTTATAGAGTGTAATGAAATCATCCTTCTTCTTCTCTTATTCTCTTCTCTAATCTCTCGTTGTTACTTAATCTATTGTTATTAGTTTATACGTAGCTTAGTTGTAGTTGTGTTCGTGGTTAGTAGTAGATTAGATCTTGTGTTATATCGTTAATAGGGACCATCAGATCGTCCCTCTTAAAACTGTGAAATTGGTTTGACGTGATTAGTTGAATTAAATCAGTTTTAAGCTCAAAATTATCGGATAAAATTTGTGGTAAAACGATTGCATCTCCGTAACCCTCGCTGGGTGCTTGGAGTAACTCCGACATCGTTCGAGTATCCGCCATTTCGGTAATCGGAATATCAATAAGAGTACGTAACTCGGGTACGTTTACTCGTTTGTTGCGTCGACGATAACGATGAGTCGGTATTGTAAGAGATTTATCAATTAAGTTCGATTTAGAGTGGGTGAGCATACACTAAAAACACAAAATTTAAAGAAAAATAAAATTTTGAAAAAGAAAATATTTTTGGTTTTTTGAAAGGAAAATATTTTTGGATTTTTGTTGGTTTTTTAATTTTTTTGGTTTTTATAATAATATAAGAAAATAAAATATTTACAAAATAAGACAGTAACTTCATGGGGAAGGGTCTTCAAATCACTAATCTGCAAACGTAACTCGATATTCACTTCACAACTTTCCCGGCAGCGGCGCCAAAAACTTGGTGTGTGTCAAGTTATATATAACCGGAAGTAAGGATTATTCCTGGGTCGTGAGGTTCCGAATGAAGTGTGTATGGAATGGTGAATTTCGTTTGTGATCAGATGATGTGAATAAGTGGAGAATTTTGTGATTATGACTAAAATTAAAAAACATAAACTAAAATGCAACTAAAAAGCATATTAAAAGATGAGCTAAGCACAAATGACAAAAACGCGATTTAAACTAAAAACGAGCCCTTAACGAGCCTTAAAACGAGCTTAGAATACCAAATTCTTAGAAAACTACTCTAGACATGCAAATTTAATTCCTAAAAGTCCTAAATAATAAAAAAGAATTTTAGAAAAAAAGATTTGTATTTTTTTTTTTAATTTTTATGAATTAAAAACTATTTTGAAAAGAAATATATATAAAAAATATTAAACTAAAGAGAAAAAGTACGGAAATTTTCAGATAAATAATTTAAGGTAAGCAAATCCTAGGAAAAATAAAAACTAAGATACTGCTTATTGGAATAAGCAGTTGAAAAGCAAGAGGGAAAAATAAGCTAAAACTGCATGTATTGGTTAAGAATAAAATTATGGCAAATTTAACCAGAGAAGTCCCAAGGGCAGTTGGTGAGTGTGTGGTGTGATAAAGGGTTGAGGCTGGTGAGGTCCAGGGTTCGAGCCTCGGCTCACCCTTGGCTTTCTAGCTTCCCCTTTTTATTTTATTTTTTAATTTTCTTTTTGGAACTTGAAAATAAGCTAATAATGAGAAACTTTTTGTAAAAGAATTGTTTTTAGAACTCAAACAATAAGCTAGAAAAGGCCTTAATAAGCAGACTGCTTATGAAGGCTTAGAAAGAACTCTAAGCTAGGTTGATAAGCTCTAACACAAGCTTTTCTAAGCTTGTGTGAACTAAATAAGTAATAAAATCTAAAAAGCAAACTAAAAAGCCAATGAAAACAGAAAAAGCAGATCTAATCAAGCAAATAAGCACATGAAAAGAAAATTAGCAACTAGTCTAATGTGCAGACCTAAACAGCCCTCTGCGGCAATATTTGAGCTAAAAGATAAGTAATTAGATCATAATGAGAAACCACAAAAGCTGAATATAACTAAAGTTCATCAACCAATAAGCTATTAAACAAAAGCTGAATATAACTAAAAGTTGCAAAATACCAAACCTGTACTTGCAGTAAACAGTTGCAGACTACTAAACACACATGTTGCAGACTACTAAACACTCAAGATGCATTACTTTATTAATCTATACTTGGAGCAAACAGTTGCAGACTACCAAACAGTATTGCTAATAAATAAGCTAACCATCACATTGTTGGAATTACTTAGACACTGATGAAAAAACACACAAGAACCTAGGACCAAATAATGAATACCACAAAGACTTAGTCACTGATCGACAAACTTACAAGAACCAAGGACCAAATAATGAAGACCACAAAACTGACATTTGATAGCCAGGCCCAACAGACATATACATCTCCCATGAAACCTGGACTACCAAAGTGACACTAGCATCCAAAAGAAAAGAAGCATTCCAATATATAACTTTCTTAACCCGTACTTGCAGCAAATAAATTATGCATTACGATATGTAGTAACAATCTAATTTTATGAAACAACCAAGAATACATAATTTTATCCACTAAAATGTACCTCCACATCTTCTGGTACACTATTACTGCCATTGTCTTCAAACACATCAACTTCACAACCTACATCTTCATTCAGGTCTACAAAATCATACAACTTTACTTGCTAACTGACATACATGTTTCCACACTACTATATTTAATACGCCATTTTCTTTAAACACATCAGCTTCACAACCTACATCTTCATTCAGGTCTATAAAATCATACAACTTTACTTGCTAACTGACATACATGTTTCCACACTACTATATTTAATACGCCATTATCTTCAAATACATCAACTTCACAACCTACATCTTCATCCAGGTCTACAAAATCATAAAAATTTACTTGCAACTGATGCACATGAATCCTTAGCAACTAATACACATGAATGCAACTAATTCACATGGATCATACTTAACTAATACACATGAATCACTACAAAATAATACACATAAGTTTATTTCATCTAATACACATAATCAACTTATAGCTTATAAGTAGATAATAGACATTTATATCTAAGTAGCTAATACACATAATCAATTAATAGCTTATTTTTAAACATCTAAAAGTAGCTAATACACATAATCATCTAATAGGTTATTTTCAAAACATATATGCAACTGATGGTTAGCTAAGTAACTTATACAACTCATACACATAAGTTAGCTAAGTAGCTTATACAACTCATTTAAGTCATACACAACAAGTAGCACATGAATCTCAATCAACTCATACACATAAGTTACTAAGTTGCTAATACACATAAATTTGAACAATGGTTTTTTCATGTTGTTAAAGAGTTGAACAATGAAAATAGATGGCAAGTGCCCGATCGAATTGATCGGGTCATGTAGGAACAAGGTTCAAGTCTACCGGTCTGTTAGGATGCCTCAGCTGCATACATCACTGCACTTCCACTTGACACATATCGTAATGATAAACGGCTCGTCTAGCCGTGACCTTCTCTTGAATTTTCAAAACTTCTGTCGCTCCATCCCCGCAGGGGCAGAGAACCCGTCGCTATCTCAACTGTGCTACTGGAGGCTCTGGGGAAGTCGGAATAGGAGAGCACTCATCTTGGGGTGGGCTTACTACTCAGATGCTTTCGTTACTAAGTTGCTAATACACATAAATCAACTCACACACTACCCATGACTTAAAAAGTATGTTTTCAAGAAGAAATACACAACACCAACTAACACACACAATACCTTTTTCGTATTCACTATCTCCATCAATAGTTAGATCAATCATTTCATACACCGCGTTATCTCGGTTTGGTCGCCTACAATTTAACAACCTTCCACTTCGTCGGACTGACACAAAAAAACAATAACTAAATTAACAAATATCTATAGTTACTGAATAATAAACAATAAAAAAGATGAACAATGTATCAATTAACAAGCATTATTTCTTCTTCTTTCCCGTTAGCGATCACTTGGTTTCAAAAATCGCCATAACTTGTTGTTTATGATTGAAAATACACCTTTGCTAGCTGTATTTAAAGAAAAACCATAGAATGAAGATTTGGGGATTTTTGATTGATTCCTCGATTTTGGGGATTATGGTGTTAATTTTGAATTGCATGATATCTGGTAGAATTGTGGGGGGCAAAATTGTGGCTACCTAATTTTGTTTTGTAACTGATACCTTAATGATGATCAATACAAGATATATGTTGGTATAATAAAATTGGTACAAAAATTCCATTTGTGTTTCATTTAATTACAGTTGTGCCACTCATCTATTTAATATCTAATCTCATCTATATTGTTTGATCCAACGGTCCACATGTGTGCCTATTTTATCTATTTTAAGCTTGTACACCACAATAACACCCCCTACATATCTCTACATTATATATAACAGGAGGCGTTACACGTAGATTAATCAAGATATGTCCACCTCATTGCCATGTAATCATGATTTACAGCCATGTCATCACATTTTGTCCACCTAAGCATGCATTCAATCAACTAAAAATTAGGATTAATTAAGATGTTTAAAAATTTAGTCGATTACAAGATTCGAACCCGGGTCTTAGCGTCCACACACAAGCGCTCCAACTAGTGGAGCATGCTAATTTTTGTGATAAACCATTGCATTCCTAAATTGATATACTCACACCAATCCATTAACTGCACCCCTACAATTTTGAACTAACAAATCGGAAACAATTAAATCTTAATCGCCCTTTTACTTTCCTTCTTTTTCATTCGTGCACCATTCTATCCCACCCAAATTCCTAAAACCCTAATTACTTGCAAGGAAAAGTATCGTTTATGTCTTATAATGGTGTTCACCAGCTACATATATTCATCTTCGCGTATTACATATATTCATATTCAATTACTCTCTCTTATGATCAATCTCCTAATTATCACTTCATGATTAACGATTACTTTGTGATTAGCTAAATAGTTTTAGATGATTTAATTTTTTATACTTTTATTTAATTTTTCCTTGATTTTAACGGTGTATTTGGATGGTTGTTGCAGGTGATTTGAGTATTAGATATTGAAGATGATCAAACCAGGTAACAAAAAAAGGTACACCTCCTTTTTCTCATAACCCTAATGATAAATATGGTTTTTTAGATATCGTGTATGCATACGTAGTTTTCTTTACAGCCTTTTTCCTAAAACTACAAGTAAGTCTCTTTAGAACTCATAATATTCGGTTTGGTTACGTCGAAAGTAAGTTGTTATGCTTATATAAACGCTGTGTTTGTGAGTTTGTGTGTTATTGTCGAATGTAAGTATGTTGCAATATCAAATAGTTTCTGTTAGTATTTGGAAAAGCTCAGGCAGTTTGCTAGGCTGGGGTTGAAAAAGCTCAGGATATTTGAGAATCAACTATGCTTAATTAGACTTTGTGAAGGCATAAAGCAGGCTCATTGGGTCATAACTATATATTTATGTCCATGGCAGGCCATGAAAAAATGATCAGGTAGTATAATTTTGTATATTGTTAAACTTAAAAATAATTGTAAACAAGTTGTAGATTATATTTTCTTTGCTAAATTCTTTTGTGTTCAAATGTACATCTATATATTGTGTTGTAATTCATGGAGCAACATGTACACATGCAAGTATGCTACTCTTCTGTTATCAGTCTAGCCCAGATTTTATATGGGCATATGAGGGTTGTGAATTGGGTTTTGCAGAGGGAGACTACGATTAAGGATTTGATAGATGCTGATATGAATAACAACGGTTTCCTCAAGTTTATTTTGCACTTTTACGTTTTTTTATGTACGTGTTCTATATAGTAGAAGTTATGACTCTACCATGAATTAAGGCAATGCTAAATTGAATTCACTAAAAAAGGATGGCCATGAAACTAAAAGGATATTATGCAGGTCTGGTCTTGGGCTGATTTTGGGTCTGACCTGTTTCACCAAATATGTTGGTTAAATGGGTGATCCTGGTCAACCAGATTCTTACCTATTTTAGCCGAGGTGACAAAATGGGCGGGTTGAGTGGGTTATGTGTTGATTGTGTTACGGGTAAACTGGTAAAAAAACTAAATTAGTATTTGCCTAAACAAATTGTCTTCGGTTATTGGATGTTATATAACTACAAGTAATATTGAAAGCCATTAGTTAGATCAAGGCGGTATTTGGATTTGCCTTTCAGAATTGTCCAACTCACTAATCTGATTATATGGTTACTTTTAGAACAATTTGGATTTGGTAAACAAAATTTTTTAAAAGAACCGTACAAAAGGGGTGTTTGGGTTAGGTTTTTAAACAAGAGTTTATGTTGTGCTTTTGGGTTAGCTGTGGTAATTAACATGAATAAGTTTGAGGATATTGAAGCTTTTGTCGATAGTGTGAATTGGAAAATATAGTTAAGTCTCTCACAATTTCTTCTTTTCTTTTCCCTATTAGAATGCACAGTGTCATCATTCACTTTTAGACTCTTAGTAAGCCGCTAAACACAGTAATTAGATATGCTGTATTCATGAGTGTTTGGAAATTGTACTGCTCTTAAGATTTATAAGTTAACATAATTGGCGTCAAACAAACATTTTTAATACGCAACTCAAATAATGCTTCTTTCACCGTCATATAAGCAGATAATCGTAATCACTTTGCTTTCTATCCAAACACTAGGAATGGATTTGATTTGGTTATGTTTTAGATGATGTGAATTGTAGTAGAAGGATGACACAGATGGCAAGAAATATTAATTTGTGTGTTTTTCTTTGCAGAGTGATATTAGTGGATTGGTATCATGGCCACAATAGTTACAAACGAGAAATGAGGAATTGGATGCAGAAAACAAAAAAATTGAATTCCGAGGTTTGGAACGTTTCCACTCATTGAGCATGAGATAATTGATAAATCATGAGGTACATTGCAAATGTGAATGTAATAGATACGAAGATTAAAAAAAGCAGAAATATGAGCTAATACCGACCTAGACTTATGTAGGTCGGGCAACACCATTCCTATTATTTAGTTTCAAGCATGCAAAAAGTTGGAACCCAATGTGATCAGTTTCAAGGTAGTAGTCTGTTCAGCTTGCGTATCATGTGCTTATGCTATTTTTTTATTTACTGATATTACTATATCTTCTTATATTTCACCTTTTGTTCAACGTTTCACCTTTTGATTCAAACTGATTTTAAAAAGGCTATTTAGTGTCTTATTTTTTGTGAAGAATATTGCAGCCTAATCACATCACTGCTGTTCCTGTGTTTTGTGACTGGGATGATAGTAATCCGGCATCAGCCGAAGGGTACTCGCACATATTCAACAAAGTGCGAGAGCAATAGCATTGCACATGAGGGATGTACCCGAGGATAGCGAGCAACGGTTCTACTTTCTATGGTCAAAAAGTTGATATTAAAAGGTAAATGGTCCGAATTTAGCATATTATACTTTTTGTTGGTATTTAGAATTAGCATAGTGGATCATTCGGATAATGGTCGAGATAATTTGGTTTTTGTATGGGCACGAATATTAAATATTCAAGCTTTTTGGAAATCCTTCTAAAGTTGAATGACTTTCTATGGTATTAACGCATGGAACTTGATTATGGTATTTTAGTTTTATTATAATTGGTCTAAACTATGATGCCTTCTAATTATAGCCGCTAGAGGCAGTGTTTGGATGTGCTTCTATTGTCATTTTTTGACGATCAGTACGTTATCTGTTTAGGATTGGTCAAATTCTTATTGTTTTAGTATTTACATGTATTATGACCCTAAATTATAGAATAATTTGAATCAGTTTTGTTGCTGGTAATCGTAAACTAATTATATGACCCCTAATAATGAGAGATTCAGTTTCGCTATCTCAAAACTGATAATCTGCTACTTAACAACGCACAAAATTTATAACCATTTTCAAACGCAATAGTAGAAAAACCCCTTAATAAGTTTTACTGCTTGATTATAAACTTTTTTGTAAATTTAACGGGGAATAGCAACGGTTGCTGCAAGAGCAATAATATTGCCAATATATTCTTCATTTGCTAAAGAGGGCAATCTTAGTGACTTATATGCAAAAGGAGAGGCGATATCAACTGTATTTAATGTGTTTGGATTAGGTGTAGGGATCTAATTGGTTTCCATAGTTTGTCAATCGATGCAAGGAAAGGTACAACTTTATGCTATAACTCAGTTTTCTCATTCACATAAGCTTTTGAGTATTCTAATCTTCATTGCTTTGTTACAGATGGTTGTGGGATCTATGCTTTCTATAATACAAGTTTACAGTACATATGAAGAAATGAGAGCTGCTCCTATCAACGCGTTAAATCCACAACGAACTGCCATGATCGTAGAGGATTTCTTAAAGGTTGGTAAACAAGTACACAGATTTTGCTCTAATTACTTCACTAGTGCCAAAAGTATATAACATTATTACTCTCTGTCTAAGCAGATGCAACAATAGTTAATTTGAGTATTATAAAATATCCTTAGTTTATGACAAAATAGAGAATATCCATGTGCAAGACTAGATTTATATTTATTACGTTATGGTTATGAAGCCTAATATACCAAAAAGCAAGTTTGATTGTGAACCTATGTAGTATGTATGAGTTGGCTTATGTTAATCATAGGAATACTAAGAAGACGCTTAGTAATTGGATTGCTCGTGTGGCTCCTAATGATTTTGATAGTTCGTGTACTCGAGTTTGTGGTACTTAAGCTCTTTTATGGATTGGTGATTCAAATCTTACAATATTGTTATTTCTACATGTAATGCCTTATGATATACTTTTATTTTCAGGTTCATCCTTAGTCACGGAGTGTACCAGTATGCTATGACATTTGTGAGCAGTGGCCCATGGGATGGCATGTGTGGAGATCAGCTGAGTGAATGCTCGATAAATCAAGAGTGCATGTACCTATCTTGCCAAAGTAAGGGAGCTGACCTTGATTTTGTTCACACCAGTATTTGATGTTGTATAAACTGTGTACTCTATGACACTGCATCCAACTGCTTTGTCGAAAGTCGTTTTCTTTTATAATGATATTTTCTTTGTGTTTGATATTGTCTTCGTTACTTATCTTCAATGGTAACTAATGACTGAGAAGCTTGGATATCTTGATAGGCTGTATTACTGAGATGGCATGGGAGGGAATTGAAGGTGTTATAAACGCTGCACAAAGTAACAAACAACAAAAGGTAGAATCCGGGCATCTACTAAAAGCCCTTTTGGAGCAAAAGGATGGGTTAGCAAGGAGGATACTGACAAAAGCTGGGTTGGATAACACACTGCTTCAACAAATGGAAAATTGCGGGCTAAAGAAGATATGGCATATGTATTCAATGCGTTAAGTAAATTCAAGGCTATTTCAGAAGCTTGTGTACATTTCCTTTTAAACATATTTTTGGGTGTTTGCAGTTCACAAATAGTAGAGGAGCATTCTGATTCTGAGAAGAATTTGCAAGAAGTCTTGAGGTGGCTGAAAAGTAATACGCCAAAGATTTCGGCTATGTGTCAGGAATATATGTTGTTTTTGATAAATGTATCATTTTTTAAATAATATGTATTCTTAATCTAAAACTTTTCAAAATATATTTGATTTTTTAAAATATTACTAAAGAAACTAAAAAATATATAACAACATCTTCACATATATTATACACAACATCTAACTAAACACATATAATTATATAACACATAATTTACACACAAATACAACCTTCGTATACGTATGTCACATTATTCAAAATTAATACGTTAAAGGAAAAATCACAAAGCATGCCCGCCCATGATTACACTCATTGGGAGATGTATGCTATCGGTGGAAGTGCATACCCGACCATTAACAGTCAAGGAAGTGCAGACCCGACCATTTGCTAAGGAGGAACTGATAGTTAATAAAAATCTCTTCCGATAAATAGTTTAGCTAAAAGGAGAGTGGTTTTCATCGTATGTGGATCTTTTTAATAGCATATTCCAGGTATACTTCATGATTGGTGCAAGTTTTAGTACTATGATTGACGATTGTACCATAAAATGATGGGAAACTAAACCTATTATTATCTTTATTCACTCACAACTAAAACGTAAATGTTAAAAATGTGTTCTAAATCAGTGTCTGGATAAAGTACATTAAGTTGTTGCTTAAATTGGACGAAAACCTCCCATGGATTAGTTGGCTAAAAGGTTAGAAACCATGGTCACACAAAAAAATTAGCATGTAAATATGAGTACTAAATTGAGCTTAATGGGGATTACGTCAGAAAATGTTTCACAGCGCTTTGGCATGACGAGGAAGGAACAAGATCAGGCTACGGTGAGTTGAATAGAAAAACATAGAAAGGAGAGTGATTCATACCGACCACTTTTAGACACATGACTTACACCTAAAATATGACAACGATAATTATAAGTCATGCCCGCCCTTCAGGGCGATTTCAAATAAACTACCAAATATTTAAAAAAAATAAATAAATAAATAAAATAAATAAATAAATAAAAATAAAAAATTGTACAATCAATAAAAATAACTACTACCTTATATCAGTATTATTCCTTAGGCTGGGAAAAGGTGATTGCTATATGAAACTGAAACCGTCTTTCTTTGATTCTTTGATCGGAATACGGATGAAATCCCATTATGTTGGCACTCATTTTGCCTTCGATCACTAATATCTAATAATTTATTTAAAGAAATCTAAAAGTTTTTATGTACAACCCTTTCTTTCAACCTGTACAATTTTCAACCATTTTTTACCACCCTTTTTCGCTATAGTAAAATATGCCAACGATAATTATAAGTCATGCCCGCCCGTCAGGGCGGGCTTATATGCCTAGCAGGGCTTATAAGTCATGCCCAACGGGCTTACAAAGCATGCCCGCCCATCGGACGTGATTCGACAACTAGTGTGTATATATATAAATATATATATATATAATATATATATATATATATATATATATATATATATATATATATATATATATATATATATATATATATATATATAGTAGGGATACAATGAGAAGCCACTTAAAATAAAAATGATGAGAAGCCATCTCAACCGTCGGATTAGAGTTGCAAGATTAAAAAAATGGAGGGGCATACTTGTAAATAAGCGGAACTTCAGTGACAAATTCATAACATTACACATATACACACATGAGTCTTATCTTTCTCTGAATTCATATCTCGATCTCACTTTCTCTCTCTAAAATTTCACACTTTCTCTCTCTAAAATTTCACACACGTTACATCATATTTCTCTCTAATTGAATCACTACTTATTGATCTCACCATAATCAAATTGTTATTTTTTTATACCACATCATAAAACTTCGAATCATAATCGAATCTTTACAACTTAAATCCACCGCAACGTAAACGGCCTCGTAAGTTTATTTATGAACCCTAATTTTGTTACTGCATCTTTTTGTTAGTTTTGGTTTGCTAAATTATTATTTATTTATTTATTTATTTATTTTTTATCAATTTAAGTTGGTGTTTTGAATATAATGAACTAGACTTTCAAATATGTTGAAGAGTGTGTGTGTATGTGTATGTTTATGTATATTTTCTTCTAGATTTGGAGCAAAATGTAGCAAAAAATAGATGCAAAATGTGTTTAGGAAAGTTGCATACAAGGTGTTTGATAAAATGTCTTAACTAGGCTTTATAACTGTGATGCACTAAATTCACACTATGATGCAGTTGTTTTGAATGCTAGTGAAGTTGTATTTCATATTATTATGTAGCAGGTTTTTATTTTAATTTGATGCAGTGGGTTATTTGTGTTTGTATGTTTGGTTATTTGTGCGATGCACTTGATTTTGAACTGTGATGTAGTAGGTGTTCAGTTTTTGTTTATAAGGATGTATTAGGTTAAGCGTAGGTTGCATTATGTGTGTAAATGTATTTGTATGTTTGGTTTTTTATGTGATGCCCTTGAACATAAACTGTGATGCAGTAGGTTTTAAATTTTCGCATATAAGGATGAATTAGGTTAAAGGTAGGTTGCCTTATGTGTGTAAAATGTGTTTGTATGCTTTGTTGTTTGTCTAATGCACTTGTAGTTGAACTGAGATGCGGTAGGTTTTAAGTTGTCATGTTTGAGCATGTGTAGGTTAAATTTAGTTTACGTTATGTGTGAAAGTGAGTTTGTATGACTGATTGTTTGTCTGATGCACTAGCAGTTGAATGAGATGCAGTAGCTTTTAATTTGCCGCGTATGAGCATGAGTTAGGTTAGATGTAGTCTGCATTATGTGCAAAAGTGAGTTTGTATGCTTGATTGTTTCTCTGATGCACTAGTAGTTGGGCTGAGATGTAGTAAGTTTTAATCTGCCGTGTATGAGCATGAGTTAGGTTAAATGTATTATGCATCATGTGCAAAAGTGATGTTGATTTATTAAGTAAAATTACATTTATTATTATGAGTTTCAATGATGTGATTTCATTATTAATTTCAACGATGTTAATGCATTGAAATGTGTACATGCTTACTTCTTCGATGATTTGGTAAGTTTTAATTTTCCGTATATGAGCATGAGTTGGGTTAAATGTATTCTGCATCATGTGCAAAAGTAATGTTGATTTAGTAAGTAAAAATACATTTATTATTGCGTTTTACTTCTTCGATTTAGCAACTTGAAAAAGTAATGTTGGATTAGGTTACTTGTAGTGTGTTTTAGATGTTGAAAACTGTTTGTATGGATGATGCATTTGGTTTATTTAAATACTTATTGGGAAGGTTTATTTGAATGTTTAATGCAGCTGATGTAGTATGTTTTTCTAAAATACTGATGCAATAGGTTGATATAAATACTGATGCAGTAGGTTTTGTTAATACAAATAGCGTCTCAAAAACGTTATTTATATTCTTTGACCTTTCATTAGTTTTGTTAATGACAAATAAAAGGAATATCTTTTAGCAAATAATAAATACTAGTTTAAGTCTCTTAAGTACACATTTTACACTTCACATAATAACCAAGAATTACAAGTTTAGTAACTTGTTTCCTTAAAAGGAAACTTTAATTCTTAAACCATTCCATGACATCATTGCATGCATCACATACAATATCTTTAGTATATCTTGGTTAGATTTGCAAGATACATAGTTGACATTTGAAGATCTTGGATGATTTGGTAAGATACAACTAAGATATGGTAAGAGACAACTAAACCTTAGCTGTCACATCCCATGGATCCAAATCATATGAAGGACGGATCCCTTGTGAGGGATCCGTGGGATCCGTGAGCTGAAGATCAGCTTGCCTATAAATAGGAAGCTGATCATTTGGCTCTCTCATCACTCATATAGCTTTAACACACATATTCATTCAGTACATATCTTACCAACATCATTCATAGTTGCATTTCACTTTGATCTTTCATTTTGTAGAAAAGAGATCAAGCATTCAAGGATCTACAGAACCGTAATCCTTTAGTTGCATTACTGTGTGATATTGTAGTTTGTTTCACACATCATATCTTTCATTTGTAATCAGTGAGTGTGGTTAGTGCTTTAGTCCTTAAAGCACAAAGAGTGTTGGGAGTAGTTGTACCTGTGTAAAGAACTCGACATCTAGCTTAGTGTCGGTAAATAAATAGGCGACGTCAGGTTGGTTCTACCTTGTTGAAAGAACCCGGTGTTTAGCTTAGTACCGGAAAAGGAAGTAAGCGACGTGTAAAGGTTTTCTCCGCCTAGAAAAGGAGTTTGTTTCTTAGTGACAGATAAACTCTCGAGTAGGAAACTCGAGGAGTGGAGTAGGGCAAGGAAGAGAGTCCTTGTAGCCGAACCACTATAAACAACAGTGTCGTGTGGTTTGATCTTTCCTCTCTTTATCTTTTGTTTACATTGTGTGATTATTTATTTGTGATTGTTTCCTTTGAAATTAACATATAGTAACAAAGCAAATAAAACTTTAAAATGGTAAAAACTATTCAACCCCCCTTCTAGTTTTCCACAATTGGCATCAAGAGCTACGTTACTTAAGATCTTTAAAATATATTGTATTTTAAAACTTAAAACGATCCATGGATTTTGAAAACTTTAAAGAAGGGCAATCTATGCAGAGACCACCTCTATTTGAACCAAATTGTTTTATTTATTGGAAAAATCGCTTTGAGACTTATGTAAAGTCAAAGGATATAGATCTATGGTATATTATAGTTGATGGTGATTACAAACCTATTAGTAATAATATTTCGGGTGGTCGGGATGAAGGAGCTTCTCTTACTTGTCACAGTGATGAGCAAAATAAACTAATTGCCAAAAATAATGAAGCCAAAATGATGCTTTATAATGCCTTACCTAAGAAAGAATATGAAAGAGTTTTTATGTGTAAAACGGCTAAGGATATTTGGCAATCTCTTATTATCACACATCAAGGGAACTCACAAGTAAAAGATAACAAAATTGATCTTCTTGTCCAACAATACGAACAATTTGTTATCTCTGAAGATGAGACCATTGATAGTGCGTTTGCTAAGTTCAATACTATTATTACATCACTTAAAGCACTTGATGAATCTTTTTCTAGTAAGAATTTTGTCCGGAAATTTCTAAGAGCACTCCATCCGAAATGGAGAGCAAAGGTGACAGCTATTGAAGAATCTAAAGATCTCTCAAGCATGACACTGGATGAGCTCATAGGAAACCTTAAAGTTCACGAAATGATTATGGAAAAAGACTCGGAAATTGTCAAAGGTAAAAAGGAGAAGATTAAGTCTATTGCCTTGAAAGCCAAAGCCGAGTCAAGTGATGATGATGAGTCTTGTTCAAACAGTGATGATGAAGAGTATGCCATGGCCGTGAGGGATTTCAAGAAATTCTTCAGGAGACAAGGAAAGTTTGTAAAACCACCTCGTGATGAAAAGAAATCCTCTCGGAAAGATCGTGACGATAAGAAAGGTAAGGTTGATAGGAAATGTTATAAGTGTGGTGACTCCAGTCACTTAATAGGAGAATGTCCAAAGCCTCCAAAGACCAAGTCTCAAAGAGCCTTTGTTAGTGGAGCTTGGAGCGATAGTGAAGGAGATGATGATGATGAGCCTAAGAACAACGAAATGGCACTTATGGCTAATGACACAGAAGAGGTACATTCTGATTCATACTCCTCTATAGATGATGAAACCTTAGAAGTAGAATATAACAAACTGTGTGATGTTACTTTAAAAATCATAAACAAAAACAAGTTTTTGAAAACAAAGACAACACTTTTAGAAAATGAAGTATTTTGGCTTAAAGAAAAAGCAATACGAATTGAAAAAGGTAAAAATAGTAAAGAAACATGTGTGTCTTGTCAAGAACTAAAACTTGAATTAGAAACCTTAAGAACCACACAGAAAGATTTAATCAAACAAAATTCAAAGTTTAAAAGGTTTGATAAAAACATAAGTTGTGCAGATGAAATAATGAAAATGCAAAAGCTACCTCATGATAAAACAGGACTAGGCTTTATGAAACTAGGAACCTTAAGTGATTATAAGGAACAGACTGTGAATAAAACTGATTCAACCAAGTTGGACACTCACGGATCCGACGGATCCAAAAATTTGGATCCGCCAAGTGTATCCAAAGGATCCGCGAGTACAGAAGTTGAACAGAAGGTTCACAAAGTCGACCGTTCCGAGTTTGTTAAAGTTACTAAGAAACCTAACAGTAGTATAAATAATAATAAACATAAACCAACAGTATCTTTAGGAAGAGGACAAGCTAGAAATGAATATAGAGTTAAAACGGATCAACAGAGACCTCAAATGAGTTTTCCCAAACACCCCTTTCCAAAGAGTATAGTTAATCCACAACATACTTATCAAAATAATTGGAACCAAAACATACCTAGAAACTTTCATGGTCCTAGTTATATGTCATGGAACAATTGTCCACCATTTACATACATAAACCATGATAATGTCATGTTTAACCCAAACGGACCCATGAGATATTGGGGACCAAATGCTTGAGTCTTTTATGAACTTAGGTATGCTTGAAAGTTGATCTTGAACCTGATGAGTGGATCAAAGATAGTGGGTGCTCAAGACACATGACGGGAAACAAAAATCTTTTCTCAACCTATCAAGTGTATGACGGAGGTAATGTCACATTCGGTAGCAAGCTTAAAATTAAAATCATCGGAAAAGGTACAATCTCTCATGACTCTCTATCTATTGATGATGTTGCTCATGTAGATAATTTAGGATTTAATTTACTTAGTATAAGTCAATTATGCCGCAAAAAGTATAACGTCCTTTTCAGTGAAAATGGAAGTAAAATACTTAAAGATGGCATAACCGTAGGAAAAGGTGTTTTAAAGAATAATTTCTATGTTATGAAATTAGATAAAACACCTAAAGATAAGTTATGTCTTACCTCCTTGGACGAAAACTCAACTCTATGGCATCGACGCTTAGGTCATGCTAATATGAGGCTTATTCAATCTTTGTCATCCAAAGAACTCGTTAGGAACCTACCCAAGTTGAAATATGACCAACACTTTTGTGATGCTTGCAAAATTGGGAAACAAGTACATAATAGCCATAAGGCTAAAAACATGGTATCTACATCTAGATGCCTAGAATTATTACATATGGATTTGTTTGGCCCGTCGGCTATACAAAGTTATGGAGGAAATTTTTATACTTTAGTCATAGTAGATGATTACTCTAGATATACATGGACAAAGTTTTTGAAAACTAAAAATGAGGCATTCGACAAATTTGAAATTCTAAGCAAGAAAATTCAAAATCAAATAGGAAGTAATATAGTATCTATTAGAACTGACCATGGTCGAGAATTTGACAATGAAATTCAATTTGGAAATTTTTGTGATAATAATGGAATTACTCATAATTTCTCGGCTCCTCGTACACCTCAATCTAATGGTGTAGTAGAACATAAAAATAGAACAATTCAAGAAATGAGTAGAACTATGTTAAATGAACAAAACATAGCACAAAAGTTTTGGTGTCACGCTGTAGATACTTCTACATATATCCTAAATAGAGTTTTAATTAGACAATTTTTAAATAAAACTCCTTATGAAATTTATCGAGGCAAAAAGCCTACATTAGGATACTTTAGAGTTTTTGGAAGCAAGTGCTTCATTTTAAACAAAAAGGATTATCTCACTAAGTTCGACCCAAAGTCGTATGAAGGTGTATTTCTTGGGTATTCACAAAACAGTAAAGCATACATTGTATTAAATAAGGAAACATCAAGAGTCGAGGAATCGTTGAACGTAACATTCAACGAAAGTCCACCTCCCTCTAAGACATCACCTTTGGTAGATGATGACTTAGTTGAAAGTCAAATGGTTAATGATATAGAAAACATTGAAAATGACAATGAACCCGTAAAAGGAGAAATAGTCAATATTAAAGAAACTAAAAGTCATCCATTAGAAAACGTCATAGGAAAACTTAATGAAAGAACATTAAGATCCAAAGCTCAAAATGAAAGTAATTATTTTTGTTTTATTTCAACCATTGAACCTAAAAATATAGACGAGGCAATAAAAGATGAATCTTGGGTAATTGCTATGCAAGAAGAACTTAATCAATTTATTAGAAATGATGTTTGGACATTGGTCCCTCCACCTAAAAACCAAACCATAATAGGCACCAAATGGGTCTTTAGAAATAAAATGGATGAAAAAGGTATTATATCTAGAAATAAAGCTAGGCTAGTAGCTCAAGGTTACAATCAACAAGAAGGAATAGATTACGATGAAACCTTTGCACCCGTAGCTAGACTTGAGTCTATTAGAATATTACTTGCATATGCATGTGCACATGATTTTAAGTTATTTCAAATGGATGTCAAAAGTGCTTTCTTAAATGGTCTTATAAATGAAGAAGTATATGTTGCGCAACCTCCCGGCTTTGTCGACTTTGAAAAACCAAATTATGTTTTCAAACTTAAGAAAGCTTTATACGGACTTAAGCAAGCACCAAAAGCTTGGTATGATCGACTTAAGACTTTCCTAGTTGACCATAAGTATACCATGGGCCTAGTAGACAACACTCTCTTCACCAAGAAAAAAGGATCACATATTATCATAGTCCAAATATATGTGGATGACATTATATTCGGTTCAACTTGTCAAGAGTTATGCGACGATTTCTCAAAAATCATGCATGACGAGTTTGAAATGAGTATGATGGGGGAACTAAACTTTTTCTTAGGTCTCCAAATTAAACAATTAGAAGATGGGATATTCTTCAACCAATCAAAGTATATCAAAGATATGCTTAAGAAGTTTGGTCTTGAAGACTCAAAACCCATGAGAACACCCATGTCCTCCGAAACCAAACTCACTAAGGATGAAGAAAATGAATCTGTAGATAGCACTAAATATAGAGGAATGATTGGTAGTTTACTCTATCTTACGGCTAGTAGGCCTGACATTAGTGTTTGTCTATGTGCACGTTTTCAAGAAGATCCAAAAACGTCCCATCTTGAAGCAGTTAAAAGAATATTTAGGTACATCAAAGGTACTACACACTTAGGATTATGGTATCCCAAAGGAACGGGTGTAGACACCATAGTGTATATTGACTCAGATCACGCAGGAGATTATGTTGATAGGAAAAGTACTAGCGGTATTTGTACTTTTGTAGGATATTGTCTAACATCATGGTTCGCTAAGAAACAAACTGCCCTCGCAATCTCAACAACAGAGGCAGAGTATGTGTCTGCAGGAAAGGCGTGTCAACAAGCACTGTGGATGAAACAAGCTCTCGTCGACTATGGAATTGAACTTAACAACATTCCCATTCTTTGCGACAACAAAGGTGCTATCGATCTAAGCAAAAATCCAGTCCAACACGCTAGAACCAAACATATTGAAATACGCCATCACTTCCTTCGCGACAATGTACATAAGGGAATCATCTCAATTGAGAAAGTTTCCTCAGAGGACAACATTGCCGATATTCTCACTAAACCACTTAAGCGAGAACCTTTCAATTATCTTAGACTTGGATTAGGATTAATGGAACCTAGTGATTAGGAGAAACATTAGTATAAACATTAGTTTAGATACACACGACACTAAACCAAAACATGTGTTCTGAATCCGCGGATCCAATCGTTAACAAGGACGGATCCTTTGTTTGGGATCCGCCGGATCCGTCGCATGCTGAATTCAGTTTATTATTTAATAAACAAGAACAACTACTATTCACTCCTCACTCCAAAACATATCACCTTACTATACTCGACACACACTTAATCTCCATCACAATTTAGACCATTTTCTTCCACAAATTTGTGCTTCTAACATCACTGTAATTATTCTTATCATATTTATACTCCTGATTTGCGTCTAGGATTTCCATTTCATGCATAAAACCAAAACTTGGGGTATATGCATAATTCTTGAAAAATCATGAAGCATATTTATTGCATTATACTTAAAAACATGTTTTTCTTAGTTAGGAATTGCATCTCATAGCACATTGTCTTAATTTAACAAAAACCCCATGAAAAATTTTCACTAAAATCTTCTAACGACTAGGTAAAATGATTTTTTTCTTACATTGTTCATACAAATGCAAAAACGTTATCTTTTAGACTTCACTTGCATAATGTCTCTTGAATGCTAAAGGGAATGCATAACTAATATGTATTTTCGGGTACATTCAACCGTAGCTACATTGAAATAGGAGCGTTTGGGTTATCTCTCGTTTATAAACAAAATTTGCATAAACTAATTTTTTTTGCTTCAAAAGGAGTCGAGATAACCGCACCTCCACATTGTCCCCATGTAGGCACACACTAGAAATTTTACACTTCCTTTGATCATTTTAACTAAAACTATGTAACTTTTTGTACTTAGGAAAATCATGCCTCCCGCAACCAACTACGATCACAAGAAAACCGTTAACTACTTACCCAAAGTCCACAAAACCAAAGGTCTAACCAATGCCCAAATCGAAATTTTCAAAGCCTTAGAGAAAAAGTATGTCCATGAGGGTAGAGCCGTAGACTCATCGTTCTATGAAGGAACACAACTTAGGGAACAATTAGCCGCAATTCGATTTGATTCTCTTTTAGATATAGATGAACCAATTATTCCTAGGTTCATACTTGAGTTCTATGCTAGTGTAGGTCTTAGTTCGAGTGATGAAGGTTACTTAAGTCTTCATTTTACTCTAAATGGAAATCTTGTCAACATCCCTTTGATCAATTTGGTGAGGTCTTGGGAATTCCAAGCCAAGGGACATGTATTTACTCGGACAAATGGTCCTTAACAATCTTAGACTCCAATCTCGATAGGACGGCACCATATGCCACTCCTCTCGAATCAAAAGAAGTGATTAGGGAACATCTCTTCATTCCTAAGAACAACCCCACAAGAATGTATCGTGGTCGTGAAGTTGCTTGAGATCCATTTGCAATGGAGCTTAATGAACTAAAACCCGAATTCAAGAAGATGGAGGATGTATTAAGGGCAAATGTGATGTGCACCATAGGAAACCGTGATCATATCAATGCTTGTTTATGTCACATGATGTACAACATCTCTACTCATCAACCCTACAATCTTGCTTATTATGTTGCCAAAAGAATGTGTGACATTCCGGTTCAAAGCAAGATTGCAATGCCTTATGGTATGCTCTTAACCCGACTTTATAGAGCCTTTGCACCCGCTCGTCCAAACCATTTAGGCTTTGTTCCGGATTACAATGAAATTGAACATACCTTCGTTCCTTTGAGCGACTTTAGGGTTAGTGTTGATAAGGGCAAACGTCCTCGTGTACCAACATCATCCTCATCATCTTCAATGAGTGAAGATGATGGATTGCCAAATTCTAGGATTCCTCCACCCGAATACTTGAGCCATCTTCCTCCAATTCAAAATGAATCCGCTGAGTATCGAAACATCAAAGGAATGGTGAAGAATCTGGGTCGTTGGATGATGAAATTACACAAGGGGATGAAGAAGTTGAAGAAGAAGCTGAGTTGATGGAGTGTTTGGTTTTAAACAATGTTGGATATTGTGTTGTTAAACTTCTATGTGTCTAGAATTTATCTGATAATACTTGTTGTGTATGTGTAATAACTAACACTTGCAGGTGGATAACCATCATGGTTATCAATTTTCCGGGTTATAGCCAGTGTTTGGCATAACACCTAAAACGGTAAGTTTCTAAGTACGGATTAAACTATGTGCAATCATGTGTTAATGTTATCATATTTAGTTGTTTTGCTATACATATTAGATGTTAAGTAAGGTCTAGGTGAATTTTCGGGTTTTCGTCGAAAAATGAGAAATATGACATATGTTCTGTTTAGTTTTTAAGTATTAGGCATACGGATTCGACGGATCCCAAACCAGGGTTCCGCCAAGGCTTATCGTTGGATCCGCCATCCGCCAAGGCTTATCGTTGGATCCCAAACCAGGGTTCCGCCAAGGCTTATCGTTGGTTCCGCATTTGAATCCACTTGGATCCGCAGGTTTCCCAGTAAAATTATAAAACTTTTCCGACTTATCACGATTCTTAAATCTTAAATGTTTAGTATCACTTAGGATTCATTCACTGATCATAATTCCTCTTAGAATCATTTAGGAATTCTTAGAAACTTAGGAACAAAAATTCCCACCAAAATTTAAATTTTTGAATTATTAGGTGTGAGTTACCAAACTGATACAAAGAAGGAACCCTTTTTAGGGATCCGTCAAATCCGTGGAAATATCAAATCATCAGACTTTCCACTATCTTCTTGTATTAACTGCAAATCCACAACATATTACTCAACCAAAGCTCAATGGATTGACTTCCTTGATATGACCTGCACAAATTTTTGTTCCAAATCATTAGAAACCAACATTCTCTATTGGATTCACATCAAATCCAAACACACAGACTCACACACCTTCTGTCTATAAATTAGCACTTTAGGATCTTCAATTCACATCACAAACATCTCTTCTCCTGTACATTTTAGCTATTATACTTCATCAAAAAGTCTCAATGACAAAATCAAACAACTCCTCCACATCCAAGCCACTAAAACGAACAGCCCGTATAAGTGTGTAACCTTGTTGTTTCATCAACATTCATAACTCATCCTCTGAAGAATCATCACCACTAAACATATCCTCACCCATTGCTAGTGAAAACTTCCTTACTTTATCCACTCCAACTCCCTCACATGTAGTCATAAAAACACCACCTCCTACCATTACTCCTGTAGCAACCACACCACCACCCGCTCCTGCTCCCGCTCCATCACAGTCTGAGAAGTCTGCCTCATCACCATCCTCACCAAAACTCCAACCCATGGAACTATTTAGAACACCACCAACATCTCCACAACCATATCTTGAAGAGTTAGAAGATCTTCCACCTACATCCACCAATCCCCCACCAATAAGTCTTGAAAACTTAGAACCTATGCTATTTCATCCTCTCCATCCGGAGATTCATGGTCCTCTATACCGTGAAGCACCACAACCTCGTCCTCAAATACCACCACTATCACCAACTTCAACACTCATTGCCATTGATGAAGCAATGTGGAGCAACATTCCTCAAACACAAGAGGAGCTAAGTGCGGAGTTAAACCAACTCTATACTCTCTCGGGTATGGTTGACCATCGCCTTCATGAAGCAATGGACATTCAAAACATTCTTATGAACTCCCTCCAAACACCACAACAACCATCAAACAACAACAACAACCAACCACCATCACCACCACCACCACAAAACTTGGAGCCTAGTCTTCCTCCCGGCTTCTCAAGTCATGATTGCGCACACTGTGAGAGAACGGCTCACTTGGCCCAAAGGACCAACATCTTGGTCCATGAGCTTCAAAATGAGATGAGGTTCATCTTGAACCATGTTCTTGAACGTTTAAACGCAATCTCTCATCCTCCTCAATAGGAGCTTTTTAGACTAGTTGTTAGGACCTTTTAAATTGTTGCTTTAGGACTTTTTATTTTTCTAGGATGTCTTTTTATTGTAATTGTAACATCATTTCACCATTGTGACTTTTGTCACAAAATTTTCATTATCTATGAATGTGATGTTTTATGCTTATGAGTGATCAACATATTGCATATTATCATTATCATTATAAACTAACATCACTATCTAACCTATAATTATGATTGCTTTAGGTAAAAATAATGATCAGACACTTACTTTGACTTTTAAAAGTCAAAACTTATTGAAAGGCTTGTTTGGGAGAATACTTCACAAGCATTCTACTTCTTCATTGAAGTCATTCATTACTAACACTTCATTTGCAGCATATCATACCCTTCATAGTATACGTTGGTACTCGAGAAGTGAGGAGTATACATCAAGGGGGAGCATCTCATAAGCATTTCATATACTAACCGTTTGTTTTGTAGATTCATGCATTATTTCCTTGATTACTCCAACTAGGGGGAGTATAAAACAAGGGGGAGCTTTAAAGTTCTCAAAATCGCATTCTGCTACGCTACTCTTTTTGTTTCGACAAAAAGGGGGAGAAAGGAACTAAGTTTGCATCAACTGTGATTCATCACAGTACATACATTTTTTACAAAACTTTTCTTTAATAAACAAACTTAATATATATTTTTAAGAACTCACGCTATATTTATTATCTTGCTCAAAAATATACCTTATGTTTTGTCATCAACAAAAAGGGGGAGATTGTTAATACAAATAGCGTCTCAAAAACGTTATTTATATTCTTTGATCTTTCATTAGTTTTGTTAATGACAAATAAAAGGAATATCTTTTAGCAAATAATAAATACTAGCTAAAGTCTCTTAAGTACACATTTTACACTTCACATAATAACCAAGAATTACAAGTTTAGTAACTTGTTTCCTTAAAAGGAAACTTTAATTCTTAAACCATTCCATGACATCATTGCATGCATCACATACAATATCTTTAGTATATCTTGGTTAGATTTGCAAGATACATAGTTGACATTTGAAGATCTTGGATGATTTGGTAAGATACAACTAAGATATGGTAAGAGACAACTAAACCTTAGCTGTCACATCCCACGGATCCAAATCATATGAAGGACGGATCCCTTGTGAGGGATCCGTGGGATCCGTGAGCTGAAGATCAGCTTGCCTATAAATAGGAAGCTGATCATTTGGCTCTCTCATCACTCATATAGCTTTAACACACATATTCATTCAGTACATATCTTACTAACATCATTCATAGTTGCATTTCACTTTGATCTTTCATTTTGTAGAAAAGAGATCAAGCATTCAAGGATCTACAGAACCGTAATCCTTTAGTTGCATTACTGTGTGATATTGTAGTTTGTTTCACACATCATATCTTTCATTTGTAATCAGTGAGTGTGGTTAGTGCTTTAGTCCTTAAAGCACAAAGAGTGTTGGGAGTAGTTGTACCTGTGTAAAGAACTCGACATCTAGCTTAGTGTCGGTAAAGTAAATAGGCGACGTCAGGTTGGTTCTACCTTGTGAAAGAACCCGGTGTTTAGCTTAGTACCGGAAAAGGAAGTAAGCGACGTGTAAAGGTTTTCTCCGCCTAGAAAAGGAGTTTGTTTCTTAGTGAAAGATAAACTCTCGAGTAGGAAACTCGAGGAGTGGAGTAGGGCAAGGAAGAGAGTCCTTGTAGCCGAACCACTATAAACAACAGTGTCGTGTGGTTTGATCTTTCCTCTCTTTATCTTTTGTTTACATTGTGTGATTATTTATTTGTGATTGTTTCCTTTGAAATCAACATATAGTAACAAAGCAAATAAAACTTTAAAACGGTAAAAACTATTCAACCCCTCTTCTAGTTTTTCACAGGTTTATTTAAATGTATAATGCACCTGATGCAGTAGGTTTATTTAAATACCAATGCAACAGGTTTATTTAAGATTGATGTAGTAGGTTTATTTGAATGTATAATGCAACTAATGAAGTAGGTTTATTTAAATACTGCTGCAGTAGGTTTATTTGCATGTAGATTACGTTATGTGTGGAAATATGTCTGTATGTCTAGATGCGTGTGAGATGCACATGATATTGAATTGTGATGCAGTAGGTTCTCAGTTGTCATATACAATGAAGCAGTAGGTTAAAAGTAGATTTTGTTATGTGTGAACATGTGTCTGTATTCCAAGATGTAGGTGAGATGCACTTAATATTGAACTGTGATGCAATAGGTTCTCAGTTGTCGTGTATAATGATGTAGTAGGTTAAAAGTATATTGAGTTATGTTGAAAGTGTGTCTGTATGCATGGATGTTTGTAAGATGCACTTGATATTGAACTGCGATGCAGTTGGTTCGCAGTTGTCTTGTATAATGATGTAACAGCTTAAAATTAGATTACGTTATGTGTGAAAATGTGTTTGTATACTTGGATGTTTGTGAGATGCACTTGATTTTGAAATGTGATGCAATAGGTTCTCAGTTGTCCTGTATAAGGATGCATTAGGTTAAAAGTAGATTCATTTATGTGTGAAAATGTGTCTGTATACTTGGATGTGTATGTGTGTGTTTGAATGTATGATGCATCTAGTGTAATGCAGTGATGTGGTAGGGTCTTGTTTGTGACATATAAGGCTATATTAGGTTACGTGCGTAGTGTTTTATGCGTTGAAAAGTGTTTTATGATGCAGATGGGGGAATGCAATGATGCAGTAAGTTATGTTTTGTGGCAAATAAGTTTCAATTATGTTACTTGTAGTATGTTTTAGATGTTGAAAATTGTCTGTGTGTCACACCCCCAAAATCGGGTCCAGCGGAAGCATACATGCCACTGGGGTGCAACTCAATTGGTATCACAACACAAGTGTAGAGAATGGTTTTCATCTCAATCATTTAGAATAAAATTGTTTAACCAAAAGTGTTGAATTTACATTGTTAAAAGTAGTGCGGAAATAGGCCCTTTAAAATAAATAAAACGGTCCCCAAATGAATATCAGAGTCTTCTATGACCTTGCCATGCCCTGCCACAAGCCTCCAGTAGCGTGCTATTGCTTATTACCTGAAAATACATGCTAAAAGTGTCAACACGAGGTTGGTGAGTTCATAGAGTTTAGTGCAAAATGTATAGCCTTTGAATGAAGATTTTCCCAGCAAAGGCATTGTAAATCCACCCAGTTCCAAGTCCCGCCCATAACAAGACTTGCAACCTGTGTGTTTACAACCCATTGCCAAATATGATTTGATTTATGTTACTGAAATGTTATACGGAAACCACAAGTATAAAGTGTATGACAAACTGCCACATAAAAATGATACAATATCTCTTAAGCTCATGACCCCGAAGCTAGACTGAATGAAATGCCCCAACTGAGTGCTTTGCCAAACACCCTGATATGGATCAAATGTAATGCGTTCGTATGACTAGTTGGTGCTACCAACCCGAACGGAGGAGTCACCCTCAATAGATCTATTCACACACCCTCGCTTGCTCACAATTAACGGTTCATGATAATAGGGGACTTTAATCTTGGCAAATGAGGTAACTTAAGCAATGTAATGAATTGATACTTTGGTCCGTATGAAAATGGTGCAATGTATTCTCCCCCGAGAAATTTGAAATGATGTAATAACTTGAAAAACGGGGCTATGAAAACTCACGTTAATCCTTAGAAGATTAAAGTGCATGTGAAAAATAATTGAGCATGTATTCTCCCCCAAAACGTAATCCAAAACGTATAAAGGTAGGGGCTATGGAACTCACCTGGTGCGATAGCAACAATGACAAATATGAATATGCTGAAATGAGGCTCGGTCTCTAACCGCGACCTAATATGAGGATATGATGTAATGTAAGCAAATGAAATGATGCTACACATGCAAGTACGTATGTCAACGATACCACTCGTAAATTTTGAAAATAATGTTTATCGTCGAAAAATACATTTTTGACGTCTCGTTAAGTCATAAACTACTTTTCGTGTAAATATGTTGAAATGGTACTCCACGATCCTCGTTTGATGTTTTATCGCCAAATAGAATAGTTTCGTCGCAAAATATCACTTTTACAACTTGTGAAAATATGACCAAACGGCCTCGCAAAACTAGTCGTAAAATATTGTACGATAAGAATTAGTAATAGAACTTGACGTTTTTGAAATCCTTGTAACATAATCTCAATGTCGTCTCATTTGAGTTTTGGTCATACGCGTCTCGATCATAAAGAAAATCGGCTATGAATATAGTGTCTTGTAAAACAATTTCTATACTTAGAAATATTTTCTTATAATGGTTGTTTTTGGAGATACTAGAAAAATCATATCTTACTCATTATAAGTCCGATCAACAAACGGTTGATTGATTTGGAAAGTAGGCCGGGTATACTTCGTTTTAGTTGCTGATGAAAATTTCTCAAAACTGACTCGATCAACGGGAAAATGGCTCGTAAGATGGTGCCTCGTAAAAACTGTTTACACTTAGAAAATATTTGAGTTATAGTGATGCTGTCAAAATAAGTGTTGTTCGTCGGCTTTTCAAAAATTCATATCTCGGTCGTTACAAGTTCATTTTCAACGTTCTTTATATCCACGGATTCGTCATAGCATGAACTAACATGTTTTCAGTAGCTCGGCTCTCCTAGATCACGTCTAACGCCTCGTTTTGTCCCTTGAAGTTCGGCAAACAGCAAGCTTATTTTCAGAAAATAGTTTTTCGTCGCCTAACTTGTAAAAATCATATCTCCTTCGTTATAAGTCGGTTTTTAGTGATTCTTGCGCCCACGTTTTCGTTTTTGAGTGTATTTCCTGAATCTTTGGTCAAAAATTACCCAGGAACCCCTGATGTTTCCACGTTTTGCAAAAATGGACAGCAACTTTCTAATAGTGTTTAAAACTCATTTTCTTGGTTCGCGGCTTGCTCAAACTACTTCAAAACAACTCCACAAATACACAAATCCTACCATACACCTTCTTAGGGTGTCATGGGTTCCTAATCATCACCAAAATTGATAGGGTTCATGGAAATAATAATAGGATAGTTTAAACTCATTATATTTAGTAAAAATCAAATAAAGTGGTATGGATCATAACATACTTGCATATTTTTGTTACTAGATCATAAAAATATAACAAGTAGAATTTTAAAAGAGTAGGAAAAATTGTTAGTAACTTACTTGAAGTGGTGAAGAGTTTTAGAACTAGAAACTTAATTAATCTATAGGTTTTTATCTCAAAACCTTATAATAGATCACTAATAGAGATTGTAAAATACAAAAGCTTGAAAATATATGGTGTCTTCTTCATTCTTTGATCTTGGCCGAACCACATAGATGGAGAGGATGAGAGTGATATTTTTTTTTTTTTGTTACTTGAAGTTATGATGAGAATATGTAGTTTTAAATGACTAGGTATTCTAGTTTTCTTTCTTACCTATTCTTTAATCAAGAGATCTATTAGAAATCCACCATTTTCTTGAAATTTGTACACAATGAAGTGTATGTATATGAATATATGTCGATATGTATATCTAGAAAGAAGAGAAAATGGATTTTGTGTAGACTTTTGTGTACTTGACTTACATTTAGTTAATAATGTGTAGAATATAATTTGTTTTGGGTACTGGGTTAGCTAGAAATAAATCTCAACGGAACAAAATAAAATATAATGAAGTCATAAAATTATAAAATTACATTCCTCGCAAGTATCGGGTGAATAAATAATTACGTATCGAAATTACGTAAACCGTCGTACTTATAAACTTTTAACGATAAATGTACCAATTAAATTCAAAACACCAGGTAAATTAATAATATAATTTTTTTGTAGCATTATAATGAGTACGAAAATATATTAGGATCATAGTCGGGAGTGTTTGGTTATAATATTAGTAGTAATGACTGAGTGGTAACGTTTACTGAACAAATGAACATAAGTTAATGAAAATCACACAAACCCGTGCATGACTTAATATGGTAATGATGATGATGTTACTGATGATATGTAGACTACTCTAGTCTATATGACATGTCCTTACTGATGATGCATGAATACGCAGCTAAACCTTACTGGTTACGCGAATTTGAATACTTGTAAACTAGTTTACGAAAAGATGAATGATGATTATGAATAGTGATTTCCCTCCGGGAATGAATAGTGTTTCGTGAATAGTAAAATTTTCCGAAAGTTTCTCAAAATCTCAAACTGACCTCGAAAATGATGAATAGTAAAAAGTGAATAGTGATTGATGAATAGTAAAAAGTGAATAGTGATCGATGAATAGTAAATTGTCGAGGTTCGGGTAAATGGCCTGAAATTACGAGTTGTTACAGTCTCCACCCGTTAAAGGAATTCAGTCCCTGAATTCAGTTTGTGTTGGTCTTTGGAGTGGATTCGGTGAAGAAATGTGGATGTTTGAAGTCGCGTTTGGTCTTCCCGCTCCCAAGTAAACTCAGGACCTCTGTGAGAATTCTAGCGAACCTTAACGATAGGAATTTGATCCTGCTTCATTGTTTGACCTCGCGGTCTATGATTTCTGTTGTTTCCTTCACGTAATTGTTCTTATTGTCGAGCTGAATTTCTTCCAATGGAATTTCGAGCGTTTCGTTTGAAAAACATTTCTTGAGGTTTGAGACATGAAACGTGTTATGTACACTGCTGAGCTCTGACGGAAGCTCAAGTCTGTATGCTACTGGATCAATCCTTTCCAGAATTTTAAATGGCCCAAAATATCTCGGGTTCACTTCCCGCGTTTCCCGAATTGTTTCACGCCTTTCCAAGGCGAAACTTTCAACATGACTTTGTTTCCAACCTGGAATTCTAATAGTTTGCGTCGAACATCGGCGTAACTTTTCTGTCGGCTTCTGGCTGCTTTTGAGTCTTTCTCGAATCTGAATTATCTTTTATGTGGTTTTGTGAACCATGCCTGGACCAGTGAGTCGTGCTTCACCAACTTCGATCCAACAGACTAGGGATCAGCACTTTCGATCATAGGGTGCCTCGAATGGTGCTGCTTTTATGCTCGTGTGATAGCTGTTGTTGTAAGAGAACTTGATCAATGGCAGATGGTTAGCCCAACCATTTCTGAAATCAATCACACATGTCCTGAGCATATCTTCCAATGTTTCTGAAATTGTGTCATGCCTTTCCAAGGCAAGGCTTTCAACGTAGCTTGTCCTCCAACTCGAATCCTTAATGATTTGCTGCTTAGGGATACCCAATCCTCATGATTTTGCAACCCGAACTGGCCTAAATCTTCTATTGTTCTCTTGTTGCTTGTAACTGATTCTTGACTTGTACAATTTCATTCGTTGTTTCACAATTGAGTTATAGACTAGTGAATTAGACTTTACGATTTTGGTCTGTCAGTAGGTAACTGGTACTTCCACCACAGGGTGTCTTAAAGGGTATAGTCTTTGTATTGGTGTGCTGGCTATTGTTGCAGGTGAAATCTGTCAATGTCAAAGGTTTCTGGTACTCGGCTTTTACTTTAGCACAAGTAAGGCATTTGCTAACATACAAAGCTATGTCTGCTTTCATATTCGGCCACCAATAAAGTTTCTTGAGATCCTGATATATCTTATCAAAACTTGGGTGAATGGAGTACATCGACTTGTGTGACTCGTGCATGATCAACTCTCGTATTCCACCGTAGAGAGGTATCTAGTTTCTATCCTTGAAGCTCAATACTCCGTCTGGCCTCTTTACTAAACCATTTACATTCTCTGGCATACCATAGGGTTTCTCATTCTGTCGGTTTTATTCCTTGAGTGCCTCAACTTGAGCCTCGAGGATTCGTGATGGTAAAGGTGAAATGATTGTCATTCCCAATGATCTGACTCTCTACGGCTTGAGGTTGGGTTATGGTTGGCTGACGTGCTTCTAGGCGGCGGTTCACGGGATAATGTAGGTGTGGATGTTCTTGCAACGATTGTGTACACACACATGAAGTTTTGAAACCTTTAGAAATCGAGTAGGAATGCAAACCGGACATAATTTTATTATAACTGTTCTCAGTATTGCAAAATTCATCTCTGAGTCGGGCATAGGTGGTCAGCCTATGTCCCACTGTCCCGGGTCGAATATAGATGACCAGTCTATATTCTACCGAGGTTCAATGAATTTTAGAATAATCAGCTCAGTTATACTAATACCATGTCCTTCACATTTAGGGGATGTTCTGATAGGCTAAGGCAAAGGACCAAACTCGTGGTCGAATGATGAAACTATGTAAGAAAAAGGCGTAACGCTGAAACGTATACGATATGTGTGCATGCCTATATGAAAGACATCTATAGTAATCAACTATAATAAGTGGGTATAAATGATTTGATAATAAGACACAAATCTTATTAAATATGTCAGCAACAAACCACAATTGAGGCATCAGCTTGGCAGGCAGGCACGTGGCGGTCATAGGGTTAAGTTTTTGTAAATGTAGCTATAGTCTAGGTATTAAAATCACCCAGTTCTCTATAGCCAAGGCTCTGATACCAATCTGTCACACCCCCAAAATCAGGTCCAGCGGAAGCATACATGCCACTGGGGTGCAACTCAATTGGTATCACAACACAAGTGTAGAGAATGGTTTTCATCTCAATCATTTAGAATAAAATTGTTTAACCAAAAGTGTTGAATTTACATCGTTAAAAGTAGTGCGGAAATAGGCCATTTAAAATAAATAAAACGGTCCCCAAATGAATATCAGAGTCTTCTATGACCATGCCATGCCCTGCCACAAGCCTCCAGTAGCGTGCTATTGCTTATTACCTGAAAATACACGCTAAAAGTGTCAACACGAGGTTGGTGAGTTCATAAAGTTTAGTGCAAAATGTATAGCTGTAACACCCCGACCCGACAATGGTAAAGATATCACAATAATGGATTCACATCAGATCAAAACAAAGCATACATTTCCAGTAATACAAAAATCTCAAGGATTATAAATGAAATACTGAATCTACAAGGTTACAATTGAGAACTTTCAAAAAAAAACAACTACTTTTAAATTATGATATCTTCTAGTCAACTCTAATCCAGAATAGCTATTCAATCTTCTAAGTCCAAAGGTATGCTCTCCACTCATTCCCAGCTTCCTACTAAAACCTGCCGCACACGAAAAGAAACGTGCGGCTGAGCTTAAAAAGCCCAGTGAACAGATATATAGATGACAGAAACGATAACGGATAGCAATACAGAAACAATGGCAGAGAACAATACAGAAACAAATCAGAAATACAGATTATACAGATACTGAACTAAAGTGAAAGAATAGGAAAAGGAATAAGGGTGAAAGGAAAGAAATGAGAAAGGGATAATGTACAAACCAGGTTTAGGGAAATACAGAAATCTATCACGAGCCCAGAAATAACAGATAATATCATAACAGAATAATCATATAATAATCCAGAGGGGATGCCTCTCAAGTAACAGATAATATGAGGGGTGACCTCATGTATCAAATCGGAGTGATCAGCTCCCAGATATATATGTGAAAGACGTGCATCGCACACACCATCAGTCACCAGAAATAACAAACATATAACATAAACAGATAACAGATAACAGATAACAGAGTCAGAACTAGGATGCATCCATGCGCCCCCTGTGGCCAGAAATTCCTCAGAACACACCAGATAAAATAAATCAGGGACGGGACAGGTCATCACTCTCCTGCCCTAGAGTCATGCCATCGGTGCATCAATGACATGGACATGAAACCCTCATGCCTAGTGATTGGCTCGGATATCAGACTGTGGTCAAGGTCAGATGTCATATAATAAACAGAGTCACATCTAAGGGTTCATGGCAGAAGGGTCATGTCAACAATTCAGATTACGATAATAATAAGGTTTAAATCAGAGTTTATCAGATTAAGTTTAATATCAAAGCTTAAGTTCAGATTAAAAGGTTTATTTCCAATAGTCCAAAAGTATATCAAAGGTTAATGATTACAAAATTTATAGCAATAATCCATTTGAGAAGTTCCTGTCAAAAGTCCATTTAAATCAATCCTTTAATAATGATTTTCATTGAAATGATCTTACAAAACAGTTTTCATAAAAATGGTCTTCCAAAACGTTTAGTAACTTCCATTTCAAAATAGCTTTTCTTAAACAGTTTCATATGTAATTTAATAAAGGTTCAAAATCAATTAGGTTCAGATAAAGATTTAACAGGTTAAGGTTTATGCCAAATCAAATCAAAGTTTACAACAGATATATCAAGTTAAGGTTCAGAACAAGGTTCACAGATCAGATTCAATCAAGACTCACAAATTCAGGGTTCAGAACAAGAGATCAATCAGAGTTCAGGAAAAGGTTCAGAATAAAATAATCATAGCAGAGGTTCAAACAAAAGGTTCAAGACAAACAGATCACAACAAAGATTCACAACAGAAGGGAACATAGCAATGGTATAGGGAATCCTAATAAGGAAAATGAAAAACTGAATAAAAGGGAAATGAAACGCCCTTACTGAAAAAGGACAGAATATCTGTACCTTATTAGCACAGCAGAAATCAAACAGACAAACACAGAAATGAAGCTCAAGACTTCTCCTTCTTCACACCTAAGGAAGAGGAAGACAGAATTACTACAGTTCCTTATTCAGATTATTCCTCTTTGTTTATCTCATCATTTTATGTACTTTCTATTTTTAGTATCTTTCCAGATTTAGTAAACTTCCATAATTAGCAGGCTTTCAGAATTAACATATCTTATCATTTCAGATTAGGTTGAACCTTTATTCAGAGCTTATTACGGAATAACAGTACATTTTATCATGTTACAGAAGTTTAGGGTTTTAAATGACAATTATACAAAGTTTAGGGTTTTAAATGCAACTTCATTAATTTACAAGGTCATTATTGAAAATACCTTAAGTTACAGAATTATACACTTATTTAATTCAGAATTACATTCCATACCCTTAAGTTTCACAATTTACAGATTACACCCCTTTAGTTTCATAATTTACAAAATCAACCTTATAATTACATATTTTACAAATTAAACCCTACAATATCCATAATTACCAACCAAGCATATTATATTTCATATTTACAGAATATATCCTCAGAATTTAGTACTTTACATATTTGACCCCTCAGAATTCAGAATTTACATATTTAGCCCTTTAAGTTTACAAAACATATATATTAAATCATAATTACATAATAGTTACATAATTAGCCCAAAAATCCTCAAAATTACCCAACAACCTTTTTATATCAGTATTAACACAAAACAACTTTAGAATTCCAGATTTACACTTTTGGTCCCTCACTTTTAATTAATTTCCAAACGAAACCCTAATTTCCCATTAATTCATTATTATGCAAAATTTACACTTAGGACCCCAAAGTTATATTTTTCCCACATTCTTACAGATGTATATGATCTTACAAAAATATCCCAGAAGTTTCAAACTTGGCAAAACAGGTCCTTATGCAATTAACTTCAAATCGGTAACACTTTTTATAAACAATTACCAACCCTAATTTTCACCAATCATTGGACCATCATTTATTTATCCCTAAAACACATTAAATGCTCAGATTCATGCCCAAGAAAACAAACCTTATAACCCACGATTTTTATTTTATTTGTTTCTTTGTTTTTCTAAAATCCGGTTTTTACAATAATTAACCACGTTAAATTTAAGCTTCTAAAAATCAAAACCATATTTTTCCCAGATCATATAACTTATAAGGAACCCACGAAAAATAGTGAACATGCCCAGAAAATTCGTTTAACATATATTGCATAATTACGTATGTTTTAGATACTAAAATTACAACGACTTGATTTAGGCCACCACAATTCGATCTATCATTTTTCCCAGGTCTAATATATCATAAGAGGTCTAAATAAAATAGCCATCATGCCCAGAAATTCGGATTTCATATATTTGCAATTTACGTGTTCTATAGCCATTATATTATCATACGCATAGAATTAGCATGCATGGATCGATTTTGATATTTTATATGAGTTATATAACATCTAAATATCACTGGAAAAATGCCATATTAATTTTAACACGTTTGGTTAAGTTGCACGAATTATTACCTTGATTTAGTGTAAATCGACAAGAATTTAAGAACAAGAACAAACCAATGAGAAAACGCAGCAACTAATAATTTTCCTAGCTTCCTTGCACCTCCAATAACACCAGAAAAATGCTTTTCCAAGCCCAGAATTCGCAGAGAAGCTTTGGTCGATTTCTTTAGATCGCTAGGGTTTTTGGTATAATAGTCGGTATTGTTTTTGGAGAACTAAATAAAAGGGATTTGATTAAATATTTGGGAACCGACTTTAGGGGGGGCAAATCAGTATATTTTGGCCCATAATATCCAGAAAATATTGGGTTTGATTTTCTTAATATTTCCTTAATTTATTTAACATATAATCTAATTAAAAGAAATAAAACATAATGTTTATTTAATTTGTAATTTTCGGAATTAATTATATAAATGTGTAAGTTAATTTTTTTTTTTGAACATTTAAAATGATGAACATTTGTCCCAGAAATTATTTTGTTTCAGATATAATTCGCTTTCAGATGTTTTGGAATTATTTCGGAATCTTATAAATTGTTTTATAAGGTTTTATATTATCAGGGGTACTTTGGTAATTTTACGCGTTATCTGAATTTCAGGTATTACAATAGCCTTTGAATGAAGATTTTCCCAGCAAAGGCATTGTAAATCCACTCAGTTCCAAGTCATGCCCATAACAAGACTTGCAACCTGTGTGTTTACAACCCATTGCCAAATATGATTTGATTTATGTTACTGAAATGTTTTACGGAAACCACAAGTATAAAGTGTATGACAAACTGCCACATAAAAATGATACAATATCTCTTAAGCTCATGACCCTGAAGCTAGACTGAATGAAATGCCCCAACTGAGTGCTTTGCCGAACACCCTGATATGGATCAAATGTAATGCGTTCGTATGACTAGTTGGTGCTACCAACCCGAACGGAGGAGTCACCCTCAATAGATCTATTCACACACCCTCGCTTGCTCACAATTAACGGTTCATGATAATAGGGGACTTTAATCTTGGCAAATGAGGTAACTTAAGCAATGTAATGAATTGATACTTTGGTCCGTATGAAAATGGTGCAATGTATTCTCCCTCGAGAAATTTGAAATGATGTAATAACTTGAAAAACGGGGCTATGAAAACTCACGTTAATCCTTAGAAGATTAAAGTGCTTTTGAAAAATAATTGAGCATGTATTCTCCCCTAAAACGTAATCCGAAACGTATAAAGGTAGGGGCTATGGAACTCACCTGGTGCGATAGCAACAATGACAAATATGAATATGCTGAAATGAGGCTCGGTATCTAACCGCGACCTAATATGAGGATATGATGTAATGTAAGCAAATGAAATGATGCTACACATGCAAGTACGTATGTCAACGATACCACTCGTAAATTTTGAAAATAATGTTTATCGTCGAAAAATACATTTTTGACGTCTCGTTAAGTCATAAACTACTTTTCGTGTAAATATGTTGAAATGGTACTCCACGATCCTCGTTTGATGTTTTATCGCCAAATAGAATAGTTTCGTCGCAAAATATCACTTTTACAACTTGTGAAAATATGACCAAACGGCCTCGCAAAACTAGTCGTAAAATATTGTACGATAAGAATTAGTAATAGAACTTGACGTTTTTGAAATCCTTGTAACATAATCTCAATGTCGTCTCATTTGAGTTTTGGTCATACGCGTCTCGATCATAAAGAAAATCGGCTATGAATATAGTGTCTTGTAAAACAATTTCTATACTTAGAAATATTTTCTTATAATGGTTGTTTTTGGAGATACTAGAAAAATCATATCTTACTCATTATAAGTCCTATCAACAAACGGTTGATTGATTTGGAAAGTAGGCCGGGTATACTTCGTTTTAGTTACTGATGAAAATTTCTCAAAACTGACTCGATCAACGGGAAAATGGCTCGTAAGATGGTGCCTCGTAAAAACTGTTTACACTTAGAAAATATTTGAGTTATAGTGATGCTGTCAAAATAAGTGTTGTTCGTCGGCTTTTCAAAAATTCATATCTCGGTCGTTACAAGTCCGTTTTCAACGTTCTTTATATCCACGGATTCGTCATAGCATGAACTAACATGTTTTCAGTAGCTCGGCTCTCCTAGATCACGTCTAACGCCTCGTTTTGTCCCTTGAAGTTCGGCAAACAGCAAGCTTATTTTCAGAAAATAGTTTTTCGTCGCCTAACTTGTAAAAATCATATCTCCTTCGTTATAAGTCGGTTTTTAGTGATTCTTGCGCCCACGTTTTCGTTTTTGAGTGTATTTCCTGAATCTTTGGTCAAAAATTACCCAGGAACCCCTGATGTTTCCACGTTTTGCAAAAATGGACAGCAACTTTCTAATAGTGTTTAAAACTCATTTTCTTGGTTCGCGGCTTGCTCAAACTACTTCAAAACAACTCCACAAATACAAAAATCCTACCATACACCTTCTTAGGGTGTCATGGGTTCCTAATCATCACCAAAATTGATAGGGTTCATGGAAATAATAATAGGATAGTTTAAACTCATTATATTTAGTAAAAATCAAATAATGTGGTATGGATCATAACATACTTGCATATTTTTGTTACTAGATCATAAAAATATAACAAGTAGAATTTTAAAAGAGTAGGAAAAATTGTTAGTAACTTACTTGAAGTGGTGAAGAGTTTTAGAACTAGAAACTTAATTAATCTATAGGTTTTTATCTCAAAACCTTATAATAGATCACTAATAGAGATTGTAAAATACAAAAGCTTGAAAATATATGGTGTCTTCTTCATTCTTTGATCTTGGCCGAACCACATAGATGGAGAGGATGAGAGTGATATTTTTTTTTTTTGTTACTTGAAGTTATGATGAGAATATGTAGTTTTAAATGACTAGGTATTCTAGTTTTCTTTCTTACCTATTCTTTAATCAAGAGATCTATTAGAAATCCACCATTTTCTTGAAATTTGTACACAATGAAGTGTATGTATATGAATATATGTCGATATGTATATCTAAAAGAAGAGAAAATGGATTTTGTGTAGACTTTTGTGTACTTGACTTACATTTAGTTAATAATGTGTAGAATATAATTTGTTTTGGGTACTGGGTTAGCTAGAAATAAATCTCAACGGAACAAAATAAAATATAATGAAGTCATAAAATTATAAAATTACATTCCTCGCAAGTATCGGGTGAATAAATAATTATCGTATCGAAATTACGTAAACCGTCGTACTTATAAACTTTTAACGATAAATGTACCAATTAAATTCAAAACACCAGGTAAATTAATAATATAATTTTTTTGTAGCATTATAATGAGTACGAAAATATATTAGGATCATAGTCGGGAGTGTTTGGTTATAATATTAGTAGTAATGACTGAGTGGTAACGTTTACTGAACAAATGAACATACGTTAATGAAAATCACACAAACCCGTGCATGACTTAATATGGTAATGATGATGATGTTACTGATGATATGTAGACTACTCTAGTCTATATGACATGTCCTTACTGATGATGCATGAATACGCAGCTAAACCTTACTGGTTACGCGAATTTGAATACTTGTAAACTAGTTTACGAAAAGATGAATGAAGATTATGAATAGTGATTTCTCTCCGGGAATGAATAGTGTTTCGTGAATAGTAAAATTTTCCGAAAGTTTCTCAAAATCTCAAACTGACCTCGAAAATGATGAATAGTAAAAAGTGAATAGTGATCGATGAATAGTAAAAATGAATAGTAACTCGTGAATAGTAAATTGTCGAGGTTCGGAAAAATGGCCTGAAATTACGAGTTGTCACACTGTGAGTGTATTTGAATGCTTGATGCAGTAGTTGTAATGAAGTGATGCAGTAGATTATGTTTTGTGGCATATGATTTTCGATTAGGTTCGCACATAATGTGTTTGATTTGTCTGAAAGTGCTTACGTGTTTATTTGGAAGCATGTTGCAGTAGTCGTAAAGAAGTGATAAAGTAGGTTATATTTTGTAGCATATAATGTTTGATAAGTTACGCGCAAGGTGTTTTGGATGTTGAAAAGTGTCTGTAAGTGTATTTGAAATCATGATGCAATAGTTATAAAGAAGTGATGTAGTAGGTTATATTTTGTGGCGTATATTGTTCGATTAGGTCATGCGTATTGTGTTTTGGTTGTCGAAATGTGCTTGTATGTGTATTTGAAATCATGATGCAGCAGTTGTAGAGAAGTGATGCAGTAGGTTATGTTTTGTGGCATATGATGTTGGATTAGGTCATGGCTAGAGTGTTTTAGTTGTCGAAATATGCTTGTATGTCTATTTGAAAGCATGATGCAGTAGTTGTAAAGAAGTGATGCAGTAGATTATGTTTGGGTCGTATGATGTTCGATTAGGTCATGCCTAAAGTGTTTTAGTTTTCAAAATGTGCTTGTGTGTATTTGAAAGCATGATACAGTAGTTGTTAAGAAGTGATGCAGTAGGTTATTGAAATGTGCTTGAGTAGGAGTAACAATATTTAACCGTAAAATATGGTGATCATGCAATTGTTTTTTACTGCATCATAGGTTGTATTGTGTTGAAATGTGTTTATTTGCTTTGTTGTTTGAATGATGCACTTTGTTTTGAACGGGATGCAATCGGTTGTTAGTTTTTGCCTATATGGCTGAATTAGGTTACCCATAAGTTGTATTGTGTATGTATATTTTTTTGTTTTCTTGGTTGTATGTATGATGCACTTGATTTTAAACTGTGATGCAGTAGGTGTTCTGTTGTCGTGCCTAAGGCTGAATTAGTTACGCGTAGATTGCATTATGTGACGAAATGTGTTTGATTGCTTTGTTGTATGAATGATGCACTTGATTTTGAAATGTGGTGGAGTAGGTGTTAAGTTGTTGCGTATATGGCTGAATTAGGTTATGCGTAGGTTATATTATGTGCCAAAATATGTTTGTTTGCTTTGTTGTATGAATGATGCACTTGGTTTTAAACTGTGATGCAGTAGGTGTTAAGTTATTGCGTACATGGCTGAATTAGGTTACGTGTAGGTTGCATTATGTGCCGAAATATGTTTGTTTGCTTTGTTGTATGAATGATGCAGTTGGTTTTGAACTCTGATGCAGTAGTTGCACATTTGTTGCGTATAAGGCCGAATTAGGATATGCATAGGTCTCATTATGTTGAAATGTGTTTGTTTTATTGCTTGTATAATCTATGCAATGTTTTAAAATTGTGACGTAGCTCACTTGTCATGTGTAAGGATAAATTAGGCTACATATAGTTTGTATTATGTGATGTGTTTCTTTGCTTTGTTATATTTACGATGCATTGGGTTTTGAACACTGATGCAGTAGCTGCTCACTATTGTGTATGAGGCTGGCTTTGGCAACGTGTATGTTGTATTATTTCCGGAAATGTGTTTTTATGCATGGTTATATGTACGATTCACTTGGATTATAACTCTGATGCAGTATGTGTTTATTTTTCGCGTATATGGCTGAATTAGGGTATGCATTGGTTGTATTATGTTTGGAAATGTGTTTGACTTGGTTGTATGTATGATACACTTGGTATTGAATTGTGATGCAGTAGCTCCTTAATTGTTGCATATAAGAGTTGATAAAAGAAGACGTATGTGAGAAAAATAACAAATCTAGTTCTTGCACGTCAAGTATACAACAATGATCGTTCTTTTCAGATTTAATAATAAAGCGACAAAGACATGTGTACGATTCACTTAGAAGTCAGGATGAGGATTTAAAGAAAATAGTGGATGAAAGAAATCGATTGTTCTATGAAGCATATAAAGAAGAAGAGAAAGAGAATGTTGAAGAAGTTGGAAATAAATAGGAGAAAGATGGGGATAAAGATGGTGGAGATGAAAATGTTGGAAATGAAGAAGATGGTGGAAATATGAACGACGATGGTGGAGTATTTCTTATGAGACACATGGAAACTTATGTCGGTCCTGGTGTGTTTTTGGAAGAACCAAAAAAGGAAGGACCAGGTCTGAAAACTTAATTGAATATGATGCGTGCCAAGTTTTAGCAAAGATAATACTTGTAAGTTGTAATGACAAGATGGCAAATGTATTGAAAGAAGGATAAGCATATGCAAAGAAGAAAACAAAGACTTCCAAAATTCTTACAGATTATGTTGTCAAAAGTGGATCAAGATTTGCATCAAAAGTTCATCGACAGCGTATTGAAGTAAATTGAATGATCAATACACTAAGTACTTTTCTTATGAACACTTTTAGTTTCAATTATAAGCCAAAATTATGTTAGGCGCGTTTTTTTTTAAGTGTCGAAAAATGTTTCTGTGTGTGTTTGATTTGTTGATGAACTTGGTGTAAGGAAGTGATGTAGTAGGTATCTTGTATGTGGAATATAAGCCTAAATTAGGTTAGGCGCGCAGTTTTTTAAGTGTTGAAAAGTGTTTGTGTGTTTTTTTGAATAATTGATGCAGTTGGTGTAAGGAAGTGATGCAGTAGGTGTCTTGTATGTGGAATATAACCGTAAATTAGGTTAGGCGCATAGATTTTTAAGTGTCGAAAAGTGTTTGTGCATATGATGTTCGATTAAAATACTATTTAAAATACTATTAAAGTAGGTTTCTATTTGTACTGATTATGCACTAGTTGTAATGAAGTGATGCAGTAAATTCTATTTCGTGTTTTTGTGCATATTTTATTGGTTGATGCAGTAGTTGTAACATACTGATGCAGTAGGTTATGTTTTGTGGTGTATGATGTTCGATTAGGTCACACGTAATGTGTTTTAGTTTTAGAAATGTGCATGTGTGTGTATTCGAACTCATGATGCACTAGCTGCAATAAAGTAATGCAGTAGATTCTATTTTGTGGCAAATAAGTTTTGAACAGGTAACACGTTGGGTGTTTTAACTTTTGAAATGTGCCTATGTGTGTATTTGAATACTTGATGCATTAGTTGTAATGAAATGATGTAGTAGGATATGTTTTGTGGCGTATGACATTCAATCAGGTATGTTTGGTGGCAAATAAGTTTTGATCAGGTAACGCGTAGAGTATTTTAGTTTTTGAAATGTGTTTGTGTGTGTATGTGAAAGCTTGATGCAGTAGTTGTGCTGCAATGATGCAGTAGGTTATGTTTTGTGGCGTATAATGTTTAATTAGTTCATGCGTAGGTTGTTTTAGTTTTCGAAATGTGCCTGTGAGTGTATTTGAAAGCATGAATAGTTATAATGCAATGATGCAGTAGGTTATGTTTTGCGGCATATGATGTTCGATTATGTCACGCGTTGGGAGTTTCCGAAATGTGCATGTGAGTGTATTTGAAAGCATGATGCAATAGTTGTGATGCAGTGTTGCAGTAGGTTATGTTTTGCAGCGTATGATGAAAGTAACTGAATGTGCTTCTGTGTGTATTTGAAAACATGATTCAATAGTTACTCATTATTTGTTACTGCATCACTCTTTACTTGTTACTGAATAACTCTTTATTTGTTATTGTGTTACTTTTTTTATTCTACTGCACCACTCTTTATTTGTTACTGCATCACTTTTTTATTTGTTACTGCATCACAGTTTATGTTTATCTCAAATGTACAGTGACATTATTTTTAAAAGAAAAGAGATTGAATTGGAGTTGGGGTTTTTCGAAAGCCTTTTTTTCGAAGTTCAAATTGCTTCAGTTGTACTCGACATATGGAGCCTTGTACTAAACAAATAAGAGAGATACAACTGTCAAGAGACACTGGCATATTAGTAATGAGGCATATGGAAACTTACAATGGTCGTAGTGTTTTTGAGGAAGAATTACAGAAATAAGGCGCAGGGCATAAAGGACAAATCTATCTGTTGCGAGCAAAGTACACGGCAAAAATAATTCTTACAAGTATAAATAAGAAAAAGGATGAAATCTTGGCAACCGCAAAGGCATATAACAAGCTGCAAAAAAAGAATTCCAAATCTCTAATACCAAAAAAGATAAAATCAAATAAAAGCTCATATTTAATCAAAAGGATTCTTGGACGCGTAACGAGGACTCTCGGATGATACTTGTGGATCGTTAAAAAAAATGTTTTGTTACTACTGAATTATTTCCGAATGTAGGATGTACCTAAAAATTTTTGTATGAATCACAGTGTTATGTTTAAAGGATTAATGAAATTTATAATTGAATAACTTTTAAATCCTTTCTCATTATTGAATGCTCATTTTAATTATTTTTATAATTCTATTGCATCACAATATTGTTCTACTGCATCACAATGTTGTCATACTATTGCATCACAGTGTTATCATACTATTCAATCACAATGTTATTTTACTGCATCACTATGTTAATCTACTACATCACATTGTTAATTTACTACATCAAAATGGTATAGATACTGTTGCTTCATAATGTTATCATATTGTTGCACCACAATAATACATTACTGCATCATAATGTTATTTTACTGCATCGCAATATTAGTTTACTGCATCAAGTTATTCTACTGCATCACAATGTATGTTTTAGTGAATCATATAAATCATATACGTTTTACAACCAAAAACATGTCTTGTAAGTAATCCTTTAATATCTATACAGTACTTATTGCGAACTAAAAAAAAAAAAAAAGAATATTGAAATCATGTTTATTTACGAGTAGATCCTCTAAGCCCAACTCTTGTTGCCTCTACTGGTTGCTTTCTTTTCTTCGACTGTGGCAATTTCAATGAACATGTCCGGGAATTATGCCCTTCATTTTTACACGAATACCAAATTTTGACCCATTGCCGAGTCTTCCTGACCCTTGTCATATATATATGCTAGTTTGTTGCTGCTAGTGCATAAATTCATATCATACTTTCAGGAGCTGATAAATGAAACAGAGATTCCAAACATAAATATGAACATCCAAACAATTTTCAACTGATTTGATAACCTGTTGCATCAAATTTAAAATAACGAACTTAAATTGATCAACAAAACACAAATTTGGTGAAACAAAATTAACAAACTGATGCAATAACAATGTTAGGGTTCATAAATCAACTTACTATGTCGTTTAAGCCTTAACAAGTCCTTCAATTCATACATAACTACACAACCTTAACAAATCAATGAAATCGTTCTATTAAATCCTTCAACAAGTAATTCATGAACAATTGGTGTATCATAGTATGAAATTAGTGCATCACATTTATAAAATCTTATAAGACATTTTATTCAACTAAAACAAAGAAATAAGCTATTAGTTCGATATTTGCCACAAACAAACACCTACTGCATCCGCATTCCAGAACCGCTGCATCACACATACAAGTATTTTTCACTGAAAAAATGACAAAAACTATGAAAGCATAATAGTTGATGCATCACAGTGTAAAATTAGTGCATCACATTTATAGAATCTCATAGAGACAATTTAACAAACACATTGTGTGCAACTTTCCTAAACACGTTTTGTACCTATTTTAAAAGTCTTTCTGATATATCCTCTACCTATATAGGGTGGAACAAAACTAAACAATGCGTACCCTAATGGGACATTATTCACCTACTGCATCAATGTTTTAAATCAGCTACATCATCATGTTATATAGAGCACATCACAACAAAACTTAAGGAACCACTATGAAACAGACAAAACTAAACTCTGCGTAATGTGATGGAACATTATATACCTATTGCATCAATGTTTTAAATCAATTGTATCAATAAAGAAACAAAAACAAAAAATAACGATGAATATCACATATCTAAAAATCATATCATAGACAGCTGAATACGATAACAATAAACACCTACTACAACAAAGTTTTAGAACAGCTGCATCATACATACAATTACACACACAAATATTTTCTACTTGTAACATAAGCAAAATTAAGCTTTTAGATCTATATTTGCGATAAAAAACACCTACTGCATCAACATTTCAGAACAGCTGCATCATAGTGTAAAATTAACAACTGATGCATCACAGTGTAAAAGTAGTGCATCACAATGTAAGTTTAGTTCATTACCGTTATAAAGTCCCATTGAGACATTTTATCAAACAGCTTGTATGCAACTGTCCTAAACACGTTTTATATCTATTTGTTTTTACATTTTATTCCAGATCTAGAAGGAGCCTTGATGTAGTTTGAATCAAACTCTGAATATAACATACTTAGATCATTAAAAACACTAAAACCAAACATTAGGTGTATCTGATACATACATAATAACACTTTTCCACTAAAAAATGACCAAAACAGTTAAAGATTAAAAGCTGATGCATCACAATGTAAACTTAGTGCATCGGTATTTCATTGAGACATTTTATCATACATCTTTTGTGCACCTTTACAAAACACATTTTGTATTAATTTTTTTCATATATAAACACATTATATATAACATATATAGATCAATAAACACATAAAAAATGTTATCTTTATCAGTATATCAGAGTTTAGCAATAATTTCATCACAAGAAGTATGAATAACTGGTGCATCACTGTACAAAACTACTACATAATAGTTATTTAATATCATGTAGACATTTTAGCAAACACCTGGTGTGTAGGTTTCATATAAATGTTTTTAATCTAGTATTTTTTTATCAAACACATACTGAATGAATGCTTTAAATCAACTAAATCACTAACAATCAACAAAAACATATTAACTAATTACAATTAAATACTCAAATTAACAGAAAGTAAACAGACAAAAAAGGTAAGAAAAATAACAAATTAAGAACTTACTATTATTATTCGTTAATGATGAATAATTCGTTGACGATGAACACTCGTTATTCAATGATGACGAACACTCATCAATTGATAATGATGAACACTTATTAAACGGTGGTTATCGGCACTTAATAGTGGTGACGGTGGTGTTGAATGGTTGGGAAGGTGGTGGTGAAAGGTGGGGATGATGGTGGTGAAGGCTGGGAAAAGTTATGCTGAAAGCTGGGGATGGTTTTGGAGAAGGCGGGAGGAGAAGCAAGAGAGAAAAAGAAGAATGAATGAATGAATATAAAGGGTTTATACAGGGTTAGAACATAATGACTAAAATACCCCTGCAAGTATTAAGATTAGGGGTGGGACTAATTAGGACACATGGCGGGCTGTGGTGGCTTCCTAGCCTTTTCATTTTAAGAGCCCTTCTCAATATATCTCATCTCATCTCTATTTCTCTCTCTCTCTCTCTCTCTATATATATCATCTCATCTCTCTCTCTCTCTCTCTCTCTCTCTATATATATATATATATATATATATATATATATATATATATATATATATATATATATATATATATATTTACATAGTTGGTTTTAGTATAAAACAAACTCATTTACATATAAAATAGACTCATTCTCTGCAAATACTTCTATGGTTTGTATTAGTCTAAAACAGAGCCATTTGGATATAAAATAGACTCATTTTCTTTAAACACTTTTATGGTTGGTATTAGTCTAAAATATACATTTTTTATACCTTGAAAAATACTCATTTCCTACAGACACTTATATAGTTGGTATTAGTCTAAAATAGACTTTTTTTTGCATCTAAAATAGACTTATTTTCTGCACTTGCACATTTTGACCCATTTTCCGAAAACCAACTTATACCTCTTCAACAAAACATAAAAACTTTTAGAAATAATTTAAACAACAAATACTTCATTCTCATAAACGTACTTTACAAAGTAACGGATGTTTTGCCAAACATCCGTTTTAACCCGTTTGCAAACTCTATAACACAATACTATAACATAAGACTTCAATAAACTTTAATTTCTGCAAATATACTTGTAAACTATAACAAGACCTCATTTACACTCAACATTACCAAAACACTTTGACGAAAATATTAACAAACCATTACAACACTTAGGGGTTCAATGTTGATTGAGCTCGGCATTTTAACTACGCTTACATGCCTATCCAAATACATCCAAACTGTGCCGAATCTTAACCATTTACCAAGACTTAACCTTCTTCACATAAGCACCTACAAAACATGTTAACAACTAAAACGTAAGCGAAACACTTAATAAGTAAAACGAGTATAACATACTATCATATATCATTCGTACATATAGGCATTACATCTATCTATTTACTAATCCAACGGACTTATCATACTACAACTTGCATTAAGCATTTTAACCAAAACATACACACTATAACACATAAGTATCACTTTAATTACATTCATTACCATAAACCTAGGCTTCACATACCTTAGCTAGTCTTATCACCCCTTGCAAGGCCGGATGTCATTTTCTACCTTTTGTAGAGCCAGAAGCAGCCTCTCTACCTTAGGTAAGGGTAAGGCTGTCTACGTCTCAACCTCCCCCATACACCATGGAAGACAGTATTAGGACCCATAACCTGTGGAAGATGACCTATGTCATTGTATCGATAAAAAATAAACCTAATTACCTTATGCTAGATAGGGCAAGCGGGTATCGTATCCACGAGGAGTATGTGGTTTTAATTTAAGTTTTGGGGTGGTCACTGATCAATAAAAGTTTTGGTTTTAGAAACTTAATAACTAAATACTAATTAAACTAAGTTCTATGAAATAAATAATTGATTGATTGGTTTGTTTAAGACTTAATAATAAAATTATTAATTAACTAAAAAGTAAATAAACAAATAAAAATTAAATAAGCAAATAAAAGCGAGAGTTGTAAACAATTGAGTAAAAAGCAATCCCTTCTGGCTCCGGATATAATGGTATGACTAAATTACGGATTATTACTAATGTTTTTCATCCAACCACATAGACATAGTTCTATATATTAAAAGGGACAATTTTGGGCACAAGTTATGTTTACCACACGAATCGTCTTAATTCCTAAATTAGTTGGACTCGGCACAATTCGTTGACTAACAATAACATGTCTTACAATAATTAACCCTTATACTAATTAGGCTCAGCACGAATCGTTGACTCGCAATAATATGTCTCACAATAATTCAATCAAATAATCATAGTAAAACATTAAAAAAAAAATAAAGGATATGCATTAAAATCATATGAATTAATGTTTGACAAATAAAATAAAATCCGTAAATATGATCAAACCAAATATATCTTTTACCGGGAGAGATTACAAGAGGGTTTAGCCGCGCATCACGTTAATGCACATTATATAAAAAAATTTGTCGGCTGTGTCCTTTTCTGTCAATGGTCGAATGGGATAATAAAATAGGGGTCTGTAAATGGGATAAATTTTATAAACAAAGTGGCGGCTGAGTTTGTTTTCTTTTCTCTGGTATCACCGATGGGGTCCCCCTTTCTGTTTTTCGAATGTATCTTCAAAAGGGGTCGGACTTTTTGCGAATGATATATATAGGGATAATATCCTTTTTTTTTCTTTTTTTCTTCACGTCCAAAAGGCCAAGCAACACAATCGATCCACTAATAATCCATGATCCATCCATGTGCTTTTCTTTTCTCTTTTCTGTCATGCAAAGCAGCCTAAAAACAATACCAACTAATAATGTAATAAGTTTGTGGTCCAATTTATTAATAACCATAGCCCATATATCTATTGCAAGTCCAATCCACAAACTGCAGTTTCCATAGAATCAAATCACGAGCTAACTTCATATTTTCGGGTATTTTATCACTTAAAAATAAAGATCTCTTTTTTCTCTTTCCGTGGCCTTTTGAATCAACAAAAACGGAGCTCGGATGAAAAAGTTATGACCAAAACAATGCGACAATGTCTAAATCTCTCTTGTCTTCATTTTAAACTTGTAATATCGCAATTTTAGCTCCTTTGTGTGCATAGCCTGCATAATCACAAAACACCCTCATAGTACATGTATAACAACGAATAACAATGCAACAATGCATAATTAGCATGCTATGAGGTGTATGTAAAATACACCGATCAAACCTCCCCAACTTAACCCTTACTCGTCCCGAGGAAGAAATCTACTATATCTTAGCATGTTAATTACATAGTTTTTAATTATACCATTGAAATTCCATCAAAAAGATCAAATTCAACCTAGTACACTAATAACCATCCTATGTGACCAATAATCCAAAATGATTACCAATATTTTTGTCCTTCTTAAACACTTATCATAACCGTTCTCATTGGTTTCATTTACTTTATGTTTCATATAATTAACCATGTGCTCGACATACTTAGTACACCCCTATAATCAATCTAAACATAGATCCAAAATAAGAGGTGAGAATACCTTACACCTTTTATAATACTGGAGTTTTTATACCATAGGAGCAAACTTTTTAAGAGCACATAAGCCATCATACATTAGCTTACATATTTTCACTTTTTACTCAATTTTTGCACATGAATTTTACTTCATATTTCAAGCATTTTTTCTCATAACATACATAAGCTCCCTTTTTAGCAATCCGGAACCGTTTCTTATACATGTCATCCCAAATGCTTAATACACTCCTTTTAAGGTTGATATAAAGACCAATCATTCGGATGTATGAATATCTATCCTATAGGTGTATACTAAGACACATCGGCACACGGGAACCGGTTAATTTAGTCCATTTTAATTAAATGGGAACAGTTATGCTTCATGCCTACTGGTATATCATATGATGGAGTTATCTACCACATAGTCTAATTAATTAATGCACTAACTTAAACCAACCTTCCTAATTTCATTAACAACAATACAAGGATTGGGTTATTTCAAATAAAATTGTCTTAGCTAAGTGCAATGGTGTCCATTATAAGAATTGGTGTCTAACCCATGCTAACAACTAAAATATCACCTTGCGCGGGTGACGAATCAGATAGGCAAGCCCAGCATATGACTACCACCAATAATTATGACAATTCTACGACTTTTTTCTATGTCAATTGTGCGCGGGTGACAAGCCAGATAAGATCAATTTAAGTGTCCTAACACAACTATTACATTATTATATTTCATATTATATTACTTTAACTTCCTTCCCGTTCTAAGCAAAAGTAAGTAGGGAAATTCAATCGGGCATGGTTTGATCATATACTAATTATACATATGCCTAACTACATGCAAACCATCAAATCAATTTTATAACCAAATTATACAATGGAATCGGGTGCACCTTATAATCATGGTTGGATCTTCTAGTTTGCTCAAATAAGTCATCCACAAGGTAATCTTATGAATCTGCAAACACTCAACAAATATATATAGAAGAAACTTCCACATCTAATTAGCACAAAACTCTTATAATGTGATTTTTTTTTTTTCAAAAATCACATTTTGACCCATTTTTAACAACAATTTCACACAAAAACATGTAACACATGTGACACCCCCTCCCCAACTTAAAGCATTGCATTGTCCCTAATGCAAAAACATTAAGTTAAAATTTTGGTTAAAAATCACTTTGACAAACTCACACAACACAAAACCTAACTCACTTTCGTAGGAATCACGGTTAAATTTAGCATATGCAACAAGCCTTTAAACCACTCGGTAGCCCGAGTGGACGAGTTTAGTCTCGTGAAGGTTTGTAGTGAACACACCCATAAAGTTTTTAACACACACAAAAATAAGAAAATAAAAAGAAACATAAATTAGAAAGAACATAAACACATACTACAACCCACGGGTTGCCTCCCGCGAAGCGCTAAGTTTACCGTCGTCAGCCCGACATAACTCATTGGAGCTATTGAGACAGTTGGAATGGTTCCAAATAAACCACATCGACCGTGTCCCTATGATCACTCTCCAAAACAACGTACGGCTTCAGACGGTGTCCATTGACTTTAAATGGCTCTCCACCCACCATATTTTTATTTCAATGGCTCCATGTGGAGACACTTGAGTCAAAACGTATGGACCCGTCCATTTACTTCTTAATTTTCCCTGAAAGAGCTTAAGTCTAGCATTGAATAGCCAAACTTTTTGACCCACCAAGAAGGATTTCTTGGTGATGTGTCGGTCATGAAAAGCCTTAGTTTTCTTCGTATAAATCTGGGAGTTCTCATAGGCATCGCGTCTAATCTCATCTAATTCAGATAATTGAAGTTTCCTAGAATTATCCGCATTATTTAAGTCCATATTAACATGCTTAATTGCCCACTCAGCTCTATGGTCTATTTCAACCGGTAAATGACACGCCTTGCCATATACCAACCTATACGGTGACATCCCAATAGGGGTCTTAAAAGCCGTCCTAAATGCCCACAAGGCATCATCTAGCCTCAAGGACCAATCCTTCCTATCGCTACGAACGGTCTTTTCTAATATTCGCTTAATCTCCCTATTAGATACTTCCACCTGTCCACTAGTCTCTGGAAGATAAGGGGTAGCTATTATATGATTAACCCCATAGAGTTTCAATAACTTTCCAAATTTGAAGTTCTTAAAGTGGGAACCCCCATCACTAATGATGGCCTTGGGGATTCCATGCCTAGCAAAGATGTTTTTCTTGACAAACTTAAGAACTACACTATGGTCATTTGTTTTTGTAGCCTCAACTTCTACCCACTTAGAGACATAGTCAGGTGCCACCAAAATATACACATTGCCATGGGAGGTAGGGAATGGTCCCATAAAATCAATACCCCATACGTCAATGATCTCGACAACAAGTATAGGATTAATAGGCATCTGATCATGCCTTTAAATCCCACCAATTTGCTGGAAACGAGTACATGCTTTCACAAAAGACTGGGCATCCTTGAATATAGTCTGCCAAAAGAAGCCACTTTGCAGGACTTTGTTCCCAGTTTTTGTCGCACCAAAGTGTCCCCCACACGCATAAGAATGGCAGTAAGCCAATATGTCCATATGCACTTGATCGGGAACATACCTCCTAACAACTTGGTCAGCACACACTTTATAAAGCTCTAGATCCTTCCAAATATATTGCTTCAATTGAGAAAAGAAGTATTGTCTTTGTTGTTTGGACCAGTAATCCGGAAGATTTTTAACTACAAGGTAGTTAACAATGTTTGCATACCAAGGGAGCTTAGAAACCTCAAATAAGCTTTCATCCACAAAGCATTCTTTGATCATATCAGATGGGTTGAACGGTGGAGGGATAATCCAGGACAAATGGTCGGCAACCACATTTTCCGACCCTTTTTTATCCCGGATTTCCAGATTAAATTCTTGTAATAGCAGAATCCACCTAATCAACCTTGGTTTTGTCTCTTTCTTGGTCAATAAATGTTTCAAGGCACTGTGATCCAAAAATACTATCACCTTAGAGTGCCCCCAGATATATGACCGGAACTTATCAAGAGCAAAAACCACGGCTAGCAATTCCTTTTTAGTAGTGGTGTAAATCATTTGAGCTTCTGAAAAAGTCTTACTAGCATAGAAGATCACAACGGGTTTCTTATCGGCCCGTTGTCCCAGCACCGCCCCAGCGGCATAATCACTCGCATCACACATGATCTCGAAAGGTTTCGACCAATCAGGTGACTGCAGAATCGGGGCTTCTACAAGCTTTTGCTTAAGCATATTGAATGATTTAAGACATGATTCATTAAAGTCAAATCGTGCCTCCTTTAAGAGTAAATTACAAAGAGGCTTTGATATAGCACTGAAATCTTTAATAAATCGCCTGTAGAACCCTGCATAACCAAGAAAAGATCGCACAACTTTAACGTTAGTGGGAGGAGGAAGAGTTGAAATTATTTGCACCTTGGCACGGTGAACCTCGAATCCTTTTTCAGAGACAACGTGCCCCAATACAATTCTGTTAATATAAATATCGTCCTAAAAACGTTATTTATATTTCACGATCTTTGCTATATTTTGTTAATGACAGTTATAAAGTTTATCTTTAGCAAAGCATAAATATAAGTTAAAGTCTTTTACATTTATAGTAATAAGCTTTTAAAACTCATCATATACATGCTACATGATCACTAGGATACATATTACATACATATATACATTTACATTATTTACATTTTAAATCTTAAAATGGAAATATGTTCACGACATCATTGCATACATCATTTGGATATCTTTAGGATATCTTGTAGATTTAGTAAATATTTTGGAAAGATCTTCAAGCAAAGAATTAGATTGTGTAAGATCTTGGCAAGATATGGAAAGATTTGTAAAGATATAGCTGTCAGGTCCCGGCTGAACCAAACAGCATAAAGGGCGGACCCCTGGAATTGGTTCCGCCAAATCCGTGGACTATTTGATCAGTTTGCCTATAAATAGCAAGCTGATCATTCAAGTTCACTCATCACTCATATAGCATAAATTACATATCCATTCTTTCATTCATTACTAACCCATTCATTTATTCATTTCATTCTTAGTGATCTTTCTTTTGTAGCAAAGAGATCAAGCATCAAGGTTCAACATACTGTTGCATACCTGTTAGAATAGATACTGTGTGATTTAGTTGTAGTTCACACATCATTGTTATACCAAACATTCAGTAGTGATCGGTTAGTGTTTTAGTCCTAAAAATACATAGAGTGTCGGGAGTGGTTGTACCCTTGTAAAGAACTCGGTATCTAGCTTAGTATCGGAAAAAGTGTAAGCGACGTCAGGTTGGTTCTACCTTGAACTAGAACTCGGTATTTAGCTTTGTACCGGATAAAGAGTAAGCGACCTGTAAAGGTTTTCTCCGCCTAGAAGGGAGCTTGTTTCTTAATGAAGAAAAACTCTCGAGTTAGAGGCTTGAGGAGTGGAGTAGGGCAAGGAAGAGAGTCCTTGTAGACCGAACCACTATAAACATCCGTGTTGTAGTTTGATTGTAACCGAGTCACTAGCTTGACTCGTCCCCGAATTCATTGGTCCATGGGGAAGCAAGTGGAAGAGAAAATCTCCATCGGACTTTCATTCAAAATGTTTGGATAAACATTGAAGTACATGAAAGTTCCACTCCGATGAGATGCCCACGGCTCTTAGTAATAAAAACTATAAGCAGAGATGCCGGGGTCAAAAACTTTGTCCTCATTTCCGTAAGGAAATGATAGTAAAGTTTCAGTCAGATTTAACGCCATGCAGAATGGGAGTTCACCATTAAGATAGAACAGAGGGGAATCACTTTTCTCCAGAATTAAAAGTTCCTCGAATGAGGTATGTAACTTTAAATTCTTATCGGGAGTCAATTTCATTATAAAATGAGTTTCACCACCATCGAGTATGCCTAGATTGAACACTTTGTCTTCACAAAAAAACTCAATAGGATACTCGGTGGAAGACTCAACATAGAAAAGAAAATCACTCTCGGGGGATTGAGGAGATAAGTCATTTGAAACAATCGTAGGTTCCTCAGTCACAGTTTTCATTTTTGGGTTTTTATCTTCAAAGGTTTTATCTTCAAAGGTGTTTCCATTCATTTTTATCAGCTCCAAAGTCGAAAAGATCGTCATCACTCTGTGAATCACTAAGCTCGGTATTAGGGTAGGAATCGAGTGATGGATCATGAAATAAAAGATATTCAATTTCATTAAGATCGGCTTCGAAATCAAAGAGATCATCGTCATTTCTTGGCGGAAATGGATCGACGTGAGCGAGTTCATCGGCGAACTCCTCAAGAAGAGAGTCAACATTAGAAGTGGGACTGCCACTACTTTGCTCTTTCAATTTAGGAATTTTAGAAGAATGACCATCGGAGGAGAAATCGATGACATCGATGCTTTTAACGGAATGTCTATTATGTTTAGATGCATCAGCATAAAAGACTATTTTTTCATCCTCAATCCTTAAGGTCAAAGTCTCCTTGTAATGGTCAACTAGGGCTTTTGCTGTGCGCAAAAATGGTCTCCCTAGAATAAGAGGAACTCTCGGGTCAACCTCATAATTAACGACAACGAAGTCGGCTGGGAAGATAAATTTATCCACTTGTACAAATATATCTTCGGCTATACCGACCGGGTATGCAACCGATCGATTAGCTAACTCTAAGGTCATACGAGTCGGCTTAAGTTCTCCCATTCCAAGTTGTTGGTAAATCGAAAGAGGCATAAGGTTTATGCTTGCTCCTGAATCGGCCAGGGCATTGCAAACCTCTCGATCTTTTAAGGAACAAGAAATGAGAAACTTGCCAGAATCTCCAAGCTTTTCGGGAAGCTTTCTGAGAGGACGGCTGAGCACTGAGCATTAATTGGAGTTTCAGCCAATTCAAGCAATTTTTCTTTATTGGTAAGAAGATTCTTGAATGTAGAAGCAAATTTCGGCATATAAAGAAGAGCATCCGAGAAACTAATATCGAAGTGTAATTTTTGAAAGATTTCAAGAAACTTCATCATTTGGCTATTAGTTTTGTCACGGAGCTTTTGATCATAAAGCCTTGATGGGTATGGAATTGACGGTTTAGGTTGAGACTTTTGATGATTAACGGGAGCAGCTTTTGACTCTGGAATTTGGACAACCGAAGGTAGGACGTCTTTGGCACTTCCGTTATTAGTAGGAAGTTCCTTGTCCTTGGTCATCTCGGTCTCACGGTCAACTACTTTTGGAGAAGAAGAAGTAGTAGTTGGAATCATGGGTCCTTTATAAGCTACACCACTTCGGGTGGTGATGGTTTTTGTAAAACCCGAAAATCTAAAACATGCAAAATTACCAAAATGCCCCTGGAAACTTTAAAATTTAAGTAAAGCTAAATTAAAGTTCCGAATCGATCCCAAACTTCTGGAAACGAACAAGATATGATACAAAATAATTTTGACGACTTCGATTTATATTTATACAAGTTGTGAGATGACCAAAATACCCTTGTACATACCGAAAATTTAAATACACAATTATTATTAATTAAAAACCTTTTTAAGTTACAAATAAATTAAGATTCAATACTAATTAAGGAAAATTGATTCTTGGGCCATTGAAGGCCGGTCCTTTAGCCTTTTTTCCCTCCCCCAAATTCGGCCAAACACATCTATACCATCCCATTATTTATTTTCTTCCACTAAACCCTAATAAAACACCTAGCCGCCACTCTTAAAAATCCCACACACCACATCCAATTTTTAGAAATCAAAAACCCATTTTTATGGAGTGCTTGATGATGCAAGGAAGGTGAGAAAAATAGCCACAAGGTCCTGGAGTCGATCGTGTGTTCGTGGTGATTTAATTGGGTCGAAAAGCTTGAACCGAACCAAAGAAATTCATAGCGTGTAAATCCATTGATCTATAATTTTTCTGGTTCTAAGAGAGAGTGATCTTGATCCCTGTCAGCTAGTTTTGTGGTTGTGCTTGCTATTTGAATAAGGTACAGATATTCTGCTCTTCTTGTAAAGAGCCTTCGTCTCATTTCTGATTTCCTGTTTCATTGTCATGTTTCCCCTTGTATTGTGAACCATAGATTTGGACCTTTGCTTTAACCTTTGTCTTGAACCTTGTCATGAACCTGAACTTGAACCTTGATACACTTGATATGAACCATTTGACTTGAACCTTTGACTTGAACCTTGCTATGACACTTGACATGATTTGTTCACCCCTGATAACCTGAATAATTAAGACCTTGGGTACTTGAAGGTTCATTGGATTTTAGAACTACTTTTAGTTGTATATGAAGAGGTTTTTGAACATTTCCTTAAAAGACTTTTATTATGAAACTGTTCTAACGATCATTTTATTAAAACCATGTAAAAAGGATTTCTTATAATAAACTATTATGAACCTTCCAGTATTTTGACCTTTCTGATATGGACCACTTGATAATGAACCCCTGCATATATCTCCTGTCTTGAACCCTGATATGAACCCTGATATGACCTGACATTTGATACCTGAGACTTGATACCTGACCTTGACCCACAGTTTGAGACTACGAGCCACCCACTAGGCATGAGGGTTTCATGTCCATGTCATTGATGCACCGGTGGCATGACTCTAGGGCAGGAGAGTGATGTCCTGTCCCGTCCCCGACCTGATTTGATTTGTTATGTAGAGGAAGACCCTGTGGCCTGCGGGGGCGTATGGATGCATCCTAGACATGTCCTGATTTGTTATATTTCCTGTTATACCTGGTGACTGACGAGTGTGTGCGATACACGTCTTTCACAACCCCTGGGAGCTTGCAACTCCAACCCCTGGAGGTATCCCCTCACCCTGTTTCCTGGTATGCTGAGGTCACCCCTCCATACACCCTGATATATGTGATGTGATTTGATATGTTTTGGGCTCGTAGAGGATTTCTGTTTACGTAAAACCTTGTAACCTTATGACCTGTTACTTGTGACCTGTTACTTGACCTGACATTTGACCTGACTTGATTTGACTTAGGTTTGTGGTGGATTTCTGGTTATGTTACCCTATGACTTGATACTGGACTTGACTTGATTCGACTTGGGATTTTGGTGGGTTCTGGTTTCATTCACTTTCACCATTGTAACCATTCTTAATTCCTGGTATGTCTGCATAACTCTGGTATTCCTTTTCCTGACTCTTGTTACTCCTGGTATTATTTCATTTACTTTATTATCCCGTTATTAGTGCTTTGTTTCCGTTATATTTGTTCACTGAGCTCTCGTAGCTCAGCCGCATTTCTTTTCCTGCGGCAGGTACATTTAAGCTAGGAGCTGGGTTTTAGCTTGGGATGAGAGCAACTTGTGTGAAGTTAGACCTTGTCATTCTAGTGTGACCGTTTGGATAATATTTCTGTTATGCCATTGTTTGGGCATTTGGATTCTGTTTTGTACTTCGTTATTCCTGTGTTTGCACTTGATATAAGTCGTGTTGACTTATTTTCCTTGGATTTTAATGTTAAAGCTTCCGCTATTTTTATTTCTTGAATGCTTGTATCTGATATGAAACCATGTATTTGTGACACCTTTACCCTTGTCGGGTTGGGGTGTTACAATTTATGGTATCAGAGCCAGGTTATCGAAACCCTTAGGCTTAGGCCATGTGACCTGTGAGGATTGGGTAGACATTAGGTTTCCTTTCGCGCACTCTCTTTTCCTGTTTTGCTCTGTCATATATTCTTGATCTGCTTTGTCATATTCTACCTGTGTTGCTAATCCTTTTTGTGATCGTTCAGATGGTGAATACGCGCTTTACTCAATACACTAATGGGGATGATGGCCCTGATTTTGAGGCTATGATAGCCGCTGCTGTGGCTGCTGCTATTCCTAGAGTGGTGACTGAAGTCACCAATAACATCAGGAATGGGGCAAGTTCTTCTGGTGGTGGTGGTGGCGATGCTCCACCCACTACTCACCACTGCTCCACCCGCTGCTCCCCCGCTGGTATCCACGTGTGGATCGACAGGTTAAACAAGCTTAAGCCTCTCTCTTTCAGGTCCGCTGCTACTCCCCATGAAGCGGAGGACTGGATCACACACATCGAGAAGTTGTTTCGTGTTCTGGGATGTGCTGACGAGTTTAAAACTCGGTTGGCCACATTCAAATTTGAAGGTGATGCCCAAAATTGGTGGGCTGCTCTTGTTCAGGCGAAAGGGGATAATTTTGCTGAGACTTGTTCGTGGGCGGATTTCATCGAGGTGTTTTATAGACAGTATATTCCTATGTCGGAGCAGCTAAGGTATGAAAGGGAATACGGGTCGATTCGTCAGGGTGATCAGGAGTCGTCAGGAGAGTTTATGCAACGGTTTCTGCGTCTGGCCAGTTTCGTTGGGCCAGAGGTCACTGGTGATGCTATGCGGCAGGCTCGTCATTTCAAATGGGCTTTAAAGAGGTGGGTGTTAGACCGGATTGTTAACACTCCGTTTGAGGATGTGGCTGGAGTTCAGGATGCCGCGCGTAACATCGAGTTGTTACATGCGGACAATGATTCTAATAAGTGGGATAGGGACGGTAATCGAGTACATTCCAGGGGGCAGAGTCAGCAGGACCAGAGTAGGGATTATAAGAGTCATCGGGACCAGAATTATGAGCGGAAGGGGCAGTCTAGTAGGGGCTTGGAATCACGAGATCGGGCGTACCGTGGTCATGATCAGCGAGGTCGGGATTCGAGGTCAGCTTTTAGGCAGGATGGCGATCGTCGGGGCGCAGCGACAGTCAGGGGTCAGCTAGTTGTCCTCAGTGTGGGAAGAATCATACGGGGTTTTGTCGTACGACTTCTGGAGCTTGTTTTAGGTGTGGTTCGAGGGAGCATAAGTTAAAAGATTGTCCTAGGCGGAATCCGGAACCACTTGAGAAATATCTTGGCCCTCCTTCTCCTACTCCTACTACCGGTCGTGTTTTCTCGCTATCTCGTGACCAGGCAGATAAGGCGTCTGGTAAGTCCTTGTTTTGTTTTCCGTTCTATTTCATTCCTATGTCCTTGCAAATTTCGAGGACGAAATTCTTCTGTTAGAGGGGAAGAGTTGTAAAACCCGAAAATCTAAAACATGCAAAATTACCAAAATGCCCCTGGAAACTTTAAAATTTAAGTAAAGCTAAATTAAAGTTCCGAATCGATCCCAAACTTCTGGAAACGAACAAGATATGATACAAAATAATTTTGACGACTTCGATTTATATTTATACAAGTTGTGAGATGACCAAAATACCCTTGTACATACCGAAAATTTAAATACACAATTATTATTAATTAAAAACCTTTTTAAGTTACAAATAAATTAAGATTCAATACTAATTAAGGAAAATTGATTCTTGGGCCATTGAAGGCCGGTCCTTTAGCCTTTTTTCCCTCCCCCAAATTCGGCCAAACACATCTATACCATCCCATGATTTATTTTCTTCCACTAAACCCTAATAAAACACCTAGCCGCCACTCTTAAAAATCCCACACACCACATCCGATTTTTAGAAATCAAAAACCCATTTTTATGGAGTGCTTGATGATGCAAGGAAGGTGAAAAAAATAGCCACAAGGTCCTGGAGTCGATCGTGTGTTCGTGGTGATTTAATTGGGTCGAAAAGCTTGAACCGAACCAAAGAAATTCATAGCGTGTAAATCCATTGATCTATAATTTTTTTGGTTCTAAGAGAGAGTGATCTTGATCCCTGTCAGCTAGTTTTGCGGTTGTGCTTGCTATTTGAATAAGGTACAGATATTCTGCTCTTCTTGTAAAGAGCCTTCGTCTCATTTCTGATTTCCTGTTTCATTGTTATGTTTCCCCTTGTATTGTGAACCATAGATTTGGACCTTTACTTTAACCTTTGTCTTGAACCTTGTCATGAACCTGAACTTGAACCTTGATACACTTGATATGAACCATTTGACTTGAACCTTTGACTTGAACCCTGCTATGACACTTGACATGATTTGTTCACCCCTGATAACCTGAATAATTAAGACCTTGGGTACTTGAAGGTTCATTGGATTTTAGAACTAATTTTAGTTGTATATGAAGAGGTTTTTGAACATTTCCTTAAAATACCTTTATTATGAAACTGTTCTAACGATCATTTTATTAAAACCATGTAAAAAGGATTTCTTATAATAAACTATTATGAACCTTCCAGTATTTTGACCTTTCTGATATGGACCACTTGATAATGAACCCCTGCATCTATCTCCTGTCTTGAACCCTGATATGAACCCTGATATGAACCCTAATATGACCTGACATTTGATACCTGAGACTTGACACCTGAGACTTGATACCTGACCTTGACCCACAGTTTGAGACTACGAGCCACCCACTAGGCATGAGGGTTTCATGTCCATGCCATTGATGCACCGGTGGCATGACTCTAGGGTAGGAGAGTGATGTCCTGTCCCGTCCCCGACCTGATTTGATTTGTTATGTAGAGGAAGACCCTGTGGCCTGCGGGGGGCATATGGATGCATCCTAGACATGTCCTGATTTGTTATATTTCCTGTTATACCTGGTGACTGACGAGTGTGTGCGATACACGTCTTTCACAACCCCTGGGAGCTTGCAACTCCAACCCCTGGAGGTATCCCCTCACCCTGTTTCCTGGTATGCTGAGGTCACCCCTCCATACACCCTGATATATGTGATGTGATTTGATATGTTTTGGGCTCGTCGAGGATTTCTGTTTACCTGAAACCTTGTAACCTTATGACCTGTTACTTGTGACCTGTTACTTGACCTGACATTTGACCTGACTTGATTTGACTTGGGTTTGTGGTGGATTTCTGGTTATGTTACCCTATGACTTGATACTGGACTTGACTTGATTCGACTTGGGATTTTGGTGGGTTCTGGTTTCATTCACTTTCACCATTGTAACCATTCTTAATTCCTGGTATGTCTGCATAACTCTGGTATTCCTTTTCCTGACTCTTGTTACTCCTGGTATTATTTCATTTACTTTATTATCCCGTTATTACTGCTTTGTTTCCGTTATATCTGTTCACTTAGCTCTCGTAGCTCAGCCGCATTTCTTTTCCTGCAGCAGGTACATTTAAGCTAGGAGCTGGGTTTTAGCTTGGGATGAGAGCAACTTGTGTGAAGTTAGACCTTGTCATTCTAGTGTGACCGTTTGGATAATATTTCTGTTATGCCATTGTTTGGGCATTTGGATTCTGTTTTGTACTTCGTTATTCCTGTCTTGCACTTGATATAAGTCGTGTTGACTTATTTTCCTTGGATTTTAATGTTAAAGCTTCCGCTATTTTTATTTCTTGAATGCTTGTATCTGATATGAAACCATGTATTTGTGACACCTTTACCCTTGTCGGGTTGGGGTGTTACAGTTTTCAATTCACCCTTTGGATTAGGGATTGTGTTGCCCGGGAGAGATCCCGAAGATAAAGCTTGGTGAAATTGATTAATGAGGGTATCAAACATATTTTCAATTTTTGTTTGTGATTGATCAATTTTGTTCTTAAGCTCATTACCCTGCTTTGTCATAGAATTTTGAAAATCGTTTTTCAAAGTTGTGATCTGATTCTGCATAGCCCTCATGTTAGCCTCATTTTTCTTAATGTAGTTTGCAAGATCATTTGAGGGAACAATCGGGGCTAGGTAATTCGGAGCTTGATACCCTTGATTGAAATTGAACCCTTGGGTCGGGTATTGATTGTTTGGGGCTTGAAATTGAACATTTTTCCCTCTTCCTTGGTTTTGATTGAATCTATTTTGATTAGATTGAGAAAACCCGGGTGGTCCTACTTGATTCCTAGCATGATAGCTTGGGTCAACTTGAGGACGGTATTGAGTACCTCCTTGGTTGTAAGACCCGGCTACGGCATTGATCTCAAAAGGACGGCCATTGGTGGCGGTACAATTATAATAAGCATGAGGACCACCACATGTAACAGAACTTTCTTCCACCGCTTTGATTTGAGTGGGTGGAGAAGTTTGTGGGGTAGGAGAAAGATTTTTCTGATTAGAGAGAACCAAAGCTTGGATCGCATCCGTAAGCTTGTTGATTTTAGCATCCGTGCTAGAAGTATTCACCGGATATGAAGTAGAAGGATAAGCACTTACTTGGGAAACAACCGGCTTGCTTCGTGTAGTGCGAACCTTAGACTTGTTATCGATGATAGACAAGGCATCTCTCGGATTCCGATTCAATAGATTACCACCGGCGGCGGCGTTTAGAGAATCTTGATCGGCTTGGTTCAAGCCGTTGTAAAAAGTATCAATTTGATGTAACTCAGAAAAACCGTGGAGAGGACATTTACGAAGTAATTCTTTAAAACGGTCCCACGCTTCACTAAATGCTTCATCAAATTTTTGAGTGAATTTCGTGATTTCATTCTTAAGACTTGTAGTTCTAGAAGGGGGAAAGAATTCATTCACAAATTTCGAAACCAAATCTTCCCATGTTAAGATAGAACGAGGGGGTTGTTTTTCAAGCCAAGTCCGGGCGGCCCCCTCGAGAGAGAAAGGAAAAAGAAGTAATTTGATTGCTTCTTGAGGAACATTTCGACATTTGATGGTAGATGAGATCTTGTTAAACCATCGAATGTGGGAATGTGGGTCATCCCTCTCAAATCCGAAAAATTGGTTAGAAGTTACTAAGAATAGTAACGCCGATTTAAGCTCAAAGTTCTCGGCAACGATTTCTGGAACAACAATGGCATCTCCGTAACCCTCGGTGGGTGCTTGGAGAAGCTCCGACATGGTGCAATTATCCACCATTATGTCAATGGAAGGATCGGGAATAGTACGAATCTCGGGTTCGACTAATGGGGCAGCACATCTTCGATTACGTCTTCGCGGAATTGCGACGAGTTCAAGAAAGGGACTCGATGAAGTAGAAGAACGTATGCGCATGCACCAAAAACATAAAGTTTAAAAGAAAAGAAAAATAAATTTGGAAATGAAAATCTTTTTGGTTTTTTGAAAATTTTTTAAGAAAAAGTAAAATATTTTTGGGTTTTTCAAGGTTTTTTAATTCTTTTGGATTTTTGATAAAAACTATTCACAAGAAAAACACGTAACTTCACGAGGAAGGATCTTCAAGTCACTAATCGTCAAACCGTAACGATATTGTAGCAACACACCTCCCCAGCAGCGGCGCCAAAAATTGGTTCCTGACTCACAAGTCAACCCTTTAGGGAAAAGGGTCAACGTGCAAAACACAACACAATTCGATATAAGAATCCGGGCAAGTGACACCCGGGTCGTTTCCCAACGAGGTGCGAATCGAGGATGTCGTTTGTGGTTTGGTATTAAAATGCTTGAAATATGATTTTCACTTTTTGTTTTTGTTTTCTAATTCTAATTAAGGCACGGAAAGTAAATAAGCAACGAGAATAAAACAAAAATCAAATCACTCTAAAAAAAACATAAAAGGGAATCTAAAAGTGAGCCTAAAAACCAAAATCTTTAAAAATTAACCCTACGGATGCAAATTTAATTTTCCTAATTCCTAAATGTTAAAAGAAAATTTTGAAAAAAAGAATTATATTTTTTTTACTTTTATATTTTTTATTATGAATTAAAAACTACTTTTAAAAGAAAAATTAATTAAAAATACTAAATGAAAATGGAAAAATCTAAAAATTTTCAGAAAAGACCTAAATGGTATTCTAGTCCTACGAAAAATAAAAGTTGGGTGCCAGCTTATTTGGATAAGCTGTAATAAGCAAATAAAGGAAGTAAGCATAAGATGAAAACAATGGTTAAATAAATAAGAGTGCAAACTATATCCAAAAAAGACCCAAGGGCGATCTGGTTACAGGTGTGTGTGTTTAAGGCTTAGGAGGGCTGAGGTCTCAGGTTCGAACCCTGCCTCAGCCATTTTGAAAAATTATTATTATTATTATTATTATTTTCTTTTTTAAAAACTGAATAAGCACATTAAAATAAGCTAAATTTATAAAAGTAACTATTTTTAGAAACCACAAATAAGCTCAGAAATAAGCTATAGAACCAGATCAGTAGACTTTTAATGTAAATGAAGCTAAGGCAATAAGGAAAAGGACTGTTTAAGCTATTTTTAAGCTAAACAAAAATCTGAAATAAGCTAATGACTAATAATAAGCTAAAAATGAAATAAGGGAAGCTGAATAAGCCACAAGGTGAACAAATAAGCACTGAATCTAACTTAAAAAGCAAAAATGGCTACTGAGGCACTATGGTACAGGGCAAAAAGGGGGATTTTTAAGCTGCTGATAAGCTATTGCAAGCTACTAAAAAAAATTCAAAAAATAGGGAATAAGTGGATAAGCAGCCAAATAACTTAAGTTCCAAATTTCAACTTAAAGGGGCTTGTAATGAAGAAATAAAAAATAAAAAACATGGGCTGAATATAAGAAAAGTGGGCTGATGCAGGCTATATATGTTCTGTGTCAGCAGTTGAGCCAAAGTCTTTCAAATCCTAATGAAATATCACCAACACTTAAGGATCAACTTGATGCACTAAAAGGAACCTAGCAATACCAATAATAAGGGCTTAAACTGCTTAAGCTTATAAGAAGCTTATCAGAACAGTTCATGTCCTAAAATTACACTAAGCAATTCAAATCTATAAAACACTTCAAATAAGCTCAAAATCTCCTATAAACAACTCAAGTAAGCTAATTAAGACTGGATCAAAGTTCCTAAGAAGGCATATGAACAGTAACCATCAAATTCACCCCTAAATAAGCTTATGCCAAACACCCCTTCTGTGGGCTGTTTTGGTATTTAAGACTAGGACATACCATATTAAGCTATATCTTGGAAGGAAAAATACTATTTAAGCTGTATTAAGTCCTAAAAAGCAGAGTTCAACAAAAATTAAGAATTAATATAAGCTAAACTACTTAATGCTATATTTGGTCTTTTTTTAGGTTTTTAAGGTAAGAATAAGGCACAACTAATAGCAGTCTTCTAAATAAGCAACAAATTACTAACAAAAGCAATAATAAGCAGATTAAAACAGTAAATAAGCAAATAAGCAGTAAATAAGCACATGAACAGTAACTTAGCAAGAAAAATTGGAATTTTGAGCTTACAACCCTTTTGCTCAAAACCAAGATTAAATTCAGTTCCAAACTAACCTAATGCTTCCCAAGAAGCTCTAACTCATGGCCATCCAATATTTACCATGCTCCTTGCTTCTTTGACAGTATTTATTTATTTATTTATTTATTTTATTATTATTATTATATTTTTTTCAATAATGAAACTGAAATTTAAAGAACAGAATTTAAACTTGAAATTAACTTAAAAAAAAGTACATTACATTAAAACTTAAAAGCTCAGAATTAAAAAAATTAGAAAACTAAAAACTGACTTAAAAACTAACTCCCTCTTTAGGGTTTTTACAAGGTCCTATTTATATTAAACTAAAGTAGGGTTTCCTCCTCTTGTTTGTGCTTCTTCTGTGAGAGACTTCAGCTCTTGTGCTTTCTCTGCTTGATATCAGCCCTTGGATAAGCTTGGAGACCACTTCAACAAATCTTGGCCATAGATGGGTTTGGTGCCTTGGATTGCCAAGGTGGCATTGGTTTGGTGCCTTGGATTGCCAAGGTGGCTTGGAGACATGGGCATGTGACTGTTTTGGACTGTAGTGAGGTGAGTTGGAAAGAAGAAAGGGACAGGGATGGAGTTTTAGTGGGAAAGTTGGGTTTAAGGGATAAACAGGAGAGATAATTGGGGGTTTGACCTGAGAGTTGACCCGTGTTTTATTAGCAATGGGTTAAGGGAAGATTGGGCCAGGGTATGAGTTGGGCTTAAGGATTGGGTTTTTAAGTAATAGAAATGGGTTGGGTTATGTGTAGTTTAATAATAGTTTAGGTTTAAGGATTTAATGGGAATTGATTTTAATCTTTGAGGGACTAAATCTGCCAATTTGGAAAAGTTCTTCCAAGGACTGATTCTGTCAAGTAAAAATTATCCAAGGGCTGTTTTGGCATTTTTGAGCTTGAATATGATGTCCTTTATTGATTTCTCCCCCGGCCTCGGCTTTAAATGCTCTTTTCCATTTCAAGCTCGGTTTTATCCGTTTTTGCCCCGTTTTCAATCCTTTTGTACCTAAAACACATAAAAACACAATCCAAGGATATTTGCAATATAATTTGGCATATTTGGGTGTTTTTGGTCATTTTTGTGGGTTTTACGGGTATAAAAATGATGAGTAAAAGGCCACTCATCAGATTATTTCTTTCCTTTCTTGCTTTACTTTATATTGTTTGTTTGTTTACATTAAGTTGAAATCACATTAAGTATTCAAAGCAAATTAATTTTAAAAACGGTAAAAACTATTCAACCCCCATTCTAGTTTTCCACAATTGGCATCAGAGCTAGGTTACTCAAGATTTTCAAAATATATTATATTTTAAAACTTGAAACGATCAATGGATTTTGAAAACTACAAAGAAGGGCAATCTATGCAAAGACCACCACTATTTGAAGCAAATAGTCTTATATATTGGAAAAATCGCTTTGAAACTTATGTGAAGTCAAAAGGATATAGATCTATGGTACATAATTGTAGAAGGTGACCATAAACCTATAATTAAGGATACATCAAGCGGTCGGGATGAGGATAGTTCTCTTACTCGTCACAGTGATGAGCAAAATAAATTAATTGCCAAAAATAATGAAGCTAAAATGATGCTTTATAATGCTTTACCTAGGAAAGAATATGAAAGAGTATTTCTGTGCAAAACCGCTAAAGATATTTGGCAATCCTTTAACATCACTCATCACGGGAACTCACAAGTAAAGGATATCAAAATTGATCTTCTTGTTCAACAATATGAACAGTTTGTTATCCTTGAAGATGAGACCATTGATAGTGCATTTGCTAGGTTTAATACTATTGTTATTTCTCTTAAAGAACTTGACGATTCTTTTTCTAGTAAGAACTTTGTCAGGAAATTTCTTAGAGCACTTCAGCCGAAGTGGAGAGCAAAGGTGACGGCCATTGAAGAATCCAAGGATCTTTCAAGCATGCCACTTGACGAGCTCATAGGAAATCTCAAAGTTCATGAGATAGTCATGGAAAAAGATTCAGAGATAGTCAAAGGCAAAAAGGAAATGATCAAGTCCATTGCCTTAAAAGCTAGGATAGAGTCAAGTGAAGATGAAGAGTCTACTTCAGATAGCGAAGACGAAGAGTATGCCATGGCCGTAAGAGATTTCAAGAAATTCTTCAGAAGACGAGGAAAGTTTTTTAGACAACCTCGAGAAGAAAAGAAATCCTTCCAGAAAGACCGTGATGATAAGAAAGACAAAGTAGATAGGAAGTATTTTAGGTGCGGGGATACTAGTCACCAAATAGGAGATTTTCCGAAGCCACCCAAGAACAAGACTCAACGAGCCTTTGTTAATGGTGCTTGGAGTGACAGTGAAGATGATGACGAAGAGCCAAAGAATGACGAAGTTGCTCTTATGGCTCATGACTCTAACGAGGTACAATCTGACTCATCTTACTCCTCTATAGATGATGACACCTTATAAATAGAATATAACAAACTGTGTGAAATTACCCTAAAAATCATAAACAAAAATAAGTTTTTAAAAACCAAAAAGGAATTTTTGGAAAACGATGTTTATTGGTTAAAAGAAAAATCTATACGATCAGAAAAGGGTAAAGATGTTAAAGAAACATGTGTTTCATGTCAGGAACTTAAACTAGAACTTGAAACACTTAAGTCCACACAGGAAGAACTTATCAAACAAAATTCTAAATTTAAAAGGTTTGATAAAAACATTAGTTGTATAGATGATCTAATGAAAGTTCAAAAATTGCCTGATGATAAAACCGGATTAGGCTTTATGAAACTAGGAGACTTAAGTAGCTTTAAGAAACAAATAGTGAAAGTACAAGAAACTGTTCCAACAAGTTCAGACACCCACGGATCCGACGGAACCAAAAATTTGGTTCCGCCAGTGGTGGCCAAAGGTTCTGCGGGAACTGTTGATGAACAGAAGGTTTGTACTTCGGATCTTACTAAATTTTTAAAAGTCACAAGAAAACCTAGCACTAGTACAATTGTTAACAAACAAAAACCAGGAGTTGCTATAGGATTAGGACATGTCAAAAATGAGTTTAGGACTAAAACAGTTCAACAAAGACCTAGAACGTCTATTCCCAAATGCCCCTTTCCAAAGAGTAACTACAACTCACAACATCATTATCAGAATAGTTGGAACCCAAACATGCCTAGGAACTATCAAGGTCCCAACTACATGCCATGAAACCCATATCCACCATTTCCATATATGAATCAAGATAATGGAATGTTTAACCCAAATGGACCCATGACATATTGGGGACCAAACGCTTGAGTTTTTCTTTAACTTAGGTGTGCTTGAAAGTCGGGTTAGAACCGGACGAGTGGATTAAAGATAGTGGGTGTTCAAGACACATGACGGGAAACAAAAGCCTTTTCTCAACCTACCAAGTGTACGACGGACGTAATGTCACATTCGGTAGAAAGCTTAAAAGTAAAATCATCGGAAAAGGTACAATATCTCATGACTCTCTGACTATTGATGATGTTGCTCATGTAGATAACTTAGGTTTTAACTTGCTTAGTATTAGTCAATTATGCCGTAAAAAGTATGACGTCCTTTTCAGTGAAAATGGAAGTAAGATACTTAAAAATGGCATAACCGTAGGAAAAGGTGTTTTGAAAAATAACATTTACGTTATGAAATTAGACAAAACATCTAAAGACAAACTTTGTCTCACCTCCTTAGACGACAACTCAACTCTGTGGCATAGATGCTTAGGCCACGCCAACAAGAGACTTATCCAATCTCTATCATCTAAGGAACTCGTTAGGAACCTACCCAACTTGAAATACGACCAACACTTTTGTGATGCTTGCAAAATTGGGAAACAAGTTCATAATAGCCATAAGGCTAAAAACATGGTGTCCACATCTAGGTGTCTAGAATTATTGCATATGGATTTGTTTGGTCCATCCGCTATACAAAATTATGGAGGAAACTTCTATACTTTGGTAATAGTAGATGATTACTCTAGGTATACTTGGGCTAAGTTTTTGAAAACTAAAAACGAAGCATTTGATAAATTTGAAATTCTAAGTAAGAAAATTCAAAATCAAATAGGAAATAGCATTGTGTCAATTAGAACCAACCAAAATTGTGAATTTGATAACGAAACCCAATTTGGAGCTTTTCGTGATGCTAATGGCATAACACATAATTTCTCGGCTCCTCGAACTCCTCAATCAAACGGTGTAGTAGAACGTAAAAATAGAACACTTCAAGAAATGAGTCGAACAATGCTAAATGAACAAAATATACCACAAAATTTTTGGTGTAACGCCGTAGACACATCAACATGCATCCTAAATAGAGTCTTAATTAGGCCATTTTTGAAGAAAACACCATATGAGCTTTATAGAGGCAAAAAGCCTACCTTAGGATATTTTAGAGTTTTTGAAAGCAAGTGCTTCATTTTAAATACTAAGGATTACCTCACCAAGTTTAACCCAAAGTCTTATGAAGGTGTATTCCTTGGATACTCACAAAATAGTAAAGCATACATTGTCTTGAACAAAGAAACCTCAAGAGTCGAGGAATCGTTGAACGTCACATTCGACGAAAGTCCACCTCCCTCTAAGACATCACCTTTGGTAGATGATGACTTAGTTGAAAGTCAAATGGTTGAAAACAAAGAAAATCTAGATAATGATAAAGAAGATAAACCTTTAAATAAGGAAATAGTCAATATCAAAGAATCTAGAAGCCATCCATTAGATAATGTCATAGGAGAAATTAATGAAAGAACCTTAAGATCAAGAGTTCAAAATCAAAGTAATTTCTTTTGTTTCATTTCAACAATTGAGCCCAAAAATATAAATGAGGCTATAAAAGATGAATCTTGGGTTATAGCAATGCAAGAAGAACTTAATTAATTTGTTAGAAATGACGTTTGGACACTAGTCCCTCAACCTAAATGTCAAACCATAATTGAAACAAAAGGGGTGTTTAGGAATAAAATGGATGAAAATGGCGTAGTGTCTAGAAACAAATCTAGGCTAGTAGCTCAAGGCTACAATTAACAAGAAGGTATAGACTACGACGAAACATTTGCACCGGTAGCTAGGCTCGAGTCAATTAGAATACTACTTGCATATGCATGTGCACATGACTTAAACTGTTCTAAATGGTTGTTAAAAGTGCATTTCTTAATGGTTTTATTAATGAGGAAGTGTATGTCGCACAACCTCCCGGCTTTGCCGATTTTGAAAAACCAAATCATGTCTACAAACTTAAAAAAGCTTTATACGGACTTAAGCAATCACCAAAAGCTTGCTATGATCGACTTAAGACTTTCCAAGTTGACCATAAGTATACCATGGGCCACTAGTACAGATTTGGGTTTTGGTCACACATGTGGTATTATGAACGGCCACACAATAACTTATTTATGTGACTAAATGTACCAGAATAAAAGAAACAGCCACACTTGATCTGACTTGTGTGACCATTTCGGAATTACATCTGAGGCTACAACCACACATTTGAATATTTTTGTGACTATACGTATCTGGTAAAAAAAATTTGATTTTTTAGTCACTTATAATTTGGGACGTGTGACGGATACAAATAAGTTTGAAACATTATATATATATATATATATATATATATATATATATATATATATATATATATATATATATATATATACACATATATATATATATATATACATATATATATATATGTGACAAATATATGTCACACAATTGAAAAGTGTGACCAAAATCCATATATGGTCACACGAAGTAATTGTGTATGTGGCTAAATCATATACTCAAGTTTGTCACACATTATTTAAACGTGACTGCTAGTTTTTGTTGAAATTTAGCCACATATGAATTTGAAATGTGTGACAACTGAAAAGTAAGTTTGAAACATTAGTCACGATATGCATTTAAAAGTGACAAATATATGTCACACACTTGAACAGTGTGACCAAATGTCATATATGGTCACACTAAACCATAGGCATACATGATTAAGTGTGACCAAAATTCGATACAAATGGTCACGTAAGTTAATATGTGTGTCAAAAGTTAAGTGTGTGCTTGCCTGCCAATTCCTAATGTGTATGGTCACATTTAATTGTAGCACAATCATGTAACTATAGGCTATACAATAGTCACACCATACCATAAATGTGATTCTAAATTATGTTTATGGCCACATTATAAGGGTATTATATGTGACCAATACATTCAAAATAGTCACACTGTGAAATATTCATGTGACTATAGTCAAAAATTTCAAAATCTTAATGTTTTGGCTCCATTGTAAGCATTTATGTTGTCTTTAATCCTATCTAGCTAGTTGTTCAACAACCACATTAATTGTACCGTATTATATCATTTTTTTTCCTGCATTATATAATACCCCAGTTATCATCAACTCTTTATCATATCAATTGCTTTTCACCATGGATGCACAAAATGGTTGTCAAATGGTCTGCATTGACTGTTGGGTTGAAAGTGAAAACAAGGCTGGATTGACCTTTTTTGTACGGTGTCCCCCTTATATGGATTTCAGGTGGTATGTTTGTCCAGTGTGCCTTGAAAGAAGGGGAACCCCATCTTATACTGGTAGAGGTGGTGTTACAAGGGAAAACACAACTACAACATATAGTAGTGGATATTTAATTGGCTTACGTATTATTGCATCTACAAGAGTTGGTTCTTACTTGGGCAGTGGTGATGAAGAAACTGAACCAATAGCAACTCAAACAGCAAGTGGAGTATGCCCAAGTCAAGCACGAAGTGAGGAACCTGCTACTCAAAAACCAAGTGAAGAATCTGAAAGTCAAACAACTAATGAAGAACCTCCAACTCATAAACCAAGTGATTCACCTGCTAGTCAATTAACCAAGTGAATCACCTGCAAGAAATGCTATGTTGTCTTTCAGTGTAAATGTAATTTAACTGATATGTTGTATAATTAATATGTTATTAACAATGCAGTATGGTTACTACTTTTTTTTGTATGTGTTCACTTTATAAGTCAAACTGGGTTATTCCAAACACTCCACAATGTGTTTTTCAACTATACATGTTTATCTCATAAGCAGTACTAACTATACATTCTAGCAGTCTTAAATCTAACTCTAGCAGTCTTAATTCCATTTCTTGTCCTTGGGTCCTAGATACTTTCCCATCTTCCTGACCAGTTCTCTTTTCTACTATTTCTGCTTCTTAAATCCCTCAGATTCCAATGGTTCTGCAGTTCTCTTTTCTACTCTTATATCAAATGCAACACCTTTCAGAGCCTTGTGAATTCTGGCATGTGTCTTAGTGTAGATTTCTTCAATTTCTTTATAAGACCTATACTTGAAGAATTTCTCTTTCCATTATCCTAACCTTTCAAATAAGCTTTCATGTACTTTAGTCTCTTACTTCTTGAAGGGGGTTTCTTGAGATAAGCTTTCTTCTTACTCATTTTCTTTCTCATCTCATCCAATAAATCATCAATTGCTGATTGTTGCTCTTCAGGAGTATACATTAATCTTTCATTTGCTTGTACTTTTTTGCATACTCCTTGTCTGCAAGAATCTGAGCATCTCTCTCAGCATTAAGATCAGCTTGCACTTGTCTTGCAACTTCTTCATATGTAATCATTTGTTGTCGTTGTTGACTGGGTGACTGAAACTTAAATTTCTTCTTAGGTTCTTCAATCAACAAACCTTTGCCTTTTTCTAATGGTGAAATAGTTGTTGATGGTGTTTTTGGTATTGATATTGGCTCTTTAATGACAACTCCTTTTGCCTTAGGTCTTGTACTCTTCAACTTTGTTAATACTTGAGCTATAGTAATATCATCATCACCTTGAGTAGCAGCAATATTAACTTAAGTCTCAGCAGCACTAACCTTATCACTAGCCACATTAACTTCAACACTAGCAATATTAACTTCTTCATTGGCAGTCTTAAGTGTAGCAGCATCAAGTAACACCTTAGTCACTTCAACATCATCCATAACAGCTTCATTACCCTGTTGATCAGCAACAACAAATTGATTTACATCATCATCTTCCCAAGATTCATTCTCTATCCCAGTATCAACATCTACCCCAGTTTACTCCCCTGAAGCTTTGCTTGTATTCCTCCCCTATTTGGAAACATCCTTCTCCAAACTCTGTGCTTCTGCAGAAGATTCAACTCTGGAAGTAGTTCCAACCTTGTATAACCTTTTAGTTTTGTGTGTTCTTGACCTCTGTAGACTTTCAAGATACCTAACCCTTTTCTTCAACCTTGTGATTTCAGTACCTTGAGAAACTTTAAGCTCCTTAAGATCCTTCTTGAGATCAAGAACAACCTTTGACAATTTTGTACAAGTAGCCATCAATTCATGAACAAGTTTAATACTACCCTCAGCACTTCGGAGTGTGTTACCTCTCCCGAGTGGTGCATCATAGGGTGTGTTAGGCATAGCCTCATACCTAGTCTGAGCATCTACACCCCCATATTATCCGGTTGGCTGGGACCTTCTCCTGAATCAGTTCCAGAGGAACTTTCTTCATCTGAACCCCCCACTGTTTCCATGTGACTGGGTCCTTCACCTGAATCAGTTCCATATGGACCGGACTCATTAGAAGTTGTCTTGGTTCGGGTCTTAATGTTGTTACCACTGTCCTATGCTGCTGCTAAGCTAGACACAGTAGTGGCAGCCCTTGCCAACATGTCACTCTCCCTCCAGTGACAGCCTCATCTGCAACAGTTGGTATAGAACCACTAGCCTGAGGTAGCTCAGTGTTCTTGGTGTTAGTCCTACGTTTATAGGTTTTTTGTTTTTGTTTAGATGATGTAGCCAAAAGTGTGGGTGTGTGATGGGTACCAGCTGGGATTGCTGAACCTTCACCCATTTGGGTTTGAGCTAGTGCCACCATTGTTGGAAACAAAGGTGTCACTGTCCCTGAAAAATCTTTCCAACCCTCTTCATATTAGCAAAAACCTTTTTGGTAAGGCAGGGAGTGGAATAAACATTTTTTTGACTTTTCTTATTTTTAAATTGGTTGTCCAAAAAGAGTTGCAAAAACCTTCGATATAGAAAACATTTAGCCGAAGAACTATCCAAGTTCTTAACCATACTATCAAAAATTAATTTTGAAAAATTAAATCTTTGAGTATTTTCAGCCAAACAAATTATAGCAGAGGCTAAATTACTACTAAATTCATTCCACGCAGTGGTCTTTGAACTTAGACACACTAAGACAGTATGAATTAAGAATTTCCACTGAGGAGAAAAATTACCTTTATAAAACTTTAAAGCATCTGATTTTCTCTCATAGCCCATCAGTGAAAGTTTTTCAAATATTGTAGTATTTGGAAGATTTTCAACTCTGTTAGCATCATCTAGGAGAAGATCTCTTCGAATAGACGCCTCTGTAATGATAATCCTCTGCCCATCTAAAAGGGCATGGATTTGTGCTTCCCCATTAATAGTTTTGACCTTAGCAGACGAACAAAACTGGATAATGTTAGAAGTATATGTAGTAGGTTTTAATGCTAATGCAAACTTAATATAGCTTGCATTAAGGAAATCAATGATCTCAGGAAAATCTACAGACTCATTGGATTTTTCTAAAAAGGCAACATTATTATGAGGTTCGGTAAAAGTTAGGTTCGACATTATGATTTGATTTTGGGGTTTTGCAATATGACGATTAAAATTCGTTTAGGCCGTGGAAGAGAGAGAGTAATGTGTGCGTGAATATGATTGTGTGCCGCAATTGGGGATTTATACCCTTTAAGTAAAAAGTGACACAAACGTACCCTACACTCCCAAACAGTAGTAACGGATACCCAATAGTACAAAGTTTTCGCTAGCAGTACAATTTTTTGCCTAGCAGTACAAACTTTGTGCAAAAACTTTTTCTCGGCAGAATGAACTCAATTTTCTTTTAAAACCATACTGCACTCATACATTTGGAAGGGATTAAGTGTAAAGGAAGACACTTAATCAGTTTTTGTGATATTGTTGTTCTTGCATTACAACACAGTTTACTGTTTCAGTGTTAATAGTCTTCTAAGTATCCAAGAAACCAGACACCCCTTTAACATCAGGGGAAACACATATATCAATAACTGTACTCAAATATCATAAACTTGTATGAATTGGAAAAGTTAAGTAATATATAAACTAAGTCAAAATAAGTTTACATTTACATAGGCAAAATATATAAACAAAAGATACATTAAGAAATATATAAACTATCTTCAATACTTTTGTAAACACCAACTATTTTCTCTCTTGTTTCTTCTATTTCTTTGTTCCGAGCATCAACTTTGTTCTGATGCTCCAAAATGATATTTAAATCTTCCTTGTTCTTTGCTTTTAGTCTCTTTATACGGTCGTTGTAAAGTTCTATCAATGTATTTTCAGTACCATACAGGCCAGAATTGCATTTATCCCAAATTTTTTGGGATATGTTAAAAAATTTCTTTAACTTTTCAGGGATTGGTGGAGGAGAATCATCCCTTGGGCGTTTGTTTTTGTTTGAAACAGGAGTTGAAGAGGATTCAGCCATTGAAATTTGAAATATAATATCTAATGAAAATATCAAAGGAGTTGTATATGAACGGTTGATTATGAACGGTTTATCCAATCGATAGGTATAAATAGGCTGGCAGAGGTATATGAACAGTTCCCAATACTTTAGGCGGGAAGAGGGACCATCGAAATGCGCCAAAAGTAAACAGATGGATAATATTGGTCCGATTTGGTTTGTGTTTGGTTTGGATTGAGTAGTGTAGTTGATTTGGAAGTGTGTTTGGTGTTGGATTGACTAATTGACTTGTTGATTAGGGTCACTGATATTTTCTATATTAATGATATTAAATCTGATTAGGGTTTGACTCGACAAAATGAAACCGAGGGAATGTTTGGAATGATTCGGGATCGGGTTTATTATTATTGACCCGAGGGAAGTGTGTGCGTTAACGCATCTGCGTTAACCCCTTAACGCCACGTTAAGGTGAGCTATAAAATATATATATATATATATATATATATATATATATATATATATATATATATATTATATATATATATATATATATATATATATATATTTCTACCCCCTCTAGAGTACTATGTATGGTGTTTTAAGTTTAATGTTTAATGTAATTTGTGTTTTAACTTTAATGATTAATGTAATTCGTGTTTAAAATTCGTGTTAGTTGTTAAATGAAGTATTAATCATGGTTTAGGGGTTGATTTTAAAAATAGTTGAGTTAAAGGTGAGTTAAGATGAGTTATGATTGAAGGTGTTTTTTTTTTTAGTTAAAGGTGAAAAGGTTAAAGCTGACGTGGCAGTGTGTTAAACTTTAACACTGAGTGACCATTGGTAATGCTCTTAAATTTGGTTAACTACAAAGTAAGGAAATTAGAAGTGTACGTGAGACCATGGTTGTCAGGATCTCGATCCTGATATTTGGATCTTACAATTTTACGATACTACAAAGCAAAAACGATCCGGATCTTACAAAGGATCTTTGAGAGCTTAAGATCTTATAGGATCCCGATCTTTACCATAGGATCTTAAGAACTTATACGATCCGATCTTACTTTTCTCGAACCACAAACTAAAAAAGTATGGAATGTATTTTGTAGAATTAAAAAAAAAAAAAAAACAACATGTTATTACTCTTAAAAATTTCATAATCATAATTTAAGACAACATTAATATGAAATATTTACATAATTTGTGTTTATGATATATATTAATTTATAGATTTTTATAATATTACAAAAACTATTAAAAAAATGACATTATAGTAGGATCTTAAGATCCCGATCCGATCTTACAAGCTCGATCTTGCAAAGACAAAATCGATCCTAAGTAGGATCCCGATTTTGAAAACCTTGTGAGACATTTGGGATAAAAACGGAACACACGAGGGCTATTGAACTATTCGAGACATGCTACCCGTAGACTAACATATTTGGATTTATTGGACTATTCGTTTGGTTATTGTTTGAGTTATGGATTGGTTTAGTGTTCAGGGTTTAGGGTTTAGGATTTAGGGTTTTAGGGTTTGTATAAATACTCGTTATATTATAAATTACTTGGGAAATTGATTTTCAATAAAGTCTTTTGACTTGGAAATGTTCGATAAATGAAAGAGTCATGGCGAAATTTTGTTATTTCCGAAGATTAATTTTTTCGTAAGTCCAAACTTATTTTAAATCATAAAACAAGTATATATACCTTGTACTTAAAAAATGGGATTATGGGAAAATACCAACGATTAACAATCAACTCTCCTTTTTGGATATGTTTGTTGTTAGTTATCTGTTTGAATTCTGTTAGGAAGTAAGGTAAACAGTTGAAACTGTTGCATATAAGTTAGTACTGCTGGAAGACATTGAAGATTATACTAACAGTACAAAGTTAGTTAGTACGATTGGTATTAGTAAGTTAGTACGGCTTATAATTTTTGTAATGGTATAGAAGATTAGTATAGAAAGGATTTTGTGTATATCTTACTTATATAGATGATAGTTATCTTGTACAGGAATCCTTAGTGTATAAAAGGATTGCCTAGGTTATTGAATAGAGTCTGTATCTAGATATATTGTTTTGCTAAGAATCAAGGTTGTAAACCCTAGTGATAGGAGATCACTCGTATTATTGAATCAATAATATTGAATCATTGAAGTTAATTATTTTTCACTTGTTCATATATACATTGTTTCATTCGTTCATACAAAACACATCAAATAAATCTTCTGAGTGTTTGCTTGTAAATTCCGCTTGCTAGACTAACATTATTCAAAGTATCTATCTAACACAAGGAGTGTGTGTAGATCCGGTCAAGTGGTATCAGAGCCAGGTTGCTGATACTTTGATTTAGAAGATCCAGACGAATTTGTTTAAGAAGAAGATGGACATGGAGACAACAATAAGTGACACCAATATTGCTGCTAAGCTACCAATGCTTAAACCCAATGAGTTCGATATGTGGAGACTAAGAGTTGAACAATTCTTTCAAGTGCAGGTGTAGGTCACCTACATTTAGATCCAATCACACACATATAAATCTAGAGAGAGAAAGATTATTCTAGAGAGAGAAAGAGCTAGAGTAAATAATGAGAGAATTTCTCATTCCATACAACAACCATTACCTCTCAAATGAGAGATTTACACTATTTATAGTCTCCCATATAATGAGAAGGGGGAAGTGTGCCGTCCTTACATATTTCACTAATTCATCATTAACGTAAGTACTAAGACTAAACTAGACGGCACACTTCTACAATCATATAGACTATATTTTTCTGATTGTAACAAGCTATTACATGACCATATTACAAGACTCATTGACTCGATAATGATCGTCACTTTGAGCATTCCCAACCATCTCCCCCTAAAGGACGATCATTGAGATCTCTCTTTGATAACATTTATGATCATCACTTTTGCGTTCCCAACAATCTCCCCCTAAGAGATGATCATTGAGATCTCATTCTGTGACACGTGGATGATCATTAAACTTATTTAATGCTTGAGTCTTCGAGTAATAGCTTTGCTAGACTCTTTTTTCCAATCATGCTTTGAGATTTTACAACCTTAAATTGATCAATACTTGAAATACTATTGACGTGTTCCCAACAATCTCCCCCTATGTATTGGTCATCAAGGTTGCTTGACGTCGTCTTTGCTTCTTGTGGCTTTGACGTCTTCTGAATCTTTGTTCTTTGTTCTTGATAGTGATGTGATATGGTATGGTAATGATCTGCCGTTATCCAATGGTCTTGGCTACTGGTGTCTTCACGTCTTCTCCACCATGCTCATATGTCTTTTGACTTTGGTTCTTTAACTTGTTCTCACTTCTTCAATCTTTAACTTGTGAATGGTTGTAGTGCTTGAACTTTGACTTTTCTTTCACATATTATGAACTTTTGATATTTCTGAGTCTTTATGAGAACTTATCTTCAGGATATGAGCATGATGGAGTCTTGATGGTGGTTGAACTCCAGGTCTTCAAGCTCCTTCGCAGCAACAGCACGAACCAACCGGCACTTACAGGCTCAGACTTTGAGATTGTCAACAGCATAGTGCGAAGACTTTCTCTAATCCTTACCCAGGCCGTTCTGAACTGGATACCCCCGAAAGGGCTAACACGGACACACCGAAGTGCACCCACGATTCAGTGAGCCGCTGGAGATCACCCCACGACTGTAGACCGTTTTTGGAGCAAACACTAAGCGTAACCCACAAGGAGTTACCGAAGTGACCTGCTGTCAGGGCTGTTTGATGTTGACCCTGGCAGGATTTCCATTCTATCACTGAGAATCACAATTGTGAGTTCTCTCTAGAATGTTCTCGGCAGATTGCTAAGATCTGCGTAGGACACTTCCTAATTTACAACTGATGCCCATGATGTAGAACAACAGTGTAATACTAAGTGTTCCTAAGAGATCTTTGATGAATCTCGTGGCTCTAGACTCGATTAGTGCACATTTGCTTGGTCGTCGGAGGCGTGGAGCAGAGTGCCTCCTTTTCAATATCAACACATCTCGTAGTGAGAGGTCGATAGATGATGAAGGGTTCTTCGTGTGAAATGAAACAAGTGTCTTTTGAGAGACACCTGAGTGGCTTAGAAGGTTTAGTGCAGTGCGTCACTGGGTCCATGACGTCTTTTGTCTTCAATACCGGTGATGCTCAGTCAACCGGTAGATTATGTATTGAACCCGGTGTCTGCCCTAAGGTTGAACAAATGGAGGGCTATTTCTTTTCATCATTTTCTTTGCTTTTCTTTTTAATTCTTCAACCCCTTCTTTCTCCTTTCATTTCATTTCTCCTTTTTTGTATCATACCTAGGACTTTCTAGTTCTAAACTATGGGAATTGTCCTTGGGTAGATCCCTCCGGCTCTGGCGGATCATAGGACGGTTTTTCCTAAACCTTAGTCACCTTATAACTCCATGACTATCCTAATGATGCCATAAACCAAACCATTGAAAATCTCTCAAAGTGTCGATGATTGTAATAACATTTTATTGACACCATGAGAGTTTTGCGTTTTTCTGAAAGACTCCCCCTTAACATATGCTCATCTATAGTTAAAGTAAATTTGGACATGCCGGGAAGAGTTGGCACTTTTGAATTGATTGATTTTCATTGAACATGATCGTTGCGAGACACGCTTACATCACCAGACGAACTGGCTTGAAATTATTTCCCGTCCAGATCACATTCAAGGAAAATCGCTCGAAATCGGTACATTCTACTCAGACACGTCCTTTGCGAGACACGTTTACATCACCAGATGAACTGGCTTGAAATTATTACCCGTCCGGGACATGTCCTTTCGACTACTGACTTTTCCTATCGTCAATTAGAGGGTCAATTCTGAGTCGAGCACTTATGAGATTCCATTTTTCCTTTACTATATTTTAATCATCAGTTATCCTCCCCCTCAAAAATAGCATACTCATGATGTTTTTGATAAAACTTTATGATTAAAATATGTTGTTTTTGAGTTTTAGGGAAGAATTTCAAGAACTTTGGTTTATCAGAACAAATATTATTTTTCAAATACTCCCCCTTGACGAGGGAATACTTCTCCTTATGAGCAGAATGTTTTGAAAAACTTAGAAAACATTCAGATTTCATTCTACTCATAAGAAAGAAGATTTCGCTCCTTTGATCAGGATTGAGGCACTTAAGCGTACCTCAGGGTCCTTTCTTTACTGGTACGGGTTGTGTACTGTTATGTGTACACAAACCATAAAGCATGATTTTAACGGAACATTTTTGTTTTGGAAATACTCCCCCTCAAAACTCGCATTAGTTTTGAGAATTTTAAACTTTTTAAAGTTTGAGGGAAGGAGTCCTCTTGAAGCAAAATTCTGAAAGATTTAGAAATTTCAGTTTGAAAAATTCTTAAATGAATCTTGCTTCAAGGTAACAAAACCGTTATTCTCTGAAATACTCCCCCTCAAAACAAGCATATGTTTTGACATTTTTAGACTTTGGAGTGAATTGGGGAGTAAATATTTAAAAAAAAATCTTGAGCAAAATTTTGAAAAGTTTTGAAAAACCTTTTGAAAAATTTTGAGTAAATTTTGCTCAAGATTAAGAAGTTTTTAGGATAAGTGCACGCTTGATTTTAAAGAATGGTTTAGCATGGCACTTTCCTTTCTTTGAAACCCGAGTTGTACACTGTAATGAGTGTACAAATCGTCATGTTGAAGTCCAAGTCCTTAGCTGAATTACTAAGAAGTCATCGAAAGTTTAGATTAGACAACAACCTTGGGAACCTATTTAAGCATGGCGCTAACGGGTTTACCAAATTTAGAAATCCATTTGTAAGTTGTGTCAATCTGATTTAAAGATGTTGAATTCCAACGAGGACTGAAAACCGGTGTTTAATTTTGAAATAACACTCGTGGAATCAATGGAGATTTAAAACTCTTTTCGGTTGAAAATTGTTTGGGAAACCCGGTGTTTCTCTTGGTGTTTTAAAATATGATGGAGAAGATTTCCATCTTAAGTTGAACCTCATGGGTTCTTTTTGAAGATTTGTTTGTGTGATAAATGGAAACCTTCCGGTATTTGGAATGTTCAAAGCATAGTCATTCTTGTGTTGCAACGAAAGTAATTCTGAAATTTAATATTTGAAAGATTTTGAACGACTTTGCTTTGGTCTCCACACTTGCTTTACCGGTGTAAAACGAAAGTGTGGAGTTTGAAAAACTTGATTCTTTTCTTTTGAAGCATTTGGATTTGAAAACTTTTGAGAAGTAAGTGTTTCAGAAAAACTTGGTTTCTTCGAAAACTTCATTCCTTTTTGCAAAGAATAAGATGTAAACTGGGAAACCTTTTTAGAAAATGGTTTTGAAGGTTCACCCATGTAAACCTTCTTCGAAACACTCACTTCTGGTGTTGAAAGATTTGAAACATGAGTTTTTCCCTTTGATCGACTAAGAGATTCAAACTTCACTTTTAAAGCATTGTATGAAGTTCTCAAATCACTGTATTCTTTTTGAAGATGATCTTGGGATGCCAATTTTGATTCTAAAGAGGCAATTTGTTTCAAAAATTTATCTTTTTCGGCTTTAGAATCATCCGTTTTACGAGCCAATTTTCGTTCGAACTGAACATTTTCTTTTTCAAGTCTTTCAAAATAATTTTTGAATTTTGTCGTTTTGTAGAAAAAGTCAGTTTTGGCATCCTCAAAATCGTTTGTTTGTTGAGCTAAAAGTGTTTCAAGCTCAACCACTTTTGTTTGAAGCACATGATTTTCATTTTCAATTTAATTTTCAAAAAGATACATTTTCTCCCCCGTTTCCTTTTCAAAATTTGGAGTGCTAGAATTGAACAGGGTATTTGGAAAGGAAACTTTTGTGATTTGATAATCAACCTTTTTCATTTTCATTGATTCAAACTTTTTCAAAAAATTTTCAAACTTTTTATCAGCGAATTCAGACAATTGAAACTTCAAATCTTCAGTCTCTTTTTGTTTCTTGTTTGAGTTTTGTGTCTGAACTCGTGAACGTTTGATTGAATCAAACAGGTTTTTGTAAATCTGTTTCGAATGCTCATTTTCTTTTTGTAATGAAGCCACAGTATGCTCCAACTCAATATTATTGGTTTCAAGTTTTTCAAAATCAAACTTGATTTTGGCATGTTCATGGTTTTCCTAAAAAACGTTTTCTTTTCCTTTAAGCACCAATGTCAAGGATTTTTCAGACACGAGAATTTGTTTTGTCAATTCAGTTGTTTTGTTTTCAATTAATGAAAATGGTGAAGGACATTTGTCGTGAAATTGTTCAACATTCTGGTCAACCTCTCCCTCACTAGTGAATTGAGGTTGCTCAGAATGCTGTTTTTCAGAAGATGAAGAAATCATATCATTGACATAAAGAATGTTATACTTTGGTACCTCAGCCAAAGGCTCTGTGTCATAAATGGGTCTGATGTTAGGAATATAAATATTCATATGAAGACTCGGTCACCCCGAGTATCTACTTAGCATTTATATAGCTCGTAGGCTTATTATTATTATTAGTATTATTGTATTATTAGTGTAGTTACATTTATATTTGTGGAGTGGGTCGGGTCTTTACCCACTGTCAGCTCACTACACAGCCCACTAGGGGCACCATATATTAGGTACTATATAAACCTCTTCCCACACATGGGAAGGGTTGGAACTCTTGTATCATTACACACACTTAATCTAATTTTCCATATTTTCTCTCAAGGTTCCCTCTCTCTCTCTAACTTCTCTCTAAAACTCCACCATGAACATCATAATCTTCCACAATCCAAGACCACCCGATCCACACAATCAATAAGATTAGATTCCACAATTGGTATTAAGAGCCAAGGTTAGGTTCGATTGATTGTGTGCTTGGATTCAAGGTCGGGTATGTTTGGTGTATGTTGTGTTCGAACACAATTTCATGAAAGTTGATTTTTGTTCTATCTGTTCGAATACTATTACATGTATCTAGCTTCTGTTCCATTTGTATCATTCGGCCTTAATTCTTTTCTTGGTGGTGATGTGGGCCTTTACTCTATCTTATTATTTATCATTCGGTTTTAACATTTCTTGGAGCGCTTGATATTTTTGGGCTTTGACTGTTTGGTTGATATTTAATGAGAGCAAGTATGAATCCAAATTAACTTCACTTTTTGAATATGAAATTAACTTCACTTTTGCTTTCATTTTGAGAGTGAAGTTGAATCCAAATTAAGTTGGTATTCTCCTTTTGTTCGAATCCAAATTTGGTATTCCATGCCGTATCTTTCTCGGTTATTTCATGGGTTTCTTGGCTTATTTGAGGTTGAATGTGCTTGTTAAAAAAGTTTTTTTTGTTGTTGAGGCTTGATAAATGTTCTTAGTTGCGTTTTGTGTGCACTTTTGGCTGCAGTTTGGCATGTATCCGGAAATGGAAAAAAGTACAATTTTTGTGAAAGTGATTTGTGGTCCTTAATTTGGTAAGCGATTTGATGCCTTTCTTGGACTATTTATGTTGCGAGTTGGCTGGGTTGTCAGCTGCTATTTTGGACGAGTTAGGTAGTTTAAGAGTTGCGTTTTGGCTAGCTCTTTTGGAATTATTACTGAAACGGGAAAAAGTGACAAAAATGATAGTGACAACTCTGTTACTTGGTTGCGTTTTGTGGTATATGGAAAAAGTGACAAAAAGTGATAGTGACAACTCTGTCACTTGTGTTTTGTCAGCTTGCAAGCATGCGACTTGTTGAACTTAATGTTGCGATTTGTCTTAAAACTGGTGATTGTTAAGGTTGCGATTTGCCGTTTGCGACTTGTACGTTGCGATTTGTGTTATCGTATTGTAACAGTTTCATCATAAGATAAGTACAAGAAGAAGCAAAAATTTCCAGTTTCATAAAAAAAAACTCATTTCACAACAACAACAGAGTCAAGTAACTACAAGCAACATTAACAAAAAAAAATCCAATCCAAAGTAAAACAAATTACAGCCACAACAAATCCAGTATCCAACCCGAATACAAATCGTAATTACAACAAGAAACGAAAGTCAAAATCCAAATCTCATTCTTGGTGCCTGTTGCTTCCCTAACTTTGTCGAAACAACATCAACTAATTCTCCTTACATTCACAGCCTATCCTAACCGCCTATTCTAACAAATACAACCGAGGTCTCATTGTCACTCTTTATTCGGTTTACACAACAACGAGCAAGAAAGAAATAAAAATTGATGAAGACCTCAGAAACACCTACCTTAGACCTTGTTACCCAGATCGTAAAGCCGCAAATAATTGATTAAATTCTATTCTTCACTCATGGGGTTCGTTTGTTCGAGATTCGGTTATGATTTGGTGTGTTTCGGATGGGAGTATTTGTGTTGGAATAGATAGAATGGTTTGGATTGATGGGTGGACCTGGTAATCAAAGGTGGGTAGCGTTTCCTTATGAATGAGTAATGTTGGGGATGAAGGTAAAGATTTTTTAAGAGAATAGAGGAGCAGTTGGGGGCGGAGTCATTAGTGATATTAGGGTATTCTCTTTGCCTGATATAGGTATAATTTTTTTTTGGATCGGGTAATTATATTTTCCTTTGACCGGGTTGTTCACAAATCAGGCTTGTTGGGCTGAATGTTGAAGTAGTAGTCACGGGCTGAAAATGTTTGGTGTGTGTTTGTGTGGTTTAAGAATATGGGCCGATTGTTGGACAAAATGTGAACTGCAGTAACAGGCCACATTATTTTGTGTTATATTGGCCTTCATTGTTGTTAACTTGGGCTGTATATTGAACAACAATTATGTATTGGACTGTCTTTAGTGGGGAAGAATATCCATGGGTATATGAATGTCAACGTGACTGCGGAGTTGTGGAGTTGGCAACATTGTCCTATTGGTGTCCACGATTTGAGGGAGCCTGCAATTTGATCGTTGCGATTTGAGTTACAATTGACAAATTGCGATTTGATTAATTGCGATTTGTCAAGTTGCATTTTGACTTGTTGCGATTTGACTGTTGCGATTTGACCAGTTGCGATTTGACGTTGCGAGTTGACACTTGTGATTTGTCTTATTGCGATTTGGTTAATTGCAATTTGACTTATTGCGATTTGACAAACTGTGACTTGACTTGTTGCAATTTGATCAAGTTGAGATTTGACTTCTTTGACTTGAATTTTGAAGATTAGTATTGCAATTCACTCTTGGGTATTCAAGTTGATTTCACGGTTTCTCTTGTAGATTTTAGAAAATCCCGCGAAAGATTCAATTTCTCGGTTTAAATCTCAAGAGTAGTAAAATCCCATCAAATCAATTTTTGGACAAGTAGGCGGGACATGGATTTTGACATAATAAAACCTACGGGGTTGGACGATTTCTTTGGGATTAGTTTGTGCTACGAGATCAGTAGGATTTGGAAAATTATGGTAGCTTGGTTGGTTTGTTAATTCACGGGTTGGTGTGCTTAGTGTCTCAAACATCTCGGGGTTGGATGGATGCACGATGTTTGATGACCCTTGCTCGAGCATATTTATGGTGATTAGACTTGGATGTTCAAGAAGTGGATATATACAATAAAGGATGGAAGGATGGGTATATATCACTACCTATATTTAAAGGAGTTACGTTGTTGTGCTCAATATAGGTTCTAAATCACAAATTTAGTGCAAGAATAAGTTGCGGACTTGTCCTTTATCAAGCATCATCAAGAGATTGTTGTTTCTCAAGCTTCTAATGGGATTGTAGTACAAGATATTCTCAAGAAGAGGTCAGACTTAAAGACACAAGGTGGATTGTTTAGAGACGTGTTTTAACCTTTTACTCACTCTAAAGATAAACACATTTCATCAAGCGGTTTTGGCAAATTACGAGCTTCACTGAATTTGTTAATTTGCCAAACCATAGATGAGGAAACAAGCAAGGGGTTACTACAAGAGAGTCTTAATCACCATCTTCTTTGCAGTAGTTTTATTTGTCTCTTTCCATGTATTGTGCCTGACAAATTCACAACCATCACGGACTCTCTGCTTTGGCAAAAAGGTCATTGCAAGCCCTTTTTGAGGGGGAGAATTAGCACGTGTTTCCTAGCAGTTCGGGTACAGCGGGTCAGGTCGTAGCGGGCAGTTTGAATCTTAGCGGTTCCGGTTTCAGTGGTTTAGCTTTCAGCAGTTTGGGTCTTAGTGATTTGCCTAAGATTTTAGCGGTTTGATACTTACTGCTGTGCAGTTTGTTCTTGAATTTATTTCTCGGTTAAATCTCAAGAACTGTAAAATCCTATATACAGTATGACAACTATACCATGCACTGCATCTGATAACATCCAAGCAGCTGGGTCAGACAGCTATGCTTGATAGGACTGACTATGAGTCATGGGCACTGCTAAGAATTAGCGCATGTTTCTTCTCTCTTTGGCTAGTTAACCGCTCAAGATGATCACGAAGGTCATTTTGGTATTCCGTAATTGAAATTGAAGTTGAATTTCACGAAGGCGTCTACCTATTCTATCTTGAAATCGGGGATGGTTGGATGCATGATTTCAATGACAACTTGCTCGTGCTTAAGATGTAAGTTGAAGACTTGGGTTATCTAGTTTCCAGAAGTCGGGGTAGATGGTTGAAGACCTGGTTAACTATCAGTTAAAGGAGCTACATAATAGTACTCAGTGTCACACGCTGAAGACGTTATGGATAATCGTAAGAGGTGATGAAAGTCTCATACTTTGTCAGGATAACATTAAGTACTTGGAGATTCAACACCGTTCTTCCAACAACAATGCAAATTTAGGTAACAAATTTGAGGAATTCTACTTCATTTGCTAGATGGGTATATCGGGTTTCCTTCATCAAGTGGTCATGAATAGTTGTCTGAGTATGAGGTTGGTTAGTCGGCCAAAGTATTTAAAAGTTATGATGTGTTCAGTATTTCTCACGGGATATTCATAACCCAAACTGATATTCACCAAGATCAAATCAGTCATGCCACACTCAATATGTTACAATCTCACGGTTTCTTCTTGGTTTTGTAAAATCCGGCGAAAGAACTTATTTCTCGGTTTAAATCATAGATTTGTAAAATCCCGTGATGATAGGTTATGCGCTCTTGACCGTGATCGGGTTAAACCATTATCAAAGTTCAGTTAAATCATCATAAAGGGCTAGATTTGGGCATTAACCACAAGATGTGACTACGGCGTTAATTCATTATTATTTATTTGAGGCTGAAGTGAAATTTCATGGGTGCGTGTACTTAGTATCTGAAGATATCAGGGAGGTTGGATGAAGATTCTTCGAGATCCTTGTTCGAGCTTTCAACATTTACAATGACGAGGACTAGGATATCTAGTTATTTTTTCTTTCTCTCTATTACAAAATAACTATCACTTTAAGGAGTTACGTTGTAGTGCTCAGTGTCACACGAAGTTGTGGATATCCAAGAGGTGATGTACGTCTTATACTTGATGGTTGGTTGGTTGAAGAGTATAGAGTACTTAGGGATTCAATGTTGCACGAAGTCTCTACACCGCTCTTTGTCTCGCATTAGTACAAGTTTAAGTCACAAGTTCGGGTTATGTTACTTCAGTCTCAAGTTCATCATATTGGGTTTTTCTCCATCAGTGGTCACGACATCAAGCCGATAGAATGATAATGGGGTTGGTAACGAGTTAGATGAGAGATATAGATAAGAGAGAGTTGACGTCTGTACACATCAGTGCAGGCCTCGCTCTTCATCATTATGACATCTGAATACATCAGTTCAGGCCTCGCTCTTCAATGACAATGGCGTCTGCTGACATCTCTTCAGGCCCCGTTCACCAAAGAAAAGAAAGGTGTACGCTTAAGTGCGCTTTATCTTTGGAAGAAGAGAAATCATCTTATTTATGGCCATTCTCATCAAAAAGCTTCATGCTCTTTCCGTGCTTATTCAGTCTTCAAGTGGATCGGCGCACATTGGAGTATACTCTTATTCACTTGTTCAACCAAAAATTGCAGTTGACAGGGATATGCAATTTTTAAGGGGGGGAAAGGGTGAATAAACAACATGTCAGTCTTCAAGAACCGTCAAGTTGAGCTACTTACCGTTGATGGTATCCGTATTCAATCATTCAATCATCAAAAATTGCAGTTGGCAGGCATATGCAATTTTTGAGGGGGGAGGGGGAAAGAGTGAATAATCTACATGTTGATTGATGATTGAGAAATGGTCATACGACTTCTGAATACATCAGTTCAGGAGTCGTGAAAACCATGATTCTCCAACACTACATCTTCCTCCGTCTATCAAGGTGTTGAAGAACATGGTCATGGAATGCTAATCGTCATCTTCTCACGGGCTGATATAATCAGTGATAAAGGGCTTCTAGTCAATGCTTCATGTACATGTCATTATGCTTCATGTACACATCATTATGATGATTCCGATTAATCGTAACCATCAGGGGAGAGGAATGTGTACACCAAGGATGCACAACAGGTTCACGTGATCGGGCTTAATATCTTACGATACAAATTATAGATGATCAGTGGTTCAACTTGTTACCTTGGTATTATCGTTTCACTTTTACGTCATGGGCTGATTAATCGTAACCATCAGGGGAGAGAGAATGTGTACATCAAGGACGCACAACAGGTTCACGTGATCGGGCTTAATATCTCAGGATACATATTATAGATGATCAGTGGTTCAACTTGTTACTTTGGTGTTATCATCTCATGTGTAAGTTGCGGGCTGATGGGTTGTATGTAAGGTCACTGAAAGGCATTTGGTGAGATGAAGATGATTGGTATTCTGTTCCCCCAAATGGACAATCTTGAAGAAGGTCGAGTCTACGGTCTATCCTACATTCTCCGCTATGTGTTAGAAGACTAAAGACAGCATGCATTTGGTTATCAAAAGACTTCTTCATATTATGGGTGTTCATCCAAAGTCTTCTTCCTATTATGGGCGTTCATCAGAAAGGTGGTATAGATTGGGGGAGAGCACTAATTAGGGGAGAGTGAAAAGCCATAATTGATCCCTAATTAAAAGTGCTCACATTACTCTTCAGCATGTAAAGTGATGGCAGCAGAGAAGATTCAGGAAGCTGAGGAGTAATGGTTTTTCTTCGTATCCTTGTATATATTTGCTTCATACATTTTTGCTCATATCTTATACCATTTTCTAAATAGATATATAGAAAACCTGCAAATTGTAAATAGAGAAACGTAAAACCAGAAAAACCATAAAAATTGAAAAATAGAAAATACCAAAAATAGTTTCACCTGGGCATGTATTTTGTTTATCGATAACATTTACGGACTTAGAAATGTCATTCAATAATGGCACGGGTCTTTAAATGAAGCTCGAGCAGAAGTTAAAATGGATTGTTAAAACATGTCTAAATGGCTTGCTATTACTTCAGATAGCAACCCGCGCTTCAAAATGGGGAAAGCACGTCGCCAAAAAGACGGCTGTTCCTCCAACTGGGTGATGTTCACCTGGGCATGGATTACTTTATATCCATGTTTCTTCGATCTGATGTACGTTTCAGTGCATCATTTCTTGAAAAAGAAGAGAAATCTTCTTTGTATGCAAATAGTTTTCATTCTATGATTCTTCTGAAAGTTATTTGTGAGACACTTGGTGATTATGTGTTGCTTGAAATTCTTTTAGACTTGGATTGTGCATAAAATTTGTCACTCAATCAACGACTACAAATCTCTAACTAGAATACGGGTCATTGATTGAGGGGGAGAGTGAAATCAAATTTTATATCATCAAACGAGTTTCTTGATTAATTCATAATTCTTAGAAAAGGTTTTGTAGTTAATGGGGTATTAGTTGAAGAGGAAATTGCTAAAACTTTATATCAAATAGCCAAATGTGTTAGTTGTTAGAAAGAATAGGGCATTATGTGCAACTTGCATATAGTTTCCTAGCTTTATGTAACTAGAAGGCTCATTTGTGTCATTTTGGAATCCTCGTTTCATCCCTTAAATACTTTAAAACTCAAAATCTAAAAGAAGTTAGAAAACCCAATGTGTTTGATGTTCTTGAATACTCCTATGGCATGTGTATGATCTGAATGAATGAATTTCAATTGTTGTTTGACTGTCGTTAGTCAATTGCTGATTAATTGTTGTTGATTTTGTGCTTGTGCACTCAGGATATGCTTAGGTATATTGCTATCATGTTAGAATCATGTACCTAAGATCCTGAGTTGAATATTGAAATATGTGTGAATTGCCATGATCATGATTGCTGATTGCTCTTCATGCTAGATAGCAGTTTGATGTATTACCTGACTGTGGTTTGACTATGAGATGAACTTGGTATTATGATGTGGGAAGCTGCTATGTGGTAGAAAATAATGAAAAGCGAATCTGTACGTATGCATATCTATGTTGATAATCTTATGCAGATTCCATGGCCAATATGAATGTGCCAGTTCCCGCTCTAACCACTTGATCAGAGGTTCAAACTCTATTGACTGGCTCTGTATTCACCACAAAAACAACAACAACACTGTCTTCACCTCCACCACCTTCATTTCAACAAAGCAGTACTTATTCTGGTCTCGCTATGTGGGGATCGACAATACTTGGGAAGTTTTGTTGGTGGATGGATAATTGATGTTGCCTACTGACTCCCTCAGAGAAGCGGATGATCACATCGTCTGCACAAAAAGGTCAATATCATTTGTGTCATAACAGTCACTTTGTACATAATAAGCAGTGAATAAACATTTGTTGTTAGGTGTCAGTGTATGATTGTTTTAATTCAAAATCTTTCAAACCTATCTAACCTGACACTAACATTCTCCCTCATTGATTGAGGGGGAGCATCATAATGTCTCATTATCAGAATATATTAAACCTGACCACATTTTCTCCCATATTTTCTAAACTTATTTAAATCAATTGGGATCACAAATCTCAAAAGGTTTGAAATTTTTGATCGGGGGAGAGAATGTGACTTAAATATGAAAACTGATAAAATGTGATCTTTTGGACTCAAGTGTAGGCTCTCCCATATGTGCTAAACTATTTCGTCTATCGATGCACATATTGAGGGGGAGCAAATGATTTGTGATGGCTATTGTGAAAGAATAAGGATGGTGAGGTTAGGTATTAGTTCCCATGATCCAGCCAGAACCGGAGGGATCTTCCCAGGGACAATCCTCTAGTTAGAATAGAAGTCCTTAGGAATGATTAAAAAGGAGAAAAGTGAATAAGGGAAAAGTGCCGACTGAGATGGAGCTAGTACTGGAACAAACCCAACAAGGTGCTAGTAATGAAGTCTCGGTAAGCGCTGAAGGGGTTGAAGAATGAAAAAGAAATATAAAGATAAAGGGTGAAAAGAAAGAAGCCCTCCTTACACATTAGGCAGAAACCGGGTTAATACATATGCTGTCAGAATCACTTAGTTGATTGCTGACATTGAAGACAAAGTATCATGGACCCAGTGATACGTTGCACAACCCTCCCTAGCCACTCAAGGTCCCTCAAAGGAATCTTGTTTCACTTGTCACGGAGATCAATACATTGCTATCGTCTCTCTTACTCCGAGTTAGATGATATTGAAAAGGTGGCAGTCCTCTCCAGCCTCCGATCACTAAATCAAAATGCACTATTGAGTCTAGAGCCAAGAGATCATCCATTAATCTCTTTAGGACACATTTCCAATATACTTGCTGTTTCATACACCGTGAAAAGCAAGAAAATATATATGAAGAGTCCTACGCATTATCCTTGTGGTATTGCCAGAACATCCGAGTGATACGTAAAGTATTCACAATGAAGATGGAAATCCTTCTAAAGCCAACATCAAACAAGCTCTTGGTGGGTGACATGTGAGATCCTTCATGGATCAAACTTGTGACAACTGGAAAGAAACGATGGGGCGATTCTCATTTGAATCAAACTTGTTCCAGGAAATGGATTGACGGACGCTTTTCGAAAACCTTTCAATGTGCTCACCAACTGAATTTCGAGCACATTGATTGTGAAAATTTTCAAACAAAAGTGTTTTTGACAGAAATGTGATTCAATTTATAAAACCCTTGTCGTGTTGCACAAAATGTTTATCCAGTGACATGCAACTGATTTTTCTAATCAATTTCTTGTCAATCAGTGGGTATTTAATTCACTGATTCACTCTACCGTGCTGTCTGCTTTGAGACGTTCAGGTATGAGAACATGCTTAGTACGATGATTCTGACATTAATTTGTTGGAAGACTCATTACTACAAGCTGGAAATTCATGTCAAGGAGAATCTTCTTTAAAGGGGATTCTACCTGATCACAGGTCGGTCTTCACAGAACCAAAAGTTAAATCCAACCACCACATCGAACGAATGACAAAGCCATATTCGTTCTCCAACTTTATTGCTAACTGTTTTATTTCAGATTCATATAAAGATGGCGATGGTGGTTCCTGATTCCAGCAGAGACGTGTCAATCCACACTCCATGCTCACACTTCCAATTCATTATCAAAGACATCATGATAGATGAAAGACCTTCAACACAGCTTCCGCAACTCTGATGATAGCTATCATGATCCAGAAAAGTGTGAGCATGCGAGCCCAATGGTCACAACAAATCACATGGTGGCATTACTACAATGGATGAGCTCAGAGATTTTCGGTGACTGATGATCTTAAAGAAGCCTCCAAGATCACAACTTCACATGGAGACGATGCTGCAAGATGACTTGAAGACATATGTTGGATGATAACCTCAAAGAATACTCGAAGATCATCCAAGACAAAAGATTAGTCATCAAAGGTTCACTGCTGAAGACACAAAGTACAATGATGTTGAAGAATCAATGTCTACGAGCTATGAAGTCAAGTTCTGAGAATAGAATGCTAGAATTTGAAATATTATTTCCGGGGTGACCTCCCTTAGGGGGAGATTGTTAGGAATATAAATATTCATATGAAGACTCAGTCACCCTGAATATCTACTTAGCATTTATATAGCTCGTAGGCTTATTATTATTATTAGTATTATTAGTGTAGTTACATTTATATTTGTGGAGTGGGTCAGGTCTTTACCTACTGTCAGCTCACTCCACAGCCCACTAGGGGCACCATATATTAGGTACTATATAAACCCCTTCCCACACATGGGAAGGGTTGGAACTCTTGTATCATTACACACACTTAATCTAATTTTCCAGATTTTCTCTCAAGGTTCCCTCTCTCTCTCTCTAACTTCTCTCTAAAACTACACCATGAACATCATAATCTTCCATAATCCAAGACCACCCGATCCACACAATCAATAAGATTAGATTCCACATCTGATATATGTACTTTCTGCATTAGTATCATTCCCTGATATGCGTTTTTCTTCTTGTTGTTCTGATTCTGTCCCACTACTTTTCGTAACAACCAAACTAGCATCCATTGTTTTAACCTCATTAACCTGTTCCTCTTGAGTCTGCAACTTCATTTCATTCATCATTCTGTCATACTCTCTTATGTGAAGTACTCTTTCAGCAATTGACTTCTCAATAGAATCCAATTGTTGAATCAATATGTCTTTGAAATTTTGAACCTCGATGCGAGTGTATTCTAGAAAATACTTGCGTGCCATTACACCGTCATAATCCGAAGAGAACCGCGAAATGATGAACTGCTGAAACTGTTCCTTGAGCACTCTAAAGATGACCGTGGATCCATTTTCAACTTGCTTCTCCAATTGATCCACATTGAGGAACATAGTTGTAGTGAACATCTCAATGTCTTCTCCAAAGAGTGATGGAAATTCCCGTTTAAATCCATAATGGGTACGAGTTCCTTCTAAGTCTTTGTTTGAGAGGACCTTAAGGTCTGAATGAAGTAATCTAAAAAATGCCATGCATTTCTCTTTCGTTTCTCTCTTCTTCTTTTTTTTTGCAGTAATAGCTCTTGCGGATCTCTCTCTTTTCAACTTGATTCCATTTAATTGCGTTTCGATGAGTGATAAAGTTGATCTTGGATCGTTGCAAAGATCCAGGAGTTGTGATTGGTGTTGGTTACGGTTCAATAGTTATGATTGGTTGAAGTGTAGGTCCTTTCCCGAGTTTTCAAATGGTGCTTTTTTATTTCCCTCCAAAAGTTGGATATGAAAAATTTCTCTACCACAATTTGAAAAACACCGTAAAATGCAATTCCAATGATCCTAGGAAAATTTGAGTTTGAAAAATTTTGACGCCAAATTTTACCGAAAAAATTTGAATTTTGGCCTAAAAATTTTAATTTTGGCCCAAAATTTTCACCGTTATACCAAAATTTGAATTTCGCGTAAAAATTGAACATTTAGTCTCCCCTAAAAAATAAATTTTACTTAAATTTTGGCCTAAAAATTTGTTTTTTTTTTAATTTTTTTTTTATTTATTTATTTATTTTTTTTTGCAAACTCGGTATAGAAACTCGACTATGTCACGAAACTAGATCAAGGTAGATACTCAACTAAGTTATTTCCTCTACTAAGTTGCTCGACTAGGTTTGTTGGTAGACTAGGTTAGTTGCTCGATCAAGTTTGTTGCTCGATCAAGTTAGTTGCTCGATCAAGTAGTTGCTCGATCAAGTAGTTGCTCGATCAATTAGTTGCTCGATCAAGTAGTTTCTCGATCAAGTAGTTGCACGATCAAGTAGTTGCTCGATCAAGTAGTTGTTCGATCAATTAGTTGCTCGCTCGATCAATTAGTTGCTCGATGAAACTTACTCGACTAGGTGAAGTTGCTCAATGAAGTGAGTTCCTCGATCAAGTGAGTTCCTCGACTAATGTAGTTCCTCGATCAAATGTAGTTCCTTGACTAAACTTACTCGACTAAGTGTGTTCCTCGACTAAACTAGTTGCTCGACTAATGTTGCTTCCTCGATCAACTTAATCTTGCTAGACTAAGTTAGATACTCGATGATGATAGATACTCGATCAAGTGAAGTTGCTCGATCAAGTCTAACTCGACTAATCTTGCTCTACTATTTTGCTCGACTAAGTTATGTTACTCGATCAACAACTCGGATGAACAGTGTAATCTCAGGTGAATAGTAACCACTCCTAAAAAATTTCCTAGATCAATGTTTGGCTATGATACCACTTGTAGGTCACCTACATTTAGATCCAATCACACACATATATATCTAGAGAGAGAAAGATTATTCTAGAGAGAGAAAGAGCTAGAGTGAATAGTGAGAGAATTTCTCATTCCATACAACAACCATTACCTCTCAAATGAGAGATTTACACTATTTATAGTCTCCCATATAATGAGAAGGGGGAAGTGTGCCGTCCTTACATATTTCACTAATTCATCATTAACGTAAATACTAAGACTAAACTAGACGGCACACTTCTACAATCATATAGACTATATTTTTCCGATTCTAACAAGCTATTACATGACCATATTACAAGACTCATTAACTCGATAATAATCGTCACTTTGAGCATTCCCAACAATCTCCCCCTAAGGGACGATCATTGAGATCTCTCTTTGATTACATTTATGATCATCACTTTTGCGTTCCCAACAGCAGGATTATACGTTATGGGAGATAATAGAAGATGGAAATTCTTTTAAACCCACAACTACAACAACTGTTGTTGAGGGTGTCTCTGAAACAAAGGTGCAGACCAAGCCATTGACTACTGAAGAGAAGGCTCAGCACAAGAATGATGTTAAAGCAAGGAGCATGCTGCTGATGACAATCCCCAACAATCAATTACTGAACTTCAGTAAATACAAGTGTGCTAAAACTCTTTTTGAAGCTATTGTTGCAAGGTATGGTGGGAATGAAGCCACCAAGAAAACCCAGAAGACTCTTCTTAAGCAACAGTTTGAGAACTTCACAGCAACAAGTAATGAGTCACTAGATCATATGTTTAATAGGCTTCAGAAACTAGTGAGTCAACTTGTTGTTCTAGGAATTGAGATGCCTCAGGAAGATCTCAACTCAAAATTCCTAAGGAGTCTACCATCAGAATGGGCTATGCATGTGGTTGTCTGGAAGAATAAGCCAGACATTGATTCTATGAGTCTAATGGATCTCTATAGCAACTTCAAGATAGTAGAACATGAAGTGAAGAAGTCTGCTGGATCAAGTTCAAGCTTAACTTCTGGAAATTTGGCCTTTGTGTCAACTCCCAGTACATCTAATCCAGAAGAAGAAGTTCAAGTTGCTGGAGCAGTTGGTACTGCTAACTCTAACAGTGGTACCGTTAGCAGTATTAATGGACTTTTGAATGAAGACACTTATTGTGCTTTCCTTACTACACAACACAATGGTACTATGTTGACTCATGGAGATCTTCAAGAGATTGATGAAGATGACATCGAAGAGATGGATATCAAGTGGCAGCTCTCTCTTCTCATCTTGAGAGCTAGAAGATTCTTGAAGAAGACTGGCAAGAAGATAATCTTAAACAGCAATGATGTTGCTGGGTTTGACAAGTCAAAGATTGAGTGTTTCAATTGCCACAAGAAAGGTCATTATTCAAGAGAGTGGAGAATGCCAAGACAACAAGATGGCAAGAGCAGAGGATTTGGAAGCAAATCAAGGGTTGTGGAAGTTACAGACTTAATCTCAAAGGCTATGGTTGCCAATGATGGCTTAGGGTTTGATTGGAGCTACATTGCAGAGGAGGAAGAAGAAGCATCAACAGAGATGGCACTTATGGCTTTCTCAGACTCTGAGGTACAAGTTTATAAATGTTCTAAATCATGTGATGCATTAAAAGAATTAGAAACACTTAGAAAACAGTATGAAAATCAGAGAATAAAGCTAAACCAGACTGCTTTTAATTTAGCAAATCATAAGAGAGGTTTGGCTGTATTAGAAGAACAGATAGTTCACTATAAGGAAAATGAGTCTACTTTTAGTGATACTGTAGCTGTACTTAAGAGAGATTTAATGTTTAGGGAAAATGAAATTAGTGTGTTGAGACATGAATTGGAACATGTTAAGAAAGCCAAGGAAAACATTCAAATGAGTGTGGACACACTAGAATACACATCAAAAGGAGTTCAAAAGATAATTGAGTGTCAAATTCTCAATAAAGCTAAGTCAGGCCTAGGTTATAAGTCAGTTCCACCTCCTTATAGGGGAATTCCAACACCCCCAGGCATTGACCTAGAACACACATGACTACCTGAATTTCAACTACCTGAGCTTAAATATGGTCCTCAACCTAAGGAGAATGTAGTTGCTAAACCTGTGTATGAGAGTGCAAGTGATGCCTCACTTTATGAGGATAAGCTGTCCTCAGCTAAGAACTCAGATGCTCCAACCATAGAGGAATGGACTTCTGATGATGAGGATGATCAGTATGTGGTTAAGCCTGTTAGTGTTAAAGTGGAGGAACCAAAAGTTCCCAAAGTGGTCAAGACTGAGACTGTTAGGCCTAGAGCTAACGCAAAACCTTTTAGACCAACAGTTAAGTATGCAGAAATTTATAGAACCACAAACAAGCCAAGAGATAACAAAAAAAATTGGAATGGCCTCAAATCTCACCAACTAGGTGATGATTTTGTCTGTTATAGGAAAGCTTGTTTCACATGTGGTAGCTTTGATCATCTTGCATTTTATTGCAACAACAGGGTAACTAGGTATTCAACCCCTAGGGTGAACTCAGTAAGACCTCCCACTCACCCTACAAATGCTAGAATGATACCTAGATCAGTTCTGCTAAGGTCTGGAACAAGAACAGTTAATACTCTTAGACAAACAGTTAATACTGCTATACCAGCAGTTCATACTGTCAGACCAAATAGACCTTTTTACCCTAGACAAATAGTTCAAGGTGCAAAAACTCTTTCTAAATCAGCACCAACAACTGTTAGAAGACCATTTCAAAACAAGGCAGTGATTAATAAACAAGTTTGGAAACCTAAAGTTGAAATTGCAAACCCAGCAGCTCATACTGCTAGGCAAGCAGTTAACAATGGAAGTTTTAAAAACACTGCTAAGGGAAATATAGGTAATGGTATTAATGCATCTGCATCATGTGTTTGGAGACCACTTCAATCCAATGGTGCTCCAACTGTTTTAAAAATATTTAATTATGTTGATGCTAGAGGCAAGCCTAAGTATGTTATGGCTTGGGTGCCACAAGGAAATTAATTTTTCTTTTTATGTGCATTGTTAGTCATATGCTTGTTATGTTGTGAGACAAGTGCTTTGCACTTTGTTTCCTTGTCTGTGGACTAACAATTGCAAGAATGGATGATAAGCACCAAGGAATTACAAATGCTTTGTGTTTTGGACTGAATAGTGATTTGGAGCTCAGTGTGTTATCTGTGCACACAACAAATGGTTATTGGTTCACCATGTCTAATCCACATAAGAACCAACTAGTCCAGAGCAAACGGTTTCTGGTAAAGACTAATCAAATCCGTTAATGGTTGACAATTTACCAAAAATTGTATGGTTATCAACTCACCATATCTAACTGTGAAGAGTTGGCTAGTCCAAAGCAAACGGCCATTGGTAAAGACATATCAAATCCGTTGATAGCTGATAGTTTGCTAAAAACTATATGTGCATAGAAATTGTTTTTCAAAACCATATAAGTTTATACTGTTCTTTGAAAATTTTGAAAATGGTTTGTACTGCTAGTATAAACTTTGTACTGCTAGTACAAAGTTTCTACTGCTGAACTAGCCGTTATAACTGACGTGTCAGTAATTAATTTTTGGTTAAAAACTTGCCGTTGGCGGTTTGTTGCGATTTTTACTGATTGAATTACGATTTTCGAGGGATCCTCTTCAAGATATTTTAACTTTTATTCTATTATATTCTAAAATAAAAGTTACCATATTCTTTAAGTCGGTCACATTAAAAATCCCAATTCTCTCAATAATATCTCATCTAACTTTCATCTTCTACTTTCTAACCTAAATCTTCATTATTCACCACAGTCAAAATCAAACTTTACTAAGAACATCATGGCTAATTTGGATTTTGTCAAGACGCACAATCAAGTCGTTTTTCTTGAGAAAACAGATGAAGGAGATGGACCAAGATTTTATGAGATTGTGGATTTTCTAAACCACTCTAACATAAGGTATGCTTTAACAATCTCTCCTACTCTTTATGTCTCTCATATCACTCAGTTCTGGCAGAATTCATCTGTCTTGACTAGTGAAGATGGAGACTTAGAAATTCATTCAAAAGTGGATGGCATATTTTTTGTTGTTACCGAGTCTGCACTTAGGAGACATCTTAAGTTGCAAGATTCAGATGGTATCAACACTATGCTTAACACTGAAAATTTTGAACATCTTTCAAGAATGGGGTATGATACATCCAACCAAAAACTTACTTTTCAAAAAAGATGTTTCTACCTACAATGGAGATTTCTGATACATACTCTCTTACATTGCTTAAGTCCCAAAAAGACAGCATGGGAGCAATTCAGTAGCAATATTGCTATTGCTCTCATTTTCTTGTCAACAAATACGGTCTTTAATTTTTCAAAATTTATTTTTGTGAGTATGGCATCAAATGTTAACAGCAAAACCAAGTTTCTTATGTATCCAAGATTTGTTCAAACTCTTTTGAATAAGAAAAAGAATTTGCTTAAGAAACCAACAGAAACTTTTCCTACACCTAGCCTACAATCAAAAGTTTTTCAAAACATGGCTATGGCAAGTAGATTGTTTTCAGGGGTAGTAGTACCTCTCTTTCTAGAAATGCATCAAATTGAATTGAGTGAAGGTTCAGAAAACCCATCTGATCCCCATCACACACTCAATCAAAACCCTGAAATAACCCAAACACCCCCAACCATCACAACTTATAGGAGAAGGTCTAAACCTAGCCATACTAGAGTTGCAACTGGATCCTTGCCCCATGATTCACCGCTCCTAACAGGTCACACAGTTAGAAGTGATGAGGGCAGTTCTAGACAAAATGAGTTAATGGATTTGTGTACCAAGTTAACTGCCAAGGTAGAAGCTTTGGAGGAGGATCTTAAAAGTAATAAATAACATTTTGCGAAAGTCTACTCAAGGTTGACTCGAAGAGTGAAGAAGCTGGAAGATCATCTAAAGAGGAAAAGAGCTAGAGCTATACTTGATCAAGATTCTTCTGATGGTGATTATTCAGATGATGATGATGGTGATTCTCTCAAACAGGGGAGGGTATCAGATAAAGGCAAGTGGGATAGTTCTAAAACTCAGGAGAGGCAAGATGAAGGAACTAGTGAACAAGCTGATATGGATACTGGTAATGTTGTTGATATGGATGTTGAAGATCAAGAAGCTCAAGAAACTGCACAGATAGAACAAGAAACAGATCATACGGTTGAGATAGAACAAGAAACAGTTCATACGGTTGAGACAGAACAAGAAACCGTACAAACTGCTGATGAAGAATATGAAAGAAAAAGATCTGCAAAGGGAAAGAAACCAATGACACCTCATGAAGCTGAACAAGAACATGAAAGACTCAAGAAAGTAAAACTAAAAACTCAAGCACAGTTAGAGTTTGATGAAGAAGTTGCAAGGAAACTTCAAGATAAAGATCAAGCAGAAGAACAAGCTCAGATAAAACTTGATGCAGAATTAGCAAGAAAGATGGCTGCAGATGATGTAAGGAATATAGCTGAGTTTATGGATAGAACAAGGTTGGAAAAGGAAGCTTCAAATACTGAGGTTGATCAAGAACAATTAAATGAACAGTTACAATATTTGTTGGATTCTGATTTAATTGTGAGAGCTCAAGCATCACTTATTTTGAATGATAAGAACTTAAGTGAAGAAGAGAAGACAAAAAAGCTTAAATATTTCATTCTATCTAAGAACAGAGAAGTAGCTTGGAATGATCTAATGGAGAAGATCAGAGAAAGACAAAAGTTTGGTTACAAGACAAAAATGCCTACCAAGAAGGAGCAAAACAACTTCATGAAAAGTTACTTGAAGAATCAAGCTTGCTGGAAGTCAAGTTATTTTAAAGATAGATCAGATGAAGAAATTCAGGAAGCATACTATGATGCTTATGCTAGACTGAACAAACCAGTTGAAAGGGATACCACAAAAGGGAAGAAAAGAGAATCAGAAGTTCTAGAGGCTAATGTTTCAAAGAAATTGAAGTCAGGAGAAGAAGGATTGACTGATGAACAGATCAAGAACATGATAGTGATAGTCCCTGAATCCACAAACTTCAAACCTTTACAAGCAAAATATCCAATCATTGACTGGAAGGTATTCATAGAAGAAAGGATGAAAGGTTGGGAAATCATGAGAGTTGGTGGAAGAACTGAAAAGTCCAAACTGTTTGAAGATTTACTTAAAGGTTTTGATAGGGAAGATATAAATCAATTATGGAAGCTGGTGCAAGACAAGTTCAAAGTAGTAGATCCTTTAGAAGATAAAGACAAAGAACTATGGGTTCAATTGAAGAGGATTTATGAACCAGATGGTGGAGAAGCTATATGGAGATTTCAATCAGTGATCAAGGATGTCTTATGGAAGCTTTTTGACACATGTGGTATACACAGAATTTCTACCAAGGATGGGATAGAAATATATATACTAGTTGAGAAAGACTATCCTTTGAGAACATCCATATTAGTTACTCTAGTGCATTTAAAATTGGAGGTTGAAGCAGATTCAGACATGGCTGATATGTTAATCAGAAAAGTTTGTGATATTGCTGAACAAAGGAAAGCCCAGACAAAGAGAATTACTTGATGATGTTTGGAAGAATCCCCCTCATCATAGGAGATGAAGCTTAATTTGAAGAAACTTAGTGATTTACACAGAAATCATAAGTTTAGGGGAGGATTGTTAGGAATTAAGGTAAACAGTTGAAACTGTTGCATATAAGTTATTACTGCTGGAAGACATTGAAGATTATACTAACAGTACAAAGTCAGTTAGTACGGTTGGTATTAGAAAGTTAGTACGGCTTATAATTTTTGTAATCGTATAGAAGATAAGTATAGAAAGGATTTTGTGTATATCTTACTTATATAGATGATAGTTATCTTGTACAGGAATCCTTAGTGTATAAAAGGATTGCCTGGGTTAATGAATAGAGTACGTATCTAGATATATTGTTTTGCTAAGATTCAAGGTTGTAAACCCTAGTGATAGGAGATCACTCGTGTTATTGAATCAATAATATTGAATCGTTGAAGTTAATTATTTGTCTCTTGTTCATATATACATTGTTTCATTCATTCATACAAAACACATCAAATAAATCTTCTGAGTGTTTGCTAGTAAATTCCGCGTGCTAGACTAACATTACTCAAAGTATCTATCTAACACAAGGAGTGTGTGTAGATCCGGTCAACTTCTTTTCGTCATCTCATCTCGACTTGAGTTATCGTCAATACTCTTCTCGACTATTCGGTTATTCGCTATTTTGGAGTGAGTACTCGTGAGTCCGTGTTCTCTACCGTTACACGAATGATGATACCAAACCCTTTTAAAAGGCTAAAACGAGATTATTTTTTGAAATGAGAATGATTAACTTTTGAAAACTCTTGCGCATTTGATTTTTTGGGTGAATGTCATGCCGAGTACGTTGCGTTGCGATACGTTGCGTTAAATCGTTTGATACGATATTCATTTTCTTTAACTTCCAAAAAATTTGAATATATTAGAGTATTTTTTTGTTTTTTCGGTGGATTTTAGCGTGACTTAATCTTAATACCGCCAATTTTGTCCATATAATATTCAACTACGAATAACTGATACCCGCGGGGAAATCCGAAAAACCGATGGATAATATTAATCGGGTATCCGGTGGGATATGGAGCGGGTACGGGTATATTATAAACGGGTTCGGGTACGGGTACACTAAAACCCGCCCCAAACCCGAACCGTTGCCATCCCTAGTTACCGGCTATAGCCGGATTTCACCGCCACGTCAGCACCATTCGCCTTTTTTTTCTTCTTTTACAAATCTTGCCATGTCAGCTATAGTTAAACCAAACCACAAATTCAATATTCAACCGAAAATTAATCCCTTTACCCGATCATTCGTAAATACACACAATAATCAATAGACCCTAATCAACACACACATTCTTCTGGCAAACACAAGCGCGCAAACAATGAATCCAAATAACAACAAATGTATGTTTTTTAATATTTTCACATATCAGTTGATGATTGATTGTACAATAGTTAGTATCAGGCTTTTGATCTATAAATGGTGATGTTAGTGGTTGTTACTGATCGATTCTATTGTAAAATGGGGTTGTTTTGTATTTTATAATGGTTGTTTTGCTATGTCTAATGTATGCTCTATTTTTTTTGTTTTCCATACTCTGATTTTCGTATACATAATGGTTGTTATGCTATGTCTAATTAAGTGTTTTGTGTATGAGTATTTTTTGTTGCCTGTTTGTGAGTACACTGAGAGGTCTAAATCAATGAGAGCATTGGAATGTGCCTAGTTTGTTATTGGCAAGTAATGAAGGTACCTAGCAGACTTGTTTGTGCTTGGCCACCAATGAGAGGTCCAAATACAGCCTATTAGATTACACTGAGATGTCCATTGAGACTACAAATACAGTCTTTTGAACTGTTTGTGTGTACCCTGAGAGGTACAATGTTTGTGAGTACACTGAGAGGTCTAATTGCCTAGTTGGCCACCAATGAGACTTGAAATGCATCCTAGTTTGTGCAACATTGCTTCATTGTTTAGGATACCACAAAAGAGGACCAAAATATGAGAACACAATGGATTCTTCTGCAATGGTAAACCATCAAAAGGTTTTTCTTTGATTGTGATATAGTTTAACATTTAAATCAATAAAACTGATCTAACAGTTGTTATTTGTAGATGTCATACAAATTTCTTCTGATTCAAGCAGTTCAGAATCAAATGACGGTGCTCTCAACATCCTTCCTGGCCTCTTTGCTTGGTATTATCCAGAGCAATAATCTGATGCAAGTACTGATGCTTGGGAAGTGGAACCTATCCAAGCCATTGAACCTCCAGAGGAACTCCCATCTCAAGCTCCTATCCTGGCTCTCCCTGTGCAAATTCAAATACCAGTTGAAAAGGCACACAAAAAGAAATTTACTCAGGATATTATCTTGGGAATGCCGTGTAAGAAGAATCCTATAGGTTTTGGAGCACCTTCTAGCAGCCATGGGAAAGGCAAGACTAAGATGGTTTAGGGGTTTAGGATATACATTAACAGCTTTTGTATTTTGTAAATGGTATTTGGTTCAATTCTGACATTTAATTTGGATACTGATTTTCCCTTATGTATGTACTGTATTATGTTTTAAATATTCTCCTTTCTGTATTCCTCAGCAACTTGCTGGTTTTGGTTTTCAATATATTACTTAATAAAAAGTCTTCAATGTAAAAAAAAAAAAAAAAAAAAAAATTGTAGCAATTTGTGTTTTGTAAATGTAATTAGTAAGGGTACAATAACTGGTAATTATGTAAGTATTTTGGTTTGTTAAATTGGTAGCATTTTGTACTGTTGATGTGATGGTTGCATAGTGTGGTACATTTGCGATTATTAAGATAATGATATATAACATTTGGAGCCAAAAATTTGATTTATTCAATTTTATGCTTTAATTAACAGGTTAAAAGGCAAAATTTTCAAATAATTCGATTGTTAATTTCAAATTACAACTTGGAGCCAAATTTTTTATCAAAATTTTTTGAATCACCTAATTACAAGCAGTTACCAAGAATAACGATTCATATTCTTGTTATATGTAATAGCCAGCAAATTTACAGGTCGATACTATTCATCATTCACTATTCACCATTCACTATTCATAATTACATAAACTAGGTTTACGGGTATTCAAATGCGCGTAACCAGTATGGTTTAGCTGCGTATTCATGTATCATCAGTATCATCATCATCAATTTAGGTCATTTTTAAGTAAATGAGATATTATTATAAAAATATCATCCTTGTGGCAATTATTCTTGCAAGCTATGCATAATTAAGTACCCGGTTTAGCAATCATTTGCATTTTTATTTATTCATGAACCATGCTTGGGATTTCTATTTGTTTTCATGTTATTAGTGGTTTAATATTTCACTACAGTCTCCTATTATTAAGAAATTTCTATATTTCTCATTTTCTGTTTCATTTCACGATTTCGTTGTATTTTAGTAACAACTAGCGTTTAACGTACAATTAATTCAAATGACACTAGACAATGTTCAGTCTACACATTTTATACACTTTTGGTTCCTTACAATTCAATTTTAAAAGTCACTGTTCACTTTTTCCATTTTTACGTAAACCTTGCACTTTTTACGTCTTTCGCGTTCTAAACATTCGTTTTTAGGTTTTAACTATATTTAATCCTTCCAATGATCTCACCACTAATCTAAATTACTAAAATAGGTCATGATAACAAGTTTTTATATTTTTAGAAGTTTTACAATTTTTACGTTACCCGGTATTGCATTATGTGTCCTAAAAACCCTACGTTTGAGTACCGGGAGCAACCTACACTACACTAAACACCCAATACTATTTTTAATAGCAAAAATCTGCATTTCCCTCCCCTCTCCCTTGTTTGTATCGCCACATATCCCCACCACACCAACACTTGTCTAAAATTTATGACAAGTGTTGAGTAACACTTGCCATAAAACCCTCAAACTCCCAACACAACACCTGCACTCTCATTTGTACATGCAATATCAAAAATTTCTGCCTCTCCTCTCTTGTTTTCTGCTGTGAATCACCAAGCACAAACACACCATCTTTGGTGTTGAATCTATTAAAGATTTGGTCCTAGAAAGAAGGTCTTTTGGTGCTAGCTTGTTCTTGTTTTCCTTGATTTTCTTGCTCATCCTTGTTCTTGAACATTTGTAAGGAACCGACCCTCATTATTTTCATTCATTTCACTACTGATATTTATGTCATTTTAGGTATTTTATATGCTACATAAGTTGTTTATGCTTGATTATACTTGGTACACACTTAAAAACACAAGAAAACCTTAAAAGGACTAACATGCAAAACAGATTTCTGATTCAGTGGTAAAAATAGAATAAACTGTACTAATCAGTAGATATTTGACATAAACTCAAAATATATATTTCTAGATCTATGTCTTGTGGTCATTTCCCCGGGTGGTGATTCCTGTGACGATACCCGATGATTGAGTTATGGATTTTTTGGTGAAACTAGGTCAGAATTGTATACTGTTGGTATTTGGGGCATAAGATGAGTTTTAATCCATAACTTTTTAAAAACTAAATATGTGGACTGTAGTAGACAAGTAGATCTATCATCTCCAACTGAGTTTACCTTCATAGGACTTGTAGATCTCAAGTTATGGCCGTTTTGGTGAGACATAAAAACTGAGTCGCTTTGACCCTTAGGACTGACTTGCAAAGAAAAATTGTAAAAAGTGTTTATACCTGGATATTTTTGAGTAAGCTTATTTTTACAGTAAAGTAGGGACATAGAGGAAACTAGGGATGTAAAGAACATGATTTTTCGACTTACGGTTTGAGAGATATGAATTTTTGAACATGAGCTAGTCATAAAAATTCCATCATATTTTGAAATAAAAGTTATGAAAAGGTTAATGACTTATGAATTTGGACCCTTAAGTTTTATTTTGAACCACCTAATATATTTTGAACCTTTAGTCATAATCTGAACCTTTTGACTAAGAGTTGACCCCTTTGACTAAATTGGACTCTTGGACTTAATTTGGACCCTTGTGACTCATTTTGGACTTAAAGACACAAATAGAGTTAAAACTTAAAATTGGGTAAGAAATATATTACATACATGTAAATGATTTTAAAAGCAAAATTCAACCTTAAAAATTATTTAAACATTATGTACCAAGCATGATTGAGGTTACAACTTACATGGCATATAGAGATAAATATATCATTATTTTTTTTAGAAGCTAAGACACGCGTATACACACACACACACACACACACACACACACACACACACACACACACATATCAATATCAAATATATATATTAATATATATATATATATAGGTTGCTTGTAGGATTTTCGCGGATATTTCTTCATTATCTAACTTGGTTGCGCACTTTGTTTTCGGTGAGTTCTTGTCGCCCCACTTTTAACGTGTTTTACCTTGGGGGAAAATGGTACTCAATGTTTTACAAATGTTTTCATGCTGTGAATTACTGTTTACATGATTTTGGACATTATGTGTGATGATGCAATTATATGCTGTGCCATGTTTGTTTTGTGATTTCATGACTGCGCCACTGTTAACTCTCTGTTGAGGGCCCACAGGTTATAGGTTCAGTTGGTATAACTGTTAACCCACTTGTTGATAGATCTATCGGGGTAGCTCGCCACGTGATTTGGTTATGTGATTGAGGAACACTATAGGTTCAGTTGGCGTGACACTATTGATTATGATAACGTGCTTGTAATTGGTACCTTGCTCATTATTGTCCTATACTATTATTCACAGCTTCGTGGTTTTACATCTAAACCTACGAGCTCACCAACTTTATGTTGACATTTTCGAGTATCCATTTTCAGGTGTTAAGAACGAAGGTACCATAGAAGGTTAAGTTTTGGCCCGACTTAGCAAGACTTAGTCAAGACCCTCTCGGGTTTTATCTCGTGGAGTTGCATTATGATATTAAATAATGATGTTATGTAACCTGGAGACTCATGTGAATTTTTGTATGTTGTATTTATCCCTGTTGTGGGAACTCATGACTTTTATCAGTTCAATGTATTACACTTAGTATTTCTCTATCGTGACGCTTTGTATTCTTTGCTAAGAAGTTATACCCTGTGAATGCCATTTCGCTGCGCCATTTTTGGGGTGTGACAGATAATCGGGTCGCAGCGGAAGACAACATCTCTGGGGTGCTACAAAATTGGTATCACAGCACAAGTACAAAGAACGGTTTTTCACCACAATCATTTAGAATAAAATTTCATTATCAAAACCTTTAGTTTACATCATTAAAAACATGGTGAGGAAAATAGGCCCATAAATAAGTACAACGGTCCTCAAATGAATATCAAAGTGTCTCGATCCTCTAACCATGCCATGACATGCCATCTGCCGCCAATTGTGAGCTAACACATCAAGAACCTGAGAATACATGCTAAAACGAGTCAACACGAGGTTGGTGAATTCATAGGTTTGTTTAAAACAATATGGTTGAACCAAAAGGTTTTCGAGTTCAAACCTCATTCACAACAAGTCAATTTCAAAATAGGCTCACTCTGCCTAAATCACAGTTCCAAAACCAATCCACAAACAATATCATCATTTAAAACATTTCGAACCAAAATCAATCATACAGATACCACATTCATATAGTGAAGTGCCAACTGAACCTCAGACTACAAATACGCATAAATGATCCACACATAGACTGGGTGCCATATTCCCAAAATGATATACTCGGTGCCATATTCCCAAAAATGATATACTGAGTGCCATATTCCCAAAATGATATACTGGGTGCCATATTCCCAAAATGATATACTGGGTGCCATATTCCCACAATGCATCACAAAATAGTTGCACACGTTCAAGCCAAGTCACACAATTTAAGTTCACACAGTAAAGCACATATTGCAATCGAAACACATATATTGTCCCAAATTATAAAACCAGCAGATCACAACATTAAAGCATTCAAAAGCATTGAGCTTAGTGAAAAACAACGAGCATGTATTATCCCCCAAAATAGTTTGAAAACCAGTAAAAGTAGGGGCCATGAACTCACCGATAACAAAGTGCACGATCAAGTGAGATAATGAAGAAATAACCGCGAGAATCATACGAGCAACCTAGATATATACGCGTGTCTTAGCTTCTAAAAATAATGATACATTTATTTCTATATGCCATGTAAGTTGTAATCTCAATTATGCTTGGTACATAATGTTTAAATAATTTTCAAGGTTGAATTTGGCTTTTAATATATTTTACAAGTATGAAATATATTTCTTACCCAAATTCAAGTTTTAACCCTATTTTTGTCTTTAAGTCCAAAATAAGTCATAAGGGTCCAAATTAAGTCTAAGGGTTCAACCTTTAGTCAAAAGGTTCAAATTATGACTAAGGGTCCAAAATATCTTAGGTGGTTCAAAATAAAAACTCAAGGTTCAAATATAAAAGTTATTGATCTTTTTGTATCTTTTCATTTCAAAGCTGATGGAAATTTTACACACTTAGTCAATTTCAAAAATTCATATCTCCCAAACCGTAAGTCTAAAAATTATGTTCTTTACATCCCTAGCTTCCTTTAAGTCCCTATTTTACTGTAAAAATAAGTTTACTAAAAAATATTCAAGTATAACCACATTTTATAATTTTTATTTACAAGTCAGTCCTAAAGGTGAAATTGACTGAGTTTTATGTCTTAACGAAAACGGCCATATCTCGAAATCTACAGATCCTATGAAGGTTAAATCAATTGGATATGATAGCCCTATTTTTACAGAACAGGCTACATATTTGCTATTTAAAAAGTTATGCCATAAAACTTGAGTTTTGCCCCAAATGGGAACAGTACACTAGAACTGATTGTTTTTACCAAAAAAATCATATTTTAATCTTCGGGTATCGTCACGGGAATCACCACCCGGGGAAATGACCACAAGACATAGATCTACAGCTACATATTTTTATCTAAGGCCTAAAGTCTACTGATTGTTCCAGTTAATTCAATCTTTACCACTGAATCAGAAATATGTTTTGCAATACAAGTCATTTTAGGGTTTTCTAGTGGTTTAGAGTATGTACCAAGTATAATCAAGCATAAATAACTTATGTAGCATATAAAATACATAAAATGACATGAATATCAGTTGTGAAATGAATAAAAAGAATGAGGGTTGGTTCCTTACAAATGATGAAGAACAAGAATGATAACAAGAGAACCAAGAAAGTCCCACAAATCAAGAACACTTCTAGCACTACAAGGCCTTCATTCTTGCACAAGATATAAAATAGGATCAATAGATGATGATGGTGATCTTGGGCTGTTCTTGGTCGTTCATACCAAGAGGGAGAAAAGAAAAATGAGTTTTTGGATCAAGTTGCATGTGAAATGATGTTTGGTGTGAGATTTTGGAAGATATGTATCTTTGGAAGATTAATATTAACACTTGTCCACACTTTTGGACAAGTGTGGAGTGTGGTGATGACTAGGGGCGTGAACAACAAGGGGAGGGCAAGAGTGATGCAAAATTTTAGTTATTGATAGGATATAATGGTGTTAAAGTGTGTATTTTGATCCCCGATATTTAAAACGTAGGGTTTTTAAGTCACATAATATAATACCGGGTAACGTAAAATTGTGAAACTTCTAAAAATATAAAAAATTGTTATCATAACCTATTTTATTATTTTAGATGAGTGGTGAGCTCATCGGAAGGTTTAAATATAGTAAAAATCTAAAAACGAAGGTCTAGAACGCGTAAGACGTAAAAGGTGCAAGGTTTACGTAAAAATGGAAAAAGTGAACAGTGACTTTTAAAATAGCATTGTAAGGAACCAAAATTGTATAAAAAAGTGTATACTGTACATTGTCTAGTGCCGGTTGAATTAATTGTATGCTAAACGCGAGTTGTTACCAAAATTTGACGAAATCGTGCAATGAAACAGAAAATGTGAAATGTAGAAATTTTTGAATAGTAGGAGATTATAATGGGATATTAAACCACTAATAATCATGAAAACAAATAGAAATTTGAAGCACGGTTCATGAACAGATAAAAATGCAATTGATTGCTAAACCGGGTACTATTTATGCATTAGCTTGTAGGAATATAGGTCACATGGATGATATTTTTATAAAAATATCTCATTTAACTTAAAATGACCTAGCTTGATGATGATGATACTGATGACACATGAATACGCAGCTAAACCATACTGGTTACGCGTATTTGAATACCCGTAAACCTAGTTTGCGTAATGATGAATGATGACCATGAATAGTGATTTTTTTTCTCTGAGAATGAATAGTATTTTGTGAATAGTAAAATTTTTAATAACATTTCAGAATCGCAAACTGACATGAAAAACGATGAATAGTGAAGTGATGAATAGTAACCCATAAATAGTAAATTCCCGAGATGAATTGTAAAATTCCAAAGTTTGAAAAATGAACTAAAATTACGAGTTGTCACAGTCTCACCTCCTTAAACGGAATCGCGACCTCGCGATTCGATTCAAGAGGCTTACGTCATTTGTCAGTATAACTCTTCTGACAATTTGTGAGCAGTTTGCAACTCGATTCTGATCTGAACAATCTTCTCGGTAGTCTCATGAACAAGTTCGGGATTAGTAAGTTGGGTATCTCCAAATTTTACTTAACAGTTCGGCGATTGACCGCAAAACAATTCACACGGTGCCGTTTGAAATACTAGAGTCGTAGGTATCGTCATAAAAGAATTTGGCCAATTGAAGGTGTCTATCCCAACCATTTCCACACTCGATTACTCAGGTAGAGATGCGGGATTCGCTCCGGAGGTCTAGCTTCTGATATAGTAGTAAGACAGCAAATCGTCTTCCAAAATGATTTATCAAATAATTTGTGAAGCAACTTATAGGATAATACAAAAGCAATTTCATCATTTATAAAATTGTAGCAAGGTCATAATTTTGATTTTTAGTTTGATCCATAACATCGTACCAGGAAAACAGTTCGCCCTTTATAAAATGGTAGTAAGATCAAAATTTTGATTTTCGTAAGATAGTAGTAAGATATTTTGTAGGATAGCCGTAAATGGTCGGTAGAAAAATCAAAGACAGTTTATAAATTAATGAAAAAATAGTTTATTATCCTATAAGAGGTTAGCAAAGATAACTATATTCTCAAGGGACGAGAGAAAAGTTAGGTGGTTGTCCCTAGGAACGCGGTTCAGGTTACTCCGTAAGGTCTTAAAATTTCTTCTGGGCGTGAAATGTCTGCCAAATGGGGAGTTTAACGAGTTCAGAGTACAACTCTGAGGGAAGATGTTGAATCAGTAATTGTACATAGTACTTAACACGAGAGGTACAACCTCGATTGAACCACTTTGGTTGAACAACATCAATTGAGCACAAGGCTTAGAGTAGAGGAGACTGTAACAAGATCACCAACGACGCAAGGCTGACCATCAAATCCAAATCTAGGATAACGTCCAAGATCACAAAATCAAACAATCCAGTTTTCAATCCGAATCAAGACCAATTCTGGCATAGCCAATATCAAGTCCAAACTTAGCCGAAATCAAGTCCAAACATAACCAAAATCAAATGTAAACACTCCAACAAGCTCAGACAGGCTAATTACGCTCCTAAGGGGTTACGAATTAGTAACTCGGATTCAGATAGTGCCAAATCGGGTCTAACCCGACCCGATACAAACTAGGGCCAGACAGCGACAACCAGGAATTCCATATGAACAAAGAAGTATAGCGGTGCTAGGAGTATTACGGTTCATGCGGTGTTGCGATGCCAATGTATTGTGTGTGGAAGTAATATTCAATGTTCGTGTACACGGGCAAAACTGTACCATTTCAAAATTGAAAACCAACCCAAACAAAATTCCATTATAACTACTCCAAGTATTGCAAAATTCACCTCTGAGTCGGACATAGGTAATCAGGGTATGTCCCACTGTCCCTGGTTGAATATAGGTGATCAGTCTATATTCACCCGAGGTTCAATGAATTTTGAAATACTCGGCCTAGTTATACTAGTAATATGTCCTTCATATTTAAAAATCGTTTGGAAAGACTAAGACAAGTGATCAAACTCGAGGTCGAAGGATAAGATTACGTAAGGGAAATCGTAACGCTGTAATGTGTATGATGCGTAAGCATACTTGTATGGAAGATACTTATAGTAATCAACAAAGATAAGTGGGTACAATTGATCCGATAGTAAGACACAAATCTCATCAAATATGTCAGCAACAAATCACAAGTGAGGCATCAGCTTGGCAGGCAGGCACGTGGGGGTCATAGGGTTATGTTTTCGTAAAAGTAGTTATAGTATAGGTTTTAAAAATACCCAGTTCTCTATAACCAAGGCTCTGATACCAATCTGTAACACCCCCAAAATCTGATTTTGCGGAAGCATACATGTTTGGGTGCTACTAAATTGGTATCTCAACTCAAGGTACAAAGAACGGTTTTTGCTCAACCGTTTAAAATAGATTTTGTATTCAAAAGTGATTTGTTTAAAACATTTCAAAAACGGTGCGGAAATATAAGCCCATAAGAGAAATCATGCGGTCCCAAATACATTAGAGTCTTCTATGACCATGCCATGCCATGCCAAAAACCTCCAATAGTGTGCTATCGCTTTACACCTGAAAATACATGCTAAAGTGTCAACACGAGGTTGGTGAGTTCATAGGTTTTAGTATTCGTAAATGTGGAACACCAGTTTATATTGTTTGGTTAATCGGTACACTCGTAATGACCGTTACACTTGGTAGTATGTCTGTTACACTCGATAATGTGACCGTTACACCCGGTCATGTGACCATTACACCCGGTCCTGTTATATGTGTTCGTCCAGTACCCCTGGGCCATGTGTGTGTCATGTATACATATAATGCATTCGAGTGAACATTCTAGTATTTCAGCGAAACAATCAAATATTGAGTAAACAGTTTAGTACACCTGGTCAATGTGTGTGTCATGTATACATATAACGCATTCGAATAAACAGTATAGTATTTCAGCAAAACAGTCAAATATTGAGTAAACAGTTCGCATTTTCCAAATAAACAGTCATTGAGTTTAGTTAAAATGAGCATGTATTCTCCCCCAGAAACAGTTTAAAAACCAGTAAAAGTAGGGGCCATAAACTCACCTTAGCTTGCAGCAACGCAAAATATCACAGTGGTCACAACTGGCATCAAGAGCAAAACATAACGATATCGAGGGTACAGGCACAACGGTGCCGGATCGGTCACAACCTAATATATATATAGTTATCTTAGAATACGTCTCGTAAAGTAAAAGAGTTTTCAAAAGGAAATCGTCTTAGTTTTCGTGGATTACTCGTATCAAAGTTTGCAAAAAGTTTAGTGTTACGTTTCGTGTGGTGGTAAGAAAACATAAACTCAAGAATACTCACGCCAAAAAGGAATAGAAAATTGACACAGTCGAGAAAAGGACGGACGAGAACTTGAGTCGAGAAAGGAATAACAACGAAGTCAAGGAAAAATAGTGACAAAGGAAAATGTCAATAAAAGTAAGCTGATTAGTAAGTTTTGGTATTTACCCCATAATCCCCAATAGTTTGGAAATAATCAATAAAGTTTTGGAAAGGTAATTTAAGTTTTAAAAGGAAACTTAAATTAGTATGTTGCATGGTAAACATTTTTCATGTTAATAAAACTACAAGTTCCGATTACTGTCGGGTTTTTATAAGATAAGAGGTTTTTCGCCATCAAAGTACAAGTTTAGAGAGTTTTATAAAATTTGACATGACACGTCCATTTATAAAAAATTTCACAAGTTGTCGACCTTATTAAAGAAAGTTACTTTTTCCCAAAACAATCTTTTCCGACAAGATTTCGAATTCAACGATATTGTGTTTGTTCGTTAAATCAAACACCATTGTAAAAACTAATAATGTATCCAAAATTTACTTAGTCCGATGTTAATTCCATTAAACGTCAATATAAGTAAAAAAATATGTCCAAATATTCCAAGTCCATTGCTAATTATTTTTGCTCAACGTCTCTTATAAAATTTAAGTCCGTTATTTATCTATATTTTCGAATCCAAGTATCAAATCCCAAGTATAGCCGTTGGACAATAAAAATAGTTGTTGATAGGGAGGGCAAGGGTGCTCATTTGGTTTTGTTTTGAAAAGTGAGTGTGATGTTTACTGGTTAATCAAAAACAGCGTATAGGGTGCGTTTGTTGTTAGTCTTGTTCAGTTGGTGGTTGTGTAAATAACAATGGCTCCTTGATGTTTAGTTTTGGGAGATGGTTTTGGTCATAGGAAGTTAATGAGCCCATGCCCACTCCATGGTGGCTTAACTTTTGTCTAGTGTCATATAATTTTCCTGCACCTGTTTAGGATCAGTTACGAGTCCTCGACAACTGTCGTTACATGTTATCGGTCAATTTTTAGTCCACGGCCAGCGCCATAATTAAGCCTTCCTAGTGTTTTAGAAAGAACCTAATACATTACCTAGAGGTCGTGCAAATCCTTTTGTTTCTGCCATGAACAATGTTTTACTTAAAATGGATCCTTAGTTGGAGTAATGCTAGTATTTTCAAAAAAAAAAAATTCATTTTAACATGTGTTTTGTAAAAGTGTCAATGATATTGACTTTCAATTGCCATAAAAATGATACAAACCAATCAACATAAATAAGTTTGATTATGATGATTAACATGGCAAAATGTATATTAGAAGCCCCTGAACATTGTCTAGTGTCGTTTGAATTAATTGTACGTTAAACGCGAGTTGTTACTAAAATTCAACGAAATCGTGAAATGAAATAGAAAATGAGAAATATAGAAATTTCTGAATAATAGGAGACTGTAGTGAAATATTAAACCACTAATAACATGAAAACAAATAGAAATCCCAAGCATGGATCATGAATAAATAAAAATGCAAATGATTGCTAAATCGGGTACTTATTTATGCATAGCTTGCAAGAATAATTGCCACAAGGATGATATTTTTATAATAATATCTCATTTTACTTAAAAATGACCTAAATTGATGATGATGATACTGATGATACATGAATACGCAGCCAAACCATACTGGTCACGCGCATTTGAATACCCGTAAACCTAGTTTACGTAAAGATGAATAGTGAATGGTGAATAGTGAATGATGAATAGTATCGACCTGTAAATTTGCTGGCAGTTACAGTCTCCCAGTCTCAGAAGAAACCCGTCCCGGGTTTCAGTTCAAGTTACCCGATATGTTTGAAAACAGGTGAGGGTACTTTCGCTTCATCTCGTCCTCACGCTCCCATGTAAACTCGGGTCCACGCTTTGACTCCCAGCGGACTTTAACTATTGGTATCTTTCCACGCTTCAATTTCTTGACCTCACGTTCCAAAATTTCAACGGGTTTCTCTACCAAGTGTAACTTAGGATCTATCCGTATCTCTTCCAAGGGTATGTGCATGGTCTGATCAGCAAGACACTCAGCTCTTGTGGTAGTTTTAGTCGGTAAGCCACTGGACCGATCCTCTCACTGACCTCAAAAGGTCCGACGTATCTAGGTGCTAACTTGCCCTTCTTTCTAAAACGTACAACACCCTTCCAAGGTGATACCTTGAGTAAAACATGATCACCAACGCTAAATTCTAAGGGTCTTCGTTGGTTGTTGACGTAGCTCTTCTGACGGTCTCGAGCTGTAATACCTGAAATTCAGATAACCTGTAAAATGACCAAATTACCCCAGAAACCATAAAACCTAAATAAATAACTTATAAAATTCTGAAATGATTCCAAACTTCTGAAAACGATCTACATATCAAGTAAATTAATTTCTGGGACAGCATTATATTATTTTGAATGTCCAAAAATTATTAATTCACATATACATATATATATAATCCGAAAATAATTAATTAAATTCAATATACTTATAAAATCATTTTAATTAAGATATATAGCAAAATAAATTAAGAAATGATACCAAATCACAAATTTTGATTTTTGTCAAACTCTATGACCGGTTTATAAGCCCAATCCCCCTCCTTAGTCGGTTCTTATCATTATATATCAAATACTATTTATCTTTTTCCAAAAACCCTAGCCGAACTAACAAAAGTCGACAACTAAAATTCATTCCTCCTCCATCCGAATTTCTGGAAGTAATTTAGCATTTTTCTGGTGTTCATCTAAGATTCAAAGAAGCTAGGAATATAAGAGTTGGGTTGTGGAAGGTTTCATTCGATCGTGGTATCTTTTCTTATTCAGTTCTATTCATCCGCAAGGTAATAAATTCTTACAACAGATCCGTATGTTCTAAATTCGAATTAGTATTTTTGGGATGTTATGTTGGTCGTATATAGCTCATATAAATTGATAAACACAAATCATGCAAGCTTAATAAGGCGTACGAAAAATAAATAGCTAAAACACACTTAATTTGCAAATATTGTTATACGAATTTTCTGGGTTGTAACCATAATTTTTACATGTTCTATGATGATAATATAAGCCTGTAAAAATAGCCATGTGATTTGTAGAAGCTTATTCGAATTGATTTGAAATTTTGAATGTTATAGGATTAAATATAAATTAAGAAAAAATTGAGAAAACCCTAGAACGAATTAGGGTTAGGTTTTTATGGTATGAATCTAATTAATTTAATGATACAATGATTGTGTTATGATGGTATAATGATTGGATAAAATTAGGGTTTGGTTTTGCAATTAAAAAGTATATACGATTTGAGTTTTAAACTAGAAGGGTGTGTTCTGCCAATTTTGAAACTTGTGGGATATTTTTGTAATGTTATATAAGTCTGTAGGAATGTAGGAAAAATATAACTTGAGGGTCCTAAGTGTAAATATTGCAAGAAAAGGAATTAATTGTATTTATAGGGTATGATTTGTAATTAAATAAAATAGAGGGACTAAAAGTGTAAATTCTGGAAACTTGATGTTATTCTGTGTAAATAATGTATTAAGGGTGTAAGGTATAATTTTGAGAATTTATGGGCTTAATATGTAATTGTTACTAAATTATGATTTGATTTATAAGTTTTGTAAAGTTAATGGACCAAATGTAAAACCCCGAAATTAATATAATATGAGATGACGAAAATACCCTCAACTTTAAAATTTTGAGAGTTTATGAAAATATAATAAGTGACATTTTGAACCTAACCTAAGTACCTAACCAATTAAGTTAAATGTAAAACATTACACTATAAGTAAGATGCATAAAATAAAAATCCTATACAATTATATATGCTAGTCGACTTATATGTGTATTAACCTCAAAATTTTTGGCCTAAGTAAATTGATGGAGATAAGAACTCATTAATTTGAAAGATACATGAATATTGGCTAAACTTGGTAAGTAAATAATCCTCCCTATTGCTCCAAATTTTCGGCCCATTCTATTCCCTAAGAACCCTCACAAAACCGATCTTTAACCTCCTCTCCATCTCATTCATACGGTAGCCACAAGAAAAAAAGAAAAAGAAAAAAAACCCAAAAACTCTTGTTCATCTTTGTCGTTCCAAGCTAAAACCAAGGAAGTTTTGGTGTGTTCTTGTTCCATTCATATCAAGGTAATCTTATACTCAACACAATTTAATCCATACGAATTCTTTAACAATAAAACCCTAACCGCTCCATGTTTAGTGTTGTGTTTCTGTCGTTTGATCATAAGAAGAAGAAGGTAGTAGTGTTGGTGATTCGTGTGCTCGTGTTCTTGTGTTTTGATTACACTACGAGGGTAACGTGTATCTATTCTTGTTCTATATCATCTTATTTGATTCTTGTTCGTGTTCTTGGTCTTGGTCAAAATAAGAAAAATTGTCACATAAAATCATGAATAAAAAACCCTAAAGCTTAATATGTAAATCGGCCACATGTGTGTGTGATGGTTTTAAATTGTTTTGAATACGTATGACCTGTTATTAATCGACCTAAATATGTTATGGACTAACCTATAATCATTGTGTGTCATGAATTAAAGAATTAGAATGATAAAACCCTAAGTATATGCATGAATCTGTGAAACTGCTACTGATCCAGGAAAAGATCCAACTTTAATCGAATGTAACTAAATGATGTGAACGTTTTTTTGGGTGTTTTCAGAGTCTAAAACCAAGTTCAATGAAATAGCTACCTGGGAAAAATTATCTTGTAATTTTTAGAGGCCTGGAAGGTTACTTTTTGATTTTTAGAAAATTAAGTGTCAAATCGAATTCGTATGTCCTGAAAATCAGTTTGGGTTTTTGAATTTTAATTTACAAACCGTGTCGAATTAGACGGTTTCCTTTGAACTGGGTAATATATGAGATGTCTATTAGTTACTGGAATTTTTCTTAATTTTTATAAATTTTATAGATGGGGTAAAAAATTAATTTCTGTCCGGGTGTTTCAGCAGATACGATTTTGGAAAAGGTTAGGAAAATGGAATTTTCTTTCATACCTATACTAGTTAATAAAATCTGGAAAAATTAGGTAAAATACTAGGGACATTTAGGTATCTCTGTGAATTTTTGTAGATTTTATTTCGAAGTTATACTATGAATTATGAATTATTTAAAACAGGTCCAGATCATACCTAAAAACCTGATAAAGTGTAATATGACATTTAAAAGGTGTTAATTGTTTATGTTCTAATACTAAAGGGTCTAAATTGTTATTTTGCTAATACTAAAGGACTTAACTTGTAAGAACCTGTAACCTTACAATAATTACACTTTATACCCTAATCTTATCATAATGACACTTTAACCCCTAAACTTGTGATAATTACATATTGAACCCTAAAAGTATGAAAACTACATTATGAACCCTAAAACTTATGTAAATGATATTATGAACCTTAACCTACTAAAGTGTTCATCTTAAATACTTATAACTTGATAACGGGAATGTTGATAACTAAAGTTACTGAATCTGGAAAGTTACTTAAAATGGAAAGATAACTAAAAATGGTAATTTGAACTTGAACCCCTTTGTAATTCTCTTCTACTCCTTTAGGTTCGAAGAGGGAGTGATTTGACCCCTGTTAGTTTTACTACTCTTGTGTTCTTGCATTCGTAATAAGGTACAGATATTCTGCCCTTCTTGTAAGGAGCCTTCGTTTCTCTTGACTTATGATTTTGATTCGTTTAGGATTCCCCAAGCCATTGCTATGTTTCCCTTGTATTGTGAACCTTGACTTGAACCTTTGCTTTGAACTCTTGTCTTGATCATTTGTTTCGAATCCTGCCTTGGACCCTATTATGTTTCCTTGATACTTGACATGACCTGTTCATAACCTGGTAACCTGAATATTTAGGACCCTGGGATACTTAAAGGTTCATAGGATTTTATAACTACTTTTCTAAATTACATATGAAGAGGTTTTGAAAATTGCTTTTAAAGACTTTCATTATGAAAACTGATTTAAAGACCACTTTATTTTAAAACCATTTTAAAAGGATTACTTTTAATAAATTGACATGAACCTTCTGGTATTTGACTTTTCTGATATTGACCTCCTGATAGTGAACCCCTGCATTGATCACCTGTCTTGAATCCTGATATGAACCCTGATATGAAATCTGATATGAAACTTGATATAAAACCTGACACTTGATACCTGATACTTGACACCCGAGACTTGATACCTGATACTTGACACCCGAGACTTGATACCTGATACTTGACACCCGAGACTTGATACCTGACCTTGACCCACAGTTTGAGACTACGAGCCACCCACTAGGCATGAGGGTTTCATGTCCATGTCATTGATGCACCGGTGGCATGACTCTAGGGCAGGAGAGTGATGACCTGTCCCGTCCCTGACCTGTTACTAATTTACTTGTTACGTAGAGGATGACCCTGTGGCCTACTGGGGGCGTATGGATGCATCCTAGACCTGACCTGATTTATTATATTACCTGTTATACCTGGTGACTGATGGTGTGTGCGATACACATCTTTCACAATCCTGGGAGCTCATGACTCCAACCCATGGAGGTATCCCCTCACCCTGTTCCTGGTATGCTGAGGTCACCCCTCCATACACCCTGATATGTGATTTGATTTGATATGTTCTGTTTCTGGGCTCGTAGAGGATTTCTGTTTTCCTGAATCCTTGTAACCTTATGACCTGACACTTGACCTGACATTTGACCTGACTTGATTTGACTTGGGCTGGGGGTGGATTACTGTTTATGTTACCCTATGACTTGATACTGGACTTGACCTGTTTCGACTTGGGCTGGTGGTGGGTTATGGTTTCCTTTACACTGAGCCATTGTAGTCATTTCTTGATAATATTTTCCATTGTCCTTTCTACTCTTGTTACACCTTGTGCCATTTCATTATTTCACCATCCCTTATTACTGCTTTGTATCGTTATATCTGTTCACTGAGCTTTCGTAGCTCAGCCGCGTTTCTTTTTCCCGCGACAGGTTTTAGTTTGGAAGCTGGGTATGAGCGGAGAGTACCATGGATATAGAGGGCCCGACTAGCTATGGAAGAGTATTAGAAGAACTTATAGTTAGACTTAGAAACTTTTGTATTGTAACCTTGTAGTTTCATATTTCCTTTGTAACCATTGAATTCTATTGTAATATTGATGTCAAATGCTTGTGTTTGTTCTGATATGGAACCATCGTTGTGACATCTTTACCCTTGTCGGGTTGGGGTGTTACAATTATGGTATCAGAGAGACAGGCTGCGACTTGTAATACATTTACCCTTGACCTGTGAAGTTTGGACCATTAGGTTTCCACTGTAGGCGCTCATAAGATAACCTGTAAGAATTTGCCTTAGGATTTCCCTATAGGAACTTAAGTTATGACCAGTGAGGAATGGGTAGATTATAAGCCTTTTGTTTAAGTATCATTGCTTCCGCATCACTCTGATTCGTGCCCTGCTTTTGGTTAGATCTTGTTGATACCACTTTTGGAAAGTGAAAGCTTATGCTTTGCACCACCTAAGATTTGAACCTGATTAAATCTTGAAGGCATTGAAAACTTCATAATAATTGCCTGACACTATTTGATCCTCATCTTCAGATTTTGACTCTGACCTCTAATCCTTTCGTTAATCATCTTGATGCCTCTTCGGACATTCTAAGAATCACCATGGCGATGACGTATTTGATATATTTTGTTATTCATCTCTTACTTTTGATAAGTATCTATGAATCTTCCGACACTATTTGATTTCGTGTTACCCATCTCTGTCCCTATGAGAAGTCTTGTGGTGTTTAACCACGAGTATAAGAATTGTTTCCCTCTTGACTATGACATTTGGTTTTGTTGACCCTGAGACTGTAGACGTACTAGGTGGATTAAGATAGGTTGTTTTACTCAACTCGAGATAAAGTATGATCATCATGGGGGCATATTTATATGATGCCAGTATTATGACGTCTGGCCAACGTGATAATACTTACATCATATAGCGTGCACTTGTTGTGGGCATAGGATATCTTGGGGAGTACCTAAGAAGTTTAGAATTTGAATCTCCATTGGATTACCCGTGATTAGCGAGACTTTAGGTTCATTCTACCTATGCGTATACCTTGCCTTCGTTCTTTAGATATCTGAATGATATTGGACTCTCGTTTTCATTCTGTTGACCTCAGTTATAAATCTTGAACTCTTGTAGAGCTCTCTACTATTGATATAGTTAATTTGATATGAAATCTTGTCCGTATCTCCATATGAGCTTCCCTTTTTGGAAGAACCTCCCCGGGCGTGATAATGTTTGTAACGATCTTTTGCGATTTGCTACGACTCCGGCTAACCTTGCGACTTCAATTTTCGAGGACGAAAATTACTTTTTTAAGAGGGGAAGATTTGTAAAACCCCGAAATTAATATAATATGACATGACGAAAATACCCTCAACTTTAAAATTTTGAGAGTTTATGAAAATATAATAAGTGACATTTTGAACCTAACCTAAGTACCTAACCAAATAAGTTAAATGTAAAACATTACACAATAAGTAATATGCAAAAAATAAAAATCCTATACAACTATATATGCTAGTCGACTTATATGTGTATTAACCTCAAAATTTTCGGCCTAAGTAAATTGATGGAGATAAGAACTCATTAATTTGAAAGATACATGAATATTGGCTCAACTTGGTAAGTAAATAATCCTCCCTATTGCTCAAAATTTTCGGCCCATTCTATTCCCTAAAAACCCTCACAAAACCGATCTTTAACCTCCTCTCCATCTCATTCATACGGCAGCCACAAGAAAAAAAGAAAAAAAAACAAAACCCTAAAACTCTTGTTCATCTTTGTCGATCCAAGCTAAAACCAAGGAAGTTTTGGTGTGTTCTTGTTCCATTCATATCAAGGTAATCTTATTCTCAACAAAATTTAATCCATACGAATTCTTGAACAATAAAACCCTAACCGCTCCATGTTTAGTGTTGTGTTTCTGTCGTTTGATCATAAGAAAAAGAAGGTAGGAGTGTTGGTGATTCGTGTGCTCGTGTTCTTGTGTTTTAATTATGCTACGAGGGTAACGTGTATCTATTCTTGTTCTATATCATCTTATTTGATTCTTGTTCGTGTTCTTGGTCTTGGTCGAAATAAGAAAAATTGTCACATAAAATCATGAATAAAAAACCCTAAAACTTAATATGTAAATCGGCCACATGTGTGTGTGATGGTTTTAAATTGTTTTGAATATGTATGACCTGTTATTAATCGACCTAAATATGTTATGGACTAACCTATAATCGTTGTGTGTCATGAATTAAAGAATTAGAATGATAAAACCCTAAGTATATGCATGAATCTGTGAAACTGCTACTGATCCAGGAAAAGATCCAACTTAAATCGAATGTAACTAAATGATGTGAACATGTTTTTGGGTGTTTTCAGAGTCTAAAACCAAGTTCAATGAAATAGCTATCTGGGAATATTTATCTTGTAATTTTTAGAGGCCTGGAAGGTTACTTTTTGATTTTTATAAAATTAAGTGTCAAATCGAATTCGTATGTCTGGAAAATCAGTCTGGGTTTTTGAATTTTAATTTACAAACCGTGTCGAATTAGAAGGTTTCCTTTGAACTGGGTAATATATGAGATGTCTATTAGTTACCGGAATTTTTCTAGATTTTTATAAATTTTATAGATGGGATAAAAAATTAATTTTTGTCCGGGTGTTTCAGAAGATACGATTTTGGAACAGGTTAGGAAAATGGAATTTTCATTCGTATAAATATGGAAAAATTAGATAAAATACTAGGGACATTTAGGTATCTCTGTGAATTTTTGTAGATTTTATTTCGAAGGTCTACTATGATTTATGAATTATTTGAAACAGGTCCATATTATACCTAAAAACCTGATAAAGTGTAATATGACATTTAAAAGGTGTTAATTGTTTATGTTCCAATACTAAAGGGTCTAAATTGTTATTTTGCTAATACTAAAGGACTTAACTTGTAAGAACCTGTAACCTTACAATAATTACACTTTATACCCTAATCTTATCATAATGACACTTTAACCCATAAACTTGTGATAATTACATATTGAACCCTAAAAGTATGAAAACTACATTATGAACCCTAAAACTTATGTAAATGATATTATGAACCTTAACCTACTAAAGTGGTCATCTTAAATAGTTATAAGTTGATAACGGGAATGTTGATAACTAAAGTTACTGAATCTGGAAAGTTACTTAAAATGGAAAGATAACTAAAAATGGTAATTTGAACTTGAACCCCTTTGTAATTCTCTTCTACTCCTTTAGGTTCGAAGAGGGAGTGATTTGACCCCTGTCAGTTTTGCTACTCTTGTGTTCTTGCATTCGTAATAAGGTACAGATATTCTGCCCTTCTTGTAAGGAGCCTTCGTTTCTCTTGACTTATGATTTTGATTCGTTTAGGATTCCCCAAGCCATTGCTATGTTTCCCTTGTATTGTGAACCTTGACTTGAACCTTTGCTTTGAACTCTTGTCTTGATCATTTGTTTCGAACCCTGCCTTGGACCCTGTTATGTTTCATTGATACTTGACATGACCTGTTCATAACCTGGTAACCTGAATATTTAGGACCCTGGGATACTTAAAGGGTCATAGGATTTTATAACTACTTTTCTAAATTACATATGAAGAGGTTTTGAAAATTGCTTTTAAAGACTTTCATTATGAAAACTGATTTAAAGACCACTTTATTTTAAAACCATTTTAAAAGGATTACATTTAACAAATTGACATGAACCTTCTGGTATTTGACTTTTCTGATATTGACCTCCTAATAGTGAACCCCTGCATTGATCACCTGTCTTGAATCCTGATATGAACCCTGATATGAAATCTGATATGAAACTTGATATAAAACCTGACACTTAATACCTGATACTTGACACCCGAGACTTGATACCTGATACTTGACACCTGAGACTTGATACCTGATACTTGACACCCGAGACTTGATACCTGACCTTGACCCACAGTTTGAGACTACGAGCCACCCACTAGGCATGAGGGTTTCATGTCCATGTCATTGATGCAACGGTGGCATGACTCTAGGGCAGGAGAGTGACGACCTGTCCCGTCCCTGACCTGTTACTGATTTACTTGTTACGTAGAGGAAGACCCTGTGGCCTACTAGGGGCGTATGGATGCATCTTAGACCTGACCTGATTTGTTATATTACCTGTTATACCTGGTGACTGATGGTGTGTGCGATACACATCTTTCACAATCCTGGGAGCTCATGACTCCAACCCCTGGAGGTATCCCCTCACCCTGTTCCTGGTATGCTGAGATCACCCCTCCATACACCCTGATATGTGATTTGATTTGATTTGTTCTATTTCTGGGCTCGTAGAGGATTTCTGTTTTCCTGAATCCTTATAACCTTATGACCTGACACTTGACCTGACATTTGACCTGACTTGATTTGACTTGGGCTTGTGGTGGATTACTGTTTATGTTACCCTATGACTTGATATTGGACTTGACCTGTTTCGACTTGGGCTGGTGGTGGGTTATGGTTTCCTTTACACTGAGCCATTGTAATCATTTCTTGATAATCTTTTCCATTGTCCTTTCTACTCTTGTTACACCTAGTGCCATTTCATTATTTCACCATCCCTTATTACTGCTTTGTATCGTTATATCTGTTCACTGAGCTTTCGTAGCTCAGCCGCGTTTCTTTTTCCCGCGGCAGGTTTTAGTTTGGAAGCTGGGTATGAGCGGAGAGTACCATGGATATAGAAGGCCCGACTAGCTATGGAAGAGTATTAGAAGAACTTATAGTTAGACTTAGAAACTTTTGTATTGTAACCTTGTAGTTTCATATTTCCTTTGTAACCATTGAATTTTATTGTATTATTAATGTCAAATGCTTGTGTTTGTTCTGATATGGAACCATCGTTGTGACATCTTTACCCTTGTCGGGTTGGGGTGTTACACCAAATGTGTAATTTTTGAATTCTGAGGGATCTGATTCGTACTATACATAATTCTGAGGTTACATTCTGTAATTTTGTAAAATGAGGTGCTTGTTTGGTAAATACGAATATTGTAGGGATTTAATTATAAAATATGTAAATATAAGGTTTGTTTTGTAAATTATATAACTAGAGGGGTATAAACTGTAAATTATGAAACTTAAGAGATTAAAAGGTCATTCTGAATAATATGAGTATTTAATTCAGTAACTTAAAGTATTTTCACGTTAAACCTTTGAATTTAATGAATTTACAATTAAAACCCTAAACTATGTATACTTGTCATGATTACCCTTAAACTTTTGTAACTTGATAAAATGTACCTTAATTCCATAATAATCTTGAAATAAGAACTTAACCTAATTTGGGATGCTAATATCTTACTAAATGTGGAAATCTGTTAATTATAGAAATTTGCTAAATCTAGAAAGTTACAAAAAATAGAAAGTTATTAAAATGGAAAGGTAAATTAAAAGTAATAATCTGAGTTTGAATATTTTGTAATTCCGTCTTCTACTCCTTTAGGTGTGAAGAAGGAGAAGCCCTGATTTATGTTTCGTGTTTGCTTTCTTGTTTTTCTGCTGTGCTAATAAGGTACAGATATTTTGCCCTTTTTCAGTAAGGGTTTTTCATTCCCTTCTTTCTGCTTTTCATTTTCCTTATTAGGATTCCCTATACCATTGCTATGTTCCCTTCTGTTTGTGAACTTTTGATGTGATCTTTGTTTTGAACCATTTGCTATGATCTTCTATTCTGAACCTTTTTCTTAAAATTTGATTTGAACCTTTGACATTTATTTCTGAACTGTTTGACATGAACCTTTTTGCCATGTACCCTTAAGATATGACTTTTTGATTATTTTGATAGTACATCTGACCTTTGACCTACAGTCAGATATCTGAGCCAATCACTAGGCATGAGGGTTTCATGTCCATGTCATTGATACACCTTTGACATGACTCTAGGGCAGGAGAGTGATGACCTGTTCCGTCCCTTATTTGTTATCTGCTATGGCCATTATGATTATGATTTTTCTGTAGGGGCGTATGGATGCATCCTAGATTTGATCTGTTATCTGTTTATGTTATATGTTACTGTTATTATATCTAGTGAATGATGGTGTGTGCGATACACGTCTTTCACATTATCTGAGACCTGATCACTCTATATAGGTTAGTTGGATTATACTGATATGTTATGGTATTATTTGTTATCTGGGCTCGTGATAGATTTCTGTTTTTTTTCCTAAACCTTATTTGTTTCCATTCTATTTCTCATTTCTTATTTCATTTCCTTTATCCTTATTTCCTTTCCTATTCTTTCACTTGACTTGTATCTGTATGATCTGTATATTTTTCTGATTTCTTTTGCACTGCTCTGTATTCCTGATTTTCTTTTGTACTGCTATTTGTTACTGCTTTGTTTATCTATATATATCTGTTCACTGAGCTTTTGAAGCTCAGCCGCATTTCTTTTCCTGCGGCAGGTACTTAAGCTAGGAGCTGGGTTTTTAGCTTTGGGAGGAGAGCAATCTATTTTGGAGTTTTGACCTTAGTTATTTAGCTTTACCATTTGAACTTCTATTTATTTTGATATGCCATTGTTTAGGCATTTGAATATTGGATTTTGTACTTCCGTTATTTTGTCTTGCATTTTGATTTAAGTCATGTTGACTTATCTTGGATTTAATGTTAAGACTTTTGATGTTTTTATTTATTGAATGTTCTGTGACTTCTGATATGCCACCATTGTTGTGATATCTTTACCCTTGTCGGGTTGGGGTGTTACAGTTTATGGTATCAGAGACAGGCATTCAAAGAAACCTTAGAGCTTAGGCTATTGACCTGTGAGGATTGGGTAGACATTAGGTTTCCTTTCGCGTACTCTTTTCCTGTTCTGCTCTGCCATGTTTTCTTTCCTGCTCTATCATCTTCTGTTTGATCTTTCTAATCTTTTGAAAATCTTGTAGATGGTTGTTACTCGTCATGGTGACTATTATGAAGGGGAGGAGCAAATCCCTAATCTGGAGGAGTTAGTGGCTAATGCTATAGCCAATCTGCTACCTGGGCTTAATGCCAACGAGGTGATCACTCGGATGATCAATGATTTTCGTAATGAAGCTGGTTCCTCTGGTGGTTCTGGTGGTTCAGGTGGTTCTGGTGGTGCTGGTGTTTCTGGTGGTGAGGGCCGACCCACTACCATTAATGGTTGGCTTGAGAGTTTCAATAAACTCAAGCCATTGTCTTTCAATACTGTTTCTACTCCTCACGCTGCAAAGGACTGGATTACTCACATGGAGAAGCTGTTTGAGGTATTGGGTTGTGAGGACGAGTTTAAGACTCGTCTGGCTGCGTTTAAGCTTGAGGGTGATGCGCTTAACTTGTGGAAGGCGCACAAGGAAGCTAAGGGAGGTGATACTTATGTTCTTGGTTGTATTTGGGCTGATTTTTGTGCTACGTTCTATAATCGGTACTTCCCTGTATCTGAGCAGCAGAGATTTATTCGGGAGTACAACACTATTTCCTAGCTAGATTATGAGAATGCAGGGGAATTTCTGGAGCGGTTCCAGAGATTGGTTAGCTTTGTGGGTCCGGTTGCTGGGAATTCTGAGCATCAGGCTAGGCATTATAAGTGGGCACTGAAGAAATGGGTTTTAGATCGTCTTCTTAATCAGGAGTTCGCTGATCCGTCAGCATGTTGCGACGCAGCTCGCAACATCGAGATTTTTCATGAGAAGGTGGGTTACAAGCGAAACCGTGATGGCGACAGGATTCAGCAGCAGGGTCAGAGTCGGGACAACAAAGGGTATTCTGGTAAGGGCTTTGAGCAGCGGGGTCAGTCAGATCGTGGTCGTGATTATCAGGGTCAGTCAGGTAGGAGCTATGATCAGCGGAGACCAGATTCTAGGGGTCAGGATTTTGGTTCGGTTTCTAGGCAGGGTGATGAGCGCCAAGGGCGCAATAATGGTCAGAAGCAATGGAAGGATCAGCCTTCCAAGGGTTATCAGCAGCAGTCTCGTAGTTCTGGATCGAGTTCTCAGAGGGGTTCATCTGGGAACTTACCTCCTCCTCCTATCTGTACTACTTGTGGGAAAAGTCATCCGGGAGCGTGTCGTAGGGCATCTGGTGCGTGTTTCCGATGTGGGTCTACTGAACATCGGGTGAAGGACTGCCCAAAGCAGAATCCTGCATCTGCTGGGAACTAACCTCTTCCTCCTCCTCCTCCGAATACTGGTCGTGTGTTTTCTACTATGCGGGATCAGGCGGCTAAGGCTACAGGTACCATTACCGGCATTTTGTATATTGGTGATTTTACTGTTTTCGCGCTTTTTGACACTGGAGCAACACATTCTATCATATCTGTGAAACTAGCTAAGAAACTGAATATACCTTCAACACCACTAAATAACCAAATTGCTATATCTACCCCAATGAAAAATCATATCCTTATCGACCATGAATATTTGAACTGTCCGTTACGCTTCGATGATCGGATTCGTCCAGCAAATTTACTTCCTCTGGACATGATTGATTTTGATGTCATTCTGGGTATGGATTGGTTGGCTTCTCATCGAGCAACCATTGACTACCACGCCAGAAATGTGATTTTTAGTGATCTGAATAATCCTGAATTCATTTTCCATGAGTCTCGTCCTCTGAAAACTGTTAAAATCATTTCTGCTTTGAAAGCAAGAACCTTGATGTCTCATGGTTGTCAAGGTTATCTGGCCTCGGTTAAATATTCATTTGTTGAGAGTCCTGATATTTCTAGTGTTCCCATTGTTCGGGATTTTGTTGATGCTTTCCCTGAAGTACTTCTTGGTCTTCCTCCGGCTAGAGAAGTGGAATTTTCTATTGATCTGATTCCCGGTGCCGAACCTATCTCTAAGGCTCCGTACCGGATGGCACCTGTTGAACTGAAAGAGTTAAAGGAGCAACTGGAAGAGTTGCTGGACTGTGGTTTTATTCGCCCTAGTGTTTCGCCATGGGGTGCTCCTGTGCTTTTCGTGAAGAAGAAGGATGGGTCTATGCGTCTGTGTATTGATTATCGTGAGCTGAATCGCATTACCATTCGTAACCGTTATCCGCTTCCTCGCATTGATTACTTATTTGATCAGCTGCAAGGAGCTAAAGTATTCTCTAAAATTGATTTGCGATCTGGTTATCACCAATTGAGGGTTAAAGAGCAGGATGTCTCTAAGACTGCTTTCCGTACCCGTTATGGACACTATGAGTTTCTGGTTATGCCTTTTGGCTTAACAAATGCTCCTGCTGTGTTTATGGATTTGATGAACCTGGTCTTTCATGAATTTCTTGATAAGTTCGTCATCGTTTTCATTGATGATATTCTGGTGTATTCTAAATCGTCTGAGGAGCACGAGCAGCACTTGCGTATTGTTCTGGGTATTCTGAGGCAGCAGAAATTGTTCGCGAAATTTTCTAAGTGTGAGTTCTGGCTGAACCAAGTAGCTTTCCTTGGTCACATTTTGTCTGCAGATGGTATCACCATGGATCCATCTAAGGTTGAGGCTATCACCAAGTGGCCGAGACCTACCACTGTGACTGAAGTCAGGAGTTTTCTAGGATTAGCTGGCTACTACAGGCGTTTTGTAGAGGGAGTTTCTTAGTTGGCCTTGCCTTTGACTTAATTGATGCGGAAGGGTGAAAAGTTTGTATGGACAGATGAACGTGAACAGAGTTTTGAAGAGTTGAAAAGGCGATTGGTGTCTGCACCTATTCTGACTTTACCATCGGGTTCTGGAGGTTTCCAAATCTATAATGATGCTTCTAAGAAGGGTTTGGGCTGTGTGCTTATGCAACACGGCAAGGTGATTGCCTATGCTTCTCGGCAATTGAAACCCTATGAAGAAAATTATCCAACTCATGATCTGGAGTTAGCAGCTGTTGTTTTTGCATTGAAAATCTGGAGACATTACTTGTATGGCGAATCATGTGATATCTTCACTGATCACAAGAGTCTCAAATACATCTTTACTCAGAAGGAGCTTAATATGAGACAGAGGTGATGGTTAGAGCGTCTGAAGGATTATGACACGAACATCCAGTATCATCCAGGTAAGGCTAATGTGGTTGCTGATGCACTTAGTCGGAAATCTGGAATGATTGCTAGTTTGGAGATTGATCTGCGTGTTCTCAGGGACTTGGAGCGTTTGGATGTTGAGTTGTGTGTTCGGCGTGATATTGGTTACTGGGCTAGTCTGAAAATTGAGTCGAATCTGATGTTGCGTATTAAATAGGCTCAGAAAGATGATGGTGAGCTTTGGGCTATTGTTCAAAATATTGAAGAGGGTAAGCAAACTGAGTTTAGAGTTGATGATGATGGGGTTGTCTGGTATGAGGATCATTTATGCGTGCCTAATGATTCTGACTTGCGTGAGGCTGTGTTGACTGAGGCTCACAGTTCTTCTTTCACTATCCATCCTGGTTCTACCAAGATGTATCGGGATCTTAAGCAGCATTTCTGGTGGAACGGTATGAAGCAAGATGTGGCGTTATTTGTTGCTAGATGTATGACCTGCCAGCAAGTTAAGATTGAGCATCAACGAGCTAGTAGTCTGTTACAACCTTTGGAGATTCCTACATGGAAATAGGATGAGATTTCCATGGACTTTGTTTCTGGTCTGCCTGTTACTCGTAAAAGACATGATGCGATTTGGGTGGTCGTTGATATGCTAACTAAATCTGCTCATTTCTTACCTATTCGTATGACCTATAGTATCAGTAAGTTGGCGGAGATTTTTCAGCAAGAGATTGTTCGATTGCATGGTATGCCTTCATCTATTATTTTCTGATCGTGATCCTCGTTTCACTTCGCGTTTCTGGAAAGGACTTCATAAAGCTTGGGGCGCTCGCCTTAAGTTTAGTACTGCATTTCATCCCCAAACTGATGGTCAGTCTGAGAGGACCATTCAGACTTTGGAAGATATGTTACGGGCGTGTGCATTGGAATGGACAGGTAGTTGGGATGAGTACTTGTGTTTGGTAGAGTTTGCGTATAATAACAGTTGGCATGCGAGTATCCGAATGGCTCCCTTCGAGATGTTGTATGGTAGGAAATGTAGGGCTCCTGTTTGTTGGAATGAAGTAGGTGAACGTCTGATTGAGGGTCTTGAGATGATCGAGATCACGAATGAAAAGGTAGCTGTGGCTAGGGAGAAATTAAAGGAGGCGCGTGCTCGTCAGAAGAGTTATGCTAATAAGCACCGTCGTGATCTGGAATTTAATGTAGGTGATCGGGTATTTCTGAAAGTATCTCCTTTCCGTGGTGTCAAGCGTTTTGGAATCAAGGGCAAGTTGAGTCCTCGATTTATTGGACCGTTTGAAATTCTGGAGCGTATTGGGGAGGTTTCTTATCGTCTGGCTTTACCTCCTCAGCTATCTCATGTGCATAATGTTTTCCATGTATCTCTTCTGAGGGGATACAATTATCATCCATTGCAAGTAGTATCTTATCCGCTCGATCAGATCCGGCCTGATATGTCTTTGTCTGAAGAACCGGAAGCGGTTCTGGACCGTCAGGAATGAGTCATGAGAAATAAAGTTATCCCATTCGTAAAGATTCTTTGGAAGAATCACCTGGAGCGTGAGGCTACCTGGGAAACAGAGGAATCAATACGAGCTAGTTATCCGCATTTCTCGTTTTAATCTGGTATGTCTTGTTTTGTTTTCTGCTCTCTTTTCTTTCTGCTTTCTGAAAATTTTGAGGACGAAATTTTTTTGTTAGTGGGGAAGAAGTTGTAATACCTGAAATTCAGATAACCCGTAAAATGACCAAATTACCCCTGAAACCATAAAACCTAAATAAATAACTTATAAAATTCTGAAATTATTCCAAACTTCTGAAAACGATCTACATATCAAGTAAATTAATTTCTGGGACAACATTATATTATTTTGAATGTCCAAAAATTATTAATTCACATATACATATATATATAATCCGAAAATAATTAATTAATTTTAATATACTTATAAAATCATTTTAATTAAGATATATATCAAAATAAATTAAGAACTGATACCAAATCACAAATTCTGATTTTTGTCAAACTCTATGACCGGTTCATAAGCCCAATTCCCCTCCTTAGTCGGTTCTTATCATTATATATCAAATACTATTTATCTTTTTCCAAAAACCCTAGCCGAACTAACAAAAGTCGACAACTAAAATTCATTCCTCCTCCATCCGAATTTCTGGAAGTAATTTAGCATTTTTTTGGTGTTCATCTGAGATTCAAAGAAGCTAGGAATATAAGAGTTGGGTTGTCGAAGGTTTCATTCGATCGTGGTATCTTTTCTTGTTCGGTTCTATTCATCCGCAAGGTAATAAATTCTTACAACAGATTCGTACGTTCTAAATTTGAATTAGTATTTTTTTGATGTTATGTTGGTCGTATATAGCTCATATAAATTGATAAACACAAATCATGCAAGCTTAATAAGGCGTACGGAAAATAAATAGCTAAAACACACTTAATTTGCAAATATTGTTATACGAATTTTTTGGGTTTTAACCATAATTTTTACATGTTCTATGATGATAATATAATCCTAGAAAAATAGCCATGTGATTTTTAGAAGCTTATTCGAATTGATTTGGAATTTTGAATGTTATCGGATTAAAGATAAATTAAGAAAAAATTGAGAAAACCCTAGAACGAATTAGGGTTAGGTTTTTATGGTATGAATCTGATTAATTTAAGGATACAATGATTGTGTTATGATGGTATAATGATTGGATAAAATTAGGGTTTGGTTTTGCAATTAAAAAGTATATACGATTTGAGTTTTAAACTAGAAGGGTATGTTCTGCCAATTGTGAAACTTGTGGGATATTTTTGTAATGTTATGTAAGTCTGTAGGAATGTAGGAAAAATATAACTTGAGGGTCCTAAGCATAAATATTGCAAGAAAAGGAATTAATTGTATTTATAGGGTACGATTTGTAATTAAATAAAATAGAGGGACTAAAAGTGTAAATTTTGCAAACTTGATATTATTATGTGTAAACAATGTATTAAGGGTGTAAGGTATAATTTTGAGAATTTATGGGCTTAATATGTAATTGTTACTAAATTATGATTTGATTTATAAGTTTTGTAAAGTTAAGGGACCAAATGTGTAATTTTTTAATTCTGAGGGATCTGATTTGTACAATACATAATTCTGAGGTAACATTCTGTAATTTTGTAAAATGAGGTGCTTGTTTGGTAAATACGAATATTGTAGGGATTTAATTATAAAATATGTAAATATAAGGTTTGTTTTGTAAATTATATAACTAGAGGGGTATAAACTGTAAATTGTGAAACTTAAGAGATTAAAAGGTCATTCTGAATAATATGAGTATTTAATTCAGTAACTTAAAGTATTTTCACGTTAAACCTTTGAATTTAATGAATTTACAATTAAAACCCTAAACTATGTATACTAGTCATGATTACCCTTAAACTTTTGTAACTTGATAAAATATACCTTAATTCCATAATAATCTTGAAATAAGAACTTAACCTAATTTGGGATGCTAATATCTTACTAAATGTGGAAATCTGTTAATTATAGAAACTTGCTAAATCTGGAAAGTTACTAAAAATAGAAAGTTATTAAAATGGAAAGGTAAATTAAAAGTAATAATATGAGTTTGAATATTTTGTAATTCCATCTTCTACTCCTTTAGGTGTGAAGAAGGAGAAGCCCTGATTTCTGTTTCGTGTTTGCTTTCTTGTTTTTCTGCTGTGCTAATAAGGTACAGATATTCTGCCCTTTTTCAGTAAGGGTTTTTCATTCCCTTCTTTCTACTTTTCATTTTCCTTATTAGGATTCCTTATACCATTGCTATGTTCCCTTCTGTTTGTGAACTTTTGATGTGATCTTTGTTTTGAACCATTTGCTATGATCTTCTATTCTGAACCTTTTTCTTAAACTTTGATTTGAACCTTTGACATTTATTTCTGAACTGTTTGACATGAACCTTTTTGCCATGTACCCTTAAGATATGACTTTTTGATTATTTTGGTAGTACATCTGACCTTTGACCTACAGTCTGATATCCGAGCCAATCACTAGGCATGAGGGTTTCATGTCCATGTCATTGATGCACCTTTGACATGACTCTAGGGCAGGAGAGTGATGACCTGTTCCGTCCCTTATTTGTTATCTGCTATGGCTATTATGATTATGATTTATCTGTAGGGGCGTATGGATGCATCCTAGATTTGATCTGTTATCTGTTTATGTTATATGTTACTGTTATTATATCTGGTGAATGATGGTGTGTGCGATACACGTATTTCACATTATCTGAGACCTGATCACTCTATATAGGTTAGTTGGATTATACTGATATGTTATGGTATTATCTGTTATCTGGGCTCGTGATAGATTTCTATTTTTTTCCTAAACCTTATTTGTTTCCATTCTCTTTTCTCATTTCTTATTTCATTTCCTTTATCCTTATTTCCTTTCCTATTCTTTCACTTGACTTGTATCTGTATGATCTGTATATTTTTCTGATTTCTTTTGCACTGCTCTGTATTCCTGATTTTCTTTTGTACTGCTATCTGTTACTGCTTTGTTTATCTATATATCTGTTCACTGAGCTTTTGAAGCTCAGCCGCATTTCTTTTCCTGTGGCAGGTACTTAAGCTAGGAGCTGGGTTTTTAGCTTTGGGATGAGAGCAATCTATTTTGGAGTTTTGACCTTAGTTATTTAGCTTTACCATTTGAACTTCTATTTATTTTGATATGCCATTGTTTAGGCATTTGAATATTGGATTTTGTACTTCAGTTATTTTGTCTTGCATTTTGATTTAAGTCATGTTGACTTATCTTGGATTTAATGTTAAGACTTTTGATGTTTTTATTTATTGAATGTTCTGTGACTTCTGATATGCCACCATTGTTGTGATATCTTTACCCTTGTCGGGTTGGGGTGTTACACGAGCAGCCTTGAGCCTATCCTTAATTTGAATGATCTTCTCAGTAGTCTCTAACACTATCTCAGGCCCTATCATTTGACTCTCTCCAGCTTTCGCCCAACCAATAGGCGAACGACATTTTCTTCCATAAAGTGCCTTGAATGGTGCCATATCTATATTGGTATGATAACTGTTGTTATAGGAGAACTCGGCTAATGGAAGATGAGTATCCGAGTTGCCACCGAAGTCAATGGCACACGCCCTGAGCATGTCTTCTAGGGTCTGTATGATACGCTCGCTTTGACCATCGGTCTGTGGTTGATACGACGTACTCATATCTAGGTATGTCCCCAAGGAATCTTGCAATAATTGCCAAAAGTTTGACGTGAAGCGGCTATCGCGATCGGATATAATTGATATAGGCACACCATGTCTCGCCACTATCTCCTTGATATAAAGTCTAGAAAATTTGTCCATCGAATAATCTTCCCGGATAGGTAAGAAGTGTGCAGACTTAGTCAACCTATCTATGATGACCCAAATTGTATCGTACCCACTACTAGTTCTAGGCAACTTCGTAATGAAATCCATGGTTATCCTTTCCCACTTCCATTCGGGAATCTCTGGTTGTTGTAACAAACCAGATGTGTCCTTCTTCATGGTTTGCTAAGAAACAAACGGCCCTAGCAATATCAACAACTGAAGCCGAGTACGTATCAGCAGGAAAAGCTTGCCAACAAGCTCTCGTCGAATACGAAATTGAATTCAACGGCGTTCCTATCCTTTGCGACAACAAAGGAGCTATCAACCTTAGCAAGCATCCAGTTCAACACGCTAGAACCAAACACATAGAAATTCGTCACGACTTTCTTCGCGACAATGTTCAAAAAGGAAACATCTCAATCGAGAAAGTATCCTTAGAGGACAACATTGCCGAATTCTCCCAAAACCTCTTAAGAGACAGCCACTTAACCTTCTTAGACTTGGTTTAGGATTAATGGAACCAAATGTGTAGTTAAAACCTTAGCTTAACCAAACACGTCAAAAACAACCAACTGTCAAAAGGTTCCCACGGAACCAATCGACAACAAAGACGGAACCCACTTTTTGGTTCCGCCAAATCCGTGGGTTCCTGAGATTGTTTTTATTATATTAAACAAACACTCCTGTACTGTTTATCACATTCCCCATAAACATACAAGCAACACCAACTCGACCCATAGCAAACCAAACTCAGAACATAGGCATTCTACCACAACCACTTTGTGCTTTAATCCTCTCTGTAAGTATCCTAACTATATCTACATTCCTGATCTGAGTCTAGGATTTCTATTTCTTGCACAAAATCAAAACTTGGGGTTTATGCATATTGATGCGTGGTTTTGCGACCTTACAACAGGTTTTACCTCTCGAGGGATCTCAAGAGGCTTGCAATCCCCACCAGGCAGTGTACCTGACCGATGTAGTATAGTGAAGTGGCAAGTACCGGGGGATTGATCGTTCTCTAGGGGAATAGTGTCGTTAGGATTGAAAAACTACTCTAATAGGTCTAAGGGTGAGGGAAGATTCTTTTTGTATTTTTATATTTTTATGAAAGCAAGTAAAATCTCGGGTTTGAAGGAGTGGGCGGAATTAGTTGCTAGTCAACTAACCCAAATAACTACAAATGCAAATAAAATAAAATAACTGAAAATGAAAAGGTCGTGAAACTTATATGGAGAGAAATGTGTTTACTTAGATTTCCTTACTCCCTAACTATCTTTTACCGGTTGATTAGTGTGTATTAATTGCGTGGATGACGGGTGTATTCCTTAATACCAATCGTGGGGTGGCGTACGTACTTCCCCAACTCTACAAGCTCCTACTTCACTCCTATGTCGAGCCGGCTAGGAAGCTCCTAACATGGGATCACTAGAATTCGCTCATGCATTAAATACAACCATAAAAACCTTAGTACGCATTGGTTCATGTTTCTTAAGACGTTCAAGCAAGTTACCGTATAGGAAGTTAGCCAGTTTTCTTAAGCCTAACATCGATAAACAATCATCCAATACAATTAATAACACATTAACAACCGATAATCAATAATTAGGTTTCATTAGATCTAAGCAAACACAAGATAAATCTAGCCTAGCATGTTAATTAAAAGACAAGAACAAGATATAATCAAACAACACATAGACATATTGATTGATTAAATGAATACTTAACTTCAATTAAACATGGGAGATCCAAGGGTATGAAAACCCTTAAAAATGGCATAAATTCGTCTTAGGGTTTCTCCTCACAAAGTTGCACACTCATGACTAAAATTTGCAAAACTATATATAGAGTTTAAGGGCTGACGGCGTCACATTGTAGATCTTGACGCCGTCACCTCGCCGTGTCTAGGGTTCCCGGATGGTCTTCCTGATGCCGTCCCTCTTTATTCCTCCAAAATCCTCCCTGGCTTGTCAAGGGCTGACGCCGTCAGAATAGGGCTTGACGCCGTCTCTCTTTAGCTTAAATTGTGATGGCCTTGATCACCTTAAAGGGTGACGCCGTCAGACTTTACATTGCAAAACTCTCTGGCGCGTCACGTGTATTTTTCATATCCACCTCTTTTGCCAAGCCATGACGCCGTCTGGAACAATCCCTGACGCCGTCAAAGGTACTTTCCCAGCCGATTTTGAGACTTTGTCGTTTTCTTCACTTTTATGCTCCAAAAACGTCCAAAATGCTTCCTTTTCCAGATTTCTTCTCCAAAGTACCTAAAATGACAAAAGGAATGATTTACGGCAATATTTGATCTAATAAATACGATTTAGGGCTTAAATGACCCCCTAAAAGCAGTACACTTTTCGCTTCATCAAATACCCTTACACTTGAGATTTGCTTGTCCTCAAGCAAATGCGCTTTTATTCTAATCAAAATACAAGTTAGGGGCATTTAACACTAATATAAAAGTAATTACAACAAATAGTCATTCCACTTTAATCATAATAAGCACGGAGATTACAAACTAGCACCTCACAAGTAGTGTTTAGATACTCACATCTCTCAGGTGTCATCAAAATAAATCTCATAAATGAAAACGGATAATATCTCTCATTACCTGTCATAGCAAATAGATTACCATAGGCTTGGGAAAGGATCAAAAACCTCCTACACTAGGCGTAAGCACCTAAGATAAACTATCAAAGAGGGCTTTTAAACGGGTTATAACGTTAGGTGTAGGGATATGATAAACACGGTTTTGTTGGATAAGGGATATTTTACTTGTGGCGAGTTAAAGATCTTGATTAATTACATGTACAATATGGCGTTGCTAAGCCAAGACTAGATTCGACTTAAGCTAATGAAAGAAATAACAAAAAGATAAAATAAACATAAAATGAAACGGGATGGTAGTCCGTATGTTTTTTCTACTTTTCTTTTTCTCATTTTTTTGTATTTTTCTTGATTTTTGGATTTTTTTTTTTTTTTTTTTTTTTTTCATACATTCTTGCCCTACCATCTAAAATAATACATCATAGGGGCGTTGCATCCCCCTTACACTTGAACTTTTACATAACTTTACAAATAACTATTCTAATGACTCGAATTAAGATAATCAAAACACTTGGAGTACTTTTAAAATATTTAGCACATATGGGGGTAATAATGTTGTTCTTCCCCATTACTCCATTACACTAGTACTTTACCCATGAGTCCCAATCGTCCCAAAACAATATGTACAAGGATATGACTCGACTTAGCAACCATGTAATCAATCAGATAATTAACTTGGGGTTTAAACAAATGTTGTCACAATAATGCACTAAAAATGAGTGCATACAAGGTAGGCTAAGGCGATTTGGGTGTACATTTAAGTGGGGTGTAACAAATTCTTCCTTTAAGTAAAATGCTTAAAGTTAGAAACGAAAAGATAGGCTCTGAGGGGTGTACTAGGGGTATCGTGTACTAAAAATGAGTACAACGCAAAGGGTGTGGGAGAATTACTTGACCGATGTAGCCAAAGTAATTATAACAAAAACACAGGTGTAAAACAATGGGTTAATCCTAGTGCCTCTTATCATGTAGTAAATCTTACTACACAAATGTAGTCTCACTTGTGGCCTCGGAATGGTCCTAACGCAAGTTCTAGAATCTAAGTGCTACCGGTACACACATCATAGCATAAATGCTTTTCCTACCAATTCTAGGGGCAAACCTCACATATTTGGGGTGGAAAATTTTTTTAGTGGTACGGTTTTGTGCTAGTCATATAACTCCTATCCGTGAGACGCTCATTAAGACCAAAGTTTCACTCCTATATGTTGTAAAAAAATTTAAATTTGGCACTAAAATTGCCTTAACAGGTATTTCTCTCAGTTTTATTACACATCTACCATTAAACAAACAAAAATCAAGCGTAATAGCATTCTCTAAGGTATCGTACTTTACCCCCCCCCCCCCTTACACTTAAGATGAACATTGTCCCCAATGTTCAAATAACAAGATGTAAAAGTAAATAAGGTAAAAGAATGAAATCAAATACTCCCCTGATTTGTTTGGTGGATAAAGAGGTAACATGGTTAGATCTTCTTCCAAGAGAATGTAGAAGCTTCAAGACTAAAGCATCGCCAAAAGCTTGATTCCACAAACATCTCCTTGTCCAAAATAACCTGTTAAACCTGAGAAAACAAACACGAAAACCTGCATAACATCGGCGGGATAGATTCTATATAAGGATATAATGCTTGTGGAATGATAATTTTGCAGATTCCTGGAGTTCATAAGTTAGAGATTTAATAAAAACTTTTTATGAAAACAAAACTTTCAAAATTTTCAGAAAATTAAAACCTGACGCAGTCAGGTGGTAATGCCTGATGCCGTCAGAAATGATCTGACAGAATTCTCATATTAGGTTTCCGGAAAATTTCTGGAAAAACCTTTACCTTACTTCCTGGAAATCCTGCAAAACATCATTATGACGCCAAAAACTTGATGCGTGGTTTTGCGACCTTACAACAGGTTTTACCTCTCGAGGGATCTCAAGAGGCTTGCAATCCCCACCAGGCAGTGTACCTGACCGATGTAGTATAGTGAAGTGGCAAGTACCGGGGGATTGATCGTTCTCTAGGGGAATAGTGTCGTTAGGATTGAAAAACTACTCTAATAGGTCTAAGGGTGAGGGAATATTCGTTTTGTATTTTTATATTTTAATGAAAGCAAGTAAAATCTTGGGTTTGAAGGAGTGGGCGGAATTAGTTGCTAGTCAACTAACCCAAATAACTACAAATGCAAATAAAATAAAATAACTGAAAATGAAAAGGTCGTGAAACTTATATGGAGAGAAATGTGTTTACTTAGATTTCCTTACTCCCTAACTATCTTTTACCGGTTGATTAGTGTGTATTAATTGCGTGGATGACGGGTGTATTCCTTAATACCAATCGTGGGGTGGCGTACGTACTTCCCCAACTCTACAAGCTCCTACTTCACTCCTATGTCGAGCCGGCTAGGAAGCTCCTAACATGGGATCACTAGAATTCGCTCATGCATTAAATACAACCATAAAAACCTTAGTAAGCATTGGTTCATGTTTCTTAAGACGTTCAAGCAAGTTACCGTATAGGAAGTTAGCCAGTTTTCTTAAGCCTAACATCGATAAACAATCATCCAATACAATTAATAACACATTAACAACCGATAATCAATAATTAGGTTTCATTAGATCTAAGCAAACACAAGATAAATCTAGCCTAGCATGTTAATTAAAAGACAAGAACAAGATATAATCAAACAACACATAGACATATTGATTGATTAAATGAATACTTATCTTCAGTTAAACATGGGAGATCCAAGGGTATGAAAACCCTTAAAAATGGCAGAAATTCATCTTAGGGTTTCTCCTCACAAAGTTTCACACTCATGACTAAAATTTGCAAAACTATATATAGAGTTTAAGGGCTGACGGCGTCACATTGTAGATCTTGACGCTGTCACCTCACCGTGTCTAGGGTTCCCGGATGGTCTTCCTGACGCCGTCCCTATTTAGTCCTCCAAAATCCTCCCTGGCTTATCAAGGGCTGACGCCGTCAGAATAGGGCTTGACGCCGTCTCTCTTTAGCTTAAACTGTGATGGCCTTGATCACCTTAAAGGGTGACGCCGTCAGACTTTACATTGCAAAACTCTCTGGCGCGTCACGTGTATTTTTCATATCCACCTCTTTTGCCAAGCCATGACGCCGTCTGGAACAATCCCTGACGCCGTCAAAGGTACTTTCCCAGCCGATTTTGAGACTTTGTCATTTTCTTCACTTTTATGCTCCAAAAACGTCCAAAATGCTTCCTTTTCCAGATTTCTTCTCCAAAGTACCTAAAATGACAAAAGGAACGATTTAGGGCAATATTTGATCAAATAAATACGATTTAGGGCTTAAATGACCCCCTAAAAGCGGTACACTTTTCGCTTCATCACATATTTTTTGTAAACTCATGAAGCACATTCACTGAATTACATATCAAATCATGTTTTCCATAGTTAGGAATTGCATCTCATAAGGCATTATCAAAATTCATCAAAAACCCCATGTCAAATTCTTGCAAAAATCTTCTCACGAATAGGAAAAACGGTTTTTGCACATTGTTCATACAAATAAAAACGTTATGTTTTAAACATCATTTGAATAATGTTTCTTGAATGCTAAAGGGAATACATAACTAATATGTATTTTCGGGTACATTCAATCGAAGCTACATTGAATTAGGAGTATTTGGGTTATCTCTCGTTTTGTTACAAAATTTGCAAAACAAAATTTTCATGCATTAAAAGGAGTCGAGATAACTACACATCCAAATTGTCTCTATATAGGCACACACTAGAACTTTATATACGTATTCTCGTTATATTTAACTAAACTATGTAATTTTCATGTCTAGGATAACATCATGCCTCCCGCAACATACTACGACCATAAAGACACCCTTAACTACCTCCCTAAACACAAAAAAAAAAAACAAGGGACTCTCAAACGACCAAGTTAAGATATTTAAGGATTTAGAAAAGCGACACATTCAAGAAGGTAGGACCATAGATCCCTCCTTTTTAGAAGGAACCAACATCCGAGAACAACTAGCCGCCATCAACTTTGATTATCTTTTGGACATAGATGAACCTATAGTTCCTAGATTTGTGCTAGAATTCTATGCTAGTGTTGGTCTTAGCTCAAACGACTATGGTTACAAAAACATCCATTTCAAAGTCAACCAACACTAATTCAACATTCCTTTGAACCAATTCGTGGAAGTCTTAGGAATTCCGGGTGTAGGTACTTGTCTTTACACCGATAAGTGGTCATTGTTAATCCTCAATTCAATTGTTGATCGTATGTCTCCATACGACACACCATTGACTCCAAAAGAGACCATCCGTGATCATCTCTTTTTCCCTAGGAACAACCACACTAGGACCAACCGACAAGGTCATCAAGTAGATCGAGACCCGTTTAGCATGGAGCTAAACGAGCTTAGACCCAAATTCAAGAAGTTGGAAGAAATTCTTAGGGCAAACGTTTTATGCACCGTAGGAAATAGGGATCATCTCAATGCTAGTCTTTGTTATATGCTCTATTGTGTGTCCACCCATCAACCCTTCAACCTAGCTTTCTATGTCGCCAAGAGAATGACCGACATTCCGGTGTTAGGAACCACCGCCATGCCTTACGGGATGCTTCTCACCCGTCTCTTTAGAGATTTTTCACACATTCCTCCTAACGCTAGAGGTTTCCTCCCAGACTACTCTCACATTCCCCATACCCAACCTCATCATCATCATCATCATCATCATCATCATCCGTAAGTGAGGATGATGGTTTGCCTAACTCTAGGATTCCTCCTCCGGAATATTTGAGCCAACTTCCACCTATCGAGCAACAAAGTGAAGAATTCAAGCAGACACGTGGAATGTTCAAGAACATTGGGCGTTGGATAATGAAGCTAAACAAGAAACTCGACAAATAGTGACGGAATAGGGAGCGTTTGGTACAAACAATTTGAAACAGTGATGTGTTGAATTGTTATGTTTTTAGGATATTATCTTGTTGTTAAACATCTATGTGAACTAACGTGGCAATGCAGGATGATAACACTTGATGTTATCAATTTTCCATGTTTAAGCCACTGTTTGGCTTAACCTCTATATATGGTAAGTTAAAAATCGTCTGTTTGATCTATATGTTACCAGGTGTTAGAACCTGTGTTTTTGTTTTTAGTCAACCACAACTAATTAATTACATATGATTTAGGATAATTTTTGAGATTTCAACGGGTTTCAGGTTCCGTCTGTTGAAATTTTTGGCTTCGCCAAAATAAGTCCAACGGATTCCGCGGAACCAAAAACAGGGGTCCGCCTGTTTTGTTGATTGGTGCCGCGGATCAATAGCTATTTTTTTTAAAATTTCCCATCTAATCCCGCACTTTAGATTATTGATTCTTGAATTAGGACTCCTTTACTGATACTTCATCACATTAGGATCATCTTAGCAACATTAGACCAATAAGAACACAATTTCCCACCAAAATTTGAAAATTCAAATTTTCACTCAAGTTACCTTTCTGTAACAAGCAAGGAACCCTCAAATTGGTTCCTTGCAATCCGTGGATCAATCAAATCGTTAGATTTCCCACTCACCCTTTGCATTTACTGCATATCTTCTCAAACTTACTCAACACCATCTCTATGGATTGACTTTGGTGATATGACAAGTTCATTTTCTTCTTCCAAATCATTAGGAACCAACATTTCTCTATGGATCAACATCAAATCGAAACACAAAGTTCCAAAAACCTTACTGTCTATAAATTAGAAGCCTTAGGATGATCACAATTCACATATCCACCATCATTCCTCATAGCAATTTCTGCATATATCACCATTACTTCTCTTCTCAAACAATTCCTAAGTCAAACAACTCATCCACAAGAAGACCACACAGAAGGACGGATCGAATAAGTGTCAAGCACCACCACAACCGCAACCTCAACCTCTTTCACCAACATCCACCCTTAATGCCATTGATGAGGGAATGTGGATAAACCAACCCCACACCCAAGGCGAGATCAATGAGGAACTCAACCGCCTCTACGCCTTCTCCAACATGGTGGATTCCCACCAAAATGAAGCTACGGATTTACAATACACTTTGCTAGCTTCCATCATGTCTCCCACCTACCACCACCTCCATCATCAAACAACCAACGACCACCACCACCACCATCTCATGAACCAAACCTTCCTCCAAACTTTCCTAGACATGGTTGTTCCATGTGTGAGAGGACCGCCAACCTAACTCAACGGACCAACATTTTGGTTCACGAGTTACAAAATGAGATGCGGTTCATTTTGAACCACATCCTAGAGCGCCTAAATGCTCTTTCACATCCTCCACAATAGACGCTAGGAAAATCTCTATTGTTTATTTTTCTAGGATTTTTTAGGACTTCTATATTTAGGTTATTTTTCATTTTGTAACACCTTAATTGGTGACTTTAGTCACAAATAATTTTCAATGGAAGGATGTTGTGTTAATGCTTGTGTGTGATCAATTATTATGCCTTATATTTGGTTGGGTTGAAATACTACCATTTGCATTATTAGATGGTTGGTTTGAACTATTAGCTTGGTTTGAACAATTATACTTAGTTGACTTTTGTTGGTAAAACGGGTTGAATTAATACTCTTGATTGAACCTTTATACATCTCATTACTCTTGCATCATATAAAACTAACCTTTGTTTTGTAGCATTTTTCATCCTTGAATCATATACATTGGTACCCTAGCAACGGGGAGTATTGATCAAGGGGGAGCATATCATGTATTAATCCTCGTTTTGTAGCATTCATAATCCCAGCATCATATACGTTGGTACCCTAGCAACGGGGAATATTGATCAAGGGGGGCATATCATACACTAACTATTGTTTTTGTAGGTTCATTCATGCATCATAAAACTTGGCACTCCAATTAGGGGGAGTATTATCCATGGGGGAGCTATTAAGTTCTCAAAATCTATGAATCATCAGACTTGGTACTCCAAATTAGGGGGAGTAATCACCAAGAGCCATTGGCCACATTCCGCTATGCATTTCTTCTTTTTGTTTCGACAAAAAGGGGGAGATTTTATATTAAACTCATACACCATACATTTCATACATGTTTTATGCCAAAATTGCTTTCAAAACTTGCATAAAACTAGTTTAATCTATATTTTTAAAAGGCTTACACTTTACTTATTTCATTGCTTAAAAATAAAACTTTATGTTTTGTCATCAACAAAAAGGGGGAGATTGTTAATACAAATATCGTCCTAAAACCGTTATTTATATTTTACGATCTTTGCTATACTTTGTTAATGACAATTATAAACTTTATCTTTAGCAAAGCATAATTATAAGTTAAAGTTTTTTACATTTATAGTAATAACCTTTTAAAACTCATCATAACATGCTACATGATCACTATAATATACTTAGGACATACATATATACATTTACATGTTTACATTTTTATTCTTAAAATAGAAATATGAACATGACGTCATTGCATACATCATTTGGATATCTTTAGGATATCTTGAAGATTTAGTAAATATCTTGGAAAGATCTTCAAGCAAAGAATTGGATTTTGTAAGATCTTGGAAAGATTTGGAAAGATTTTGGGAGATTTGCTGTCAGGTTCTGGCGGAACCAAATGACATAAGGGACGGACCCCAGGATTTGGGTCCGCCAAATCCGTGGACTGTTTGATCAGTTTGCCTATAAATAGCAAGCTGATCATTCATGTTCTCTCATCACTCACATAGCATAAACTACATTATACATTCTTTCATACATTACTAACCCATTCATTCATTCATTTCATTTGTAGTGATCTTTCTTTTGTAGCAAAGAGATCAAGCATCACAAGCTTCAACATACTGTTGCAAGACTTGTTAGTTTAGATACTGTGTGATTTTGTAGTTTATCACACATCATTGTTATACCAAACATTCAGTAGTGATCGGTTAGTGTTTTAGTCCTCAAAACACATAGAGTGTCGGGAGTGGTTGTACCCTTGTAAAGAACTCGGTATCTAGCTTAGTACCGGAAAAAGTGTAAGCGACGTTAGGTTGGTTCTACCTCGAACTAGAACTCTGTATTTAGCTTTGAACCGGATAAAGTGTAAGCGACGTGTATAAAGGTTTTCTCCGCCGAGAAGGGAGCTTGTTTCTTAGTAAAGAAAAAGTCTCAAGTTAGAGGCTCGAGGAGTAGAGTAGGGCAAGGAAGAGAGTCCTTGTAGACCAAACCACTATAAACATCCGTGATGTGGTTTGATTGTTTCTTTCCTTACTTACTTTATTTATATTGTTTGATTGTTTACATTAAGTTGAAATCACGTCAAGTATTCAAAGCGAATTAATTTTAAAAACAGTAAAAACTATTCAACCCCCTTCTAGTTTTCCACACGGAGTACATATGATACATATACACACAGTCAAGTAGTTCAGTTTGGTGCTATTCATTACATTAAGTGCTTATATATCGTATACACATCTGTCATACTCATACCTTAGTAGTTGGTTATAAACACACAGGTTGCAAGTCTTGTATGGGCGGGGCTTGGGACTGAGTGGATTTATAATGCCTTTGCTGTGAAATATTTATTCAAATGATTTACAATTAGACTAAAGTCTATGAACTCACCATCTGTTGGTTGACACTTTTTAGCATGTTTATCTCAGTTTATTAAGGTGATAGTGGATGCATGGATCTTAGAGTCATTTGCATACTTTGGAGACTTATACCTTTATCTTTTATCATTTGATACATCTTGAAAACATCTATGTAACCTTATACTTTGGATCTCTTGTTTTAACTCTGATTTAAATAATTTGAATGGTAACATTTCAAAACGTCTCATTTAAAGGTCATTTTCTATACCTTGTTCTATATTATGAAGTAATACCCCCTTGACACTATTGTTCCGCTGCGGTAATTTGGGGGTGTTACAGATTGGTATTAGATACTTGGTTATAGAGAACTAGGTTGCATTTAGTACCTAGACTATAACTACTATATAAGTTGAGACTCTCATCCCTATCGCCTTGCATACGTAGAACTTTTCCCATATATATCCACGCTGTTGGATGTTATAGTATTTGTACTGATAGGGGAATCACAGAATTTAGTCGAGTCATCAAAAGTGTGGAGCTCCGTAATAACTGATTATTTAACTTGATCTTGTGACAGTTCTTGTTTGATGAGACATGAGGTTGAGTTAAATAAAGGTTATTACTTAGCCGCAGAAATTTGATGATTTTGCCCAAGGATGGGATTTTCTCTTGTGGATACTTTTGAGGAATGATTAGAAACTAAACTCCCCATGACTCAAACACCTAAGAAAGATCACTACATCGATCGTTGAGATATGTGTGTTTGGTAATATGTACGCGTGTGAAAGGAGGCAATTATAATTATGGTGGCCAACATAATTATAAATGCATCACGACTCACGTGGACATATTTAACCATGCTTACGTTAATCAGCATTGGCACTCTTTAGGAAACAGCTAGTGACACAGTACTATGAGAACATTAAGTATAGATTGATAATTCAACGGTTTTCCCTCATCTCTGACGTTCGCTAAATGTCCTTCCACGTAGAGAAAATGGCATCAAGGAGGTCAGCCCGCAACACTAACCGAGGAGGTGCGACACTAAGGGGTTGAAGGACTAGTGAACGTGGAGGTAGAGGAGGTGGTTGAGGCATTAGTAACAACGATAACAACGATGGTGGAAATCCTGATTTTGCCGCCATCATCTCTCAACAACTTCAAAACTTGCTTCCTACTATTATCACCCAGGTTGGCAATCATATCAACAACTCGGGAAACCACGGAAGCAGAAATGACGACACTAATGGTGTAGCTGGGAATGATACTAATAACAACGCAACAGGATGCACGTATAAGGAATTTACGGCATGCAAGCCAATGGAGTTTAACGGTAAAGGAGGTGCGTTGGAGTATACCTGATGGATTGAAAAGATGGAGTCTTTGATTGACATTAGTAGCTGTGGAACACATCAGAAGGTGAAGTATTTTGCATGGTCGCTGTCAGGAAAGGCGTTAACATGGTGGAACACGCAGATTCAAGCTAGAGGCAGAGAAGCAGCTGTAGGTATGACATAGGAAGACTTCAAGGCACTACTAAAAGAAGAATATTGTCCATACAATGAAATGCAAAAGCTAGAAGGTGAACTCTGGCATCACACTATGATAGGGGCTGGTCATGCAGCCTATAAAGATCAATTTCATGAGTTAGCAAAACTAGTTCCTCATCTGGTTACCCCTGAATCAAAAAGGATCGAGAGGTACATCTATGGTCTTGTCCCCGAAATTCGTGGAACTATGAAAGCAACTGAGCCAGCTACAATTCAGAGTGCAATATTGAGAGCAGGGACTCTAACAGACGAGATGATTAGGACTGAAATTTTAAGGAACGGTGACAAAATGAAGGGAATGAATGAGCCAGACAAGCAAATGGTCCCCATGATTAACAACAAAAAGACAAGAACCTTTATGGCCACTGGGTCTGGTCAGAGAGGATATGTAGGTCCACATCCTAAGTGTACTAAATGTGCTTATCATCACCCGGGGTCTGTGCCCTGCCGTGAGTGTACGAACTGCAATCAGTTGGGTCATTTTACAAATCAGTGTAGAGCACCAAGGAATGCAGGCAACATGAAAAATAATCAAAGGGCATGCTATGAATGTAACAACCTGGATCACCTCATGAATACGTGTCCTAGGTTGAATAGAGCACCTAAACAAAGACAGGGTAATCTAGCTTTGGCAATTGAAGGAAATAACCCAAACCCTGGAGTCCATCTCATTCCACCTCGTGGTAGAGCATTCTAATTGGGCCACTTGGATGCAGCTAACAAATGATGGGTATGTTTTCCCTAGACAAGTAGTATTCTACCATAGATACGTAAGTTTTTGCCGAATTACTCAAACCTTTCACTTTTGTGACAATTCATTAGCATCTTTCAATAGCTAACACAGACTGAATCTCGGGACGAGATTCAAGATAAGGAGTAGGTACTATAGCAACCTGTAGAAATCCCTAGTCATTAGTGAACGTTAATCTAGTATTAACCCATCATTACTGTTCACTTAACCATTTTTACGAGCAAAATTTGAAAATTTTGTTTATTACATTTCTATTTAAAAACGTTGTTACGTGATTCATGATACTTTGGAACGAGCTCACACACGCACCACGACAATCCAATATACAAATAATCAACAAACGGATCCTTAACTCTTATTTCTAAACCCAACACTATTCAAGCCTAAGACAATACAAGCCCAACTTTTTATTTTCTTTTATTCTAAATCGACACAACACACCTTTACTTGGCCTGTTTTATTTCACAATTCGACACACAAACCACACTTTTTTTTACATGGTTCAAATTCTTATACTCCCAAGATTCAAGATTGATAAATCTCATAGTCTAGTTCGAACATTTGAACATTAAACGAGGCTTAAAGCTAACCCAGTTGACACAAAATATAACCCAACTCAATTCTCACTAACTCAACAAAATTTATGTTTTTACCTAAGCCATCGTGTATTTTCCTAGTCGAAAACATTTCACAAGGCTTAACACACCTTTTCAAATCAATTTGGCCACATTCTAATGTAGTTTGGACCCAATGTGTGTCGAGTGGAACCATTGTACATGCCATTCCACTCATAACCAAGACACAAGCTCACACTCCCTTTCTAATATTTTCTATGTGAGAAACTAGAAGGGGGGTTAAATAGTTTACCGGTTTAAAGATCCTTTTAAAAATCTTGTTTTAAAAGTTAGCAATTAGAAACTTTGATTCGAACTTTATGTGTAACCAATAAACACCACTATGAACTACACACTAAGCTAAGTAATAATAACAAATAAAAGTAAAGAGTGGATTTGGAAAGATCGAACCAAGACAGAGGATTTATAGTGGTTCGGCTATGAAGCTCTTCTTCGCCCTACTCCACTCCCCGAGTACCACACTCGAGAGTTTCAAACACTATATCAACAACCTCCCTTCAGGCGGAGAAAACCGTACACGTCGCTTATCCTATTACCGACACTAAGCTAGATGTCGAGTGCTAATCTTAGCTAGCACCAATCTACCAAGGTCCACGTGACCAAACACTCAAGCCCAGTGGCTTCAAGAGATCACCAAGATCTCAACACGATCACAATGGTCAACACTCACTTCACTCTACTCAACTAACACTAATCTATCGACCCTTGATCTTCTTGATCAATCACACTAGCCCAATGGCTATAAGAGATGTTCACTATCTCTATAGATCACACTTGATCTTCACTCTCACTTCACAAAAGATAAGAAAGCTTGATGTATGCAAAGATACAACAAGGTTGTAACAAGTGTTACAAAAACCTAACTACTATAACTCTTGTATCTTCTTGAATACTTGAGTTCTTCTCTTGCTAATGAAGAGGGATGACAACACCTTGTATCTACTTGGATACTTGTGTTCTTCTCTTGCTAGTGAAGAGGTATGAAGAGGATCACTTGAAGGATGATTGGATCACTCTTGAAACAAAGAAAACTAATCTAAAGAAGTGAAAGGTTTGAGAGGATTAAGCTAGGGGATTTTTCTGTGTGTGAAGGGTGCCTAAAACTGTGAAAGGGGTTGATATTTATAGGCAAGAAAAATCTGAACGTTACAGAAAAAATGGTACGAACGGCTCCGTTAAATACCCTACGGCTCCATTAATTTTAACGGAACTGTGGAGCTGTCGTAGACTAGGACGCTCCAAATTTTGTCTTTTCTGGTGAAAACTTATTTGGGGAAGGTTGGAGCTGATTTTGGGGGGAAAAATAGCTGTAATGATTTTCAAACTAATTTTTCCATTAAAACATTTCTTAATAATTCAAAAATAATTTGTCATGTGTATTTTTGAAAAAATGTTTTGTCCCATTTAAAATGTGAATTTTCAAAACATAAATTCACTTCTTTGATCACTAGTTCAAGTTGTAACTTTGTTCAAGAGTGATTTGCGTAGAAATGGGATCTTCCGATTAAAGACTTGTTTACGTTGATTTTAACGTATCGTGATTTCACATTTTTTCATCCTCAAAACGTGAAGTAACCGAAAGATATAAATAACATTTTTAGAACATTATTTGCATCAACAATCTCCCCCTTTTTGATGATGACAAAATATAAACTCATGTTAGGTTAAAATTAGTTTTAACAAGTTTTTAATGAGTTTACTCCCATTTCTCCCTGATGGGCGTGCGTTGGAGTAAAGTTTTGGCAGTTTTAATGCCTATTCAAGTTTTAAATTTATATTTAGCCGACTTATCAATAACACACACACTTAACGAGCAGTGTACCCGGTCAGTATGAAGATAATGGTAAGTAGAGTATCGATCACTAAGAGTGGAACGTATTATCTCGTTATTCTAATCAGTATTTTAATATCCTAACACAAGGGGGTTTCAGCCTGAGAGACTGGCACGGTTTTGTTTGCAATTAAATAATAAAATAAACCAATAGGCACGAATCAGCAAGTAGCACACACGTACACAGATAGATACTTGAGACAATAAGAGGGCTGTCCTTATGATTAAGTAGATTGTCACTTGTTTTATTGATAGCTTTATATGAAGTGTATGTAGTTAACCCTTTCTCGTTGGTCCTAATCTTATCGGCGAGTAAACCCTTAATGATTACTTATGTCTAAAAGTTATTCCTAAGTGATCAATTTAGTAATAACCGTGGGAGCCACATTATGTCCCGCAGTCAAATGCCCGCAAGCCACTAATAAACACAGAGGTGATCAATGCACTAATAAGTAGTAACCAAAGACATCAACATATAAACTTTAATTGATGGGAAAGCAAGTATTAAAGGGAGTGCAATCTTTCGTTGTCACATTACACAAGCCACCAATCCTGATGAATTAAAGTTTGCTAACACAATAAAACAAAACTACTTAATGAATTAAACACATGCAGCACCTTCTTACAGCTCTTGTATCTTTGATTTGGGTGTGTCTTGTGCTGCCTCCTTGACTGAATTCGTCCTAGGGTTTTTCCTGTTCGGACTTCGAAACTCTGATAATGCACCCGAAATTCGTCTGGCCTTGGGGTATTTATAGTTTCTGTCTGAGGGAAGATGCGGCGCATCTACTAAGTGGATGCGGCGCATTGACTTAACTTCGCGTGGGGTCCAAGATTATAATATTCAGGAATATTCGTACACCGCCAGAAGATGCGGCGTAACACCATGATTAGATGCGGCGCATGTCCTCTTGTATCTTGGATCGTATCTGGTGATATCTTGATAGAGATGCGGCGCATGTCATGAGTGAGATGCGGCGCATCTGGAGCAGATTAGTCTTGATCTTCTTCATTTCAGTAGACTCTTAACTTTATGCATGTTTTGCTCCATAATCAGTCCAAAATCGCTAAGTTTCACCAAATGCTTGTTTTTACCTGAGAATTACAAAAGTAAACGATTAAGTATCAATCCTCATACATAATATAGTAAAACAAGTCAATTTAATAGGATAAATGATAGTAATAAAATGTACTTATTTGAGTTCATCAAATATCCCCCCACTTGAACTTTACTTGTCCCCAAGTAAACCTTAGAATTTCTTTTTTGAAAATGTATCCTAAAAGATGTTAGGATTTATTTTTATACTTAAGCATGTATTCGTTTATTTCATAATCACACAACTAAACACTTAACGAATTTGAAGTATAATAAAATAATTTGATAAAAGCAAATCTAATCGTTTAACTGTCCAGTCGCGACGAATATTCTATCATAAGCTTGGCAAGTATACACATCTCCACCACTAAAGCTAAGGAATAACAAGTCTAAGCGGTAAAAAGGGTTTTTAGGCTTAAGGGTTAATTATTCTCTTTCACTATCGATCTCAAATTCCAGAAAAGGCGACAAAATCACAAATACATGATCGAATCCACGAACACGATACTTGCAATTGCTCAAATCCTTAACTCGAATAGGCTAAAGATAGGTCCAAACTTCACCAATAATAATATATCAAAAAGGGCGACAAAATCATAAATACATAGCCGAATCCACGACTACGATACTTAAGATTGCTCAAATCCCTAATCTCGATAAATCAAAGGTTCGGTTGGATAAAGAATAATGAAGGGCATGGATAACATTTGGGATATAAATTGGTGTAAAAATAAAAATAAACAAAACAAATAAATTAAAATCCTAAGTGTGGTTAATCACTATCCCAACCATCCCATGAATAAGACTCATATCATCGAATAACTCACGCTTTAACACTTAAAACACACGCTTTAGGTAGACACGAATTATACTCAACAAGATCTTAATCAAAGAATAAACCTTAATTGGCATTCCCATAACTGCCAATTCCCATTCAATCCATAGATATAGTACAACAAAAAATAGTGGTGATGTCTCCCACTTACATAACTTTACATAAGTTGGTTAAAACTAACTTCCAACTTTTCTTTCTTTCTTTTTCTTTTCTTATTTTTTCAATTTTTTTTTTTTTTTTTTTTTTTTTTTTTTTTTTTTTTTTTTTTTGACATCAACATATAAAGATAGATGTGTAAAATTTCACCACATCACTATAATGATAATTCTGGATAATTTTTTTCATACTTTTCATAACTTTAGAAATAATGGTAATAGTGAAAGTAGTAAACACACGAAAAATAAACTCAAAGATATACAATATTTACTTTCACTCCAATTGCATTGTGCAATTTCCCGACCTAACCAAAGATAATGAATTACGCACGCGAACACAGGTAATGTAAGGAAACACACTTTGCCTATAGCAATTAACCAACCACGGATTCTAATCTACAGGGTAGGCTAAGGTGTAAGGGTGTAACGAAACATTTTAAACATAGGTGTAAGAAACGAAAGGAATGGCTCTGAGTGTTTTTCTAGGGGTATCTTACTCTAAAAATGAGAGTAACAAAAGGGTTTATACGGGGGTTAACTAACCAGTGTAGTTAGTTAATAACACATAACATATAAAGGCTATTTGGGTGTAATCCTAGAATTTTTACCAATTTAGACAAGTCATTCCAATTATATAAAATAATACTCATTATGGTGGTCTCGAATAGTATACAAGCCAAGTTCTAAAGTTTACAAGTCACCGGCACACTCATAGATTTGTGAATTTTGGAAATTCACAATTTTTGAAAATAACGTCATGTGTGCAGCTATGCAACTTAGATCTTAAACAAAAACATGCTAAAAAATTTTTAAGTTTGATATATTAAGCACATTTTAAGCATAATTTTTGAAAAAGTTTAAGACAAGTAATTGTTAAGTGTTCTAATTCTCCAATCCCCCCACTTAAGTTAAACAACGTCCTCGTTGTTTGTATAAAAGGTTAAAAACTGGAAAATAAAAGAATTAGAACAGGAAAACTCCTCTGAGATTTGCTCGGTATGATCCTCCATTAGTATAAGAGCAAAAATCATCTTTCTTGTGGATTAGAACGTTAAAGCTTCATACTTGATGTATCCACAGGAAATCCAGGAAACTATAATACCACCAACACTTTAAAACACACCTAAGATAAGAAAGGTTCAAACTTGCATAATACATTAGTAGTTAGATAAAATAAAACTTTAAAAATTAAAACTGAAAATCATCAGGTCAGTCGATGCGCCGTATCTTATGGAAGAAGATACGCCGTATCGAGCCTGGAATTAATACGGATCAGAATAAAGATGCGCCGCATCCTTAACCAGGGATGCGCCGCATTAAAAATAAACTGATAAATAGGTTTAAAGTCAAAAATAAAAATGCAGAAAAATAAAATAAGATATGACCATTGCAGGAGATGCGTCGCATCTCAGAATGGAGATGCGCCGTATCCTCATGCGGGCCTGACTGACTCGACACAGAAAACAGAAAAAGATAAATCCGGGTTGTCTCCCGGTCAGCACTTGTCTTTATTCCAGAGTCTTCAAGTTAGACTCACGTTCAGCTCTTTAATACCGATCACATTTGAAAGGTTGACTTTCCGCCTTTAGTTGTAATCCCTTTCAAATCGTGTTTTACCAAAAGAACTTTGTTAAGCACCGTTGACAATTGGTGCACTCAATTGCCAATCCATTAATCATGTTGTTTTTGTTCCTTTAGTAAGATATCCGTTCATTGACATATCTTCCATAGCAAAACCTGTTATCATAGGTAAAATCGTCAGTAGCATCTGTTCGCTAGAATATTAATGAATTTAGAAATGAATATAAAGAATAAAAATGGCTGATATCTGCGGACGATGCGCCGTATCCATAAAGTTGGATACGCCGTATCTTAATACGTTAAAATATAATCAGATTTTTATTCAGAAAGTAGATACGCCGCATATAAATTAGGATGCGCCGTATCGAGTTAAATTATCAAAAATCAACTATATTTATTAAAATTAAATGTGTCGTATTAACAAAAGTTAATGCGCCGTATTTTCGTTACGTTTCAAAATACAAGATCTTTGATTCAGAAGATGCGCCGTATCGATAGAGATCGATGCGTCGTATCTGTTTAATAATTCGCAAACTGTTTTTAATTAAAATAATAGATACGCCGTATCTGCGAAAGCAGATGCGTCGTATGGCGTTAACGTTTAGAAAATTTTTTTTTATTAAAAACAGATACGCCGTATCTGCTAAAGCAGATGCGTCGTATTTCTTTATCGCTTAGAAAAATTTTCTTATTAAAAACAGATACGCCGTATCTTGGGGAAAAGATGCGTCGTATCGAATTAATTAAACGCGTCGTATTTAAAAAAATTAAACGCAATACGCCGTATCTGAGAGATCAGATGCGCCGTATCGTTTGATTTAGCACAGTACAACGATAGCAGAACAGAAAAAATACGAAAAATAAAAACAAAAAACACACGACGAAAATAAAACACACAAAAATAAAAGAAAACAATTAACACACAATACAACAAATATGCAAAATAGTACAATGATGCAATTAATCTAATAAAAAGAAAAACCTAATTAAAATACTAACCAAATTAACAGATAAAAACAATTCACTCCCCGGCAACGGCGCCAAAAACTTGATGGGCGTGCGTTGGAGTAAAGTTTTGGCAGTTTTAATGCCTATTCAAGTTTTAAATTTATATTTAGCCGACTTATCAATAACACACACACTTAACGAGCAGTGTACCCGGTCAGTATGAAGATAATGGTAAGTAGAGTGTCGATCACTAAGAGTGGAACGTATTATCTCGTTATTCTAATCAGTATTTTAATATCCTAACGCAAGGGGGTTTCAGCCTGAGAGACTGGCACGGTTTTGTTTGCAATTAAATAATAAAATAAACCAATAGGCACGAATCAGCAAGTAGCACACACGTACACAGATAGATACTTGAGACAATAAGAGGGCTGTCCTTATGATTAAGTAGATTGTCACTTGTTTTATTGATAGCTTTATATGAAGTGTATGTAGTTAACCCTTTCTCGTTGGTCCTAATCTTATCGGCGAGTAAACCCTTAATGATTACTTATGTCTAAAAGTTATTCCTAAGTGATCAATTTAGTAATAACCGTGGGAGCCACATTATGTCCCGCAGTCAAATGCCCGCAAGCCACTAATAAACACAGAGGTGATCAATGCACTAATAAGTAGTAACCAAAGACATCAACATATAAACTTTAATTGATGGGAAAGCAAGTATTAAAGGGAGTGCAATCTTTCGTTGTCACATTACACAAGCCACCAATCCTGATGAATTAAAGTTTGCTAACACAATAAAACAAAACTACTTAATGAATTAAACACATGCAACACCTTCTTACAGCTCTTGTATCTTTGATTTGGGTGTGTCTTGTGCTGCCTCCTTGACTGAATTCGTCCTAGGGTTTTTCCTGTTCGGACTTCGAAACTCTGATAATGCACCCGAAATTCGTCTGGCCTTGGGGTATTTATAGTTTCTGTCTGAGGGAAGATGCAGCGCATCTACTAAGTAGATGCGGCGCATTGACTTAACTTCGCGTGGGGTCCAAGATTATAATATTCAGGAATATTCGTACACCGCCAGAAGATGCGGCGTAACTCCATGATTAGATGCGGCGCATGTCCTCTTGTATCTTGGATCGTATCTGGTGATATCTTGATAGAGATGCGGCGCATGTCATGAGTGAGATGCGGCGCATCTGGAGCAGATTAGTCTTGATCTTCTTCATTTCAGTAGACTCTTAACTTTATGCATGTTTTGCTCCATAATCAGTCCAAAATCGCTAAGTTTCACCAAATGCTTGTTTTTACCTGAGAATTACAAAAGTAAACGATTAAGTATCAATCCTCATACATAATATAGTAAAACAAGTCAATTTAATAGGATAAATGATAGTAATAAAATGTACTTATTTGAGTTCATCACTCCCCCTTTTTGTCTAATCAAAAAGGTGACGAAGGCTCCCCCTTGATGTGTACTCCCCCTCATTTGGAGAACACAAAGGAATTGAGTAATGGTTCGTGCTACAAAACAAGGTTAGACGACAAATATACAATATCTAACAAGTAGCACATTTGAAAAATATCCAACCACAAAAAAAAATATGGCTAAGTAGCCAAAATGAAAAGCCCATTTCATAAACATAAAATAAATGTCATACACAAGTATGACTACAATAGGAAAGCAAATTAAACTAACAAGAAGACACATAAACATCTAAAGTAACATGAGGCTTCTAGATTTGCTTCCAACTTCAAAAGGTTCCTAATCATTTATTGGGAGACCAAACACAATCATGTTTAGTTTGGGCTATTGTGTGGTGGAGGTGGTGGGAGGATGATGGGTCCCATGGGTGGTGTGAGGAGGTGTTCTAGGTATGAAAACCTAAAGCTAAGCTCATCTCTAAGGTTCATGATGAGCTCAAAGTTGTGATGGCAACAAGCACAACTTAAGGTGTGTGTGTATGTAGGGGATAAAGGATGGGATAACCCATTAAGTGTTGAGGTGATGGTGATATGGAAGGTGATGATGTGTTGCTCCCAAATTCAAATGGAGTTATTGGTGATAAGGTGAGGGTGAGAGCTAGAGGTTGTGGTGATGGTTAAAGTGATGAGGGTGTTGTGTTAGTTCCCAATTCAAGGGAAGTTGATGGTGATGAGTTGAGTGTTAAGGCTAAAGGGTGAATGTGACTAGGTTGAGATGAGTGTGTGTTGGTTCTTGTTGTGGAGGATGAGGATGTGGGTTTATTAGAGGTTGCCTTGGATGGAGCTTGGGGTGTAGTGAAGGAAGATGATGATTTGGTAGAGGTTATGGGTGTGTGGGTTTCATCTTCATCATCCAAGGTAAGATCAATGAAGGCAATGTCATTGGTGATAGGTTTAGTTGATGATTGAGGTGTGTGAACATTCTTGATCCATTGATTAACTAGAGTGGTTTGATTTATTGGTTTGATGTTGAATCAAGGTTTCTTGTTCTTGTGTGAGGTGGAAGCAATGGTGGAAGACATGGTGTATGAATGGTGAGTTGTGAAGGTGTGAAGATGGCAATGCATAATGTTAGCTTAAATAGCCAAATCATAAGCATGCAAGGTTGAAAAGGATGTTGAAATTGGGGATTTGGGTGCATGGGAATCAGGTTTTGTTTGCAGTTTTTCAGGAAAAGAAAGTCAAAAAGTGAAAGAGAATTGTTAAATTCGTCTTCCAGAGGCACGGTACCATTAAAGGTACTACGGAACCACTAAATTTAGTGGAGCCGTGGCCTATTTAATGGAGCCGTGGGCTCTTTTGACCTTCTTTCCAGGTCTGCAGGTTTTAGGCAGCCTAAATGGGGAAATTTTCTGGGGAATCCATTGGCTGCAAATCTCAAAGCCTCAAATCACTAAACACATAGAATTCCTAAAGCTAGTTTCAACTAGCAACTAACATGATTATGTGATTATCTATGTATTTAGGTAACTATTAAGCATGCATGAATCCAAGCATTTTTACCATCTAGTGCATGTAATAAAATAAGCTAACATGCATGAGTTAGGCAAGATAAACCAACATGAGGATTAATTAACAAGAGAATTAATCATGTTCAAGTGTTAAAATGTTAAAAGAGAACATTTCAAGCAAGTTAATGCCATGACTTTATTTATAATAGCTTAATAATACTTAAGTTAATAGTACTACTTAAGCTAAACCTAACTAGTCTCTTCTTTTCCCCAACTTTTTAATTTTGTTCCCAAGTCCTTTGATCGCCTTGCCGATGGACTTGAATCCCCCGAAAGTTTGCTCATGCATCTCCACTTGTCTATTGTACATTTTAGTTTTCCTTCTCATCATGTGGGATAGGTTGACCATCCCGTTTTCGAGGTCGGTTGTACGTCGAAATGATGAGGTGTCAAGGTTGTCAAAGTAGATGTCGGGAGAAGGAGAATGTGGACAAGACGTTCCTTCTTCGTTCACCTCATCATCATCCGCATGCATATGTTGAGATGATGATTTGTGACCGAAGGAAGAGGATGAGAGAGGAATGTCGGAAGTGGATTTACGACCACGCTTAGACCCTTTGTCCTTAAGTTGCTTTGTGCGACGTCGTGGTCCACCAAGAGGTTTCATAACAGGATTGACTAGGACATAGTCGACACTTTGGAGATTGGGAAAATGTTCCATGACCCAATGGAAAAGACGAGTAAGCAGCATACCATATGGCATAAGCTTATCCGAACGACTGTGAATACTGGCCATCCTTTTGACCATATAGTATGCGAGGTTATATGGTTCCTCGATACTAAGACAGTAGAGCATATGGGCGAGACTCGCAGAGACGTGATCACGGTTGCCCGCAAGGCTCAAAACGTTCTCACGAAGAAGGAGTTCCCAACTTCTAAGGTCGGGAAGGAGCTCTTTGAGGTAGATACGGTTTGGGTCAAGGTGGACAATTGAACCATCACGCTTTTGATACGTGTGGATGAATCGAGGTGTTTGGATGACTTGTTTGATGGACTCGAGGTCGGGAATTTCAGTGCAATAGGCACCTACATTCTCAAGATTATAGAAGAGAGACTCAAAAGAATGGTCTTCAGTGTATGCACACTGACCATATGCAGGAACACCGAGAATTTGTCCAATCTCGGAGACAGACAGGATGATATTTTGGTTTTGAATCCAAAAATCAAGAAAGACATTACCATCATCATCAGTGAATGCACGGACTCGACTATAAAACTCGAGAATAAAACGAGGACAGACTTGATCGTTTATTTTGTATAAACAATCGAACTCGATAGAGGGGAAACAGACACGGATGTTGTCTGTAGTGACATAGAGTGCATCGACTACACGCCCTTCGTGTATGTATCAATTTTGGACTTTTGCGAAATAAGCTCTTTGCTCATCAGGAATGTTTAGATTTTCAAGAGTACTGAGGATGTATTGTATGGTATCTTGATAATCATTTCGAGGCATTGTTACCTACAAAAAGAATATTTTTGTACATGTTAATTAGTTGGATTTTAATGATTGCATTTCTAGTGTATGTGCCTAAATGCAAACAATGTAGAGGTACGGTAATCTCGACTCTAAATTCAAACCTATGAGACTACCCAAACGCTCCTCACTTCACTTTTGCTCCATCAAATATGTCGAACAATGCATATTAATTATGTAATTCGACTCGTATTTGAGAGTTCATGTATGCATGCAAAAACGTTTTTAATTTGCATCAACAATGCATGAAAAAGGTTTCATGATCCTAGACTTGTGAAGTTTTTCAAAAAATGATCGAATTGGGTTGTTTGGCAAGCGACTCTTCGTGGCGCTAAGAGGCTTAAGTTTGAAAAGCTTTAATGCAAAACGTTCCTAATTCAACTTTAATCATCCTAAACATGATTCCATTACAAATAATCAATCATAATCCGAATTTAGTGATTAATTTCGGATTAGGTTTTGCAACATAAATGGGTTTTTGGAAATCCTAGGTTTAGGGAATCATGTGAATGCTACATTGTCTAATCCTAGTCTTAATTTCACAGGGGTTTAACTAATTTTGAAAATCCCCAATTCGGATTTATACTCAAGAACAAACCCTGGACTTAAATTAAATGAAATTAAGAGTGATTTACTTACAATTAATGATGTTGTGATTAGGATTTGTTGATTCCAATGCCTCAATCTTGATTTGCAAGAGTTTAGTTGAATTAAAGTGTTATGGTTCGGTTTTGACAGCAAGTGAAAGTGTTTTTGGGTGTGTTTTGAAAGTCTGTGCAGAAGAAAGGGAAATGGGCGCGTTTTTCAGATGCACGGCTCCACGGTTCCATTAAACATTAGTGGAGCCGTGGCTCTTTAATGGAGTCGTATATCTGATGGTCTAATTTTTCTTCCGTTTTGACTTTTGGCTGATTAATCTTACTTATTTAGTAAGACTTTTTGACATGAGGAATAAGTTTATACCTAATAAACTTTTTGACGAAAGACGATTAAATGGGATGACCGAAAATGACCTTAGTGTTTCCAAGGAAATTGACTAAGTTTTCATTGGATGAGGATTTACTTCTAATATTTCCCGTAAAATAAATAGAAGTTATGAGTTGTGTTTTGGAGGATGACTATAATATTTCCCATGAAATAATTAATTAGTCGGAGTACGCGACACAAGGAATGACTTGATATTTCCCGTGAAATATTCATGAAGTCATGTGAAGAGTTGAAATGAAAAAATCATGTGACGAGTGAGAAAGATGATTTCAAGGTTTCTCGTGAAACTTTTGAGAGGTTGTAGAGGGGATGAGAGGTTATAAGTTATGACGCGAGGGATGACTTTAATATTTCCATAGAAATATTGAAACAGTCATTAGCGGGATGTGAGGAATGACTTGAGAAGTCATATGACGAGACGTGAGAGATGACATTAACATTTCTAATGAAATATTAAGAAGTTATTTGACGAGAATGCAGAGGTTAAGGTGATAAGAGATATTTTTCAAAGAAAAGATTTCTCTTTGGACGTTGTCGTGACGGAGGAGATGTCTTTCCGTGGGGAGATGACGTACTTCGACGAGCTTCGTTTATGAGCAAACTATAGGGTTCCCGGACAAGTCTAATGGCATCTTGACTGCTACTCTTCTCAGGAGTTGTCTCATCTATAGTGTTTGTTGTCATGCCTTTCCGGCGCTTACGTACTCGGCTTTGGTCGTGGAGACAACGAGAGTTGTTTGTTTCTTGGGGAACCAAGATGTCTGTTAACAAACCTATGAAGGTACAAACATTACTCTTTATGTTTCAATCTACATTAACTCTCACATTATCAGTGTAGTATCTTTAATGTATGGTATGATACATTAAACACTTTGATGTAAGAGGTTTTGGGACACTTCTTACAAGTGGGCACAAAGCCAACACTATTCATGATAATGGACCTACTTGCCGTTAGGTAAACTAATTTACCTATTATGCCTACAACTCAGTGATATCCACTCACTCACCTTCATCGTCTCTTGTGAGATTTGTATTTGTGGATATGAGCATTAGTGTCTTGTCTAAGTATCACATATATATATATATATATATTAATTATATATATATATATATTATATATAATATATATTGATAGTATAGTATACAAGAGTATATGGGGATACTTTCGTTGGGCAGAGTTATCAACGGGCAAGGGAAGGAACTCAATTCACTCATCATTTTCGTTTCAAACTTGTCATGCATGATCTTGAGGCGATCATCGTACATTTCTGGACAAGTTGAGTTCATTATGATGAATTGTGAATCTTCGTCTCATTATGATAGTGCCTACTATGTTATAATCTAACATTACTACGTACTTAGCATTTCTACCAACAAAGGGTGTTTTAAGGAAGAGTACCTGGACTTGAGGTGTTTCCTTAAAACTTTGAAGACTAAAGTACCTTTGTTGAATGTTAAGCACACGAGACTTGACTTGACCAATGTGTCACAAGATTTGTTTGATCACAAATCATACTCCACTTATTAAACTTCCAAACTTTATTTACAATTTAGTTTTCCTAGAAAAACAGAAGTTCAAACATTTGGTCCCCAATATCTCATGGGTCCATAGTTGTTAGAGTTGAACATCCCACGCATTTGTTGCGTTAATTTAGGATGTGAGAATGGAGGACATATTTCCCATGGTAAGTAACCTTGTGGTGGACGATCATTCCAAGTTACGGGAAAGTTACTTGGATGATTTTGTCTTCTAAGGGCTTACCTCTCGGTAGAGGAGTTCTAGACCGAGGTTTGGGAGAGTTCACCTTTCTAGGCGGAGGAGTAGTCGACCTAGTGTCACGCTTTACAAATCCATGTTCAGGAGATGACAATGGTTTGTAAGAGCTTTTGACCTCCCCTTTACTTGGAGTAGACACACTAGAACTATTTTTAACTATGTGACTCGGTTTAGGACTTAGGCTACTTTTTAAAATTGACCCAGTTTCGTCTTCAGCACCAGACGGTACCACGGTACCACTAAATTTAGTGGTGCCGTCTGTACCTTTAGTGGTGCCGTCCCCTTCAGACTTAGACGTTTCAGGCATTACAAATTTAACTTGTTTGGTACCACTTGTAGAAGCCTGATTTGGGTCAAATCCTAAACCCGCACGGTCATGTTCACTATATCTAATGTTTTCAAGTATATCATTAAGTATTTTGGTTCCTTCATCAAGCTTAATGATTCTTAAAGCATTTTCTTTAAGCCTTTCATTTTCTACTTGAAGACTTATACATGACCCACATCCTAAGTCTACTTCTTTGTTTTTCTCAAGTCTCTTGACATGATCTTTTAATTCTAAAACTTGTAGTTCTAGTTCTTTTAGTTTTAATTTTAGCTTTGTGTTTCTACCTAAGATCTTAGTACTAACTACGCATAGTTTGTTGTATTCGTCATGCAATTCACTATCATCTATAGACGAATTATTATCACTATAATAAGAAGAGTCGGAATGTACCTCGTTAGAAGCTTGAGCCATTAGGCACTTTTCATCGTTAGGCTTCTTCTCTTCTTCTTCACCGCTATCACTCCAAGAGCCTCCTACAAAGGCTCTTTGGTTGTTGGATTTTGGTGGCTTAGGACATTCTCCTATGAAGTGATTAGGATCTCCGCATCTATAGAATTTCCTATCACTTGTCCCTTTTCTTTCATCATGATTTCTTTGGGATGACCTCTTCTCATCACAAGGTTGTCTAGGAAATCTACCTTTCCTCCTAAAGAACTTTCTAAAGTTCCTAACGGCTAGTGCGTACTCTTCATCTTCACTACCGGAACTCAAACATTCCTCATCACTGGACTCCTTGTTGGCCTTTAATGCTAGAGATCTAACTCTCTCTCTCTCTTTTGCCTTTGACAATGTCGAAGTCCTTCTTGATGATCATCTCGTGAACTTTCAAATTTCCTATAAGTTCATCGAGTGACAATGCCGCCAAGTCCTTTGACTCTTCTATGGCGGTGACCATTGCTCTCCATTTAGGATGTAGAGCTCTAAGAAACTTCCTAACATAGTTCTTACTAGAATAACCTTCATCAAGAGCTTTAAGACTAGTGATAATAGTATTAAATCTAGCAAAAGCATTATCTATTGACTCCTCCTCCGAAATGGAGAATTGTTCATATTGTTGAACAAGAAGATCTATCTTGTTCTCTTTGACTTGGTTATTACCTTGGTGAGTGACTAACAAAGTTTTCCAGATATCTTTTGCCGTATTACACATGAAAATTCTTTCGAATTCCTTTTTAGGCAAAGCATTATAAATCATCATTTTAGCCTCATTATTTTTGGCTAATTTCCTTTTAAGTTCATCACTTTGTTTATCATAAGAAACTATTTCATCCTTTTTAGTTTTCGGATTCATTTGAATAGGTTGAAAGTCACCCTCGGTAATAACATGCCAAAGATCAATGTCTTTTGATTTCACATACGTTTCGAATCTTGTTTTCCAATATATAAAACAATCGGTTTCGAAAAGTGGTGGTCTTTGCATAGATTGCCCTTCTAGATATTTGTCGGAATCCATTGATCGATTCAAGTTTTAAAATACAATATACTTTAAAGACTTGACTGGCATGGCTTCTGATACCAATTGTGGGAAACTAGAAGGGGGATTGAATAGGTTACCGGTTTAAAGAACCTTTTAAAAATCTTATTTTAAAAGTTAGCAATTGGAAAATTTGATTCGAACTTTATGTGTAACCAATCAACACCACTATGAACTACACACTAAGCTAAGTAATAATAACAAATAAAAGTAAAGAGTAGAGTTGGAAAGATCGAAGCAAGACAGAGGATTTATAGTGGTTCGGCTACGAAGCTCTTCTTCGCCCTACTCCACTCCCCGAGTACAACACTCGAGAGTTTCAAACACTATATCAACAACCTCCCTTCAGGCGGAGAAAACCGTACATGTCGCTTATCCTATTACCGACACTAAGCTAGATGTCGAGTGCTAATCTTAGCTAGCACCAATCTACCAAGGTCCACGTGACCAAACACTCAAGCCCAGTGGCTTCAAGAGATCACCAAGATCTCAACACGATCACAATGATCAACACTCACTTCACTCTACTCAACTAACACTAATCTATCGACCCTTGATCTTCTTGATCAATCACACAAGCCCAATGGCTATAAGAGATGTTCACTATCTCTATAGATCACACTTGATCTTCACTCTCACTTCACAAAAGATAAGAAAGCTTGATGTATGCAAAGATACAACAAGGTTGTAACAAGTGTTACAAAAACCTAACTACTATAACTCTTGTATCTTCTTGAATACTTGAGTTCTTCTCTTGCTAATGAAGAGGGATGACAACACCTTGTATCTACTTGGATACTTGTGTTCTTCTCTTGCTAGTGAAGAGGTATGAAGAGGATCACTTGAAGGATGATTGGATCACTCTTGAAACAAAGAAAACTAATCTAAAGAAGCGAAAGGTTTGAGAGGATTAAGCTAGGGGATTTTTCTGTGTGTGAAGGGTGCCAAAAACTGTGAAAGGGGTTGATATTTATAGGCAAGAAAAATCTGAACGTTACAGAAAAAATGGTACGGACGGCTCCGTTAAATACCCCACGGCTCCATTAATTTTAACGGAACCGTGGAGTCGTCGTAGACTAGGACGCTACAAATTTTGTCTTTTCTGGTGAAAACTTATTTGGGGAAGGTTGGAGCTGATTTTGGGGGGAAAATAGCTGTTATGATTTTCAAACTAATTTTTCCATTAAAACATTTCTTAATAATTCAGAAATAATTTGTCATGTGTATTTTTGAAAAAATGTTTTGTCCCATTTAAAATGTGAATTTTCAAAACATAAATTCACTTCTTTGATCAGTAGTTCAAGTTGTAACTTTGTTCAAGAGTGACTTGCGTAGAAACGGGATCTTCCGATTAAAGACTTGTTTACATTGATTTTAACGTATCGTGATTTCACATTTTGTCACCCTCAAAACGTGAAGTAATCGAAAGATATAAATAACATTTTTAGAACATTATTTGCATCAACATTTTATACACAAGTTGACTAAATATATTCCCTAAAATCCTTATCCCCTCCTGCCACAATCAAATAAGATCTCAAGTTGTGCTTATTACACTATATATTTGACATACATGTACACATACACATACGTATACAACACATACATGTTTATTCAATCATTCTCTCATTCCACACTCAAATAATTCTAAGTTTTTCTCTCCTGCTAATGCCATTCGAAGGAAACAAGAGCATGTTCTAGCCATTTGATCCAATTTCCAAACATAAATTGTTGATCTCAATTCTTTTGTGGAAGTTCTATCGATTTCATACAAAAACTTCGATCTCTAGCCCATCTCGACGTGATATCACCACCATTCTTGGTGTGGTAAGCCATACTAGTTCATATTTCATACTTACACATGATTTTAATCATTCATGCATTTTATTTATTGCATACGATTCATTCAAGCTCTCTTTAATTTATTTCGTGTTCTATTTATTCAATTTCCATTTATACATGACCTCCTATCTCATTGGATGGCTAAAAAATAAGCTCTATATTTATTCGTGTCACATTTCATCATTTAATAGCTTAACGAGACCCCTTTTGAACATATATTGCATATCGAACGTACCATATGTCACTTCTATATTTTTGGACCTTGTTTTATCGACTAGAAAAGGACTTGTTAAATCATTTTTGATCAAGTACCATATCAATTAAATTGCACAACACGTTTAACAATTAAGCAGTAACAATAAGCTCTTCTAATAAGCTCGTATAATATATTTTTAAACGTACAAGTGAATCCCTATCGAACCAGTTTTCAAATCTTTAATATATAGCAAGTGGGCTTTTTAGCCCACTAAGCTTAGAATAAGCAAACCGGATAAGCAATTGGTATAAGTAGTTTGGACATGTTTTTAAGACCCTAAAATAAGCCCAATACCAAGCCCAAACTCCCTTGAAACCCAATGGATCGTAAATTATTATTGGGCCTTGTTTTAATCTCGTAAAAGCCCATTAAGCCAAAAATAAACTTTTTTGTGTAATAAGCAGTTTTTATAAGCTTGTAAAACTTTCAAAAATTTTATTGTATAAGTTTTGTAAATTTTGGACTTGAAATGCAAAATATTTTCCTATTTGGGTTAAAATTGTAACTTTCGGATAAATATGTACTAAACTGTCAAATTAGTAACTTGAGGGTAGAAATGGATTAAACATTAGCCATAAAATGACAAATTGGAATATTTTGGACTAAATATGTATATATTTTCAAACCAAGGACTAACGGTGCAAAAATTCACCGTTAGGGTTAAAATTGTAAATTTCACTATAACTTCAAGGACCAACCAGTAACTTATTTTATATACTTTTCCACCAACGGTTTTATGCATATTCATTCATAACCAATCCTTTTTACAATTCGTAGTAATTATTTAAACAAACGTTACGTTTATATTTGCATAACGTAACTCTTACCGAATACGCATAACTTGTCATCCACCAACTTTTGAAGAAACGATATTTACAGATTCAATAAATATAAAAACATGATATTATTATATCTAATATTATTTTTGAACTTTAAGCATTTTAAGCATATCATCCATTCTCATCACAATCCAATTCGTTATCCGATATTCTTTCACAATCATTATTCACATTGAGTCAATCTTAAACCATCGAAATCTCAGACTTCCCTATTATTCAGGTCGTGTTTTGGAGCCGTTCTCGTGTTACATTTTGACATCACAATACCTTGACTTTTATAGCTAAGGTGAGTCATAGCCCTACTCTTACTCTTTTATATTCATTTTAGGCTACTTGGGGGAGATACGTGCTTAAATTACTTTACTCGTTTATCAAATACATGACTTGCATAGTTATGCAATTACTTAAAACATTTATGATACAATATGCTTTTATACTTTCTGGAAATGATGTGTAGTTTTATTACGATATATGCTATAATGTGTTAAACTATTCATATACACACTATTCATAACAACTGTTTAACCACGTTGGAGAGGTATTGATAGTACTATTTTGGGAAGATGCCCCCACCCTTGTGTCCAAGATGTGTGACCTTGGGTGACAACGTACTATTTTTGAAGATGCCCCCGCCCTTGTGTCCAAGATGCGTGACCTTGGGTGAATATAATACGGAGTAAATATGATACATATACACACAGTCAAGTAGCTCAGTTTGGTGCTATTCATTACATTAAGTGCTTATATATCGTATACACATCTGTCCTACTCATACCTTAGCAGTGGGTTGTAAACACACAGGTTGCAAGTCTTGTATGGGCGGGGCTTGGGACTGAGTGGATTTACAATGCCTTTGCTTTGAAATCTTTATTCAAATGCTTTACAATTAAACTAAAGTCTATGAACTCACCAACCGTTGGTTGACACTTTTTAGCATGTTTATCTCAGGTTATTAAGGCGATAGTGGATGCATGGATCTTAGAGTCATTTGCATACTTTGGAGACTTATACCTTTATCTTTTATCATTCGATACATCTTGAAAACATCTATGTAACCTTATACCTTGGATCTCTTGTTTTAACTCTGATTTAAATCATTCGAATGGTAACATTTCAAAACGTCTCATTTATAAGTCGTTTTTTATACCTTGTTCTATATTATGAAGTAATACCCCCTTGACACTATCGTTCCGCTGTGGTAATCCTAGCTTCTATCGTGGCTAGGAATGGTCGCCCCAGGATAATGGTTCGCTGGACATCCTTATATGGTGACTCAGTGTCCATAACAAAGAAGTCAACTGGGTAATAGAAGTCATCAACTTTTACAATAACATCCTCTAAGATACCTCTAGGAATTTTGGTAGATCGATCGGCTAAGGAAATTATAGTGTCAGTCTTACGAAGAGTTCCTAAATCATACTTATCGACCAAACTTGTAGGAAGGATGTTGATACTAGCACCGAGATCAAGGAGCGCCTTCTTAATGGCAATATTTCCCACCACAACTGAAATCAATGGTGCTCCAGGATCTTTGAATTTGGGAGGAAGAGAGTTAGATAAGACTGCACTGACATGCTCAATCAAGTCAATCTTTTTAGGCAAAGTTGCCGTCAACTTCCTCTTTTGGGTACACAAGTCCTTTAAAAACTTGGCATATGCACGAATTTGCTTGATAGCATCAATAAGGGGAAGATTAATCTTTACTTGCTTGAAAGTCTCCCACATATACTCAGAATGAGGACCTTTTTTATCCAATGTTGCAGATGCCGATTTTTCCAAAGCTGCGGGGTAAGGAGTGGTTGTGCTTGACACACCACCCTTCCCAACTTTAGGTGATTCAGTAGCTTCAGGATTCTGTGTTGTTGGTTTTGGAAAATCTTTTAACAAATCATTTACCAACTCAGAATCAAACTTAACATTATCAGCTTTTTTACCTTTAACAACAATTTCGTCATCAGTAACGAAATCCTCGACATCATGGGAAAAATCATGAAAACTTGGAATTTTGATGTCATTGTTGTAGGTTTTACCATTTCGAAGAGATGTCACCATATTCAACTGCTCAGGACCACCTGGCTTATGCGTCGGATTGAAAGTGGAATAGCTTGGAAGCTTACCCGCTTCTCGTTTGTGCACCTCTTTGGCCAATTGCCCCAGTTGTCTCTCAAGATTTACTACAGATTTAGAGAGGGACTCAAACTTTAGGTTTGCACCTTGATTGGACTTGGCCAACTCGCTTAGGATCAAGTCAAACTTTTGGTCAACATTGGATTGTTGGCCATTGCTTGAACCTTGACCGTGATTTTGGTATTGATGTGGCCTTTGTTGGTAGGAGCTTTGTTGTTGGTAATTGTTAGAGCGATTGTCGTCATCCTTCCAACGGAAGTTAGGATGATTGTGCCATCCCGGATTGTAACTTTCGGAGAATGGGTCGTTTCGTGGACGGTTTCCATAGACTCCATTTACCTCCTCATTCGATGGTGTCCCCCAATTTTGACAATTATTGACCGAATGACTCGGATCACCACACATTGAGCACACGTCATGCGACACATGCGACACATTTGAGGTACTTTTTCCTAGATTTCTCAACAAAAGATCAACTTTCTTACTTAACTCGCTAATTTTAGAATTTGTGCCAGATTGGTTAGACACAAAATTGGCGGAAGATGTGTGGTTGTTGTTTCGATCCACCGAAGCTTAGGTCTTGGAACCCTTACTCAGCTTTTCAAAAAACTGCCATTCTTCCTCTATGGGACGTGAGAAAAACGTACCCGCACTAGTTGCCATCACAAATTGTTGGTTGTGATAATCCAACCCATCATGGAAGATTTTGACAAGCTCCCATTTTGGAACATCGTGGTGAGGGCAAGTTCTTAAGAACTCTTTTAGCCTATTAAAAGCCTCGTGAAACTGCTCACCTGGGATTTGACGAAAGGATTTAATCTTATTCCTAATGGCAGCAGTTTTACTTATAGAGTAAAATTCATCAAGAAACGCGGATTGTATTTCAGACCATGATTTAATACTACCAGGTTCGAGAGATGTGAACCAGGCCTTAGCTTGATCTTTAAGATAAAAAGGAAAAAGGCGAAGTCCTACCCCATCCTTAGTGGTATTACTAACTTCATATGTATCTGCAATGGAGAAAAACTCTCGCAGATGTGCGTATGGCTCCTCATGACCTCTAAACACGGGTAAGAGCGCTATGAGGTTCGGTTGGATCTTGAAGTTGCTCACAGCCCCATTAGCCGCAGCCGGATAGACAATCGGCGAGGGATCCTCGAAGTTCCCTGGTCTGTAGTAGGAATCCACACCCCGTGGTGGGGATTCTGCACTGGCGGCATCGTGGTCACCTGGCATTTCCATGAAAACCTCTTCTAAACCTGCAAAATCAAGGTTAGTAGAAAACTGTCTAACTGGTTTTCTCCTCAACCTTGCACTTCTCTCTACCTCAGGATCGTAACCTAATGGTGATGTACGTCCCGATCTATGCGTGCACATACACTAGCATGTACACTCACAACCAACAAAACAAACAAGAAAACAAAGCAAGAGAAAAATAAAATCTTTTTGTATTTTTTTGATTCTTAAAACTATTAACAAAAACTTAAACCAAAAGCGCACTCACTCCCCAGCAACGGTGCCAAAATTTGACCGATGTCGTTGTATCGATCAAAACTAAACCTGATTACCTTATGCTAGATAGGGAAAGCGGGTATCGTATCCTCGAGGAGTATGTGGTTTTAATTTAAGTTTTAGTGTGATTACTGATCAATAAAAGTTTTGGTTTTAGAAACTAAATAACTAAATACTCCCTCCGTCTCAATTTATTTGTAAGGAGAGAGAAAACACAAAGTTTAATAAAAGTGAGGCCACTTTAATTTTCAACCACTAAAATGGAATATTCCTCCACTAGATTCTCTAGTTTTTACTAAATAAGGAAAGTGGACAATTAATTTGAGACATCTATAAAAGGAAATATGGACAATTAAATTGAGATGGAGGTAGTACTAATTAAACTAAGTTCTATGAAATAAATAATTGATTGATTGGTTTGTTTAAGACTAAATAATAAAATTACTAATTAACTAAAAAGTAAATAAACAAATAAAAATTAAATAAGCAAATAAAAGCGAGAGTTGTAAACAATTGAGTAAAAAGCAATCCCTCCCGGCTCTGGATATAATGGTATGACTAAATTACGGATTATTACTAAAGTTTGTCTTCCAACCACATAGACATAGTTGTATTAATTAAAAGGGACAATTTTGGGCACAAGTTATGTTTACCACACGAATCGTCTTAATTCCTAAACTAGTTGGACTCGGCACAATTTGTTGACTAACAATAACATGTCTTACAATAATCCTATCAATTAATTTTATAATTACTCAAATGACCAATTATGGGTACAAATTATGTTTACCATACGACCGTCTTAACCCCTATACTAATTAGGCTCGGCACGAATCATTGACTCACAATAATATGTCTCACAATAATTCAATCAAATAATTATATTAAAACATTAAAATCAAATAAAGGATATGCATTAAAATCATATGAATTAATGTTTGACAAATAAAATAAAATCCGTAAACATGATCAAACCAAATATATGTTTTACCGGGAGAGATTACAAGAGGTTTTAGCAGTGCATCACGTTAATGCACATCATCTTTGTTCGAAGCTCCATATAAAAAAATGTGTCGGCTATTTCCTTTTCTGTCAATGGTCGAATGGGATAATAAAATAGGGATCTGTGTATGGGACAAATTTTATAAGCAATGTGGCGGCTGAGTTTGTTTTCTTTTCTCTGGTCTCACCGATGGGGTCTCCCTTTCTGTTTGTCGAATGTATATTCAAAAGGGGTCGGACTTTTTGCGAATGATATATATAGGGATAATATCCCCTTTTTTTTTCTTCTTTTCTTCACGTCTAAAATGCCAAGCAACACAACCGGTCCACTAATAATCCCTGATCCATCCATGTGCTTTTCTTTTCTCTTTTCTGTCGTGTAAAGCAGCCCAAAAACAATACCAACTAATAATGTAATAAGTTTGTGGTCCAATTGATTAATAACCATAGCCCATATATCTATTGCAAGTCCAATCCACAAACAGCAGCTTCCATAAAATCAAATCCCGAGCTAACTTCATATTTTCAGGTATTTTATCACCTAAAAATAAAGATCTCTTTTTTCTCTTTCTGTGGCCTTTTGAATCAACAAAAACGGAGCTCGGACGAAAAAGTTATGACCAAAACAATACGACAATGTCCAAATCTCTCTTGTCTTCATTTTAAACTTGTAATATCGCAATTTTAGCTCCTTTGTGTGCAAAGCCTACTATCAAAACACCTAATACATTAAAACTCACAACAAACTAACACTTCAAACAGTACATGTTACTAACAAACACTGAAAATATACAAGTCCAAACACAATATATATATAAGAAATATATGAGGTAGGTATGTAAAATAATTCCCAACACGATCAGCATAGTAAGCCGTGTATTGAGAAAAAAAAGAATAAAAAAATGTTTTACTTCTTTACTTTATCTTTACATATATGTTTGTGAGTCATTCTCCAAACCCTAGCCCCTTTTTGTTTGCTTCATCCAAAACTATACCAAGAGCCTCCTACACTTATTACACAACTATGATATAACAGAATTATGTTTGGTTTCAATAGGTTTAATATTTACTTACTTAGCTAGAAGTTAGACATCATCAGCATCACCATCATCCTGTTTGTTTCAAGCATTGAATATGTAATACTTTATGTTTATGTATTATAAAATGTTTTTACAATTCTTTAATCATAGGGTCTTTTTGATTATGATATTATTACTAATTTGGAATAATATTTTTATCTTTTTTAGAAACAATAATCTTCTTTTATTTGATCATCAAAACATTTTGGTTTTCTTAACTATGTATTAACAATGATTCGTTGTCCGGGGCTCCAGTTATTATAATGTATTCCGTTAGAATAGTCACTAAGGACAAATGCTTGAACATTCGGAGATGTGATTCCCTCGGTGATTTCGTTTATGTTTTTCGTTTTATAATCTTGATTGTCGATGTTTTAGGTTTGGTTTTTTTAGAAAATTTAAGAAAAACTATTTTTAACTAATTAAAAACAACTAATTTAAACTAATTTAAATGGTAAACAACTAATGACGATAAAATTAAGCTAAGAATATGATATTAAAAGATATGCTAGTTGATCGGCCTCAAACAGTCAACTATATTGACCAAGGTAAATGGTCAACAAGGTCAAATAGCTTAAGGACAACTAACCAAGGAGTATAGTGATTCCCCAGGTCGTTATGTCCCAGCGAGATGTGAATTCTGTAATAAAACGAATTTGTGATCGGGTGATGATTGAACGAATAAGGTTTTGATTTGAATTACACTAAGGAAATGTGAAATAAAGCTAGAAAAATGAAAATTTAACTTTGAAAAATCTAAAATAACTTAAAACCTATTTTAAAACTAAAATTAAATTTTTTCACTTTTTATCTAATTATTATTAATTATTTATTATTTAATAATTATTTAAAACTAGTTTAAATTATAATAAATACTAAATGAACTCTAATAAATATAAAACTTTTTCTATAAATATTATTTAAGTACAGGAACCTAGGAAAATTATAAAAATGAAAGTGCTTAATGAAAAAGCAGAAAAATAAGCCAAGTGGCTTAAATAGAAGCTATCACTTTTTTTATGTTTTGATTTTCTTGATTTTTCTTTTACAAAACTATTACACACTGAAAAATAACAAACTTTAATAAAGACAAAAAGTTAAAAACTAGAAAATAAGCAATTCGTGGGCTTATTAGCTTAACAGACAAGCTTTTGGCTTGAAATTAAGAATTTAAGCTTTGAATAAGCTTGAAATAAGCTTCACAGAGGGAACCAAAGATAAAATAAGCTATGACCAATTGAGATGATCTTAGAATAAGATAAAACAAACAAGAAAGTACACTGAATAAGCTACAAATGGAAAATATGTTAGGAATATGAATATTCAGCTGAAGACTCGGTCACCCCGAGTACTTATTAGCTCATCATAGCTCGTAGAATTATCAGTAATATTATTAGTAGCTTAGTTATTATTATTAGTATTGTGGAGTGGGTCGGGTCTTTACCCTCTGTCAGCTCTCTCCACAGCCCACTAGAGGCATATTAAGTAGTATGTATAAATACCCCTTCCCTTGTGTGGGAAGGGTTGGAACTTGACATTATCTCAAGCTAATATACACATTGTTTTTTCTCTCTAGAAGTTCCCATTTTCTCTCTCTAGTTCTTTGTCATTCGATCCAAATCTAAGCCTCATACAAGAGTTTCTTGCATTGTGAATACCCTACAATTGGTATCAAGAGCCATGGTTAGGTCCATGAGAGTTGGTATTCACGGATTTGTTTAGTCTTTGAGGTTTTTGTGTTCGAATTGAAAAGTAACAAAAATTTCATTTTGTGCATTGTTTAGTGATTAGAAGTTGTTATACCTTGTACTTTCTAGCTTAGGAACAGTATAAGAGTGGTATTTGGTGCTTGGATTCACAGATCTAAGAATTGTGTGGTGATTTTGGGGTAATTCGTGGGTGTTTGTTGTAGTGTTCTTCGCAGCGGTTTGTGTGTTTGGGACAAGTTCTTGGACTCGGTTTTTGTCACTTCGAAGATACGGTTTGTCTTATTACTAGTTTAGGCAAAAAGACAAAAAGCATTGAAAGCGACGTGTTTGGGAGTTTGTGTCTACACGGTTTGTCCCTCTAGCGTGTACTCGGTTTATGTCTACACGGTTTGTCCCTGCAGCGTGTACTCGGTTTGTGTCTACTCGATTTGTCCCTCCAGCGTGTACTCGGTTTGTGTCGATGCGGTTTGACTCTGAGGAGTGTATTCGGTTTGTGTCTACTCGGTTTGTCTCTGCAGCGTGTACTCGGTTTGTGTCTACACGGTTTGTCTCTGCAGTGTGAACTCGGTTTGTGTCTACGCGGTTTGTCTTTGCAGCGTGTACTCGATTTGTGTCTGGGTGATTCTAGAAATTCCAGCGAAAGATTCTATTTCTAGGTTAAATCACAAGATCAGTAAAATCCCGTATTCACTATGACAACTAACTCAGACTCCCTCATTTCGGAGGTTCTCAAACTGTACGATGCTATCAAGGATCATGGGAACTATAATTTCACTTCTCTAACAGAAACAAATGATACTGATTCTGCTGGAACTGATGAGTCACACTCGCAGTCACACATGCATGAATGCCTTCAGGTTATGCAGTTGGCTAATGATAAGGAAAGTCAAGTAGCATGCTTCAGATCACTTCTATCACACATTAAGGCTTTGTTTGGTAAATCTGAATACGTGATGGGGTACAAACGGGCTTTCGCTTCACTCTTTGGTCAGGAAATTGGTGATTTCACAGTCATAATGACATTATATCTGGATCAACTAGAACAGGAGCTGGTCAAGGAAGAATATTCTGAAGATAAATCCAGAGCAGCTCTCAATGTGATCAACAATCAACTCCAAGTGTTCATTAACTCTCAATACACTATGGACTATAATTATGACTGCCAAGTGACTAAAGAGTGCTTCGCTAAATATACTGGGTCAGAAGTTGAAATGTACAAAACGACACTGCTACTGCTGGTGAGGGATGTCCATGGGTTCATTGAGGAAAAAGGTGAACAGGGTAGGAATGGAACAAAATCAGACAAGACGGATGATGGTGTCAGCACAGGAAGTGACTTCACAAGATGTGAGAAGGAATCCTACGAACCTGAAAATCACCAAGCACAGACTACTGTGGTACATCTGTCTCATCTTGATAATACTGTTTCTAATGTACTTGTGCATGATAATTCGTCGAGTTCTTTGCCTGCGACTGAGTCTTTTAAATCACCTGATATGATTGAAAAGAGGGTTTACAATAAACTTTTAAAAGGATTTTCAAAACTGGAAAAACATTGTGTTGATCTTGAAATTTCAATGCAACAATTAAAAGAAAAGTTCCAAATTAACCTTCCATCAAAAAATCCGGAATTACCTGACTTTCGGGAATTCTTTATGATAAATGAGTTGAATGATCAGCTAGTGGCCAAGAACGCGACTATTAACATGTTAAGGACCAAACTAAGTGAATTGCAAGAAAAGGTCAATGATGATAAGACCTCACATGACGCAAAAACTGTTGAGTTACAGGCTGAAAATGATCACTTTCAAGCACAAAATCTAAGGAAAAGTTTCTCATTAGCTTCTCGTAGGGATGACTTAAAGAAGTCGGCCAAGAACAGGGTGAATCCTAAGTCTGTCAAACCATCAGTCTTGGAAACACCTTCCCCTTATCCAAGGTATGCTCTCCAAGTTGGTGAGACTAAGAGTTTGCCTAAATCAGTCACTTCACAACCTAGACATAAGGGAACATTAGCTAAGAGTCACTTTTAGGATAAGTCTCACATGACACCAACAAAGGAAGTTAATGTTCATGTCACTGCATTCTCTACTACGACAAACAATCACCATAGGCCTGTAAAACTAATGAAGCACCCTAGGAAGCCTAATAGATCTAGTGCTGAAAACCAAGAAATTTTCTCTAGTAAAAACACTAAGGTGCCTCAGAAACAGAGCATATTTAGAACGTGCCTAAGATGGTTGCCAACTGGTAGAATCTTTATGAAAGTTGGTCGTCAGTGGGTACTTACTGACACGGAAAATGCTTCTAAGAATGTTTGCAAGAAATCACAGAGGCAGGACCCCATAGTCACTAACCAATACATATGCGAACAAAATACTTATGATAGTGCAGGGAGACAGTTTCCGCGTGCAGCTACTCTCACAGAATGCATCAAGAAGAAACTCAAGGTGTGGCTACCAAAGGGGATATCAACTCCCAAAGAGGAGGTTAGGAAAACACACCTGTGATGTAAGGTGACAATGACTTTTGAACAACTCAGTTCAAAACTCGTACTGTTCTTATGAAGAGATTCTCATGTATCCTTTTTCTTGCTGTGTATAGATTCTCTTAATTTATAGGTGCATGTTTATTGTGTATATAGTTATTTGTGATCTTGAATAAGGAGAGGCATGTCTTCTGGATATCGATAACATTTACGACCCTAGAAATGTCATTCAATAATGACACGGGGTTTTAAATGAAGCTCGAACAGAAGTTGTTCCTTATAAGTAAATCATGTCTCTAAGGTTTGCTATTACTTTAGATAGCAACCCGCGTTCCCAGGTGAAGACAGATTGTCACCAAAATGACAACTATTCTTCAAGGTGATGTTCACCTGAGCATGGATTACTTCATATTCATGTTCATTCATATTTCTCACCAAGTGATAAATTGCTGCTCAATCAATCAATGTCTAAATTTCTATACATAAGTTTAGTCATTGATTGAGGGGGAGAGCTATAGCAATTTAAACTTGCCCATGAGCTCTCATAGTGCAATATCTGAATCTATATCATCTGACTGGGCTATCACTAAGTATTTAGGGATTTTGTGTGTTGTGTTTGAAAGCTGTGGATGCCTTTGAGTGTAAGAATTTCTAGTGATAGGATAGTCAGGGACCAAATGTGCCATTTAGCTAAATAAAGAGAGTTAAGAGTTGGTATGTAAACTTGTAACCTATGCGGTTTGTCATGCCAACAAAGACAGGGACCAGAAGTGTCATTATGTTAAAGTGGAATGTTAGGTGAAGATATTTAAGGCTCAAAATTCATCCGGTTTGTCTTAAATCACTCTCTCTCCTCTTAATCAAACCGAACCCACCTCTTTTCTCTATCTAAACCCACGATCGCTAGTTTAATCCACCCATCGAGCTTCCTCCTAGGTAATTAACGATCCTCTCCCATATCATTAGACTATTTCTCGTATCATTACTAGATTCTAAACGTTTCATTTGGTCTTTCTAGGTTGATTCATACGACTCCTCAATCGATCCTAGGTTTGTTTGTTGTTACTTGCTTGTGATTGATGGGATTCTCATCTATGTGTGTAATAATTGTTATCATATGCTTTTATTGGTTCATCTTTCAAGATATGATTTGGATTGTTATGATTTATCGAATGATGATTGACTCCTAAAAGTCAAAATCGTTCATGAGTCTAAGTGTCGTTCGTATGATTATCGATTGGCATGTCTCTAGGGTTGAGTGTATTATTTTTACTAACAAGTTGAGGAATCTGTTCTGATAAGTAGTTAGCTATTGTATGTTTGGATGCGTTAAGTTGATAGATTGGTGGTTCAGTTTAGAATGAGGTTGGTTTAAGACAGGTTTGATTGCCTTAAGCTCTCGTCTTGTTCCTTGTATATATATACAGTCTTCAAGTTATGAGTGCTTAATCTATTTCGTGGGGTCATATTCAACGATGTGGGTTGTCTGTTCTAGGTCGAGTGTTTGCAATGCGTGGTATGTAAACCCTGTATGGATTTATTGATACGTTTGAGAAGTGATTAGGCATATCAAGAGTTGTTTGTGAAATGTCTGATCTGAAATTATTGCTTTCAAAATAATCAAGGGTGTATGTTTAGATGGTATGTTCTTCGATGCGGTTTGTCTGTATGATTATGGAGGCTGCTTGTATGTATGTCCATGTACACGGTTTGTTTGTTTGATCACTAACGCGGTTTGTCTATATGCTCACGAACTCGGTTTGTCTATGTGCTCACGAACTCGGTTTGTCTATGTGCTCACGAACTCGGTTTGTCTATATGCTCACGAACTCGGTTTGTCTATGTGCTCACGAACTCGGTTTGACTATGTGCTCACGAACTCAGTTTGTCTATGTGCTCACGAACTCGGTTTGTTTATGTGCTCACGAACTCGGTTTGTCTAAACGCTCACAAACTTGGTTTGTTTAAATGCTCACGAAGTCGGTTTGTCTAAATGCTCACGAACTCGGTTTGTCTGAATGATCACGAATGCGGTTTGTTTGTGTGGTCATGGATGCTGTTTGTCTACTTAGTTATGTATAGTCATGAATGCGGTTTGTCTACATATTCACGAACTCGATTTGTCTATGTGCTTATAAACTCAGTTTGTCTATATGCTCACATGTATACATTTAAGCTGTGCAATTGATACTTTAGTATGTGCTTAATGTATGATGCCTATTTGGTCTCTCATAATTGAGTGCTACTTGATTTACTGTAGTCTCTTGTAATGTTCACATAGGCTATGTGCTAACCTTGAGGATTGACACCCGTCTAACTTGTATTGGCATACTGTCTTTCTGTGAATGTGTGTGTAGATACAATGACTGATACTGAGATCACCACTTCCTCTGAGCCAAACCCCGAGGTCTCAACACCTGTTCGCACAGATGAACAAATCCTTCCAAAGAACAAATGGATCCCTATTGGAAGGAGCAACTGTTATATCGATGTGACAAGACCTCAACCCAATCCTATTTACAAGATATCTGTTGATATCTTAAAGGAAACTACTTTCTTCAGAGCATTCACAGCATGTGCAACCGTTCCTTCTATATACTTACAGCAGTTCTGGAATACGATTCAACTCAACAAAGACACTGGAAATTACCATTGTCAGTTAGATGAACAATCGTATGAGCTGATCAAAGACACCATCAGAGAGGCTCTTCAGATCTCACCTGTTGTCATTAATAAACCCTTTACTCAACCTCCTACATCCGAGGCTCTCGTCCACTTCATTAATGATCTGGGTTATCCCTCAACCATCCTCAAGGTGTCAACAATAGTCACCAGTGAAATGTATCAACCATGGAGAACACTCGTCACCATCCTCAACCTATGTCTTACTGGGAAGACTTCTGCTTTTGAAAAACCTAGGGCTCCAGTGCTTCAAATTCTATGGGGAATTGTAAAACGTTCCAACATAGATTACGCTGAAAGGATCTGGGAAGAATTCATTCACTCCATTCACACCTTCCTAGAAGACAAAGTAAAACTGGAATCTAATCTGGCCAGCAGGAAGACAGTTAGAAAGATATTAATTCCTAGCATCAGATTCACAAAAATGATAATCCACCACCTCTACTCTCTTCACAAGTTCCATCCTAGAACTAATTCTCCTCTCCATTTGTCCTCTGAAGAATTTGTTCTGGGAAATCTCAAGTGGGCTGCTAAAGGGACTGATCAAGAAGTATTTGGAAGACTTATTCCTGAGCTCCTTATTTCAGATAATATTCGTCAAGCCTCCTATTATAAGGATTATCTGAGCAAAATAAAGGAATATCAAAAGTCTCTCTCTGATAAGGTAAGAAGTGAAGCTGAAACCCCTGAACCAGAAACCCAGAAATCCATCAAACAAACCCAATCTAAATCGAAATCAAAGAAAAGAAAGGATGCACCCACTGAAGTTGAGGGACCAAAGAAAAATAAGAAGATCAAAAGGAAGGCATCAATCAAGAAGTTGAAATCTAAGAAAATCAAGACAAAAGGTCGAATTGATGATGAAGAGATGGTGGTGCCTGAACTAGGTCTAAGAGATGAAGAAGATCCGGTTCTACAACAAGCCTTGGAGCTGAGTGCTAAAGAACATGCTGAATCAACAAGGAGTGCTACGAAAGGAGTGGTCCTTAGAGAACCTGCTGTTGAGAGCAGTAAACCATTACCTGAAGTAGAGGGCAAAGGAAAAGGAGTAGCTACAGTAGTGCAAGCTGCTAAGACTCTTCTTACCATATCCTCTCCGGCATCCAAGACAACAACACAATTTGTACTAAGGAAACGTGATCAGGGATCATCCAGAGTACTTGATCTTTCTGAAGGACCACAAGAAGAATCACCAAGCTTAGAAGTTGCTCAAGATTCCAGTGATACAGAAAGCGATGAACAGTTGTACAAGGAGAAGAAGGTGGAGATGAAGATCACACATCCTGAAACAAAGGATCCACAAGATCAAGGTGAGAGTCAAGATGAGAAAGTTCACAAAGAAGCTGAGTCTGTAAACATCATTAAGGAAACTCATGATCAGATAACTACAACCACTACAGAACCTCCACAAGAAATACAACATGAAGAATTCGTGGTTCTACATACCCTGGGGTTCATGTAAATCTGAAAATAAAGGATGATGAACAGTCTCACCTGAATGAACCAGCAGGGTCTACTGGCACTCTGTCTTCCCTGAAGAACCTTGAAACCGACTTCAACTTTGGTGATCAATTCATCCTGGATAAAGCCAACGACAACACCACTGAGACTGACAAACCACAAGATGATAAGGAAGTTGAATCGATGGTGTCTGTACCAATTGAACAAGACATTTCAGGTATTAGATCTATACCAATTCCAGCTTCCACAACAGCAACCATCATAGTAAATCCTTCACCAGAAGCAACCATAGCTACACCCATTACTCCAGAACCTCCATCTAATTTAGCATCACAACTAACCACCGCCACAAAGCTAATTGATGACATGTCACGGAAGATGAAAAATTATGAGCAGAGATTGCTGAAGGTGGAAAAGCTTAATATTGAACAAAAGGTGGCACAAGCTGTGAACACTCAGGTAGAAGAGGCAGTCAAATGGGCTATGGTAGCTCCTATGAAAACACGATTCAGAGATCTTCCTACAACTGATATGAAATCGGTCCTCTATGACAGAATGTTTGAATGTGGTCAGTATCAAGCCCACGAAGATCATCAAAGGCTATACGAAGCCTTGGAAAGATCGATGAATCGTGATAATCAGGATTACCTCATGGCTGACCTGAAAGAACAACAGAAAAGGAAGAAAAGGAGACAAGATAAACCTAGTACACCTCCTGGCTCTCCACCACATCCTCCTCCACCTCCTCCACCTGATGGTGGATCTGGAGCAGCAAGGATGTCAGGAGCGTCAGAATCCACCCAAGCTCAATCTCATCATCATCCAACTGAATCTTCTGGTGGAAAAGACCAAGCCACTACTTCTTCTGGCCCAAGCACATCTAAGGGAGTTTCAAAGGCAGGATCGCTTGCGTGGACCACAGTTGATGACAAATTTAAGCCCTCGTTCTCGCCAGTTCCTGAGGATTTTTTCATGAATGAGGGATCGGTTGTAGAAGATTTGTCTTCTCAAACTGATGAAGAAGAAGTCTTAGCTAACACAAATATCCCAACAGTTGATCCTAATCAAAAATGGTGGTTGGAATTCTTACGCACAGATACACCTGATGACTCTAACCCCACTAGTAAACGCCTCACCAGGGAAGACAGGGAATCTTGGGTGAAACCTGTACCTGAAGAAGAACGAGAACCAATTCCTGAAACAGATTGGTCTATTCCATCATCAGACACAAGTGTTCCTGAAAACAATTGGGCAACTGCCATTGCATCACAACATAACCCACCTCCAGAGAACTCACTGCTGGCGAAAACTAAAGACATGGGGGCATTTATTGCTTGGTTCTGTAAGAAAAAGGCATCACAAATCTCACTCCCCAAGATTTGGAAGGTCCTGCATATGAAATCGTCAAAGTGTTTCATCCTGATGTGCATCATCTTCAATATCAAATGGAAGAATGTCATAGACTATTTACTGATCAAGTTGATGACCGGATCCTTTCCTACGACGTCAACCGACCTCTTCCCTTTGATGGTCCACCAGGTCAAAAGAACATTCAAGCTGATCTCTTCTTTAACAACGATCTGAATTATCTCCGGTTCGGGAATAATGGTGACCGTCAGGCATTATCCATTACCAAGATGAAGGCGGCTCACTACCCTGACGTTGGGCTAGAACAAATGGTGCCTGATCAGGTATGGTCAGATGAAGAATACAAGTTTGAACTAACTGCATCTTATGGGGTCACACATTGGTGGTTCCACAAGAAACGATTCTACATTGAACGGCACGCAGGAGAGGGTAGTCGTCAGGGTATACGCTCACATCTAAGAATCTTAAGTGTTATCAAAGTTGAAATTCACCCAATGTATGGGTATGAGTATCTTAAAAGGATAGTGCTTCGTCGTGCTGATCAGAAGGAGTATATCATTTCTGAAAGCGACTTCAAATATCTATCTCCGAGTGACTTCGAGGATCTCTTGCTTCTGAATCTTCAAGGGCACCTGAATCATCTTCCACCTCGCGACAAGAAGGCGCTTGCTGCTGCTGTTAATTTATGGATCCGGGGTCTTGTCATCAGGCAAAGGGTGAGTGATTTTCAACTAGGGATAGAGAGCTATCAGGACAAACTCAGTATCACTAAGCCTAATTGGGAACGTAAGGGTCTCGAGTACATTCACGACTTTAAAGTTATCGAATCTCCAAGAGCAGTCAAGTTCACTGACCAGCATGGGACTCCTATGATGATGCAATTCAGTGAGATTCATAAATTCAGCGATGGTACCCTGAGAATGATTGATGAAGCACTGGATTTCAGGATTAAAGACTTCAAGATAAATCCTCACAACCCACAATTGAAGACTCAGTTCTGGACTGATCTGGATGTACAAAGGAGTAAAGAGTTTATGAGAGCCATAGAGCGTAGACTGAAAACAAGAAGGATCTTTCGCAACCTGGAAAGCTTCGTTGGGGGTAGAGTTCGTGAAGGAGATTACAGATTGATGGAAAGAACGACATGAGCTGATTCGCTCCATAAGTGGTCTGTGTAGTGATGTTATTCTTTTGTTGGGCACTTGTAATTTTATGATGTAATTTCCTCTAATCTTGCAATACTCTATGTGTGATCTGTGTATATTGACAAGTAATCCTCTCTCGTTGTTTCAAGGGGAGCATCGTATGCTCCAAAATCAGAATACATTTAAACCTGTCCACATTTTCTCCCAAATTTTTCTAAACGTATTTAAATCAATTGGGATCACAAATCTCAAATGGTTTGAAATTTTTGATCGGGGGAGAGAATGTGATTTAAATATGAAATTCTGATAAAATGTGATGATTTGGAAGTTAATGTATGCTCTCCCGTATGTGCTAAACCATTTTGTAGACCAAGGCACATATTGAGGGGGAGCAAAATGTTTTGGACATAAAAGTAAGCTCTCCCATGTGTGCTAAACTACTTTATATATCGATGCACACATTGAGGGGGAGCAAATGTTTTGTGGAAACAAAAAGGATTTGGCATAACATGAGATCGTGACTCAGACTTAACAAATGAATTGACGAAACATATACTGTCATGAATCGAAAGGACATATCCTGGCCGGGTAATAATTTCAAGCTAGTCTAACTAGTGATGTAAGCGTGTCTCGAAAAGGATGTGTCTGAGTAGAGTGTACCGTTTCGAGAAACTTTCTGTGGACTTGACCAGGCCGGGTAATAATTTCAAGCTAGTCTAACTAGTGATGTAAGCGTGTCTCGAATCGGTAATGTTCACTGAAAGTTGATCAATTCAAAAAGTGCGAGCTCTACCTAACATGTGCAAATTTATAAAACAATCAACCGAGCACATGTTGAGGGGGAGCATTTGAAAAATATAAAACTCTCAAGTGTTTGCAAAAATGTGTTTCAGAATCATGAACACTTGGAGAGATTTTTCAAAGATTTGGTTTGGCAATCGTGGATGAACACCAAAGACCGACCATTTTAATTAATGCATGGAGTTATAAGGATGGTTAGGTTAGGCTCAAGTTCCCACGATCCCGCCAGAGCCGGAGGGATCTACCCAGGGACAATCCACTAGTTAGTGTTGAAGTCCTTAGGTTTGATTAAAAAGGAGAAAAGTGGATAAGGGAAAAGTGCCGACTGAGATGGAGCTAGTACTGGAACAAACCCAACAAGGTGCTAGTTATGAAGTCTCGGTAAGCACTGAAGGGGTTGAAGAATGAAAAAGAATTGTAAAGATAAAGGGTGAAAAGAAAGAAGCCCTCCTTACAACTTAGGCAGAAACCGGGTCAATACATATGCTGTCAGAATCACTTAGTTGATTGCTGGCATTGAAGACAAAGTATCATGGACCCAGTGATACGCTGCACAACCCTCCCTAGCCACTCAAGGTCCCTCAAAGGATTCTTGTTTCAATTGTCACGGAGTTCAATACATTTCTATCGTCTCTCTCACTCCGAGTTAGATGATATTGAAAAGGTGGCAGTTCTCTCCAGCCTCCGCTCACCAAATCATAACGCACTATCGAGTCTAGAGCCACGAGATTCATAATAAGATCTTGTAGGAACACGGATTACTTCTACACTGGTTGTTCATCATTAAGGACACCAGTTGTAAACTTATGAGTCCTACGCAGATCTTTGCAATCTGCCAGAACATTGATGAGAGACTTTACAAATGTAATTCTCAATGATTGAATGGAAATTCCTGCCAGGGTCAACATCAAGCAGCCCTGAAAGCAGGTCACTTCAATAATTCCTCGTGGATTACGCTTAGTGGTTGCGGCGGTTACAACCGGTCTACAGTCGTGGAGTGATCTCCAGCGACTCACCTAATCGTTGATTTACTACGGTAAAATCTTAAAAAGCCCTCTGTGGGTTTTCGATTAGGAACGGTCTTGGTAAGGATTAGAGAGAGTTTTCACACTATGCTGTTGACTATCTTGAAGTCCAAACTTGTAAGTACCGGTCGAATTATTGCTAACTATCGTATGCAGGAATGTCTGGTGCTTGTAGCAGTGGAATGCTGTAGCTGGATGCTGTCGTAGCTGGTTGCAGAAAAGATGCCAATCCATCACCACATGCTCACACCACATCATCATCAAAGAAGTCATGATCAACCTAAAAGACCTTCAACACAGCTTCTGCTAACTCTGATGCTGAAGATCATGACACCATATACTGTGACCATGTCGGCTCTAAGTATATTTCATCACATGGAGACCTACTACTGAAAGATGACTTGGAGACTCAAGTGGGATGATACTCTCAAAGATTACTCAAAGTTCATCCAAGACAAAAGAGAAGTCATCTTAAGATCACAGATGTTTGCACAACAATCCATGATATTGAAGAATCAATGATCACGAGCTATGATGTCAAGAACCAAAGAAGAAGTGCTGAAATTCAAAACATTACTTCTGGGGTGACCTCCCTTAGGGGGAGATTGTTAGGAATATGAATATTCAGCTGAAGACTCGGTCACCCTGAGTACTTATTAGCTCATCATAGCTCGTAGAATTATCAGTAATATTATTAGTAGCTTAGTTATTATTATTAGTATTGTGGAGTGGGTCGGGTCTTTACCCTCTGTCAGCTCTCTCCACAGCCCACTAGGGGCATATTAAGTAGTATGTATAAATACCCCTTCCCTTGTGTGGGAAGGGTTGGAACTTGACATTATCTCAAGCTAATATACACATTGTTTTCTCTCTCTAGAAGTTCCCATTTTCTCTCTCTAGTTCTTTGTCATTCGATCCAAATCTAAGCCTCATACAAGAGTTTCTTGCATTGTGAATACCCTACAAAATAAGAAAATCCAAATCCCACAATGACCAAACAGGCCTGCAAGGTTTTTGTAGGCCAAATTTAGCTAGGGGCAAAGGATCAGAGGTCAAAAGTAAGCTTGGATGTAATAAGCTGGCTTATTGAGGTTCCCAAAAAGCCAAGAATCTCACATTGGGGCCCATTATTAAACTCTGAGTGAGCTTATGAATTTGCTTATGAAAAAGGCTTGGGTATACTGAGGACTCAGTATACTCAGCAAAATGGGACAAACAAAAAGCTGATAGCAGCCCTATTAAATAAGCTGCAAAGTGGAAAATAAGCATTGGACTAAAGAGACAGCTATGAGAGCTTTCCAAAAAGCCAAAAGCCACAGGCTAAGCTTCTCAAATGAAGTGGCTAGGAGCTTAGGAAAATGAGCTTATGGGTACTGACCCCTGGTGCAGGGCAGAACAAGGCAAAAAGGGCAGATTTGCAGAGTGAAATAAGCTATCTAAATAAGCTAATAATGGGAAACTAAGATCAGGCCCTACAAGCTAGTACTACCAACTATTCACAAACCCAAAATCATGTTCTCAACTTAACTAAATAAGTCAGAAGATGCGTGGGTTTTGCAACCTTACAACAGGTTTTACCTCTCGAGGGATCTCAAGAGGCTTACAACCCCACCAGGCAGTGTACCTGACCGATGTAGTATAGTGTAGTGGTAAGTACGGGGGATTGATCGTTCTCCACAGGGAATAGTGTTCGTTAGGTGTGAAAGGCTACTCTAATTAGGTCTAAGGGTTGAGGAAGATTCTTTTTATGTTTTTATAATTTTATGAAAGCAAGTAAAATCTCGGGTTTTGAAGGAGTGGGCGGAATTAGTTGCTAGTCAACTAACCCAAATTACTACAAATGCAAATAAAATAAAATAACAAAAATGAAAAGTGGTGAGAAACTTATGTGTAGAGAAATGTGTTTACTTAGATTTCCTTACTCCCTAACTATCTTTTACCGGTTAATTAGTGTGTATTAGTCGCGTGGATGACGGGTGTATTCCTTAATACCATTCGTGGGGTGGCGTACTTACTTCCCCAAACTCTACAAGCTCCTACTTCACTCCTATGTCGAGCCGGCTAGGAAGCTCCTAACATGGGATCACTAGAATTCGCTTGTGCATTAAATACAACCATAAAAACCTTTAGTACGCGTTTGGTTCATGTTTCTTAAGACGTTCAAGCAAGTTACCGAATAGGAAGTTAGCCAGTTTTCTTAAGCCTAACATAGATAAACAATCATCCAATACAACTAATAACACACTAACAACCAATAATCAATAGCTAGGTTTCATTAGATCTAAGCAAACACAAGATAAAATTAGCCTAACATGTTAAACAAAAGACAAGCATAAGATAGAATCAAACAACACATAGACATATTGAATGATTAATTGATAACTTATCTTTCAATGAAACATGGAAGATCTCAAGGCAAGAAGCCCTGAAAAAGTAGCTAAAATCGTCTTAGGGTTTTATCCCAAAATTCCACACACTAAGCTCTCCTTAATGACAAAAAATTAGAAAACTATATATAGACTTTGACATCTGACGGCGTCACCTTATGCATTGTGACGCCGTCACCTCGCCGCTTTTAGGGTTCCCGGATGACCATCTTGACGCCGTCCCTCTTTAGCTCTACCAAAATCCATTCTGGCTTATCAAGGCTTGACGCCGTCGGATCAAGAACGTGACGCCGTCCCCTTATGATTTAAGCCGTGACGCCCTTGATTTAGTTAAAGCGTGACGCCGTCAGAATTCTCATGCAAACTCACTGGCCCGTCATGAGTAAATTTCACATCCAACTTTTCTTGCCAAGGCATGACGCCGTCCCATGTTAATTGTGATGCCGTCAAGAGTAACTTTTAGCCGATTCTTGAGACTTTGCCGTTTTCTTCACTTTAATGCTCCAAAAACGTCCAAAATGCCTCCTTTTCCAGATTTCTCCTTAAAAGTACCTAAAATGACAAAAGGAACGATTTAGGGCAATATTTGATCAAATAAATACGATTTAAGGCTTAAATGACCCCTTAAAAGCGGTACACTTTTCGCCTCATCAAATACCCTTACACTTGAGATTTGCTTGTCCTCAAGCAAATGCGCTTTTATTCTAATCAAAATACAAGTTAGGGGTCATTTAATGCAAACATAAAAGTAATTACAACAAATAATCGTTCCACTTCAATCATAATAAGCACGGAGATTACATACTAGCACCTCACAAGTAGTGTTTAGATACTCACATCTCTCAAGTGTCATCAAAATAAATCTCATAAATGAAAACGGAAAATATCTCTCACTACCTGTCATAGCAAATAGATTACCATAGGCTTGGGAAAGGATCGAAAACCTCCTCCACTAGGCGTAAGCACCTAAGATAAACTATCAAAGAGGGCTTTTAAATGGGTTATAACGTTAGGTGTAGGGAAAAGGAAAACACGGTTTTGTTGGATAAAGGATATTTTACTGGTGGCGAGTTAAAGATCTTGATCAATTACATGTACTATACAATGTTGCTAAGCCAAGACTAGACTCGATCTTAAGCTAAAAACAAAATAACAAAATAACAAAAGCATAAAAATAAACATAAAATGAAACGGGATGGTAGTCCGTATGTTTTTTTCTATTTTTCTTTTTCTCATTTTTTTTTTTTTTTTTTTTTTTTTTTTTTTTTTTTTTTGCATACACTTTTGCCCTACCATCCAAAATAATACATCATAGGGGCATTGCATCCCCCTTATACTTGAACTTTTACATAACTTTACAAATACTAATCTAATGACTCGAATTAAGATAATCAAAACACTTGGAGTACTTTTAAAATATTTAGCACATATGGGGGTAATAAATGATGTTCTTCCCCATTACTCCATTACACTAGTACTTTACCCATGAGTCCCAATCGTCCCAAAACAATATGTACAAGGATATGACTCGACTTAGCAACCATGTAATCAATTAGATAATTAACTTGGGTTTAAACAAATGTTGTAACAATAATGCACTAAAAATGAGTGCATACAAGGTAGGCTAAGGCGATTTGGGTGTACATTTTAGTGGGGTGTAACAAATTCTTCCTTTAAGTAAGATGCTTAAAGGTCGAAACGAAAAGATAGGCTCTGAGGGGTGTACTAGGGGTATCGTGTACTAAAAATGAGTACAACGCAAAGGGTATGGGAGAATTACTTGACCAATGTAGCCAAAGTAATTATAACAAAAACACAGGTGTAAAACAATGGGTTAATCCTAATGCCTCTTATCATGTAGTAAATCTAACTACACGAATGTAGTCTCACTTGTGGCCTCGGAATGGTCCTAACGCAAGTTCTAGAATCTAAGTGCTACCGGTACACACATCATAGCATAAATGCTTTTCCTACCAATTCTAGGGGCGAACCTCACATATTTGGGGGTGGAAAATTTTTTAGTGGTACGGTTTTTGTGCATACACTTTTGCCCTACCATCCAAAATAATACATCATAGGGGCATTGCATCCCCCTTACACTTGAACTTTTACATAACTTTACAAATACTAATCTAATGACTCGAATTAAGATAATCAAAACACTTGGAGTACTTTTAAAATATTTAGCACATATGGGGGTAATAAATGATGTTCTTCCCCATTACTCCTTTACACTAGTACTTTACCCATGAGTCCCAATCGTCCCAAAACAATATGTACAAGGATATGACTCGACTTAGCAACCATGTAATCAATTAGATAATTAACTTGGGTTTAAACAAATGTTGTAACAATAATGCACTAAAAATGAGTGCATACAAGGTAGGCTAAGGCGATTTGGGTGTACATTTTAGTGGGGTGTAACAAATTCTTCCTTTAAGTAAGATGCTTAAAGGTCGAAACGAAAAGATAGGCTCTGAGGGGTGTACTAGGGGTATCGTGTACTAAAAATGAGTACAACGCAAAGGGTATGGGAGAATTACTTGACCAATGTAGCCAAAGTAATTATAACAAAAACACAGGTGTAAAACAATGGGTTAATCCTAATGCCTCTTATCATGTAGTAAATCTAACTACACGAATGTAGTCTCACTTGTGGCCTCGGAATGGTCCTAACGCAAGTTCTAGAATCTAAGTGCTACCGGTACACACATCATAGCATAAATGCTTTTCCTACCAATTCTAGGGGCGAACCTCACATATTTGGGGGTGGAAAATTTTTTAGTGGTACGGTTTTTGTGCTAGTCATATAACTCCTATCCGTGAGACGCTCATTAAGATCAAAGTTTCACTCCTATATGTTGTAAAAAATTTTAAATTTGGCACTAAAATTACCTTAACAAGTATTTCTCTCAGTTTTATTACACATCTACTATTAAACAAACAAAAATCAAGCGTAATAGCATTCTCTAATCGTACTTTTACCCTCCCCTTACACTTAAGATGAACATTGTCCCCAATGTTCAAATAACAAGATGTAAAAGCATAAAGTAAAAGAATGAAATCAAATACTCCCCTGATTCGCTCGTTGGATAATGAAATTACACGGTTAAATCTTCCTCCAAAGAGAATGTTGAAGCTCCATGACTAATGCATCGCCATAAGCTTGATTCAAAACATTTCCTTGTCTAAAATAACCTGTTGAACCTGAGAAAACAAACACGAAAACCTGCATAACATCGGCGGGATAAAATCTATATATAAGGATATAATGCTTGTGGAATGATAACTTTGCAGATTCCTGGAGATTATAAGTTGGAGATTTTAATAAAAACTTTTTATGAAAACAAAGTTTTCAAAAATTTCTGGAAATTAAATCTGACGCCGTCAGGTTATAACCCCTGACGCCGTCAGAAATGACCTGACAAAAAATTCTCATTTTAAGTTTCCGGAAAATTTCTAGAAAAACCTTTACCTTACTTCCTGGAAATCCTGCAAAACATCATTATGACTCGATACAAGCATTTGACTCAAACAAATACGAATATGTATGTTAATTTATTATTATTACGATTCATGTTCATTTGTGTTCTAATAAACCAATTTAGATTTCCCTTACACTTATCTTTTGTAAAATACCTTTATATGTAGTTAAGACGAAGTTAAAAACAAAATAAAGCATTTTCACAAATTAGTTTTGAACATGAATCAATAATAATAAAAATTAAACACACATACGGAAACAAATAAAATCAAACAAACAAATAAATAAACACACAAAGCAAATAAAGCTTGGGTTGCCTCCCAAGAAGCGCTTGTTTTTGTTCGAGTCACGAGCCTGACTCTACCCTTATTTAACGGAAATAGGGGAGGTTTTCCCTACACTTAGGATTAAGTGTGGGTGAAAGTAGCGATACACACCCTTAGGGTGGAAATATGCCACGTGAGGAAAGAGTGACGGGTGAATTATATGCTCAAAGATGCGGGATCCTAACATCATAACCTTACCTAATTCAATTGGGTCAATGGGTGAATTGAAGTTTTCTCGTAAAAAGGGATCATCTTCTATCAACTTCGAGAGACTCCTAGTTTGGAATCCATCTTGACCTAATAAACCCGGTTTAAACCCATAATGTTTCTTGTGATCAATCATAAATGGTGGATGTAAGTATGTAAGGTCATGGTTCACTCCTATGTTAGCTTCCTCTCTACAAGGCCTAGAGTCTACTACCTTAATCTTAACATTACCCGGACTACATGGTTTGATGGGTGGATCGGGACCTAATTCAATTCCTAAGTTCACATCTAAGGATGGAAGATTAGGTAACGGTTTTGGTTTAGGCTCCGGTTCATCAAAACTAGGAACTTCCATAGAACTAAAAGAAAGGTTATGACTACAAGTATTCAAACCTATTTCTTCTAGTTTTGTTTCTTCCAAAGGTTCTACTTCAATTGGGGTTCCTATAGTCCCTTCTACTTCTTCCGGGTAAGTCACGGGCGGTGTGTATGCCTCGAATGATGGTAGGACTTGTGGGGTACTTTGTAGGTTTGTGTTACTTACCTCATCATGTGTTTTAGTAGAATCTAACCCAAACATGTTCCTAAGTATCTCAAATCCTTCTCTAGCCATTTCAAGTTCTAAGTCCGATTCATAAGAATCTTCCCCGATAACATGATTACTATGTTCAATTTGCCTAAAGGATTCATCATGTGTTCCTTGAGATTCAAAGTCATTGATCATAAAACCTAGGTCTTTTTGCTCAATATGCTCATGTTCGGCTAAATCCTCCTCAATTGTTTCCTCAAGTTGTGATGTATACGAACCCATTAATTCATTAAACTTATGGTTCACGGTTAGGAGGCTTTCCTCAAAATTTTTCCAAAGGGTCTTATTAAAAGGAGTTGAACCTAACAATGATTGTTTAATAGAAGCCACACATGCACATAATTCATCAAACCTATCAAACTTTATACCCATCTCCTCTTGTATATATCTAAGATCACTTAAAAATTCATTGGAACAACAGGAAGCAAATCTATCCGTGTAAAGTAATTGTTCCTCTATTGTTAATGATCTAAATGGAATTTCATCCGCCATGGTGACAAATGAAAATGGTTTTACAAACAAAGGGCACAAAGAAAAAGATAGACTAAAGAAATCTAATAAAAAGAAAAATAAAAATCTCACTAGAAAGGAATCTAGTGAGTAGACCTAATAAAATAAAAATTCAACCTAAACAATAACTATTCCCCGGCAACGGCGCCAAAAACTTGATGCGTGGGTTTTGCAACCTTACAACAGGTTTTACCTCTCGAGGGATCTCAAGAGGCTTACAACCCCACCAGGCAGTGTACCTGACCGATGTAGTATAGTGTAGTGGTAAGTACGGGGGATTGATCGTTCTCCACAGGGAATAGTGTTCGTTAGGTGTGAAAGGCTACTCTAATTAGGTCTAAGGGTTGAGGAAGATTCTTTTTATGTTTTTATAATTTTATGAAAGCAAGTAAAATCTCGGGTTTTGAAGGAGTGGGCGGAATTAGTTGCTAGTCAACTAACCCAAATTACTACAAATGCAAATAAAATAAAATAACAAAAATGAAAAGTGGTGAGAAACTTATGTGTAGAGAAATGTGTTTACTTAGATTTCCTTACTCCCTAACTATCTTTTACCGGTTAATTAGTGTGTATTAGTCGCGTGGATGACGGGTGTATTCCTTAATACCATTCGTGGGGTGGCGTACTTACTTCCCCAAACTCTACAAGCTCCTACTTCACTCCTATGTCGAGCCGGCTAGGAAGCTCCTAACATGGGATCACTAGAATTCGCTTGTGCATTAAATACAACCATAAAAACCTTTAGTACGCGTTTGGTTCATGTTTCTTAAGACGTTCAAGCAAGTTACCGAATAGGAAGTTAGCCAGTTTTCTTAAGCCTAACATAGATAAACAATCATCCAATACAACTAATAACACACTAACAACCAATAATCAATAGCTAGGTTTCATTAGATCTAAGCAAACACAAGATAAAATTAGCCTAACATGTTAAACAAAAGACAAGCATAAGATAGAATCAAACAACACATAGACATATTGAATGATTAATTGATAACTTATCTTTCAATGAAACATGGAAGATCTCAAGGCAAGAAGCCCTGAAAAAGTAGCTAAAATCGTCTTAGGGTTTTATCCCAAAATTCCACACACTAAGCTCTCCTTAATGACAAAAAATTAGAAAACTATATATAGACTTTGACATCTGACGGCGTCACCTTATGCATTGTGACGCCGTCACCTCGTCGCTTTTAGGGTTCCCGGATGACCATCTTGACGCCGTCCCTCTTTAGCTCTACCAAAATCCATTCTGGCTTATCAAGGCTTGACGCCGTCGGATCAAGAACGTGACGCCGTCCCTTATGATTTAAGCCGTGACGCCCTTGATTTAGTTAAAGCGTGACGCCGTCAGAATTCTCATGCAAACTCACTGGCCCGTCATGAGTAAATTTCACATCCAACTTTTCTTGCCAAGGCATGACGCCGTCCCATGTTAATTGTGACGCCGTCAAGAGTAACTTTTAGCCGATTCTTGAGACTTTGCCGTTTTCTTCACTTTAATGCTCCAAAAACGTCCAAAATGCCTCCTTTTCCAGATTTCTCCTTAAAAGTACCTAAAATGACAAAAGGAACGATTTAGGGCAATATTTGATCAAATAAATACGATTTAAGGCTTAAATGACCCCTTAAAAGCGGTACACTTTTCGCCTCATCACAACTTAACTAAATAAGTCAGAAAATAGCCTAGATCAGCAGACAAAACTGGTCTGCATAATCAGATTCTGAGACATTTTGACTTTTTCAAATGCAAACTAAATTGACTAAATTGAGTTTAGATTAATCCTAGATGACTAATTATGTTATACTAAGCTATAATATGATGAAATTAAGCTAGTTCACCTACTTTTGCAACTATATGAGAAATTATTTAAGCTAAAATTCCAACAGTTAAGCAGAAATGGAATTTAAAGGAGGTTTTGACTTTTTAACTTATAACCTATGGTTTTGACTGTTATTAATCCTATATGACAAGAATGAACTAATATTTTAAACTAAGACAACCTCAAACACCAAGCATTCTACTGATCCAAACACCCCTGATCAGAACTGATTTTGCAATTTACACTAAAGCATACTAATTTAAATCCTAATTCACTCTAAACTATCATTATCTAAGTTATAAATAAACTAAAAAGCATAAATAAATGACACATAAGCACTAATATAAGCTATGCTAAATAAGCAATGTGGCATGAAAATGAACATAGAAACTTACAACTGATGCAGAGTGAAAATGAATGAACTCATAAACAACTCACAACCCAGGCTTATCCAACTAAGGCAAAAATAACCAAAATCAGCTTATCAACCCATCTTATCAACCCAACAGCTTATTAGACCCCAGAGTTGACTGAAGTTGACTTTTTTTGGGAAATTGAGCTTAACAGTGAATTAAGACAAATGAACTAATTCTAAAACTAAAATAAGCTTATACAAGCTTATTTGAACAGGAATGAAGCATGAAAGGTTTGCACAACAATAATTTTAAAACACACTGATTATGGAATTAATATTAAACTGACATTACAATGAAAATAGAACAAGTTTCATGAAATTAAAGTTAAACTGCAATAAAGGTTACACTTGACTGAAATTAAATTGACAATAAAAACTTAACTAAATTCTACACTATGAATTTTGTGGTCTAAGACAGTAACAGTTGTATCTCATGGCTTCTTTCTCTTTAAATAACATCCCAAATGCTTCCTTGTCGACTTCTCATTATTTCCCATCCATTGGATTATTCAGAATCAATCCAATTCGTTGGAATCACCTTTTGGCGCCAAAAGTCTTGATAGTGGATTAGAGCAGGTTTAGAGCAATTAAAGAATTTTGGTTGATTATGGAGGTGGAGGGGACAAATTGTGAAGTGGGTAGTGAGCTGGGGGTGAGGTGGAAGGGATTGTAGCAGCTGGCAAGGTGAGGTGGAAGAAGAAGCAGTATGGCGGTTTTTTTTGCTTGTTTGACTTTCTTGATCACTGTACATATTTGACTTTTTCTTATTTAAGCTGCCTTTGATTTTTCTTGGGTCATCATGGGTTATTTTGGATTTTGGGGAATAGAAATGGGTTAAGGGATTTAGAAAAATGAAATTTTAAATTGCTTAAATTTCAGGGACCAAAATTGCCATTTTCTGAAAGTTCAGGGACCTTTTATGTTATTTTTAAAAGTTGAACGACCAAAACTGCCATTTCTTTAAACCTTTCATCCAAGGACCAATATTGTAAAAGTTAAATAGTTTAGGGACCTTGAATGATATTTTCCACATTTTTAACACCAGGGACTATTTTTGCCAATTTCTGAAAGTTAAAGGACTGAAATTGACAATTATGCAAACTATGTTCGTTTTTCAACTGTTTTTAATCCTTTTGCACATGAAACACATAAAAACACAATCAAATGATATTTTTTGTATTTTGAAGCATATTTGCATGTTTTTAAATGTTTTTGTAGTCTAAATGTGACAGAAATGATGAGTATTTAGACACTCATCAATCCCCCACACTAAACTATTGCTAGTCCCTAGCAATCTTTTATGAAAATTTAATGGATTTTTCTCTTTACCAGATAGCCATTACTTCTGGAGTAGCCAATGTTTTAGTATGTGATACTTTGGTACAATGATAACCAAATGATTTTGAGCATATCATCAGCTGTCAACGGATTTGATTTGTCTTTACCAGAATCCGTTTGCTTCTGGACTAGCCAACTCTTAGATAAAATATAGTTATTATCTTTGGTGAGCTGATTACCAATTATGGTTTTTTCACTTGCCTTAACCACAAGCCATAACCTTGCGGGCTCGCCAACTCTTCACTTATAAAGATATGGTGAGTCGAATACCATACAATTTTTGGCAAATTGTCAGCCATAAACGGATTTGATATATCTTTACCAAGAGCCGTTTGCTCTCGGATTAGCCAATCCTTATGTGGGTTAGACATGGCGGACTGATAACCATTTATTGCGTTCTAAGTGAGAAAAAAAACTTAAAAATTTTTTTTTTGGCCAAAATGGGGGTACTAGATGGTAAATATGATCAAATTCGCTAGAATTCCCCCCCACACTTAGAACTGAATATTGCCCTCAATATTCAAAGTACCAGTTGTTACACCAACACTTAGAACGTGAAAAGGTAATACTAATAGCCATTATTTTATATATACACATTTTTTTTTAACTTGAAATTTACATATATACAACATGTGGGGCATCTCCCCCACACTTGGGTGTTAGAAAAGAGAAAGAAGTCAGAGACATGGGTGAAAACCCATGTTGTGGTAATGTTTTTGTTCACCGAGTCACTTAGCTTGAATCGACCCCGCATTCATTGGTTCTTGGGGAAGCACGTGGAAGCGACAATCTCGATCGGACTTTCATTCAAGATGTTTGGATAAATATTGAAGTACGAGAAAGTTCCACACCGATGAGATATACACAGACCCGGCTCACAAATGATAAATGAAAATGCCGGGGTCAAAGATAGTGTCTTCATTCCTGAAGGAGTGAAGAACAGGAGAAGTCACCGTGTAGGTGAAGAAAAGAAAGAAAGTCATGATAAAAATCATGACTAACTCATCATCATCAGAAGGAGAATTCATGATTTCTAGATCATGAATCTCATCATTTAAGCTCATTTGATCAAGACATATTCTGGGTGGGAGGGATGGGATTTTGATATCAATCAAATTCTCAGTGTTGAGAACATCTCCCTCCGGAACACAAAGATCATATTTGTCTAGATCAAAGTGAAAGTTATCATACTCTGGTGGAGATATGATATGAGTGAGCTCAAAGGAGAACTCCTCGTAAAGAGAATCATTTACGTGATGTAAATCTGTGAACCCTTGTTCTATTATGGAATCATCACCTACCTCGTTCTGAATATCAAAGAGTGGATTATCAGAAATTAAAGTGAATTCAGATTCGAATTCAAACAGAGGATTGGTGAAAGACGTTTTGAATGCTTCAGGAACAAGATGATCTATATTCTCTTTTGGACTGACGAGCTCAGAAGGTAGTTCCTCCACATGACTGATGTTTCCACAAGATAAAGAATTTTCATCAGTATGTGAATCACTAAGCTCGGGGTTGGGATAAGAATTGAGTGATGGATCATGATATAAGAGACTTTCGATTTCTTCCAGATTGGATTCGAAATCAAAGAGATCATCATCACTTCCTGATGGAAGTGGATCAATGTGAGTAAGTTCATCAGTAAACTCCTCAAGAAGAGGGTCAACATCAGAATGGGGCAGTGATGCCTCAACATACTCAACTTCTCCATAAGATGTATATTCATCATTAGAATCGGAGAAAGTCTCAAAATGATCTTTTGTGGAAAGTTTTGTTTGAATGAGATATTTATGTATGAATGTGTTTAGCATGCGGAATCTACTACAACACACTTAAAAGAACACAAGGTGGTGAGTTTATGTAAAGGTGAGTATGCAATGAACAAGGAAGACAACTTTGGTTAACACAAAATGATTCAATATTATTGATGAAATAATACGGATGATCTAAATATCAACTGGATTACAAAGTAATCTTGAATCTAAGATTGTAAAAGGATTTGTGAATTTAGTAACTAAGTTACTTGAAAGATGGTTCGGTTTTGGTTAATAGTTGAAGAGTTGCATGCATGAAGTGTGACTAAGGTATCCTTTTATAAGATAAGGACACCTTATTACAAGTTGTCAAGTGGTTGAATATAATACTATACTTTCACTATATTAGCGCCTACAATTAAATACAACTACCAATGTACAACTCTGCAATATTCTTCTGTACATCACAGAAGACTAAACTACTTCTACATAACGTATAACAATGTACAAAGACTAATAATTCAACTAAATATCTATTACAAAATATCTAATCAACTTGACATAAGCTTGGCAGGCTCTTCATCAACTAGCAGTACCTTCTACCCAGAAGGTACTGTTAGTACATCTTCATACTCTTCAAAATCAACTAGCAGGCTCTTTGACATCTTTGGCAGGCTCTTTGACTTGAACATTTTATTCCCAACAATCCTCCCCTAAACTTGTTATTTCCATTAAAATACACAAGTTTCTGATGAATAAAATACATACCTTGAGGATTTGAGGGAACTCTTCCAAAAACCTTCACTCTCTGTTCTTCCTTTTTCTTTCACATTGCTCAAATATGCTCCTCAGCAAACTTTGAACAATTTCTGATTTCTCTTCATCCTTGTCACATCTTAATCTCTTGGAGATCATATTTTTAAGCACTTCATAACTAAGTGGATACTCTTTCTCAGCCAACATGAAGAGTTCAATCCCACTTGATGTGTAAAGATGATGAATACTGCTAAGGCTTAGAAATTCCCATGTTGTTGAAGGATCATAATAGGGAAATTTCCAATGAACATCTTTGGGGTCAGGATCAAACATCCTATTGAATTCTACCCATAGTTCTTGTTCCTTAACATCAGTACTAGAAGTTGTGTCTAGCCTAATCTGCACTAGATTCTACAATTCTTCCAAGTCTGCTCTGTCACTTGCTCTAACTAGATTTTCAAAATTCTTAAAGATAGCAAACTGACCCCCAACCCTTATTATTTTCCATGACTTTCCTAATCTATCATGGTTGATCTCCCAATCAATAATAGGGCGTCTACAGCTAATTGGATTAGCATGTATGATAGTTGGCAAAGTAATTAACATCTTACTTACTTGCTCTGTGTCCAATTTTGCTACTTCTTTCTTCTGAGCATCTTTCTTCTTCATAGAGGGCTTTGCATCAGATGGAACTTTGTAGTAAAGACTTTTGTAGGCTTGCAGATACAAGTAGTAGATTTCATCATTAGATTTCTTCTTCAGTTGATAATCAGTCCAATTTTCTTGACCTTTTAGAAATCTCTTCATGAAAGTCACTTGATCTTTCCATGATTTGCCCACCTTAAAACCTCTTTTCTCACTTTCTTTCATCTTTTCAAAAATGTCAGCCAGAGCTGCTTCTTTATACTTCTTGTTGATAAAAGATTCAAGTGCTGCTGTCTTCTCATCAGAATTGAGATTCTTGTCATTTACTATCATTGAAGCTTGGCCTTTCACAATCGGATCATTAGCAATAATCCATTGCATTTGTGCATCAAAGGTTTCTTGAGCAATTTGAGTATCAAGAAGAGACTGAGCATCTTTTTGCTCTTTCATCTCTGTTAGCAGTCTTGAAGCTTCAAGTGCTTTCAGTTCTTCTTCATGAATTCTTTTGGCCTCTTCTTCATCTCTAGCTATCTGTGCTTGCTCCGATTTCTTTAACTTTTTGGGCTTTGGCTCATCTTCAACCATAATGCTTTTGCCCTTATCCTTTGGAGTTGGTTCTTGGGATGGAGCAGTGGATTGCTCATCAGCAATAAATAACCTCCCTTGAACAATCAAATCTCCTTGAGGCCTTAAGTCCCTCTTTCTTTTGTACACTTTCTCAGCAGACCCTTTGTACTCCATTGCTAATAGCCTCTCTATCCTAGCAGGCTCTTGTTCTAGCCTAGCAGGCTCTTGGCCTTCACCAGCAGGCTCTTCATCATAAACTTGAGTTCCTTCATGGAATTCAAATTGAGCCTCCTCCTCATCTTCAGAACTATCCTTCCTCCCCTTTTTGGAAGAGTGGCCTATCCTATCAGCATCTGATTTTGAAGAACTAGATAAAACAACCTTTGCAGATCTTTTACCCTTTAGCTTCTTCACTTCACCCTCCAATTTCTTTACCCTCTTGACTAATTTGATGTTGATCTCAGAAAACTTCTTGCTTTGACTTTTAAGAGCAGCTTCTATGAACTTCACCTTGTCTTTTAGTTCTTGCATTGTCTGAGGTGATTGGGTTTGTGATACATGATGTGATGATGTTGGTGGTGTTGCTGATGGTACTGGAGATGGTATTGGTGATGTTTGATGTGTTGGTGAGATGTAACCATGTGAAGAACTAGATGATGGTGATTCAGCTGATGGTGTTGGTTCTTCTTGATGTTGTGGTAACATTTCATCAAATAGTGGTATTTCCTCCCCTCTGAAACCAATTCTCATATTTGAAAATACTTTGTGAGAAAGTTTTGGTGTTTCATAAAGAGTGTGTGGGGGAAGCAACAAATGTTTTGATTTTGCAATGATGGATGAAATAAATCTTGGATACATCAAAAACTTTGTTTCACTATTCACATTTTTAGTCAATCCTTCAAAAATATGTTTGGAAAAATTGTATTTTCTGTTTGTAGCCAAGCAGATGAGAGCAGAAGCCATGTTTCCACTGAATTTCTCCCAAGAGGTTTTCTTCTAGCTCAAACAATGAAGGATTGTGTGAATCAAAAATCTCCATTGTGGAGTAAGATGCTTCTTTAGAAAAGTGAGTTTTGTAGAATTAGCATGATACCCCATTCTTTGTAAATTTTCAAAAATTTCAGTATCTGGCAACTGACTAATACCATCAGAATCATCCAAATGAAGATGTCTTCTTATGGATGACTCAGTAAGAGTCAAAAGTTTGCCATCCACTTTGGCCTTAATCCTTTGTTCCCCATTTTCAGAAGTTTTAATTTTAGCAGTTTGCCAAAATTGTAAAATTTGAGATTCATAAATAGTGGGATTGACTAGTAAAGCAAACCTGATATAGGAGTTATTTAAAAAGTCCACTACTTGATGAAATGAGGCATTATCCTCTGACTTCTCCAAAAATGCTAATTGAGTGTGACGTTGGACAAAGTTTAGAACAACTGTGGAATCCATAATGAAAATTTTGAATATGTTGGTGGGATTTGTTGGTGGTACTGGTAGAAGATGAAAGGTGTATGTGAATTATGATAAGGACTGATGAAAGAAGATATGAATGAATTACTTTTAACCGACAATAAGAAAGATTATTAAAAGTAAATGTAAAGGCGGTTAAAAAGATTTTTTATATGTGAAATATAATATAATATAATCATCAGTAATTTACATAACTACCCCAACGGCTAATTTAACTACCAGGCCCAACGGTTAAAAATTTTTCTGACAGGCTCAACGGCTATCTAGCAGTACCATTTTACTCTAGCAGTACCAATTTTGAACTAGCAGTACCTTAGAAAGTTTTGTAAAAATCCCTTATAGTTTTTAGCAAACTACCAGCTATCAACGGATTTGAGTTGTCTTTACCAAAAGCCGTTTGCTTAAGGACTAGCTAACTATTTACAATTAAGTATGGTTAGTTAACAACCATATAGTTTTTGGTAAACTATCAACCATCAACGGATTTGATTTGTCTTTACCAAAAGCCGTTTGCTTATGGACTAGCCAGCTCTTAAGTTTGTAAAAACTTGGTGAACTGAATACCAAAAGCCATATTGGCCTATCACTAGTACAAAAACGACATATGGTCACACATGGTCGATTTGGAATAGCCACACATTTAAATATTTGTGTGGCTGAAGGTAGGTAAATTGACAGCATTTACGAATTAGTCACACATGAGCATTTCGAATGTGTGACCATAAGAACTCTATTGCCACACAATCGACCCTTATGTGACTAAACGTAACTGGTGATTTTGTTCCAGATCATTTAGTCACATATGCATTTGGAACGTGTGACAAATACAAGTAACCTTGATGCCATATATGGTCACACTAAACTTATAGTCACATTTGCTTCTAATAGTATGACCAAATGCCATATACGGTCACACAAAACAGTTTGTCACACATTATTTAAGTGTAGCCAAAATCTAGTACATATAGTCACACTAAACAGTTTGTCACACATTATTTAAGTGTAGCCAAAACATGATTTGTGTGACTAAATGTTAACAAAGGCCACACAAAAACCAAATTAATGTGGCAAGTGGATGATCAATAATCACACAAAATACACATTCCTTCACTTTAAATAGCATATGGTCACACTTATTAACACTTTTGGTCACTTGATGGTTAGTTGTATGTGACTAAATACACACCCAAAAACATGCTTTGTGTGACTAAATGTTAGTAGAGGCCACACAAAAACCAAATTCATGTGGCAAGTGGATGATAAATAGTCACACAAAATACACATTCCTTCACTTTAAATAGCATATGGTCACACTTTTTAACACTTTTGGTCACTTGATGGTTAGTTGTATGTGACTAAATACACTCCCAAAAACATGCTTTGTGTGACTAAATGTTACCAAAGGCCACACAAAAACCAAATTCATGTGGCAAGTGGATGATCAATAGTCACACAAACTACACATTCCTTCACTTTAAACAGCATATGGTCACACTTATTAACACTTTTGGTCACTTGATGGTTAGTTGTATGTGACTAAATACACTCCTAAAAACATGCTTTGTGTGACTAAATGTTAGTAAAGGCCACACAAAAACCAAATTCATGTGGCAACTGGATGATCAATAGTCACACAAAATACACATTCCTTCACTTTAAATAGCATATGGTCACACTTATTAACACTTTTGGTCACTTGATGGTTAGTTATATGTGACTAAATACACTCCCAAAAACATGCTTTGTGTGACTAAATGTTACCAAAGGCCACACAAAAACCAAATTCATGTGGCAAGTGGATGATCAATAGTCACACAAACTACACATTCCTTCACTTTAAACAGCATATGGTCACACTTATTAACACTTTTGGTCACTTGATGGTTAGTTGTATGTGACTAAATACACTCCCAAAAACATGCTTTGTGTGACTAAATGTTAGTAAAGGCCACACAAAAACCAAATTCATGTGGAATTTGGATGATCAATAGTCACACAAAATACACATTCTTTCACTTTAAACAGCATATGGTCACACTTATTAACACTTTTGGCCACTTTAATGTTAGTTTTATGTGACTAAATACACTCCCAAAAACATGCTTTGTGTGACTAAATGTTACCAAAGGCCACAGAAAAACCAAATTCATGTGGCAATTGGATGATCAATAGTCACACGGAATACACATTCCTTCACTTTAAATAGCATATGGTCACACTTATTAACACTTTTGGTCACTTGATGGTTAGTTGTATGTGACTAAATACACTCCTAAAAACATGCTTTGTGTGACTAAATGTTACCAAAGGCCACACAAAAACCAAATTCATGTGGCAAGTGGATGATCAATAGTCACACAAAATACATATTCATTAACTTTAAACATCATATGGTCACACTTATTAACAATTTTGGTCACTTTCTGGCTAGTTATATGAGAGTAAATACATTCCCAAAACCATGGTTTGTGTGACTAAATGTTACCAAAGGCCACACAAAAACCTAATTCATGTGGCAATTGGATGATCAATAGTTATAAAAAATACACATTCCTTGACTTTAAACAGCATATATGGTCACAGTTACTAACAATTTTGGTCACTTTATGGTTAGTTGTGTGTGACTAAATACCCAAAAGAAACATGCTTTAATTTGTGTGACTAAATGTTACAAAACGCCACACAAATATCAATTTCATGTTGCAATTGGATGAACAATAGTCACACAAAATACGCATAAATAACAGCTCAAACATTTTTTGTTTGCTTAATTAAGGTAAATTTATTAAGAAAGTGAGCCATAAAGGCAATGTTACATGAAACAACAACCAAACAAAACTATACAGCCATAACATAACACAAACACCTAAATACATTGGACAATTCCCAAGCTCTTATTACATAACATGGTTCACTTGGATTTTCATATAACAACACCTCCACAGTCGGTTCGATAGTAGTCAGTTCGTGATTCGTTACCCAAGTCACATCGATCCACACATGGCAATATGTTATCATTGTGCTAGTGAATGACGGTACTAAATTCCTCATCGACTTCATCATACTTATCTTTGTAATTCTTGGGAGGTGTCTTAAACACAATAGACAATTTTTTATCTAACTGGTCATGCACATAAAACACTTGTCGTGCTTGTGAGGCTAATATGAACGGATCAACCTTGTGGCCTAAATTATTCAGGTCAACCAATGTATACCCAAGAATAGTATCGCGTTTCACACCACCTTTGTGATTAACCCAATCACATTTGAAAAGAGGAATTTGCCTGTAACGGTAATCTAGCTCCCATATCTCTTGCAAAACCCCATAATAAAATGCTTGCCTTGTGGTTGCAACTTCTTTAGATATGTGCATATCTAATGCCTCAACACTAACCCCACAGTTCTGGTAAACTTTGCCTTCATGACATTTCGTACGAAAGGTATACCCATTGATGATATATGCATCGTATTTCACTACGCTGGCGCGTGGTCCATATGATATCCACCTTATAGTTTCTGATACACTTTCTTTGTCGATGTTCAACTCTCTCTCAACCTGAATTTCATTACAAGTTGGAAGGATTTAGTATGGCATCCTAATTGCATTCCCAAACACACATTCATTCTATGTCTGGCAGTGAAAACTAAACTATGTATGGCAGTGAAAAAAAAAGTCAATTATAAATAGCATAAGATTAATTACCTCTTTGCGTAACCACTTAGCAAAAGATTTACTGTGTTCATTCTCCAGAAATGCAATTCGTTTACCCGGGTTTTGTGTTTTCAAAACTTGCTTGTGTCGCCTGAAACAATGTGTTTGATTATTATATTTGATAGATCATTTTAAGTAAGGAAATAGACATGTGTTATTAAAACTTACTCGATATACGGTACAATTTCATCTGTATTCTGTATTATATACAAATGTGCTTTCTGAAAGAGTTCCGCAGAAACTTCACTTGATTTGCCGGCCGACAATGGCTTTCCGTCCTCATTTTCATCAGTTTCATGTTTATCATGTGGGAGACCAATAGTTTCCATGGATTTATGATATTTGCTAAAAAACTCTATTGTTTCTTTCGCAATAGTCTCCTCAGCAATGCATCCTTCTGGTTTATTCTTGTTTCGCACATGTCCTTTAATAACCTTCATACATCTTTCGAATGGATACATCCACCGAAAGCATACGGGACCACATAATTTGACCTCCCTAGTAAGGTGCACAGTCAAGTGTATCATAATATCAAAAAAAGATGGAGGAAAGAACTTCTCGAGTAGGCAGAGTGTCACTACCAGTTCTGCTTGCATATTATCTAGTTGTTGCGATATTATTTCTTTGCTGCATATCGATTTAAAGAAAAAGCAAAACCTGATAATAGCATATCGTGTGGGTGGGTGCATGATTGAACGTATTGCAACGGGCAGAAACTCTTGCATTAACATGTGATAGTCATACGATTTTAGGCCAATGAGCTTCCTATCCTTTAGGCTGACCAAACTAGAGTAATTTGAACAATAGCCTTGAGGTACCTTGATGTTGTGCAACGTATCACAAAAAATGTCTTTTTCAGCATTACTTAATGTGTAACCTGCTGGAGGTAGTGTTGTACCGTCTTGTTCTTGCCTAGTAAACAACTCTTGTTTTACCCCCAACTCAGCCAGATCCAATCGAGCATTCAGTCCATCTTTCGTCTTTCCTGGAACATGTAGCAAAGTTCCGATGAGGCTCTCAGCAACATTCTTTTCCACATGCATAAAATCAATACAATGTGGAACAGAATTATGCCTCCAATACCTAAGTTTTCGGTACCAAATGTTAAATTTCTTCCAATACGCACCGTTTTGTCTGTTTACTTGGCTTGAACAACCCTCTTCGTCTGTTGTGTTTCTTTTCTGCTTTTTAATCTTCCCACCTCTGCCTCCCGTATGTTCTTGGTTTTCTGATGCATTATTGTTTGTTCGTTTTCCTTTTCCCCATTTATTTTCAATATGTTGTACCTCGTTGTATATTTGTTCCCCGGTCATTGGAGTTGGAGCCGGGAGAAAATCTGGTTGTCCATTAAATGCCTTCCTTTGCCTTCTGAACGGATGGTCATATGGTAGATATCGTCTGTGTCCAACATAACTTTGCTTGGACGAGGCAGAAAGTCTAACACAGTTTGTATCTTTCCCGCAAACCACACAACCTTTGAATCCATTGTACGGGCATCCACATAGTGTACCAAGTGCAGGGTAATCATTTATTGTCCATAACACAACGGCACGTAGCTTAAAGTAATCTTTTGTGGATGCATCATATGTATGAACCCCTTTTTCGAATAAGGTATGCAGATCATCTACCAACGGTTCTAAAAACACATCGATATCATTTCCCGGGTATCCCGATATTAATACCGAAAGATTGATAAACTTTCTTTTCATACACAACCATGGAGGAAGGTTGTATATGACAGTTAAAACTGGCCATACACTGTGATGCCTATTTCCCGTGTGTACGTCAACCCCATCAGCCGATATTCCCAGCCGTAAATTTCTTGGATCTTCAGCAATTTCTGGGAATTTTTCATCTATGGTACGCCATGCCTGTGAATCTGCGGGGTGACGTAACACACCGTCGGTTATCCTCCGTGTGACGTGCCATCTTAAATCTTCTGAAATTCATTCTATCTTAAATAGTCGTTGCAGTCTTGGTATAATTGGAAAGTACCACATTACCTTTGCTGGAATGTTTTCGTACACTTTATGTGTCTTCTTATCCACCTTCCATCTTGATGTCCCACAAGTTCGACACACAGTCAAATCCTTGTCATCTTTCCAGTAAAGAAGGCAGTTGTTGATACATACATGTATCTTTTTGTATCCTGAACCCATCAACTTCACAACTTTTTTGGCTTCATATGTTTTTTCCACCATTTCGTTACCAGCAGGTAGCATCTTTTTTAATAATCCTAGTAATTCAGTAAAGAACTTATCAGAACATCCGTACTTACCCTTTAAGTTGAGTAGTTTAACTATTGCGGACATCTTTGTGAATTCGGGACATCCTTCGTAAAGAGGCTTCTCTGCATCTAATAATAGTTCTTGAAACTTGACAAGGTCATCCTCTGATTCAAAATTATCTTTTGTAGCGTTAACCATATCTACCGTTGCTGGGCCATCTGTTGGAATATATGAAGCAAAATCCGTGTCGTCAACAAATTCTGTTGTAGCGTCAACAGTTTTTGGGGAACTTTTTGATGGCTCATCCTTCTCTCCATGTTTGGTCCACTTTATGTAGGTTAGATCAATCCCTTTCGTGAATAAATGCCACTGCACTGCCTCCACTGTTTGGTTTATGTGGTTACAACAGTTTGTACACGGACATGGCATTTTAAGATGAAGTTTATTAACTCGTGGGTCGATGTTCCCCATCTTACGCAAGTTGTCTACTGCATAATTAATAAACGCCTGTAGTCCATCAATATAAGATTTGGTGGTCCTTTTATTTACCATCCAAGTCTTGTCCATGTTTATGAATGTGGTCCCTGCAGGCAAGTTTAAAAGACAGCCCAAGTTATTGATGAGTATAGAAGACAAAATGAAACTCCAATTGATGAGCATAAAAAATAAAAAGACAGTCCAAGTAATGAACATTAGCAGCAGACTAATAACCTTAGCAGCAGGCTAATAAACTAACTAGCAGCAGGTTAGTTTCGTAGCAGCAGGCTAATAAACTAACTAACAGCAGGTTAGTTTCGTAAACAGCAGGCTCTTAAACCAACAACGCTAACAGTACCTTAGCCAACTAGCAGTATCTTAGCATAACTAACCGTACTAACTGCTATAACTAGTAGTACCAATTCCCCTTGAACCCTCGTTAGTCCCATTAATATGCAACTAAGTATCGACCCTCATTTGCAACTAAGTGTCGATACGTATTTGCATATTAAACACCATTTACATTACACTAAAATACCAACAGGAATGTGGTATTGAATTATGCTAATAATTCAATGAAGTCTAATGAAACAGTTCCTAAAGGGGTGTTTGGGTCAAGGAGGGATAACCAATTAAGAAGCTAAATTCTTGTTCCATGTTCATGTAGTACAAGGGTTTACAGGGTTACTTATATTGTAAAACCAATTAACTATCTACATTTACCAAGAAAGTGACATAATTTACAAGAGGTTATCGTCTCAAAACAAATGTTGAAATACCTAATATGGTTATAACTGTAGGGGTACGTATATATTTTGTTAGAACGATTAATACAAAACAAACATAACAATACTTACCAGTGGTGACGGGTGTGGTGGCTCTATGACAGGAGAGTTGTGGTGGTGATGGGATTTGTGGTGATATGAGAGGTATTCTTGGCTGTGATAGGAGGAGTTTTGAAATTTTGTTGATTAGTTTAGAATGGGATTGATGAAAACTTTGGGGGAATACATGTAAATTTTTACAAAATTTACAAAAAATTTCACGAAACTGAACGTTTTCCCAGCATTTTAGAATCCCGTAAGTAGGGCTGTAACGAAACTGAACGTTTAGTGAACATTTAATAAACCATTTGGTAAAAGCTCGTTATTGTTCGTTTATTTAGGGCATGTTTGGCGCGAAGCTTTTTGGAGCTTTTTTGGGCAATGAGCGGTGAAAATGAGCTTTTTTAAACTTTCCCTCCAATATGTTCTTCAAATATATTTGTCAATTCCCTCCAATATGACTTAAGAAGCAGTTTGGTAATGTGCCTAATTTAATTTTATTCCTCCAAAAAATGTCATCAACCCCATCCCAATACTAATCAAAAAATTTGTGGATAGTTAATTGGTTTAAGATTGAGCATTTTGTTTTCAGATAACATGTCAATTATGTAAGTTTAACAAGATTGCATAAGACATACTAAATTACATTACATGCATATTCATAAAAGTAGAGTTATATTAGATTCCATAATTGTTGAAAGTAACTAATTAACACTAATTGTTCAACTTAACTAACGTATAACAGTACTAATATTGTTCAAATTTAGTAATATATCATAAGTAAAATACCCCCAATGAATGCATGTTGACAACACACATCACTGCCAAAAAATTATATACTTAAGGGGGTATTTACTAACAAAAAATATAATATATATTGTTTGAGTTCAAATGAAGCAGAAATTGTTCGAAGCTGGACACATCCAATGAAGTTAGCACAGATGAAACACGGGATACACAGAGTCTTGCAAATGATCACCACCACTGACATCAACGTTGAAATACATGAACTTGAACCTGATGAGCTTGTTTGTTGCGAAAGAGCAATCAGCGGCAAACTTCCTCCACATCCCATAGACAGTCACACCACCGGCCATCTCAGGATCGGCTTTGTGGGGCTTCATCGTCATACTCATGAAACATTCGACACCACGATGTCTCATGAGGACCTTCTGGTATGGGTGGATAGGATGATGCAACAGGAAATCTGCCGGGATATCCTGCAGTTCAAATTACTAGTAAGTTTTTAGTTTGTTCCAACTAATTAAACAAAAGTAAAGAATATCTATGAATGCTGAGATACGTACAAGTTCTTGATTCACTCGAATTGTTGACAATCTCTTATAGAATGCATGACCTTCACCAAAGTGGTCTTGATGTGAAGGCCATTGGCAAATATGCTTCAAGCGATTGTCATCTATAAAGAATTTTAATTATAATATAAATAAATCACTGACAGATATAACGTGTAGTATGAAAGTATTTCGTAAATTTTTACCTTTTTCGGTCAATAACAAACCGGGCTGATCAGGTAGCAAGCTGGTGGCACCAAGGAAATGCGCGTCTTTAGTTAGACTACCTTCACGACTGAAGCCGGTAAGCAAAAACTTTGTTGCGCGCTTCCTTGTGAAGATGATAATCATTCCAGCTTTTAAACCAACAGATTCTTCAAGCTTGTTCCAATCATCGGGGTCCAACTCATACAGCAGCTTCCCATTGGCTCCTCCCGCTTCAACAGCATTCAAACCAACATCAAAGTTTTCCCCGTCTACTTTGATTCTAATCTGCTGTGCATTACCTAAGCCACCAAGGAATGCAGCTGGCAGTGTCTGCAAATAAATTTTAAGAGTAACCTTATAAGTACATTAAAATTTAATATTCATTGACTTATGAAATCACATGTTTGACATAAGATTAATAAATTATGAAACTATAATACCTGGATCTGATCATAGAAGGAAAAAACACGAGACTGGAACCTTGAAACCCGACCGGCATTCATGTGGTAGCCACCAAATTCAGCTCCGTCTTGAGTGTATCCGGTAACAAAGAAGCAGTCATCACCTTCCTCAACGAAATGCAACATCCTAACAGCCCGACTCAGGTTTTCCAAAGAAAACGTTCTCCATCTCTCTCCTGTCAGCACAATGGGGCGGTTAGTTTCAGTCTCTATTTGTACTCTGAAACGAACCCGCTGAGCGCTTGTGATGTAAATCTCCCGCCTTCCATGGTAACATGATTCGGCGTAGACATGTGGTAGTTCCTGAAAGCATTTCAATAATTTATTTGACATTCATTATACAAACATTTATGGTATCAAATGTAATTAAGGCGTATGTGTGAGATTACCTGAGACTCCGGAAACGTGTTTTGGTTTAAACTTATCACAAATTCAACGGCCATATTTCTACACAAAAACAGGGCACATGTTAAGGTAATACATTGTTTATACTATAAAATTCAAACACACATAAAATCTTTATGTATCATAAACGAAAAAGTATGCGGGGGTCTAATTTTTTGTTAATTGGCAACCTATAAATTTGCATCCTTACTTGCTAATGAAAACTTGCTAATGGAACCCAAATGGATCAACACACAAATACTTTAACATTCTCCCTTTAAAGTAATTCTATATATACAAACCGAACCCGACCGAAACCAACTCATTCCTACCGGCTAATACAAACTGAACCCGACCGAAACCAATTTTATACCACAACTTCAATCCATTCAATATATAACATTTTCCCCTAAATAATCAACAATCCCTAATAAGGTATCTCATTACTAATCAACAAAGTTACTAGACTTGACATTGCAAGTATCATATTCGTAGATTCTAATTTCTAGGCTATCAACTGTGTTTGAGAGGGAAACCTACATACAACTTCTTATGACTAATTAAAATAATGTTTATAACCATTTCACACAAATGAGTTTAAACTACAGTAACATGAACACATTAGTTAATCAGAGCAATACATATATAAGGTAAAGCGATCGACACATTATGAACAAATTCGGCATACATCACTTCAAACAAGTTCATAAAAAAGGGAAATAAAAAAGTTTACTTTGATGTTGATCAAAAAGATGAAACCTCAACCTGTTGTAGTGCAGACAAGTTGGAGATGACGTTTTGGTTGCCTGTGTGTTAGGTGGTGTTTTAATTTTGTTGTGAAACCAAATGGCCGGAATTAAAGTTTACGTGAGATATAAATGGGAGATGCACGCATAATTTTTTTGGTTCAAAGTGGTAGTAAATGAAATTTCTTTTAAATTTTTTTTTTTAAATAATAAATAAAAAAAATTTATATTATTTAAATGAAAATCGGACGTTCGCAAACATAAAAATATTGTTCATGTTCGTTAACTTAATTACTAAGGCTGTGTTTGGTAAAAGTAGCAGTAGCAGTGAGCTGTAGCTGTGAGCAGTGGCTGTGAGCAGTAGCCGTGAGCAGTAGCTGTCTTTTAAATAAAAACGTTTGGTAACATAGCTGTAGCTGTATTTATATATATGTAAAATGACGTAAAAGGACATATGCATATTTCATTAGAAAATTGTCTAAATAAATAATAAAGTTACGTTTACATGCTGGACAGTTCATAATACCGTTATACACTAGTAATCTACTACCGACAAAGTGCATTGCCCAAAAAAGCTCCAAAAAGCTCTTAAGTCATATTGGAGGGAATTGACAAATATATTTGAAGAACATATTGGAGGGAAAGTTTAAAAATATCTTATCAAAAAGTTTTTCATAAAAAACATAAAAAGAGAAGCTGGGAAATCAAGGGGAACCATAGGCTCGAACTTGAGACCTCACCAGCCTCAACCTTTTGAACGCCTCAACACACCACACCCTTACCACTTGCCCTTGGGACTTCTTCATTAAATATCTTACATTGTTTTGTATATAAACAAACTTTTTAGGCTGTTAGCTTATTTCTCCTTTTAAGCTTATTATAGCTTATTTAAATAAGTTGGTTTGTCACTTTTATTTTTGCTTCAAACTTAAATACTTTAAGTAGTTATTGCACATTTTTCTTGTGTATTCTTAATCAGTTTACTATTTTTTATCATTTAATTACTTAAAATTAGTTTTTAATTATTAAAAAATAAAATAAAAGTCAAAAAAATAAAATTATTTTTCCTAAAATTATTTTTAGTCATTTAGGACTTAAGAAAAGTTATTTTGCATTTCTAGGCTTTAAATTACAAATTACTATTTCCCGGCCTATTAGAATCCTGTGAATAGCTAGGACTGTAAACGAACTGAATGTGATGACGTATAGTCTGCATTCGGTCCACGAACCCGACCCATACTCAAGTCCAACACGAATGGACTCCAGTCCATCACGAATGGGCTCAAGCCCAGCATGAATGGGCTATTACGATAACGGTTTGGGCTTACGTTGGCCCAAACCCGGAATTATTTATGGTCTTGATAGGATATCTCTTATTTATGGGATACGTATCAAAACCGACCTATGCGGGATACGCTGAGGAGTGAAGAGCACGAAACCAACTAGGGTTTCATGTGTATATAAAGAGTCTCTCGACTCTCATTAAAGGTACGACTTACAAAACCCTAACTCTTCAACTAAACCCTAAAAACCGATTACTTACTCTCACGCCGGAGGATAATCGTGGGAGACAATCCCACGATAAGCCTAACGGTGTCTTTTTGTTTTCTAAGTGCGCAGGTCTCAAGCATTAAGATCTGATTGGTACGGAATTAAGGAACGCCCAACTTTTGTATCAACAGAACGTTCATTGAACATTTCATGATTTGTTTGGTAAAAGTTTGTTTATGTTCGTTTATTTATTAACTTAACGAACATGATCAATATTTTACATTAGCTCAGTTAAAACGACCCGGGAATATCTCAGGGAGAGAGCATCTTGACCATTTGGTCAGGTTTTTGATAACATAATATTATACATACGTACTATTCATTGAAATGACACCCTAAACAACTATAACCCAATGCCCATATGATGTCAAATACCCATTAATGAATGTGACCAGTTATAACCTACTACCAATGACCCACCATGTGAATTAGCCATTATCGCTGGTCATCCATGGGTTGCATAGACTTGGTATGTGTATAGTTATATTGTGAAGGTTATATGAAGTGTGTTAAAGTTATTAAAGGTGGGCACGTTAATTTTGACATTTGAGGAGGCCATAAAATCAGTAAAGTCATATGTACTATGATGAAGACTGTGTCATACTGTCGTTAAGGTATCTTTAGGTTATATGATACGTTTGCGTCCGTGTGTACACGTTTTCGTCCATGTTTACACGTTATCCCCCATTTTGTCATGGATTACTCCGTCTCTACACGTTTTTATCCGTTTTCGTAGGTTTTTGTCATTTTCATGTTTTTCATACTTTTTCCTCAGTTTTCCTACGTCTTATAATTCTTAGTCGGTTTTTATACGTTTTAGTCCGTGTTTACACGTTCTCGCCTGTTTAATCATGTTTTAGACCGTTTCTACATGTTTTATACGTTTTCCTCATTTTTCATACCGTTTTGTCTGTTTTATACATTATTGTACATTATCTAACGTTTCATACCTTTTCTTACTTGCTTACACGTTTTCTTCCCGTTTATTCCGTTTTTGTCCGTTTTTGCCCGTTTACGTCTGTTTTCAAATGTCTTTACACGTTAATGTGTTTAACGACCCGAATTAAAAAGAAAACACATTTAATAAAACCGAACTAATCGACCAACCCGATAACCGAACCGATCAAGAACCCTAATCTATAATGATATATACTTTGAAAGAAGGAGGACTTAGTTTGCCATTTCTTATACTTTTACACACGGTTTCCATAATGTTTCATCATCATCTTTTTACTATAACTAGTAACTAACGTCTCTCCTCAATCAAATAACCGCCGTCTGAAAACCAAACGTCCCTGTTCACACCTCTAATCTCCACCACAAACGTCCCCTATATAAATCACTCTTCCCCATTCTCCTTCCATATCACTCTTCTTCAACAAGTTTTATCAAAAATCCGATCATTATCCTATAACACCAAATATCTTTATCAATGGCAGCACCAAACGGTCCCAACCAACTTGCAAGGCGTGTGATTGACAACCTCATCGATTTTAGTGGGGAGACTGAAGTAGTGATGAACAATGTAGTATCGTTTAATCAACAATGTATGGAATTATTATAATTAATGAAAATTATGGTTAAGGTTCTTGTCTATGTTGTGTTTTTAATTCTTGTCTTGTATATATTCCTATGCAACTACGGTAGTTAGCTAAGAAATTCATTATATGAATTTGGTTATAGTAAAGAAAGTGAATTGAGGTGTTCAATTGGTATGTGTTGTTCTGTTTTTGTCTGTGCTTGCTTAGAATCAATCTCAAAGTGGCCTGTTGGGGCATTTGAATGTCCTGTGCAACCCATAACTTGTCCAAACAGCTGATATTTGATGAATTTTCATTTGCCAGAAGTTTGGTGTGCAACCCATAACAAGTGGTTTTTTCACCCAAGATTCATAAGCCCATATTTTGATCATACCTTGAGCTCATAGTTTGTAATTTGGTATTTTAGAAAGCGTCTTTGGCTGTCTTGTTTGATCCAAGCTTGTTGTGGACTGTATAGCTTATTTACTAAACTTATTTTGACCTTTTTCTTGCCCCCATAGCATCACAGCTGATTAAGCTAAGTGATCACTACTCATATTGTTTGATTCTTGTTCAAAGTTGTTTAGGCTCATTGATTGTTGCTATTAGCTCGTGTTTGTTCATTTGTATGCGCCATGTGGTGATTTTTGTGTTTATGCAGTTATATGTTTGTTTGGGACAGCGGGTTTGAAGTTATATGGGTGTTTGGGACTGTGTGTAAGCACAATTTCTGTCATGAAAAGTTATATGGGTGTTTTGGAGCCAAAATTTTAATGAAATGTTAAAATTCTTAATTAAAAATTTTGGAGCCAAATTTTTTTGTGAAATGTTTAAATTCTCAAAAAAAAAAATTTAAAATTAACTCTGGAGATTGTGATTTCCTTAAATGAAAAACTGCCCCATCATATGCCCTATTTTTTCTCCAAAAAATCAGCCTTCATTCAAAACATTAAAACAATAACTTTTTAAACCATTATTCACCAATTTAGTTTACTATTTTTCTTTTACACATTGCTTCAGACGAATCATGGAAATCCAAGAGATTGATCATGATAATATTGATTTTTCTGATAATGAAAATCCTGACCACACTTTGGGATATGAATCGGAGCAGTTTTCTGATGATGGTGAAGGTGATAACCACCAATCAAATGGTTATGTCAAAAAGAGGGGCATAACCAGGTTAGCAAAGTTTCGAAGGGAATATGGAAAAGCAGGTGGAGAGTAGCTCAGTGTAACCTTCGATGCTATGAATAGGATATCAGGAAAACACCGAGCATTGGTTTCTAGTTTTTTGGGAGACTTGGTTCGTGAGCATGTAGGTGTCAGGATTCTATCCTGGAAGAAGGTTGATTCAGAAGCAAGAGACAAAATGTGGGACGAAATCACGGTAAACCTATACTATTTTTTAACCCAGTAATATAGCATGAAATATATACGTAGCATTTACATTATGTGCAACTAATTAGGAACATTGTGTTAATCTTTGCAGCGATTTTTTGATGTTGACTTGACAGCCAGAAGGATGTTAATGAATCGTCTTGGTCAACTTCTACGCAATTTCAGAAGGAAATTGACACAAAACTACATATTGCCCAACCTAGAAACACCTTCTAAGCTAAATGAAGTCCCGACTAACTATGATGAAATTGTAAAAGCCGATGATTGGGTCAATTTTGTAAATTATACACAAAGCGATGAATACAAGGTGTTAATTAGTAAATTTTTATTCAAGTTCAAGCATTTGCTGTTTCCATATATATTACTCCGTAGTTCTATAATATATCAGCATTACTACATCTAAACGCCTTATGATTTTGTGTTGCAAGGTGAAATCAGCTGCAACAAAAGTGGCGCGTTCCAAGTCTCTTTATCAGCATAGAATGGGACGAGGTGGATACGCCCATGTGAGAGATCAAATGGTAACTTGAAACATTTGCACTCAATAGCATCATACTTGCGTTTATATTGGTTTATCTTACGTGTGTATGCATTTGATGTTTATAAGATCGATCGTAAAGAAATTGAACCAGATGAAGAACCACCGCGTACCATGCTGTGGTTGACAGGAAGGAAGAACAAAGACGGAGATTTTTACGATGATGATACTAGAGCCGTGGGAGAAAAAATTGTAAGTTTTACTGCATATTTTATTATAATGTTCATAGTGGGGCTAAAAAGTCTTCTTGCTTATATTAAAGTGGGATCAACATATAATAACCTATTTCCCATATTGTGTGTGCAGAAAGAAACGGAGGACAAGATCAAACAAGGAACCTTGAAGGTTGATCATGGCAGTGATGCCATGACAGTTGTATTAGGTAAGGAAAAGGGAGGATATGCGAGAGGAGTGGGAGGTGGAGTAACCTACAGGAGGTATTTTGATCTGCCTCGAAACAAACAACCATCTGATGAAAGAGTGGTGTTACTTCAAAGTGAACTTGAGAATGAGAGACGCCAACTTTCAGAAAAAGATGCGATAATCCAGGATTTGATGAAGCAATTGGCTGCACAAAAGGGGTAGTCGAACTCAACGTCAACTCCATTGGCATCAACTCCATTGACGTCAACTCCATTGGCAACAACTCCATTGGCAACAACTCCATTGACGTCAACTCTATTGACGCCAAGTCCATTGACACCACCAGAAGTAACATTCCATCTTTTATTGACCCTTTTAAAAACTGCTGCAGTCTTCTTAAACACATTATATTGCAGGTGTCTCCGGTGAACATTAATCATATAAACAGCAGTGCTGATGCGGATGCCGGAACACGTGTTTCTGGATGTGAGAAAGTTGCGAGCATTCAGAAGTCTAACGGACTATCAACTTTGGAAAAGGAAAAGGAAACAAGTGTAAGTAATAAAACTTCCACATGTGATTTTTGAAATCTACATGCATGTCTTATTTACTGTGTTTTATATGTATAGGTAACTGTTAAATCTATCGCATCTAAGAAAACGACTAGAGGAAAACGAAAGGATGCACGTCAAGCTTCCCAATCACAAGAAGATGAGTCTTCATTACTAGTACTACCACAAGTATGTATTTAAACATGTTCATATATTATTTTGTTTAACTAATTTCTGATACATACATGCAACAAATCATTTTTTTAGGTAATTAAGTGCAAACTGTGGCACTCAAAGAGAACAACTATTATTGCTTTGGGCCGCGTATACAAGAGTGATGGAAAACAAATGCTTCATAACAAACCATCTCCCAAGGATTGCTACAAAGTGTCTATTGATAAATCCTTACAGGATGCAGCTTGCATACCGGATGTAGGAGGTAACGGTTTCAAAACAGTTATGCAGGCAGTAGGTGGTTTTTATGCATGGCCAAAGGAGCAAGTGATTTTGGAAGATCAGGTACATACATGCATGTGTTTTATCAACCTACATATATATATAATTTCTCATATTTAATTCAGTATTTGATACACCCGGCTTTTTGTTTCCTACAGGCAACACCACCAAGTACCATACAAATGATTAGTGAGCATAACAAAGTTCCACCTAAATTAACAGGGAAGCGCAACTACGTCTCTATTGAAGCCATGAAAACTGAAGCTGCTCAGAAGATCAAGACTCAGAAGTCGTTAAATTATTGAGAATTTTATTATTTACGGCATTACAATTTTATATACATTCCAATTTTATTGTATTTGAATTTGTTTTGATATATCAAAACACTGTTGGTATTACGGCATTACAATTTTATATACATTCCAATTTTACGCCAATTTTATTGTATTTGAATTTATTTGTAATTTTTATATATATATATATTAATATATATATATATATATATATATATTTTTTTATGAATATTTCTTAAATGTGACTAAAAGATGCATATAGTCACTATTATTAACACTGTTGTCACTGTTTAATTAATTCGTTGTGTGACTAAATGTTACAAAAGGCCACACAAACATACAATTCATGTGGCCATTGGATGATCAATAGTCACACAAACCACAAATTTCTTCACTTTAAACACCATATGGTCACACTTATTCACACTTTTGGCCACTTTATGCTTAATTGTATGTGACTAAATACCCAAAAGAAACATGATATGTGTGACTAAATGGTACAAAAGGCCACACAAACATACAATTCATGTGGCCATTGGATGATCAATAGTCACACAAACCACAAATTTCTTCACTTTAAACACCATATGGTCACACTTATTCACACTTTTGGCCACTTTATGCTTAATTGTATGTGACTAAATACCCAAAAGAAACATGATATGTGTGACTAAATGGTACAAAAGGCCACACAAACATACAATTCATGTGGCCATTGGATGATCAATAGTCACACAAACCACAAATTTCTTCACTTTAAACACCATATGGTCACACTTATTCACACTTTTGGCCACTTTATGATTTATTGTATGTGACTAAATACCCAAAAGAAAAACGCTTTGTGTGACTAAATGTAACAAAAGGCCACACAAAAATAAAATTCATGTGACCATTGGATGATCAATAGTCACACAAAACACACATTTCTTCACTTTAAACACCATATGGTCACACTTATTCACACTTTTGGCCACTTTATGATTTATTGTATGTGACTAAATACCCAAAAGAAAAATGCTTTGTGTGACTAAATGTAACAAAAGGCCACACAAAAATAAAATTCATGTGGCCATTGGATGATCAATAGTCACACAAAACACACATTTCTTCACTTTAAACACCATATGGTCACACTTATTCACACTTTTGGCCACTTTATGATTTATTGTATGTGACTAAATACCCAAAAGAAAAATGCTTTGTGTGACTAAATGTAACAAAAGGCCACACAAAAATGAAATTTTTGTGGCAATTGGATGATCTATAGTCACACAAACCATACATTTCTTCACTTTCAACACCATATGGTCACACTTATTCACACTTTTGGCCACTTTATGATTTATTGTATGTGACTAAATACCCAAAAGAAAAACGCTTTGTGTGACTAAATGTAACAAAAGGCCACACAAAAATAAAATTCATGAGGCCATTGGATGATCAATAGTCACACAAAACACACATTTCTTCACTTTAAACACCATATGGTCACACTTATTCACACTTTTGGCCACTTTATGATTTATTGTATGTGACTAAATACCCAAAAGAAAAATGGTTTGTGTGACTAAATGTAACAAAAGGCCATACAAAAATAAAATTCATGTGGCCATTGGATGATCAATAGTCACACAAAACACACATTTCTTCACTTTAAACACCATATGGTCACACTTATTAACACTTTTGGCCACTTTATGATTTATTGTATGTGACTAAATACACAAAAGAAAAATGCTTTGTGTGACTAAATGTAACAAAAGGCCACACAAAAATAAAATTCATGTGGCCATTGGATGATCAATAGTCACACAAAACACACATTTCTTTACTTTAAACACCATATGGTCACACTTATTCACACTTTTGGCCACTTTATGATTTATTGTATGTGACTAAATACCCAAAAGAAAAATGCTTTGTGTGACTAAATGTAACAAAAGGCCACACAAACATATAATTCATGTGGCCATTGGATGATCAATAGTCACACAAACCACACATTTCTTAACTTTAAAGAACATATGGTCACACTTATTCACATTTTTGGCCACTTTATGATTAATTGTATGTGACTAAATACCCAAAAGAAACATGATTTGTGTGACTAAATGGTACAAAAGGCCACACAAAAATGAAATTTTTGTGGCAATTGGATGATCTATAGTCACACAAACCATACATTTCTTCACTTTCAACACCATATGTTCACACTTATTAACACTTTTGGCCACTTTATGGTTAATTGTATGTGACTAAATATACAAAAAGAAAATGCTTCGTGTGACTATAAGAGTTTTTGGTCACACAAAGCTGATTAATCCAACTAAAATTGTACCTATTTAGTCACACATTTTAACGTTTTGGTTACTCTTTTGGAAGTGAGACTAAAAAGAACCAAAACATGTGACCGTAGGTACCCTATGGTCACACCACCTTTAGTCACACACACGAAAAAAACCATGTGTGACTATATGTATATCATCACACATATTTGGTGTAACCAATTCCACTTTTTGTTCTAGTGTATAGATGGTGCAATTTCCTTGGATGGAGGAAATTAAAAAGGCAATAATGCTGTGTATCTTGGATGATTGGTTCAACAAGTGAAATCATCTAATAGCATGCCTTTGAGTTGAAACTTTTCTTAGTTTGATCTAGATAGAACTTTCTCCTTTAGAAATGCTTCATCCCTTCTAGATATGTGATCTAACTCTATCTTTTTCAACCTCTGCATCATCTTGTATGCTCTTGTCTTTTTCTTTCATAAATTGGTTTTTCTTCCTTTCTGAGCTATCATATCCTCCCCTGAGATTGTTATCTCCCCTGAGATTAATATAACTTTGTTGCCCCTTTGTGTTTGAAAGATCTCTTGTTTTGTTATCAACCTGAAATGTGTTTGGTGCAAACCAAAAGAACATAGTGCAAAGCACTTGATCTATAACATTTTAAACATTTAAGAATCAATATGAACAGAACATAGCAAATTTTTATACTAACAGGACCAATTATGAACTGACAGTACCAATTGACTAACTAGCAGTACCATGATTAAGAGCTAATACCAGTTAATTTTATATACAAAAACACATGTTTTTCAAAGATTTATCATTCCAATACCTCCTACAAGATATTTGAATCTACCTAAATCAAAAGCTTTGGTGAGAAGGTCTGCATAATTCTTTTCAGAATCAATTTTAACAACTTGAATTAACATTTTCTCATTGCAATCACTTATGAAATGGTGTCTGATTTCAATGTGTTTTGTTTTTGAGTGTTGCACTGGATTTTTAATGATACATATACTACTGCTATTGTCAATATAAATAATGGTGTTACGAAAATTGTACCCATAGTCAAGCATTTGATTTTGGATCCAAAGAACTTGCCCACAACAACTTGCACCAGCAACATATTCTGCTTTAGTTGTAGAGTTGGCCACCATTGTTTGTTTCTTGCATTGCCAAGAGATGAGTCTGCAACCAAGAAATTGACATCCACCAGTTGTGGATTTTCTGTCTAGAGTTGCACCAGCATAGTCACTATCCGAATAAGCCACCAATTCAAAAGATGATTCCCTTGGATACCAAAGACCCAACCTAGGTTGACCCTTAAGATATCTAAAGATTCTTTTTACTGCTGTGAGATGAGAGATTTTGGGATGTATTTGAAACCTTGCACATACACATACTGAGAACATGATATCTGGTCTTGATGATGTAAGGTACATCAAAGACCCAATCATTGATCTATAATTATGCAAATCCATATCTTCTCCTTCAGCATCCTTGAGTAGCCCTTTGTCTGGATCCATTGGTGTACTTGCAACTTTAGAATCAGCAAACTGAAATTTCCTTAGGATCTCTGCTACATACTTATCTTGGCTGATAAATATGCCTTCTTTGGATTGTTTCACTTGGAGACCCAAAAAGAAAGTAAGTTCCCCCATGGAACTCATTTCAAACTTACTATGCATAAGTTTTTCAAATTCTACACACAAGTCTTGGTTTGTTGATCCAAATATAATGTCATCAACATAAATCTGTACTAGCAAGATGTCTTTCTTTGTTCTTTTGATGAACAAAGTTGGATCAATCCTGCCTCTTTGGAATCCACTTTCTAGTAGAAAACAAGCCAATGTTTCATACCATGCCCTAGGAGCTTGGTGTAGGCCATAAAGAGCCTTGGTAACCTTATAAACCTTGTCTGGATACTCTGTATCAATGAAGCCTGGAGGTTGCGACACATATACTGGTTCTTCAATTTCACCATATAAAAATGCACTCTTCACATCCATTTGATAGACAGTGAAGCCTATGAATGAAGCATAGGCCAAGAAAAGCCTAATTGCTTCAAGTCTTGCAACTGGAGCAAACACTTCTTCATAATCTACCCCTTCTTCTTGAGTATATCCTTGTGCTACCAATCTAGCTTTGTTTCTGATCACTATACCCCTTTCATCTTTCTTGTTTCTGAACACGCATTTGGTTCCAATTGCCCTATGACCTTTGGGTAAATCAACCAATATCCAAACCTTCTGAATCTTGAATTGGAGAAGCTCTTCTTGCATTGCTTCCACCCAACTTGCATCATCTAAAGCTTTGTTTATGTTTTTGGGTTCAGCCTGAGATAGAAAACATGAAAACAGGCATATATTGGAAATATCATTATTCTTTTCTTCATAAATAGAGGAGATAAACCCTTCTTCATCTGAAGACAAGACTTGAGATAAACCAACTTGAGATCTTGTTCTAACACCAGAATTTATGCTACCAATCGCATCATCAGTTGAGTGATCTTTGAGAATTCAAGTGTTGGGTGTTTTAGGAACTTCATAGGTAGATGGAAGATTACTAATCCCCACCTCATCTGGTAAAGAATCATCTATTTGAACATTCAATGGCTCAGCAGTATCAATACTTGAACTAGCAGGACCATCTGATGAACTAGCAGTACCATTGTCATTTGCACTACTTTCTTGATTCTCTTGATTCTGAGTTCCTTGATCATCTTCATTGCCTTCATTTCTTGTGTTTGAAGGTTCTTCTTGACTTGAAGATAGATCCAAACCTTTCCAAATTGGCATCCAGATGTAATCTTGATCTTTAGGAGATTCAACATTTTCTTCAAAACCTGCATCATCATTAGTATTTGTACCTGAAACAGGCACATAATTCATAGATTCTGAAAGCCTATCAATATCAAACATCCAATCTGGTCCAATTCCTTTCACATTTGTTAGTTTCTCTTGAAACTCTATGTGAAGATTCTCTTCCACTAGCCTAGTGCAAGTGTTAAACACTCTATAGGCCTTACTCTGCAAAGAATACCCTATCAAATAGCCTACATCTGCTTTTCCATCAAACTTGCCTAAATGATCTTTGGTATTTAGAATAGTGACATGACAACCAAAAGGTCTCATAAAACTTAAAGATGGTGTTCTACCAAAGAAAAGTTCATAAGGTGTCTTTCTATGTGGCTTTGTCACAAGAACCCTGTTTTGTACATAACAGGCAGTACCAACTGCTTCAGCCCAAAATGAAATAGGCAACTTAGAGTCTACTAACATAGTTCTAGCAGCCTCTATAAGTGTTCTATTCTTTCTTTCTGCTACTCCATTTTGCTGTGGGGTTCTAGCTACACTAAATTCCCTTTTTATGCCTTTTTCCTTGCAAAAGTCATCCATAACCCTATTCTTGAACTCTGTCCCATTGTCACATCTGATGATTTTGACTTTCTTTTCAGATTGGTTTTCTACCTCAGTGATATATGATTTAAGAATCTCACTAGTCTCATGTTTAGATCTTAAAAAGAAAACCCAAGAGAATCTGCTATAATCATCAGTAACAACCAGACAATATCTTTTACCATTCAAGCTACACACATTAGTAGGACCAAAGAGATCCATATGAAGCATATGTAAAGCTTGAGAAATAGAGTTTTGGGTCTTGGGCTTACAAGAAGCTCTATGTTGTTTGCCTTTTAGACAATCAACACAGGATTGGTCGTTTTGGAAAATCTTTTTGGGTAAACCTCTTACCAAATCATATTTTGCAATAGTGTTGATTGTTTTAAAGTTTACATGACCAAGCCTTCTATGCCAAAGCATAGATTCATCCAATGAGGCTTTTGCTACCAAACAAGTTAAACTCTCCTTAGGATCAATGTTCTTTAAATTAACATTGTACATATTGTTCCTTTTTGGGATTTTAAGAAGGATCTGACTTTCATCAGGCATTTTAAAATCATAAGAAAGAACCATACATTCATTGTCAGTAAATAGAACATTGTTCTTTTTGTCACACATTTGTGAGACACTAAGGAGATTAAACTGAATTTCTTTCACAAAATACACATTTTCAAAATCTAGTTTACTGGTTTTAATAGTACCTTTACCAGTGATCTTTCTTTTATTCCTCCCCCAAAGGTAACATATCCTCCATCAAATGTTTTGAAGTCTGAGAGGAATGACATGTTGCCTGTCATGTGCCTTGAACATCCACTATCTACATATCCTTGATCTCCAATATCAGATGAATGTTCCTGCACATGAATAAACAAATTAGTTTCCTTGGGGTACCCAAGCCATGACAGACTTGGGTTTGCCTCTTGCATCAATGAAATCAAACCTTTTTAGGATTGTTGATGCACCTTTTGATTGGATTGGTTTCCAAATCCAACATGCTGAGGACTTAACAGCACTTTCCCTTTTAATCCATTTTGTGGTCTTTGGTCTATAAGTACCAATTTTGGCAGTACCATTTGGTCTAGCAGGACCTTTTGGTCTAGCAGGACCTTTGGTTTTTGGTTTCCAAATTTGTGTTTTGACCACAGATTTCTTTTGAATAGGACTATTCACAACTTTTGGTACATATTTAAAGGTGTTTCTTGTACCCTTATCAGTTGGTTTTGTAATAACAGGCTTATTTTGTCTAACAGTATCTTTAACTTTTGTGGTGTTAGACTTAACAAAACTTTTTCTGGGGTGAGTAACATTTGTTTTAGTCTTTGTTTTACTCCCAGAAACCCATTTATTACAATAAGCATGAAGATGATTAAAGCTACCACAATAATAACAAGCCTTATTGTACATGACAAAGTCATCACCTAATTGTTGTGACTTAAGGTTGTTCCAATTTCTTTGGCTTCCCCTAGGTTTGTTATTACATTTTTCACAACTTTCAACTGTTTTCAAAACAGCTTTAGGCTTAGCCTTAATTTCTACTTTCTTAGGACTAATTGGTCCTACTTTGTTTCCTTTGATAGGAACAGTCTCATCTTCATCATCATCAGATACCCAATCTTCAATAATTAGGACATCTGGTCTCTTATCAGTGAGCACCTTGGAGAGTGAGGCAATCTTAGCACTCTCAGAAGGTTCACTTTTCTCTACAGATTTAGCCAATGGTTTGTTAATGATTTCATGCAAACCTGATTCAGCAAGATCTGATCCTGGGGGACAAGGAATTCCTCTATAAGGAGGTGGACATGTATTGTATCCTATCCCTGATTTTATTCTTTTATTCATCTGATTTTCAACTATGCTTCTAGTACATTCAGAAGCAATTTCCAATTTGGTAACAGTCAGTTGAATATTATCTCTAGCCAATGTCACTTTAGTACACTCAGTCCTTAACATTTCTATTTCTGAGTCTTTCAAAAATATTTGTCTATTAAGAGCAGCTTTAGCATCAGTAAAGGTGAGTTCATTTTCTCTAAAGTGAATGATTTGTTTTTCTAGTTTGGCCATACCACACTTATGATCAACTAATTTTTGATTGGTTTTTCTTTCTTCTACTTTCAGCTCATCATAAAGTTTTATATAAGATTTTAATTCATCAAAAGCTTTACAAGTAGTAGAACATTTTGTAATTTGTACCTCAGTGGTGGAGAATGCCATCAAAGCCAATTCATCTAAAGTTGACTCATCTTCACCCATGAAACTCCAATCAAATCCCATGCCATCAATAGCAACCATTGCTTTTGGCTCAGCAACTTCTACTGCCTTACTCTTGCTTTCAAAGTTTTCTCTCTTCTCAAAGCTTCCTTTATTCCTCTGCTCAAACCCTCTACCCTTGTCATCTTGCTTCTTAGGTCTTCTACACTCTCTAGAGTAGTGACCCTTCATGTGGCAGTTGTAACACTCCACTTTTGACTTATCATACCCAGCAGGCTCATTTCCATTTATCATTATCTTCTTACCAGTCCTCATCAACAACTTCTTAGCCCTGATGCTCAGAAGTAAAAGTTGCCACTTAATGTCCATTTCTTCAAGTTCATCTTCATGAATCTCTTGAAGATCTTCAAAAGTTAATATGGACCCATTGTGTTGAGATGTAAGAAAAGCACACCCAATTGTTTCATCTAAAATGGTTTTGGTACTACTAGAAGTACTGGCAGTACCAATGTTTGTGTTGGCAGTACCTTCTTCTCTGCCACCTTTTTCTTCATTAACAACCTTTGAGATGCTTGGAGATGAAACAAAAGCCATATTTCCTGAGCTTGACCCAGTAGTCTTCTTTACTTCATGCTCTACTATTTTGAAATTGTTGTAGAGATCATTAAGACTCATCTGATCAATATCTGGCTTATTTTTCCAGACAATAACATGCATGGACCATTCTGTGGGTAAACTCCTAAGAAATTTGGAGTTTAGGTCTTCTTGAGTTATCATCACTTCATGGATGGCTAACTGGCTTGAAAGCTTCTGAAGTCTATTGAACATACTGTCCAAAGACTCATTGGTTGTGGCTGTAAAGTTCTTAAATTGCTGTTTGAGAAGTGTTTTATGTGTTTTCTTGGTAGCATCATTACCACCAAATCTAGCCACAATAGCTTCAAAAAGGGTTTTGGCATCTTTGTATTTGTTAAAGATCAAAAGCTGATCATTTGGAATAGTCATCAGTAACATACTCCTTTCTTTTAGATCATTTCGCTTCTGAATTTTTTCTTCTGCACTTCCTGGTTGTGTTTGTATTTGTGTGACAAGTGCATCGTTTACTGTTGTAGTGGTGATTGAGGGTTTAAATGAGTTGCCTTCTTCAATGATCTCCCAAAGTGCATAGTCTTGCACTTGAAAGTATTGTTCTACCCTTAGTCGCCACATTTCAAACTCATTTTGCTTGAGTAATGGAAGTTTAGCTGTAACATTTGTTTGAATATGTTCAACATCCATTGTTCTTTTAATTTAGTAAATATCAAGCCTAGCTCTGATACCACTTGTGGAAAGTTTTGTTTGAATAAGATATTTATGTATGAATGTGTTTAGCATGCGGAATCTACTACAACACACTTAAAAGAACACAAAGTGGTGAGTTTATGTAAACGTGAGTAGGCAATGAACAAGGAAGACAACTTTGGTTAACACAAAACGATTCAATATTATTGATGAAATAATACGGATGATCTAAATATCACCGGGATTACAAAGTAATCTTGAATCTAAGATTGTAAAAGGATTTGTGAATTTAGTAACTAAGTTACTTGAGAGATGGTTCGGTTTTGGTTAATAGTTGAAGAGTTGCATGCATGAAGTGTGACTAAGGTATCCTTTTATAAGATAAGGACACCTTATTACAAGTTGTCAAGTGGTTGAATATAATACTATACTTTGACTATATTAGCGCCTACAATTAAATACAACTACCAATGTACAACTCTGCAATATTCTTCTGTACATCACAGAAGACTAAACTACTTCTACATAACGTATAACAATGTACAAAGACTAATAATTCAACTAAATATCTATTACAAAATATCTAATCAACTTGACATAAGCTTGGCAGGCTCTTCATCAACTAGCAGTACCTTCTACCCAGAAGGTACTGTTAGTACATCTTCATACTCTTCAAAATCAACTAGCAGGCTCTTTGACATCTTTGGCAGGCTCTTTAACTTGAACATTTTATTCCCAACATCTTTTGAACACTCAAGAGGGGAAGGGATATCACACACATGATCAAGAATTCCCTGTGACTCACTTGGGATTGGGACAAGGTTCTCAACACTAGACTTTATGAATTCGTCCGATTCCTTTTCAGGAATAGTATCAAGATGCTCATCCCCCATGCTTAGAGAGTGAGTGGGAACTTCGGGTGCAATAACAGCTGACTGAGGGAGTTGAGAAGGACTAGCATACATGGATTTTACAAATTCCATTTGTTCTTCTGCTAGTAATTCCATCATACTCTTTTCTCCCTGTATTTCCACGAAAGGAATCTCAACTGATGAACTTGATGAATCTTTTTGAAGAATATCAACGATATCTTCATCAACACTGTCATCATCGTCATCGATAAGAGCAGCATTGCGGAAATTGGCACGTGTGCTAGCTGCACTTTGCTCAGCAAGTAATTCTTCCATACTCTTTCCATGAGGATTGTCTATGGAAAATGATTCTGCCATAGCTTTCCTACGAGAATATGGAATGAGTGGAAATTGTGGGGGTGTGGATGTGTCAAAACAAGAAGGTTGACATTGATTATCATCATGAGGACCCCCACAATATGCACAAGAAGAACTTGGTGCGTTATGAAACGGTATATTAGACAACTCTTTATTCATTTCTTTTAATGACTCTAAAGTCTTTAGAAAAAAATCTTGTTCAGTTTGTTGAGGAGTTGCTTGAAACGTGTGGTACTGTGGAGGTTGGTATTGACACGAATAGTCATTATTGTTACAAGGAATTGGATTCCTTGTTTGAAAATCGGAACTGAAGTGTGGGCCTCCACAATACTCACAAGAAAAGTTTTGTGTATTTTGATACGATGCATCATTGATATTTGGATAATATGATTCTTGCTCGTATGAATGTGATGGGTAGTTGGAAAAATTTGAAGATTCGTTGAATGAGTTCGGATTAGGATCATAAGCAAATGAATTCCTCGAACCACAAAACAAACAACTTCCGTCTCGAATATCATTACCACATTGTTCACATGTACACCAATGACATGGCAAACCAAAAAGCGGCTCACCACAACCAACACAAGGAATAAAATCCGGAGGTGGGACAAGTGGTGTGCTCTGAGAGCTAGGAATTTCCACCACTTCCGTTATGGTCTCTGGTTCTTGTTCTTGATAAACATGAAGATTAGGCAAGTCGTTCTTTTTAGTCACCGTTCTAAGCTTTGTACGTTTTCTTGACAAACTTTTAACCGTAAATCCTGAAAGGTTAGGATCGATTCTCGACGGTTTGTCATTAATAGCACGTATCTCGGGCTGTGAAGGTTAGTCGGAAGGAATTTGAGAATCATTGATGGAATTAAGCTCCCTTTTGAGGGCTACTTCACACCAATAACATGATCCACGATCCTTTGGTGCATGCTTTCCACACCGCTCACATGCACACTTAGAACAACGAAGACTGTCAATCAATGGGCTTTTACAATCAAAACATTTATACCCGAGAGACGCCATAGAAGAAAGGTATAAGAAGTTTGGAATCAAATGGATAGAGGGTAAAGGGATAAAGAATCAAAAAGGGTAAGAGGGTAAAGATGAATATTTTTGGGTTTTTTGTGTTCGTTGAAAACTTGAATAAAAATGTTTTTGGAAATCGTTTAGTCAAACGTATTAACTTCACGATTATTTTGGTTTTTATATGAAAATAAGGAAATATGAACAAAGATGGTAAATATAAAATGAGTGTATATTCAACAATCACTGATACTTCAAATTCGTTTTTACGCAGCACACCTCCCCGGCAGCGGCGCCAAAATTTGATCGGCCTCAAACAGTCAACTATATTGACCAAGGTAAATGGTCAACAAGGTCAAATAGCTTAAGGACAACTAACCAAGGAGTATAGTTATTCCCCGGGTCGTTATGTCCCAGCGAGATGTGAATTCTGTAATAAAACGAATTTGTGATCGGGTGATGATTGAACGAATAAGGTTTTGATTTGAATTACACTAAGGAAATGGGAAATAAAGCTAGAAAAATGAAAATTTAACTTTGAAAAATCTAAAATAACTTAAAACCTATTTTAAAACTAAAATTACATTTTTTTCACTTTTTATCTAATTATTATTAATTATTTATTATTTAATAATTATTTAAAACTAGTTTAAATTATAATAAATACTAAATGAACTCTAATAAATATAAAACTTTTTCTATAAATATTATTTAAGTACAGGAACCTAGGAAAATTATAAAAATGAAAAGTGCTTAATGAAAAAGTAGAAAAATAAGCCAAATGGCTTAAATAGAAGCTATCATTTTTTTTATGTTTTGATTTTCTTGATTTTTCTTTTACAAAACTATTACACACTGAAAAATAACAAACTTTATTAAAGACAAAAAGTTTAAAACTAGAAAATAAGCAATTCGTGGGCTTATTAGCTTAACAGACAAGCTTTTGGCTTGAAATTAAGAATTTAAGCTTTGAATAAGCTTGAAATAAGCTTCACAGAGGGAACCAAAGATAAAATAAGCTATGACCAAATGAGATGATCTTAGAATAAGCTAAAACAAACAAGAAAGTACACTGAATAAGCTACAAATGGAAAATAAGCAAATCCAAATCCCACAATGACCAAACAGGCCTGCAAGGTTTTTGTAGGCCAAATTTAGCTAGGGGCAAAGGATCAGGGGTCAAAAGTAAGCTTGGATGTAATAAGCTGGCTTATTGAGGTTCCCAAAAAGCCAAGAATCTCACACTGGGGCCCATTATTAAACTCTGAGTGAGCTTATGAATTTGCTTATGAAAAAGGCTTGGGTATACTGAGGACTCAGTATAATCAGCAAAATGGGACAAGAAAAAAAGCTGATAGCAGCCCTATTAAATATGCTGCAAAGTGGAAAATAAGCACTGGAATAAAGAGACAACTATGAGAGCTTTCCAAAAAGCCAAAAGCCACAAGCTAAGCTTCTCAAATGAAGTGGCTAAGAGCTTAGGAAAATGAGCTTATGGGTACTGACCCCTGGTGCAGGGCAGAACAAGGCAAAAAGGGCAGATTTGCAGAGTGAAATAAGCTAATAATGGGAAACTAAGATCAGGCCCTGAAAGCTAGTACTATGATGAAGCGAAAAGTGTACCGCTTTTAGGGGGTCATTTAAGCCCTAAATCGTATTTATTTGATCAAATATTGCCCTAAATCGTTCCTTTTGTCATTTTAGGTACTTTGGAGAAGAAATCTTGAAAAGGAAGCATTTTGGACGTTTTTGGAGCATAAAAGTGAAGAAAACGACAAAGTCTCAAAATCGGCTGAAAAGTACCTTTGACGGCGTCAGGGATTGCCCTTGACGGCGTCATGGCTTGGCAAAAAAGGTGGATATGAAAATTACTCATGATAAGCCAGAGAATTTTGCATGAAAAATCTGACGGCGTCACCCTTTGAAGTGACCAAGGTCATCACGGTTTAAACTAAAGAGGGACGGCGTCAAGCTCATTTCTGACGGCGTCAAGCTTTGATAAGCCAGAGCGGATTTTGGAGGTCTAAAGAAGGACGGCGTCAGGAAGGCCATCCGGGAACCCTAAAAGCGGCGAGGTGACGGCGTCAGGATCTACAACGTGACGCCGTCAGCCCTTAAACTCTATATATAGTTTTGCAATTTTTTGTCATTAGAGTGGAACTTATTGTGTGTAACTTTGGAGGAGAAACCCTAAGACGAATTTCTGCCATTTTTAAGGGTTTTCATACCCTTGGATCTCCCATGTTTAATTGAAGATAAGTGTTTATTTAATCAATCAATATGTCTATGTGTTGTTTGATTACATCTTGTTCTTGTCTTTTAATTAACATGCTAGGCTAGATTTATCTTGTGTTTGCTTAGATCTAATGAAACCTAACTATTGATTATTGGTTATTAGTGTGTTATTAGTTGTATTGGATGATTGTTCATCGATGTTAGGCTTAAGAAAACTAGCTAACTTCCTATTCGGTAACTTGCTTGAACGTCTTAAGAAACATAAACCAATGCGTACTAAGGTTTTTATGGTTGTATTTAATGCATGAGCGAATTCTAGTGATCCCATGTTAGGAGCTTCCTAGCCGGCTCGACATAGGAGTGAAGTAGGAGCTTGTAGAGTTGGGGAAGTACGTACGCCACCCCACGATTGGTATTAAGGAATACACCCATCATCCACGCAATTAATATACACTAATCAACCGGTAAAAGATAGTTAGGGAGTAAGGAAATCTAAGTAAACACATTTCTCTCCACATAAGTCTCACAACTCTTTTCATTTTCAGTTATTTTATTTTATTTGCATTCGTAGTAATTTGGGTTAGTTGACTAGCAACTAATTCCGCCCACTCTTTCAAACCCGAGATTTTACTTGCTTTCATAAAAAAATATAAAAATACAAAATAATCTTCCTTCACCCTTAGACCTAATTAGAGTATTTTTTTCATACCTAACGAACACTATTCCCTGTGGAGAACGATCAATCCCCCGTACTTACCACTACACTATACTACATCGGTCAGGTACACTGCCTGGTGGGGTTGTAAGCCTCTTGAGATCCCTCGAGAGGTAAAACCTGTTGTAAGGTTGCAAAACCACGCATCAAGTTTTTGGCGCCGCTGCCGGGGAGTAGTTATTGTTTAGGTTGAATTTTTTATTTTATTAGGTCTACTCACTAGATTCCTTTCTAGTGAGATTTTTATTTTCTTTTTCTAGGTTTTCTTTAGTCTATCTTTTTTCTTCGTGTCTTTGTTCGTAACCATTACCATCCGACATCATGGAAGGTGGTAATATCCTCGATCCCAACAACCCACCACCACAACAACACCCACCTCCTAGAGCCCGTACCTTAGGAGACTACTCTCGTCCTAGCCACCATGGCTATCGAAACACCATTGAGCTCACTCAAGGAGCCAATGTCACACCCTTGCGATCCGACACCATCCGGTTGGTGCAAAGCGGATGCGCATTCCATGGACTTCGTTCCGAAGATCCTAATCAACATCTCAAGGACTTTCTCAAAATCGTTGATTCCATAGACCTTGATGTTGCCACTCGAGAGACGACCCGACTGCGTCTCTTTCAAATCTCTCTGCGGGACCAAGCTAGTCAGTGGCTAGAACGTCTACCCGCAGGATCCATCACCTCTTGGGATGATCTCACCACTCACTTCCTGGCTCAGTTTTTCCCACCGGGAAGAACTACCAAGCTAAGGAAGGATATCTTGATGTTTGAACAACGTCAAGGCGAAACCCTCTACGGGGCATGGATTCGATTCAAGGACTTACTCCAAAAAGTCCATCATCATGGCTTAAATCTCTGGCTTCAAATCCAAATCTTCTATGACCATGTTGATTACCACACCAAGCGTGCCATCGATCGAGCCGCCGGGGGCAGATTGCGCGACAAAAGCGCCGAGGAATCATGGGAAATCATTGATGAGCTTTCATCCGACGATGATCAATTGTGGCAAGTTTCCCACGACGTACGCTCGGCGGTCAAGACATATTCATCGCTCGATACAGCCAATCAAATCACTGAGAAAAGCGTTAGTGAACTTGAGAAAAGGGTTGCATATCTTATGGAAAAGCAAAAGAGACCCTTAAGTCCACAAAAAGCAACAATTAACTCGGTCTCAAGCGTTAAGCAAATACCATTGTCCGAATCACCCCTTAGGGAAAATACTAAACCCTTCCATAAGCACGCTCAACCCAACTCACCACCACAGGAACTTAGTCCAACATTCGAAGCTCGAATGAGAGAATACATGTCAAAACACTCCGAACGGTTGGCAAAATTTGAGGAAGCCGTCTACAAACAGAAGGAGGAAATGGAAGAGAAGATGGTGGAGATGATGAACCTTTTGAAAGAATACACAAATACAAAAGCTCCTGAAAAAGTGTTGGTGAGGAATGACGTTGAAGTTCCCAACACTAAATTTGTCAAGGCCATCTCCGTCATCCAAGAGGGCGAAAATGATGGAAGAGGGAAATCCATAACTATGGAAGTTAACAAAATTGACCTCGTCCCACTTAATGATGGAAACACCAATGCCTGCAACTGCGATTCAGACGAAGGCGAGGAGGCGCCCTCTAAGGAGCGCCAATTGGTAGAACCGCCAAAGTCACAACAAGTGAAGCATTACTTGAAGCACGATATAAACAAGGAGACCATAAACGATTGGGTGAGAAACTATCGACGTACTCATCTACCCAACAAGGAGTCCAAGAGAATGGAACAGGATGATGAATCCGACACATCACCCGGAGGGCAATTGTATGAGTGCCTCATAAGACAAAAGTTAGTGGAAAAGCAGGAATTCTACGGGGTCTTCGAAATACCATGCAGCATTGGAAAACTCAAGTATCTGGATGCGGTAGCTGACCAAGGTTCCGACGTAAATTTGATGCCTTTATCCGTTTATGTCCAGTTAACCGATGAATTGCCATCCATCACCCATACTAAACTCTCCTTTGCAAAACACTCTTATGAGTACCCGTTAGGAATTGCAGAAGATGTGTTGGTCAACGTTGCCGGATTCCTGTATCCGGTCGACTTAATGATTATTGAGAGGAATGATATGAAAATGCCAATAATCTTTGGGGCACCCTTTCTCGCTACCACTAGGGCACAAATCGATTACGGAAATAGTGCCATCCTAATGAAGAAGGGGAAGAAAACGATAAACTTCCCAACGATCCCACGTCATATACGAGATGTTGCTCTACAAAAGAAGATGGAGGCGAACCCCAATATAATCCGTGGTAATGGTCGAGAGAAAATCCGTGCATGGGAGGCAAGGATTAAGAATTACAAGGAAAATGAGATTAGAGAATGTAAGGGCGGAAATAACGATTATATTGAGGCTGATAAGCAGACCAATAACCCCGTTGAATTTACAAAAGGAGACTCAGTGCTCCTAAGGCATTCAGAAACAAAAGCACCTACCGATGAACCTAGTCCCTGGTGGTACGGACCATTCACAATTAAAAGTCTACACCAAGATGGGGTAGTAAGCTTGACCAGCAAGGGAGGAGGTGAAGTGACTACGAATGTCGGGCGATTGAGACACCACCACCCTGATAACAAGGATTATATCTATCAGGGATACGTCATTATGAATGATGGAATCACGTAATGTACGGTGACTTTGAGTCTAACTACAAGACTCGTTAATAAAGAAAAGCGCTTCTTGGGAGGCAACCCAAGCTTTATTTGCTTTGTGTGTTTATTTATTTGTTTGTTTGATTTTATTTGTTTCCGTATGTGTGTTTAATTTTTATTATTATTGATTCATGTTCAAAACTAAAATTGTGAAAATGCTTTATTTTGTTTTTAACTTCGTCTTAACTACATATAAAGGTATTTTGCAAAAGATAAGTGTAAGGGAAATCCAAATCGGTTTATTAGAACACAAATGAACATGAATCGTAATAACAATAAATTAACATACATATTAGTATTTGTTTGAGTCAAATGCTTGTATCGAGTCATAATGATATTTTGCAGGATTTCCAGGAAGTAAGGTAGAGGTTTTTCCAGAAATTTTTCGGAAACTTAACATGAGAATTCTTTCAGATCATTTCTGACGGCGTCAGGCTTTACAACCTGACGGCGTCAGGTTTTAATTTTCTAAAATTTTTGAAAGTTTTGTTTTTATAAAAAGTTTTTATTAAATCTATAACTTATAATCTCCAGGAATCTGCAAAATTATCATTCCACAAGCATTATATCCTTATATATAGAATTTATCCCGCCGATGTTATGCAGGTTTTCGTGTTTGTTTTCTCAGGTTTAACAGGTTATTTTGGACAAGGAGATGTTTGTAGAATCAAGCTTATGGCGATGCATTAGTCTTGGAGCTTCTACATTCTCTTGGAAGAAGATCTAACCATGTTACTTCATTATCCACCGAGCGAATCAGGGGAGTATTTGATTTCATTCTTTTACCTTTTCACTTTTACATCTTGTTATTTGAACATTGGGGACAATGTTCATCTTAAGTGTAAGGGGGGGGGGTAAAATACAATACTTTAGAGAATACAAGTGCGCTTGATTTTTGTTTGTTTAATAGTAGATGTGTAATAAAACTGAGATAAATACCTGTTAGGGCAATTTTAGTGCCAAATTTAAAATTTTTTACAACATATAGGAGTGAAACTTTGATCTTAATGAGCGTCTCACGGATAGGAGTTATATGACTAGCACAAAACCGTACCACTAAAAAATTTTCCACCCCCAAATATGTGAGGTTCGCCCCTAGAATTGGTAGGAAAAGCATTTATGCTATGATGTGTGTACCGGTAGCACTTAGATTCTAGAACATTAGGACCATTCCAAGGCCACAAGTGAGACTACATTCGTGTAGTTAGATTTACTACATGATAAGAGGCATTAGGATTAACCCATTGTTTTACACCTGTGTTTTTGTTATAATTACATTGGCTACATTGGTCAAGTAATTCTCCCACACCCTTTGCGTTGTACTCATTTTTAGTACACGATACCCCTAGTACACCCCTCAGAGCCTATCTTTTCGTTTCGACCTTTAAGCATTTTACTTAAAGGAAGAATTTGTTACACCCCACTTAAATGTACACCCAAATCGCCTTAGCCTACCTTGTATGCACTCATTTTTAGTGCATTATTGTGACAACATTTGTTTAAACCCTTACTTAATTATCTAATTGATTACATGGTTGCTAAGTCGAGTCATATCCTTGTACATATTGTTTTGGGACGATTGGGACTCATGGGTAAAGTACTAGTGTAATGGAGTAATGGGGAAGAACATCATTATTACCCCCATATGTGCTAAATATTTTAAAAGTACTCCAAGTTTTTCAATTATCTTAATTCGAGTCATTAGAATAGCTATTTGTAAAGTTATGTAAAAGTTCAAGTGTAAGGGGAATGCAACCCCCCTATGATGTATTATTTTGGATGGTAGGGCAAGAGTGTATGGGAAAAAAAAATCGAAAAAAAATCAAGAAAAATACAAAAAAATAAGAAAAAGAAAAGTAGAAAAAAACATACGGACTACCATCCCGTTTCATTTTATGTTTTTGTTATTTTGTTTTTAGCTTAAGATTGAGTCGAGTCTTGGCTTAGCAACATTGTATAGTACATGTAATTAATCAAGATCTTTAACTCGCCACCAGTAAAATATCCCTTATCCAACAAAACCGTGTTTATCATATCCCTACACCTCACGTTATAACCCATTTAAAAGCCCTCTTTGATAGTTTATCTTAGGTGCTTACGCCTAGTGGAGGAGGTTTTCGATCCTTTCCCAAGCCTATGGTAATCTATTTGCTATGACAGGTAGTGAGAGATATTATCCGTTTTCATTTATGAGATTTACTTTGATGACACCTGAGAGATGTGAGTATCTAAACACTACTTGTGAGGTGCTAGTTTGTAATCTCCGTGCTTATTATGATTAAAGTGAAACGAATATTTGTTGTAATTACTTTTATGTTAGCATTAAATGACCCCTAACTTGTATTTTGATTAGAATAAAAGCGCATTTGCTTGAGGACAAGCAAATCTCAAGTGTAAGGGTATTTGATGAAGCGAAAAGTGTACCGCTTTTAGGGGGTCATTTAAGCCCTAAATCGTATTTATTTGATCAAATATTGCCCTAAATCGTTCCTTTTGTCATTTTAGGTACTTTGGAGAAGAAATCTGGAAAAGGAAGCATTTTGGACGTTTTTGGAGCATAAAAGTGAAGAAAACGACAAAGTCTCAAAATCAGCTGAAAAGTACCTTTGACGGCGTCAGGGATTGCCCTTGACGGCGTCATGGCTTGGCAAAAAAGGTGGATATGAAAATTACTCATGATAAGCCAGAGAATTTTGCATGAAAAATCTGACGGCGTCACCCTTTGAAGTGACCAAGGTCGTCACGGTTTAAACTAAAGAGGGACGGCATCAAGCTCATTTCTGACGGCGTCAAGCCTTGATAAGCCAGAGCAGATTTTGGAGGTCTAAAGAAGGACGGCGTCAGGAAGGCCATCCGGGAACCCTAAAAGCGGCGAGGTGACGGCGTCAGGATCTACAACGTGACGCCGTCAGCCCTTAAACTCTATATATAGTTTTGCAATTTTTTGTCATTAGAGTGGAACTTATTGTGTGTAACTTTGGAGGAGAAACCCTAAGACGAATTTCTGCCATTTTTAAGGGTTTTCATACCCTTGGATCTCCCATGTTTAATTGAAGATAAGTGTTTATTTAATCAATCAATATGTCTATGTGTTGTTTGATTACATCTTGTTCTTGTCTTTTAATTAACATGGTAGGCTAAATTTATCTTGTATTTGCTTAGATCTAATGAAACCTAACTATTGATTATTGGTTATTAGTGTGTTATTAGTTGTATTGGATGATTGTTCATCGATGTTAGGCTTAAGAAAACAGGCTAACTTCCTATTCGGTAACTTGCTTGAACGTCTTAAGAAACATGAACCAATGCGTACTAAGGTTTTTATGGTTGTATTTAATGCATGAGCGAATTCTAGTGATCCCATGTTAGGAGCTTCCTAGCCGGCTCGACATAGGAGTGAAGTAGGAGCTTGTAGAGTTGGGGAAGTACGTACGCCACCCCACGATTGGTATTAAGGAATACACCCGTCATCCACGCAATTAATACACACTAATCAACCGGTAAAAGATAGTTAGGGAGTAAGGAAATCTAAGTAAACACATTTCTCTCCACATAAGTCTCACAACTCTTTTCATTTTCAGTTATTTTATTTTATTTGCATTCGTAGTAATTTGGGTTAGTTGACTAGCAACTAATTCCGCCCACTCTTTCAAACCCGAGATTTTACTTGCTTTCATAAAAAAATATAAAAATACAAAAATAATCTTCCTTCACCCTTAGACCTAATTAGAGTAGTTTTTCATACCTAACGAACACTATTCCCTGTGGAGAACGATCAATCCCCCGTACTTACCACTACACTATACTACATCGGTCAGGTACACTGCCTGGTGGGGTTGTAAGCCTCTTGAGATCCCTCGAGAGGTAAAACCTGTTGTAAGGTTGCAAAACCATGCAGCATACTACCAACTATTCACAAACCCAAAATCATGTTCTCAACTTAACTAAATAAGTTAGAAAATAGCCTAGATCAGCAGACAAAACTGGTCTGCATAATCAGATTCTGAGACATTTTGACTTTTTCAAATGCAAACTAAATTGTATAAAATTGAGTTTAGATTAATCCTAGATGACTAATTATGTTATACTAAGCTATAATATGATGAAATTAAGCTAGTTCACCTACTTTTGCAACTATATGAGAAATTATTTAAGCTAAAATTCCAACAGTTAAGCAGAAATGGAATTTAAAGGAGGTTTTGACTTTTTAACTTATAACCTATGGTTTTGACTGTTATTAATCCTATATGACAAGAATGAACTAATTTCTTAAACTAAGACAACCTCAAACACCAAGCATTCTACTGATCCAAACACCCCTGATCAGAACTGATTTTGCAATTTACACTAAAGCATACTGATTTAAACCCTAATTCACTCTAAACTATCATTATCTAAGTTATAAATAAACTAAAAAGCAAAAATAAATGACACATGAGCACTAATATAAGCTATGCTAAATAAGCAGTGTGACATGAAAATGAACATAGAAACTTACAACTGATGCAGAGTGAAAATGAATGAACTCATAAACAACTCACAACCCAGGCTTATCCAACTAAGCCAAAAATAACCAAAATCAGCTTATCAATCCATCTTATCAACTCAACAGCTTATTAGACCCCAGAGTTGACTGAAGTTGATTTTTTTTGGGAAATTGAGCTTAATAGTGAATTAAGACAAATGAACTAATTCTAAAACTAAAATAAGCTTATACAAGCTTATTTGAACAGGAATGAAGCTTGAAAAGGTTTGCACAACAATAATTTTAAAACACACTGATTATGGAATTAATATTAAACTGACATTACAATGAAAATAGAACAAGTTTCATGAAATTAAAGTTAAACTGCAATAAAGGTTACACTTGACTGAAATTAAATTGACAATAAAAACTTAACTAAATTCTACACTATGAATTTTGTGGTCTAAGACAGTGACAGTTGTATCTCATGGCTTCTTTCTCTTTAAATAACATCCCAAATGCTTCCTTGTTGACTTCTCATTATTTCCCATCCATTGGATTATTCAGAATCAATCCAAATCGTTGGAATCACCTTTTGGCGCCAAAAGTCTTGATAGTGGATTAGAGCAGGTTTAGAGCAATTAAAGAATTTTGGTTGATTGTGGAGGTGGAGGGGACAAATTGTGAAGTGGGTAGTGAGCTGGGGGTGAGGTGGAAGGGATTGTAGCAGCTGGCAAGGTGAGGTGGAAGAAGAAGCAGTATGGCGGTTTTTTTTTGCTTGTTTGACTTTCTTGATCACTGTACATATTTGACTTTTTCTTATTTAAGCTGCCTTTGACTTTTCTTGGGTCAACATGGGTTATTTTGGATTTTGGGGAATAGAAATGGGTTAAGGGATTTAGAAAAATGGAATTTTGAATTGCTTAAATTTAAGGGACCAAAATTGCCATTTTCTAAAAGTTCAGGGACCTTTTATGTCATTTTTAAAAGTTGAAGGACCAAAACTGCCATTTCTTTAAAACTTTCATCCAAGGACCAATATTGTAAAAGTTAAATAGTTTAGGGACCTTGAATGATATTTTCCACATTTTTAACACCAGGGACTATTTTTGCCAATTTCTAAAAGTTAAAGGACTGAAATTGACAATTATGCAAACTATGTTGGTTTTTCAACTGTTTTTAATCCTTTTGCTCATGAAACATATAAAAACACAATCAAATGATATTTTCTGTATTTTGAAGCATATCTGCATGTTTTTAAATGTTTTTGTAGTCTAAATGTGACAGAAATGATAAGTATTTAAACACTCATCACTAGTCAAGAGTGGTGAAAAGATCATTAAGTGTGAAAATTATTTTAAGCCCGTTTAATTAATACCCTTCAAAATAAATTATTCTCTCACAACGTTGGTTAATTTTGAAAACAATTATTTTTCTTGGTAAATATTATTAGATCTAGATAATCAATAATCATAACGGTTTTTGCCCGTTAAAACAACCAACTAAAAAGATCTAAAAAAAATCGGGAAATTATTAATCAACAACCTTTGAATACCCGTTTAAAAGTAAAGGTTTTCTCACAACATTGGTTTATTTTGAAAACACCTAATTTTATCTTGGTAAAATTTACTTGGTTTTGATAGTTAGTTACCTTAACGGCTTTTGCCCGTTACAATTACTAAAAATCAAAACAAGTAAACCAAAGGTTATCAATCAATAATTTCTAATGTTACACGCTTAATTTCATAATTCACCAACACTTAACAAGCATATAAAAATATCTACTCGCTACTCATTTTAACTAAGCTAGCAAAAACAATAATTTCAACGCACATATTCATGATTAACTAAACTAAATAATAAAACTACAACTAATAAGAAAGAAAAAAGAGTAGATACCGAAAGAAGAAACTATGCTAAATAACCACCCGATCTTATAAACTATTCAAAGCCTAAAGTTTACTTCTTAAAAAACTTTAATATAACCAAATAGTTAATAAAGTTTGTAACTTTATTAACTAATTAGCTTTATCAAGACTAAAAAACAATAAACTTTAGTAATAAGCTAGCTTATAAAACCCTTAAGCTCCTCCCCTTAGATGTAGGATTGGATGAATAAAAATCAAAACTGTAGGACCTATGATCAATCCTTATCACACAAACTAATAAACAATAAAGCACAAGATAAGATAAGATCTAGAGAGAGAGTAGAGAGACAAAATATATTTCATTAAGCACACACTAATAACTCTCAAAGAACATCCAGAACACCAACCACCCAAATGGTGTAGGGAGGTGCTATTTATAGTTTTTGAAAGATGGGTGGATGGGCTTGGACTTGAGTTGGGCTTTTACATGGACTCTTTAATACATTACATTTAACCTATTAGATTAGGTCCAAGCCCATAGACTACTTTTACTTAATTAAATACAACGACACGTTACAAAATATAAAACGTAAATGACCATCACTTTTATAAATCCTAACAATCTCCCCCTAAGGGATGGTCATTCAAATGATGCTCCATGTGAGATGGTCTTTCGTCTTCAATGTCTTTGAGCTTTGAGTGTCGTTGTATAGCAGTCTTTGTCTTTGGTTCCTTCATGCTATGTGATCTTCAAAGTATTCTCTTTGAGGTTGTTCTTGCCTTCGATCAACATCTTCATGTGATTATGCGTCGTGACCTCCAACATACTCATACATCTTGGACTTTATACTTATGCTAACAATCTCCCCTTTTCTTTCATCATTTGATATATGAACTTGTTCTCGACATCTTGATTAGCTTTTTGACTTTGTCTTATCACTTTGTCTTTAACTTGATCTTCTTGTCTTGAACTTTTACACTTGAGCTTTGTTGGAGATGTTCTTCATAAGTATGAGTAAGCTGAGGTGAAGATGAATGATGTATGGGATGATGGTTAATGGATGTTTAAGGGTAGCTATATAAAACTGTTAGTAATAATCATCCAGCACTTATGGGTTAGGACTTCGAGATCGTCAACAGCATAGTGTGTAGACTTTCTCTAATCTCCCCCAGGCCGTTCTGAACCGGATACCCCCGAGAGGGCTTACACAGACACACCGAAGTGCACCCACGATTCAGTGAGTCGCTAGAGATCACCCTACGACTGTAGACCATTTGAAGCATGTAACCATCATGATGTAAATGGCAAGATCCTTGGATCTCATTAAGACTCTTACAACTTGTGTCCTTTTTGGCGAACACAAGTGTATCATATTGGAAGTGTTCCTAACGAGATATTTTGATGAATCTCATGGCTCTAGACTCTATTGTGCGTTTTGGTTTTAGTCGTCGGAGGCATGGAGCAGAGTGCCACCTTTTCAATATCAACACATCTCGGAATGAGAGGCCGATAGATTATGCAGTGTTCTCCGTGAGAAATGATACAAATATCTTTTAAGAGATATCTGAGTGGCTAGGAGGGGTGGTGCAGTGCGTCACTGGGTCCATGACGTCTTGTCTTCAATATCAGTATCACCTTAGTGAATACCGATAGCAGATGTATTGACCCGGTTTCTGCCCTAAGTTTTCATGGAGGGCTATTTCTTTTCACCCTTTCAATCAACTTTTCTTTTTCATTCTTCAACCCCTTCTTTCCCTTTCTCATTTACTCCTTTTTTCAATCTTACCTAAGGACTTCTAATTCTAATCTATTGGAATTGTCCTTGGGTAGATCCCTCCGGCTCTGGCGGATCATAGGACGGTTTTTTCTAACCTTAGTCACCTTATAACTCCATGACTATCCTAGATTTGCCATAAAACCTTTTGAAAATCTCTCGAAGTGTTTATGAATAAACACATTTAGATACCACTTTGAGAGTTTTATATTTTTGAAATGCTCCCCCTTCACATGTGCTCATGCATTTTTTAATTAAAATTGCACATGTTGGGTAGAGTTTGCACATTTTGAATTGATCGATTTTCAATGAACATGACCTTTGCGAGACACGCTTACATCACTAGTTAGACTAGCTTGAAATTATTACTCGTCTCGGTCATATTCAATGATCATCTCTCGAATTGGTACATTCTACTCAGACAAGTCCTTTGCGAGACACGCTTACATCACTGGAAAACCAGCTTGAAATTATTACCCGTCCAGGACAAGTCTTTTCGATTACTGACATTTAAGCTTCGTCAATTCGAGGGTTAAACTGAGTCTTTTTGAAGAGCTCGATTCACGATCACATTTTAATCTCATTTCTCCCCCTCAAAAATAGCATTTCGATGGTATTTTTGATACCGTTTGATTAAAATCATTGTTTTTGGAAAGCTAATAGGGAGAAACGATTTTGCATGAACTTTTTGGAACAAAGATGTTTTGAATTACTCCCCCTCAAACCTTGCATAGGTTTTGATATTTTTAAACTTTGGAGCGAACTGGGGAGTAAATATTTGAAAATCTTAAGCAAAATTTTTGAAAAGTTTTGAAAAACCTTTTGATAAATTTTGAATAAAATTTTGCTTAAGATTAAGAAGTTTGAATAAACGTTTCATGAAAACTTCTTTTCTTTTTCGGATTGTTGTAACAAAATGTACAACAGGGTCCTTTCTTTGAAAAACGGGTTATGCACTGTTATGTGTGCACAAACCATAATGGTTAAGCGCGGGTTGTAAGCTGAAATACTTACAAGCCATTGATTTTTAGGATAAGTGCTCGAAAGATTTTGATTAAGCACTTTCCTTTCTTTGAGGCGCGGGTTTCGTACCGAACTGCACGAAAGCCATTTAAATTTTTTGGATTAGACAACAACCTTGGGAACCCATTTAAGCACGGCGCCAACGGGTTTACCATATTTTGAAATCCATATTTTGAATTTTTTTTTATTTTTTTTTTTAGAGAGACAAAATATATTTCATTAAGCACATACTAATAACTCTCAAAGAACATCCAGAACACCAACCACCCAAATGGTGTAGGGAGGTGCTATTTATAGTTTTTGAGAGATGGGTGGATGGGCTTGGACTTGGGTTGGGCTTTTACATGGACTCTTTAATACATTACATTTAACCTATTAGATTAGGTCCAAGCCCATAGACTACTTTTACTTAATTAAATACAACGACACGTTACAAAATATAAAACGTAAATGACCATCACTTTTATAAATCCTAACAAAAACTTTATAAGGATTAAGCAAACTAAATAACTAAACTAGATCAAATAAGTTATAGATAAGCTAATCCAATCTAGGAGTGCTAGTATTAAATCAAATAAGCTAAAAAGCTAATCGGTCTAAAACTAGTAAAAGAATCGACACAAGCTAACGAATAAGCTAGATCGATTAGAAGAAAAGATATAAGCTAGAATAGAATATTTTATTTAAATAAAAGCTACAAAATATAAAAGCTTAAGTGGAAATAAGCTAAAAACTACTATAATGAAAATAAGCGATAAACTAATAAACTAATAAACACTAATTTTAGACAGAGAAAAAAAAACTAATAAAGTTTTAAACTTTATAACTAAAAATAATTTAAAAAGATATTTCAAAACAACATAAGCACTTATTAAGCAACTAGTAAGTTATTTCTAAAAGATGTTAAGTCACCATATTTTGAAAACTAAGTGAAAAGATAATCACTTTTAATAAGACTAAACAAACAAAAGTAAATACAATATCTGTTTGATTTTTGGATTAAAAAAAGTCATAAAAATGATTAACCAATCATGAGTAACGATCTCCTAGAAAGGGAATAAAAATAAAAAGTTTGCAAAGTCATTCAGTTAGTGTCACGTGTCCCCCACGCACTCCCTCATTTTTTTCTTATTAAATTCGGTTAGGGGGCATCTTTGTCATTTTAACCCGTTTTTGAATTTCACCCCAAATTTCAAACGCAAATATCTTTCAAACGACAAACTTTTATGAAAAACCAATTTTACCATAATTTTTAACACTTAATCCTCTTTAATTTGGCATAAATCTATTTAAATATTTTGAACTTTTATTTTTTACATATAAAATGGTTCTTAATTTTCTTTATTTTTTTGGCATTTTCAGCCATATTTTTTACCCTCATAAATGTCGAATCGTGAAAAACTTAAAACATGAAAGTTATAGATTTTTGTTCACTCTTTACACAAGTTTTTGAATCACTCAAATCCGATTTCATATGAGTAAGATATCACATGTTAAAGATGGTGTTTTACTCATATTTATTGCACACAAGGTGTTTGATGAAATGTCTAGCTTAGATTTTTAGTGTTAAAATTGAGATAAATGCACTAATTTTTGTCCCACAATACATCATTAATCATTTTATTAATGTAAGACTCAAAAAATGATGTTTTTTAATAGTTTATGTTTTTAAAAAAATGTACGTATTGTATTTTTTACCATAAATTTGACCAATATTAAATTCGAATTAAAAAAAATTGTAAAACATAAAAATTATAGATTTTAGGTAAATCTTTACTCATGTTTTTTATTCACTCAAAATCCGATGTCATATAAGTGAGATATAACATGTTAAATATGACATTTTGTTCATCAGTTACTCTGTTCATCAATTTTTATTCATGAACATTAGTTCATCAGTACATCAGTTATGGATTTAGGGTTTTGGGTGTTGGGTTTAGGGTTTAGTTCATCAGTTAAGAAATTGAGGGGAACCCTAACAATTAGATTATAAAAAAAATAAAACAGGACAATAACTGATTATTAGATAAAAAGATTATGTAAATATGTCTCATTTATTTGTATTTAATTTGTTGCCTGTTTTCTATAATCAATCCCTCAATCATAGGAGGGTTTGTTGTATTCTTCAATTATATAAATATCCTCCTCTCCCTCAATCAGATTCATTGAGGTTGATTTTGTTTACATGGTATCAGCCTGACTCAAAACAACCCTCCCTTTCTTTCTCCTCTCGATCCTCTGCTTCCCTTTCTTTCTTTTCATGGCAGCCGACAACTCCTCTTAACCCACATTCGTTCCCCACCTATCTCCAATCAAAGTCTCCTTAGCCAACTACTTAGTATGGCGTAACCATATGCATCTATTGCTTGCTCTTCATCATTTATCGCCCCACATCGACGGTTCTTCGGTCCCACCACCGGCAACCATAACCGATGGTGACAAAACCTCACCAAACCAAGATCTCGCCACATGGACAACCTCTGATCAAAAGGCCGCTCTCCTCCTTCTATCTTCTCTCACCGAGGAGGCAGCCTCTGAAGTTCTTGGGCTCACAACAGCCTATCAGATCTGGTTGGCTCTTGAAAATGTATACAACAATGCCTCTATTGAACGTGTTCAATCGTTAAGGGACTCTCTTCGTCAACTCTTAAAAGGTACAAGCTCTGTCACAGATTTTTCTCGAAGGTTTTGTAATATATGTGAGCAGCTGGCTGCCATCTGTTATCCGGTGGCTGAGATTGACAAGTTACATTGGTTTCTATGCGGGCTCGGTCCTTCTTATGAGGTGTTTTTTACCGCAATCCGAGCAGCCAAACCGGCTCCCCTGTTTCGTGATTTAGTGGCTCAGGCAGAGAGTCACGAATTGTTTCTTCAATTGCTTCATAGGACTGCTTCGCCACCGGCTCCGTTTCACGCCCAAAACAGGCGTGAATCTTCAACGCAGACCCGTGACCGTGCTTCTTTTCCTTGCGGCAATTCTGCCCTAGGTCGTGGCCGCAGCTCCTCAACTCGCCGGTCACCCCACTGCCAGTTGTGTCGCACAAACGGTCATTATGCTTCTGCTTGTCCGAGTTTGCACACCTTTGCTTTACAAGCCAACCCATCAGATGAATCCATAGCCAAGGCGTTCCATGCCCAATGCCATGTTACCAATGATACGCCTGATTGGGTTGGTGATTCCGGGGCCACTGACCACATGTCTCCGCCACATGAAACACTTCATAACAAGATTCCTTATACAGGTAAACACAAAGTCGTTTTTGGTAATGGTAAGCAATTGCCGATTACTCATACGGCTTCGACCACTATCTCTAATGCTATTCCTTTACGCAATGTTCTTATAATTCCTAATCTCACCAAAAAATTATTGTCAATCAGCTAATTAACTGTTGACCATCTGGTTAACGTTTTATTCTCGGAGCATTTTTTTCATATTCAGGATCGGAAAACAAGACAGGTACTCGCTAAAGGAACTTGTGAGAATGGTCTCTATGTGCTCAAGGAAGATCTGAGAGCGTTTATTGCTGCTAAAGTTTCTAATAAAGCCTCTTATGAGTTATGGCATGCTCGTTTGGGCCACGTTTCGTTTGATGTTTTTTCTATTCTGAAAAACTTTGGTGTTTTGTCTTTTACTTCGTTATTACCGAAACCAACTATTTGTTCCTCTTGTCAACTTGCAAAGGGACAACGTTTTCTTTTGATTTAAATTCAAAGCGTGCTTCTAATCTATTAAATTTGGTTTATTGTGATTTATGGGGTCCCGCCCCTATTACTTCTACAGATGGCTATCGCTATTATGTCGTTTTTATTGATGACTATTCCAGGTTTACGTGGTTTTATCCACTCAAAACAAAGACCGGGTTCTACTCAGTTTTACCTGCCTTTATTAATCTTGTTCAAACGCAATGCTCGAGAAAAATAAAAACTTTTCAAAGCGATGGCGGCACTGAATTTGTGAACGAGACGGTTCGCAAAATTTTTGAAGAAAATAGCACTTTTCATCGGTTTTCGTGTCCATACACGCCTCAACAAAATGGTCGTGCCGAATGAAAACATCGGCATATAGTGGAGACTGGCCTTGCAATGTTGTTCAATGCTCATGTTCCAGCTTGTTTTTGGGTGGATGCTTTTATTTCGGCTACATACATTATTAACCGCTTGCCATCTTCTATCTTAGACAACAAGTCCCCATTTGAGCTCATATTTCATCAACAACCCCATTATTCCAATTTTCGAGTTTATGGCTGCCAAGTGTTTCCATATTTACGAGACTACGCTAAATACATACTTGAGCCTCGTAGTCTCTCATGTGTTTTTATTGAACCAAAAAGATAACACAGGACAATGATGAACAAAAACCAACTAATGTTCATCAACTAAAAAAGCGTAAACTAACTGATGAACATATAACCTATGATAACACAAATAAACTAACTGACGAACCTATGATAACATAATAGCTAAAATAAATAAACTGATGAACCTATAATAACATAATAGCTAAAAGTCAGTAACTGATGAACAAAAAACAACCAATGTTCATCAACTAAAAAAGCATAAACTAACTGATTAACCTATAATAACATAATAGTTAAAATAAACAAACGGATGAACCTATGATAACATAATAGCTAAAAGTCAATAACTGATGAACAAAAACATAAGTTAACTGATGAAACTATGATAACATAATAGCTAAAAGTCAATAACTGATGAACTAAACAAAATTGTTTCATCAATTGATGAAATGATAAACTATAAAAATGATCATCAATTGATAATTGATTATTGATGAACCGATGAACTAAACAAAAACTGATGAACTAAACGCTAAACCAAACACCCAAAACCCTAAATCCTAAACTAATGTTCATGAATAAAAATTGATGAACCAAAGTGACTGATGAACAAAATGTCATTTTTAACATGTGATATCTCACTCATATGACTTCGGATTTGAGTGGGAAAAAAAAACATGAGTAAAGATTGACCAAAAATCTATAACTTTTATGTTTTACAATTTTTCTAATTCAAATTTAAATTGGTTAAATTTATGGTTAAAAAAGCAATAAAACACAATACATACATTTTTTTAAAAACACTAACGATTAAAAAACATCACTTTTTGAATCTTACATTAATAAAATAATTAATGATGCGTTGTGGTACAAAAATTAGTGCATTTAACGCAATTTTAACACTCAGAATCTAAGCTAGACATTTCATCAAACAACTTGTGTGCAACAAATATGACTAAAATGTCATCTTTAACGTGCAATATCTCACTCATATCATATCGGGTTTGAGTGATTCAAATTTTTGGGTAAAGAGTGAAACAAAATTTAAAACTTTTGTGGTTTAAGTATTTTATGATTCGGCAATTTTTAAGGTAAAAAATAAAGTTGAAAATAGCAAAAACATCAAGAAAATCATGACCTAATGAATATGTCAAAAAAAAAGTTTCGAAATATTTAATAAGATTTATACCAAATTAAAGAGAATCAAATTTTCAAAATTGTGGTGAAATCGCTTTTTTTCTAAAAGTTTGTCGTTTAAAAGATATGTGCATTTGAAATTTGAGGTGGAAAAGAAAAAACGGTTCAAACGACCATATTACCACTGGGCGGATTTTATGTATAATTTAAAGGGGGACACCTGTCACACTATTAATTGCTTTCTAAATTTTTTAATTTTACCCACTTTGCAATAGATCCCAACCAACCAATGATTACCCAAAATCTTAGAAAAACAAGAGCAAAAGCTGCGTAAATTTGAAAAGAAAATACAAAAGCCTTAAATGCTAATCGTTGAAACATTAATACCAATTAAAAGTCTTTAATACCTAATAAAAAAGTTGCCGACTAAAAGAAAAGAAAAAAAGTGATTTGCTGAAACATTAATATTAAAACATGAAATTGATAAGAATAGTAAAGAAACTAAGAGTAATCAAAACCTTAAAATATCAAAATTTAATACAAGGTTTAACTAATTTTAACTAATTTAAAACTAATCTATAAAACTTAAAAAATAAGAAAAAGAAAGAAGAAAAAAAATGGTGGCTTCCCTTTTCTTCTTCGTATGTTCACGTTTTTATATTCGTCTATAACGTTTCTATAATTCGTAATAAGTATTAAAAAAATGGGAGTTAAGGTGAACATGGTAGATACCTTGCCCACTAAAAGGTGATTGGGAGTGAGGAGACGTGAGAGGAGAGAGAAAGCTGAGATGACACTGAGGTGTAAGGTGAAGATTAGCATGCCTTGCCATTTAGCCTTATATAGCCAAAACAAGAATTCTTGTCCAAGATTCTCCTATGCCTAGGATGATGCCATCTGGCAAGTTTTTTTTTTTTTTTTTTAGTTGGGCATGTTTGTAGTTCTCGGTTATTGGACAGGACTTGGGCCTTGAGACTGTTTCTTGATTCTTTTCTTTAAGTTTTTCCGGACTCCAATAATCTTTAATAGATACTCGAAATCTCATACTTTTGCTCCAATGTCCGTATCTCATACCATTGGTCTCGTAATTTCGTGCTCCTTCCAATGGAGTGCTCGGGTAATTACCGTTTTGATGATGCAAATAATGTTCTAAAAACGTTATTTATATCTTTCGATAACTCCACGTTTTGATGATAACAAAATGAGAAAACACTTTACGTCAAAATTAACGTAAACAAGTTTTTAGTCGAAATATCCCGTTTCTACCTTAATCACTCTAGGTAAGAACAAACAAATTTACAACTTGAAAAATGATCAAAGAAGTGAATTTTTGTTTTAAACTTCACATTTTTAATGTGACAAGAAATTTTTTTCAAAAATACATTTTACAATATATTTTTGAATTATAAAGAAATGTTTTATTGAAAAAATAAGTTTAAAAATCATAACAGCTATTTTTTCCCCCTAAATCAGCTCCAAACTTCCCCAAATAAACTTTCACCACTAAAAACAAAAAATGGAGCGTCTTTGTCTGGCACGGTACCACTAAATTTAGTGGTACTGTGTGGTATTTAGTTGTACCGTCCCACTATAACGGGTAAATTTTTTCTGCCTAAAAATACCAGTCCAATTCACAGTTTTTGGGCATCCTTTTTCACACATAACTTTCTGAGTTTAATACTCTTACCACATTTACTCTTCTTTGATCATTTAGTTAGTTTTTCTTTTGTTTAAAGAGTGATTCTATTATCCAACCAAGTGATCACCTTCATTCCTCTACTAGTACAAGAGAAGAACACAAAGTATCAAGAAGATACAAGGCGTTGTAGTTATAGTTAGTGCACTTGTAACATTTGTTACATACTTGTTGTATCCTAACATACACCAAGTTGTTTTTCTTTTGTGTAGTTTGTGAGTGTGGATCATTGTGATCTTGTTGAGATCTTAGAGATCTCTTGTAGCTTGTGTGCTTATGTGTTGATTAAGTGGATCAAGGGTAGATCGGGTAGATCGTGTGAAGTGTGTTGATTGTTTTATTTAGTAAGGATCGTATGGATCGTGGTAGATTGGTACTAGCTAAGATTAGTACTTGACATTTAGCTTAGTGTCGGAAATTGTGATAAGCGACGTTGTACGGTTTTCTCCGCCTGAATGGAGCTTTGTTGACATAGTGCTTAGAACTCTCGAGTTGGGTACTCGAGGAGTGGAGTAGGGCGAAGAAGAGCTTCGTGACCGAACCACTATAAATCTCGTTGTCTCGGTTTGATCTTTCCATCTCATTTCTTTATACTTATTGTTTATGTTAGATAGTGTAGTTTAGTGTTCATATTGGTGTTGATTGATTTCACAAAAGAATTGAATCAAAGTTTTTCACAAACAAACGTTTATAACTTTTGAAAAACTGGTAAAACTATTCACCCCCCCCCCCCCTTCTAGTTTTTCACAATTGGTATCAGAGCCAGTTTAGGCAAGATTTTAAAATAAATTGTATTTTAAATATTGAATCGATCAATGGATTTCGACAAATATCAAGAAGGGCAATCTATGCAAAGACCACCACTTTTTGAAACCGATTGTTTTATATATTGGAAAACAAGATTCGAAACGTATGTGAAATCAAAAGAAATTGATCTTTGGCATGTTATTACTGAGGTTGACTTTCAACCGGTTGAAGAGAATCCGGAAACAAAAAGGGATGAAATAATTTCCTATAATAAACAAAGCGATAACTTTAAAAGAAAACTAGCCAAAAATGATGAGGCTAAAATGATGATTTATAATGCTTTGCCGAAAAAGGAATTTAAAAGAATTTTTATGTGTAACACGGCAAAAGAAATTTGGAAAACTTTGTTATTCACTCATCAGGGTAATAATCAAGTCAAAGAGAACAAGATAGATCTTCTTGTGCAACAATATGAACAATTTTCTATTCCGAAAGATGAATCTATTGATAATGTCTTTGCTAGATTTAATACTATTATTACTAGTCTTAAAGCTCTTGATGAAGGTTATTCTAGCAAGAACTATGTTAGGAAATTTCTTAGGGCTCTACATCCGAAATGGAGAGCAAATGGAGAGCAAAGGTAACCGCCATTGAAGAGTCAAAGAACTTGGCGACATTATCACTTGATGAACTAATAGGAAACTTGAAAGTTCATGAAATGATAATCAAGAAAGACTCCGACATAGTCAAAGGCAGAAGTGAAAAAGTTAGATCTCTTGCATTGAAAGCCAAGAAGGAGTCTAGTGATGAAGAAAGTTCGGATTACGATAGTGAAGATGAAGAGTATGCATTAGCGGTTAGAGATTTTAAGAAGTTCTTTAAGAGAAGAGGTAGATTTGTTAGACAACCTCATGATGAAAAGAAGCCGTTCCAAAAGAACCGATATGAGAAGAAAGGAAAGAGGGATAGGAAATGCTTTAGATGCGGAGATCCAAACCATCTCATCGGAGAATGTCCTAAACCACCGAGAACCAAGAACTAACGAGCACTCGTAGGAGGCTCTTGGAGTGATAGCAGTGAGGAAGAAGAAGAGAAGCCCAACGACGAAACATGTCTTATGGCTTAAGCTTCAAATGAGGTGCATTCCGACTCTTCTTACTATAGTGATGATAATTCTTCAATAGATGACAACATACTATATGATGAATATAATAAATTATGTGAAGTAAGTTCTAAAATCATCAATAGAAACAAAACACTAAAAGTAACATTGCATGAACTTGAAGTGCGAATTTTAGAACTAAAAGACCAAGTCAAAAGACTTGAGAAAAGGAAAGAATGTGATGTTGGATGCGAATCATGTCATAATCTTAGGTTAGAAAACGTTGAACTTAGGAAAACTGCGTTAAGGATCATTAAGTTTGAAAAAGGAACAAAAATACTAGATGACATGTTAGATAATATTAGATATAGTGAGCATGTCAGTGCGGGTCTAGGTTTTAATCCAAATGAAGCTTCAACAAGTAAAACAAAACAATTAAAATTTGTCAAACCAACAAGCTCTGTCGAAACAAAGGACGGTTCCATTAAAGGTACAGACGGCACCACTAAAATTAGTGGTACCGTGGTACCGTCTGGTACTGAAGACAGAACTGAGTCGAGTCTGAAAAATAACTTAAGTCCTAAACCAAGTCACATATTAGCTAACAATGTTAAAATACATGTTGCTAGTAAAAAGGAGGTCAAAAGTTTTTACAAACCTTTGTTAACCCCCGGGCTCGGCTTTGTAAAATCTGATACTAGATCAAAGACTCCTCTACCTAGAAAAACAAATGTTCCTAAACCTCGGTCAAGAACTCCTCAACCGAGAAGTAACTTTAGAAGACCAAGTTATCTAATTAACTATCCCGTTACTTGGAATAACCTTCAACAATGAAGTTACTTGCCATGGGAAATTTGTCATCCATTCCAACATCCTAACCAAATGCAACTAATGCATAGGATGTTTAAAACTAACAACTTTGGACCCATGAGATATTGGGGACCAAGTGTTTGAATCTTTGTCTTATTCAATAGATATGCTTGGGAATCGACTTGGAGTCTGATGAATGGGTCAAGGATAGTAGATGCACTAATCATATGACGGGTAACCGAAGTCTATTCTCATCATACAAGGCTTACAACGGAGGTAATGTCACTTTCGGAAGCAAACTTAAGGGCAACATCATAGGCAAAGGTACAATTACTCAAGACTCCCTCACTATTAGAAACGTTGAGCATGTAGATAACATAGGATTTAACTTGCTTAGTATTAGTCAAATGGTTGACAATAAATGTAGAGTTATATTTTCCGAAGAGGGTAGTGAGATCACTAAGCATGGTAAGACCATAGGCAAAGGAGTTAGGAAGAATGGCTTATTTGTTATGAAAATAGGAAATAAGCCTCAGCATAAGATTTGCCTAGCAACCATAGACGATAATTCCACTCTATGGCATAGGAGACTAGGTCATGCCAATATGCGTTTAATACAATCATTAGCGTCTAAGGAACTAGTTAGAAACCTACCTAAGATTAACTTTGATAAACAATTTCGTGACACTTGTAAAGTTGGAAAACAAGCTCATTCTAGTCAAAAAGCTAAGAATATGGTCTCAACCTCAAAATGCCTAGACTCCTTCACATGGACTTATTCGATCCATCCGCCGTACGGAGCTACGGAGGAAATTACTACACCTTAGTAATTGTAGATGACTACTCTAGGTATACTTGGACTTGATTTATTAAGGATAAGACACAAGCTTTCGAGGAATTCGAAATCTTTAGTAAGAAGGTCCAAAATCAACTAGGGTGTACAATAGTCTCAATTAGGACGGATCATGGTCGGGAATTTGACAATGAAGTGCAATATGGAGTATATTGTGATTCTAATGGTATTACACACAATTTCTCGGCTCCACGTACTCCACAATCAAATGGGGTAGTTGAGCCAAAAAATCGTACTCTACAAGAGATGAGTAGAACGATGTTGAATGAACAATCCATTTTGTAAAAGTTTTGGTGTAATGAGGTAGAAACCTCAACTTACATACTTAATAGGATCTTGATTAGACTAATCTTAGGAAAAACACCATACGAAATCTTGAAAGGTAGAAAACCTACTCTAGATTACTTTAGAGTGTTTGGAAGCAAATGCTTCATACTAAACACAAAAGACTACCTCACTAAGTTTGACCCAAAGTCTTACGAAGGTGTTTTCCTAGGTTACTCCCAAAATAGTAAAGCCTATGTTATCCTAAACAAAGGAACAATGAAAGTCGAAGAATCACTCAACGTGATATTCGATGAAAGTCCTCCACAAACTAAGACATTACCCTTGGTGGATGATGACTTAGATGAGGAAGAAGCCATTAAGGTCAACGGCAAGAAAACCTTATAAAATGACATTGAGGATGAAATTGTTGAGGTTGACGAAGTTGTCAACATTAAGGAATTTAAGAACCATCCAATAGAAAATGTCATAGGAAAACTGCACCAAAGAACTCTTAGGTCACAAGCACAAAACAAAAGTAATTTATTTTGTTGTATATCGATCGTAGAACCTAAGAATGTCAGTGAAGCGATAAAGGATGAAAGCTGGGTAGTTGCCATGCAAGAAGAGTTAAATCAGTTCACCGCAAACCAAGTTTGGGATCTAGTACCTACACCTAAGAATCAAACCATCATAGGAACTAAGTGGGTGTTTAGAAATAAACTCGGAAAAAATGGCATCGTAACTAGGAATAAGGCAAGGTTTGTAGCACAAGGCTATAACCAACAAGAAGGAATAGATTACGATGAAACTTATGCACCCATAGCTAGATTAGAGTCTATTAGGATACTGCTTGCGTATGCTTGCGCTTTAGACTTTAAACTATACCAAATGGACGTGAAAAGTGCATTCCTAAATGGTTATATCAACAAGGAGGTATACGTTGCACAACCTCCGGGATTCGTTGATTTAGAAAAACTGAATCATGTTTATAAACTCAAGAAAGCACTCTATGGTCTTAAATAAGCTCCCAAAGCTTGGTACAATAGACTAAAAGCATTCTTGCTAAAACATGAATATACCATGGGAATGGTTGATAACACAATTTTCACGAAGAAACGAAATTCACATCTCATCATTGTTCAAATATATGTCGACGACATTATATTCGGCTCAACTTGTCCAGAACTGTGCGATGATTTTTCAAAGATCATGTGTGACGAGTTTGAGATGAGCATGATGGGCGAATTAAATTTCTTCATTGGTCAACAAATAAAATAAATGGAAGATGGTATCTTCTTTAATCAATCTAAGTACATTAAAGAGATGCTTAAGAAATTTAGTTTAGAAGAGTCTATGCCCATGAAAACTCCCATGTCCACAGAAACGAAACTCACGAAAGATGAAGATGGTGAGTATGTGGAAAACACTAAGTATAGGGGTATGATAGGAAGTTTATTATATCTAATGGCAAGTATGCCTGATATCATGTTTAGTGTCTGCCTTTGTGCTCGCTTCCAAGAGGATCCCAAAACCTCTCACCTTAAAGTGGTTAAGCGTATCTTCCAATATATTAAAGGCACTATACACTTGGGATTGTTCTATCCCAAGGGGACCGGTGTAGAAACTATTATCTATGCCGACTTTGATCATGCGGGAGATTATGTGGATCAAAAAAGTACGAGTGGCGTTTGTACCTTCATGGGTTGTTGTCTAACTTCTTGGTTCTCCAAGAAACAAACGGCTCTTGCTATCTCCACGACCGAAGCCGAATACGTAAGCGCCGGAAAGGCATGTCAGCAAGCACTATGGATGAAACAAGCTCTAATCGACTACGACATCCATCTCGACGACATCCAGATTATGTGCGACAATAAACATGCTATTGACTTGAGCAAATATGCCGTTAAACACTAACAAATGGCAATTTTCCATTTTAATAACTATGATTAATTATCAGAAAATGTGCGTTATTTATTTTCTAACACTTGTTAATGAGAGGTAATCTCATTTAATTACGTTATCACACTTCGATAACACAAACACATTGATACATGATTTCAATACCATGGAACGAGCTAACACACGGACCACGAAAACCGTTTAAAACTAATTATAAACCAAACAGACTATAATACTATTCCTAGCCCAAAAATTTGCCCTGCTACTATTCATAAAGCCCAACCCAAAAATTGGTTTTGTTATATTTCATGCGATTAGAGCACACCAAGCTTGCCCCGTTTATCTTGTGATTTCAACACGTAACATATACAAGTATTTATACAACTCGATTCTCCATACTAAAAACAATCAGAATCAATAAATCTCATGTCATGATTCGAACATTTGATCACAAATCGAAGCACAAAGTAAAATGTCCTTGAAACATATAAAAGTTCAACCAATAATTATTCAACTTAACTAAACTCGACCAAATCAAATTCTAACCTATTTCTTTCATTATTTTTGATTAAGTAAGAGTTCATAACTTCATTCCTAACCATTTCTAGCTTTTGGTCACGATACACATTGTTTTTGACCTTTACATAAGTCGAATGATACATATACATATACCTTGATCATAACTGAACCATACAAGCTAACCCTCCCCTAATACTCAAGTACTAGTTCATCTTAGCCTCTAAAGAATCTTAGAAATCCTGGAAAAAGAATAAAATCTCCCAACTTGCCCCATTTTATATGTATATCGAGTCATATGCATGTATATATACACTTGATCACACTTGCATTAAATCTCATTCACATCTAAATTTTCCAAACCTATTTTCTCTACACTTGCTCACTGCCGAGAGTACACAAAGAAGACAAGAACTTTTCTCCTTTGATTGAACCAAATCCAAGCCATATAACACCCTTTCGAAGCATTTGTAATCGGTTATAGCATGTTACACGAGTTCTAAACGTGTTCTTGGCCATTTTAAACGTATAACAAACCATCTAAGGTGTTTTAAGTCTCTCTAATTCGTTTCCTACTCATATATATCATTTTACATATATCATGCATCGTATTTCATTTTCATTCGATCACATATTTATTTTATACGTTTTATACGCTTTTCTTTTATTCATTTTACGTACATAATCATTGACCTCCTTCATGGATGCCTAGACATATGATATATATCTCTATTCGAAACATATATAATTGTTTATTTACTTTTCAAATTCTATTTTGGTCATTCATTTAATCGCATATTCCATATATGTCATTTTCACATTTCTTATAACCATGTTATATCGACCAAGGATTGGCCATATTAAATCGAAATCGAACACACAACATGTTGTTTTTATTGTTCGACTTATTTCTTTACAAGACCAACTAACAAATTGATGTTTTAAGTTTCCCTTAATAAGCTCATATAAACCCTTAAAAATCCTAAAAGTTATCGCTACTTAAACTGTTTATAAAACTTTTATTATTTACCGATTGGGATTTAACCAATTTATAAGCCCAATAAGCAATTTCATATAAGCTATGATATAAGCAGTTTCATTTTGTTTTAAGGATCATTTTATAAGCCCAAAACCCCTGGAAACCCAACGGATCATAAAGTGTTAATGGGTTTTTGTTAAACTCGTTAAAAGCCCATTAACCGGAAAAATAAGCACTTTCAAAAATAAGCTAATCATTTTGACTTAAATAAGCTTTATAAAGCTATAGAAACTTTAGGAAATCAATTCCCACCATTTTTGTGAAAATTGGACTAAATTTGCAAACGTAATTCACTATTCGGGTTAATTGTGTAAATATCATATAATTGTGTTCTAATTTGTAAATCTCATAACTTAAGGGTAAACATGGTTCAACCAGTAAACATGAAGCATAAATTGTCATTTTGGACACTTTTAGACTTAATATGTAACATTTGATTTACGGAGGACTAACGGTGCAAAACCTACACTGTTAGGGTATAAATTTTAAATTTTGTGAAAGACCAAGGGCTGAATAGTAACAATTACTTATAATCATTTCTATTTCATATTTTGCATATTTTCATTTAAATATGTGCATTCTCGTCATTCGTTTCAGTATATTTATTTTCGTTACGTTTATAATTATATAACGAACTTTTAACGATTTGCTTAACATGCTATACAACGATATTCGAGGAGACGATAATTGTGGAATCAAAAACATAAAAACAAGATAAAATTATATATAATATTATTTTTGAACTTTAAGCATTTTAAGCATATCAAACTCACTCGTCACAAACCAAATCGTTATCCGTTACTCGTTTTCACACCTATCATTCGTACTGAGCCAAATCCGTAAACATCTCAGACTTTAATATTAATTCAGGTCGTTTGTTGGAGTCGTTCCCATAACTTACATGATTTCATATTTCACCTTGCTGGGTATACTCAAAGGTGAGTCATAGCTCCACTATTACTTTATTACTCATTTTAAACTACTTAGACTGAGAAACATGCTTACTTTTCAGGACTATTTAAACAATGCTTTTGTTTGACAAAAACTATTATCTGCTGGCCTAAGTACTATATTCATTGCCCCGATTCATATACCGTTAATTCCTGCGGGAAGCACGAATGATATAAATAGATCTATTGAGGTTGACACCCCCATCCGCGTTGCAATTCAACAGTCCCGATTGGACAAACGGATATATACCATGTCGAATTACAAGTGACTAGCGATTAGCACACTTGTCGGGCCTTATCATTATGTGCACTCTTTGCATACAAACTGTCATAGCTTCGGTAACATGAAACTTAGCGCAGAGTAATAGCTCATTAGTAACATTTCGCACTTTGAAATGTTGACTCAGAAACTTACCAGTCCAACTTTACTGATTATGTAAACATATGAACTCACCAGCTTTTAGCATGTTTTCTCAGGTATTTAGTTGATGATATATGATGATGCAAGGCAGTGCTGTGGCAGGGGCATAGGCACACTTTTAGAGTGCACGCATAGCACTCATGACCAGGGTTTTTGTTTTATGGGACAACTAATAACAAAAATGGGCCTTGTTTTCCGCATTTTAATTATGTAAAACTTATGTTTTATTAAATGAAGCTTTTAAAACGGATTTGATAAATTCGTTCTCTATTACTTATGATACGATCCAATTAAGTAACACCCCAGATGTTAATTCCGCTGCGATCAGACTTGGGGGTGTTACAGATTGGTATCAGAGATAAGGTTATAGAGAACTAGGTACACATAAAACCTAGACTATAACCGCTTTTTACAAAAACTCAACCTATGACCGCCAGTGCCAGCCTTCCTTACTTGCCACTTTACTTGCTACTCTACTTATTGTTTCAGCACGTTTAGCACATACTTTCGTATTAACATACTTACGTACTACTTTGATAAACACATGTTGTTAGACCCGTAACCCGGATACAAATAGGCCCCACCCTAGATGAAATGGACTTAGGCTTTATGTGATTGGCCAGTCAACGAATGTTGCGTTGTGGTCAAACCCGATAGTCAACCTAATAGTCAACAAATGAGTTATATGGTTATGAAAGTTTTATGTGGCACAATTAGAAAATGGACTTCAAGGACCTAAGTTGCAATTGTGGTAAATGTGTTATAAGTTGGTTGTGGCTAAAGTAGAAGGAAAGAGACTAGAAGGACCATTCCTGCCATAAGTCCAAACTTGTGTCTAGCTAATTATATCCATGGAATTCTAGAGAATTCCACCATTTTCTTGGGTTTTTGTGTGGTCCGGATATTAGAGGGGAGGAGGGAAAGAAAATGATAGGGATGACTAATCCATGAAATGATTAAGGTTCCATAACCAAAGATTAAGTCATAGCAATGATCATCCCATGTAAGTAACTTTCTATCTTGATCTTAGTAAGTTATAGATTGTAAGGAAAGTGGGATCTCATCATATAATCTAGGTGTGATCATATGATGATTTAGTAAAAAAGATGAGTATGTTTAATGGGTTATGTAAACCCTTAATTATGGTATTGATTGTGATGTTGTTAGGTCTTGATAATTAAGAAGAATGATGAAGATGGTTAGAGGTTGATGATGATGGTGATATTGATTCTATGCTTAGCTTTGGAAGCTAAGGTAAGTAACTTGGTGACTATGTGCTTAATATGAAAGTTGTTATCATATGTGATTATGAATGTTGTGTTAAGAATGGTTATAGATGCTTAGAGGGAGTGATTAACTTAGAGAATTGTTTAACGGGATGTTATAGAACTAATCTTTTGATTTGGGAGAATTAAGGTATGTATTAAATGCCTTATGTGTTATGTGTTATAGTTATGTGTTAATGAGATGTGTTCATGATGCATATGTGATGATGGAAGTATTAATCATGTAATAGCCATTTACTTACTGAGCGTTCTCGCTTACTGTTATAGTTACCATGTTTTGTAGGTTCATGTATAATGGAGATGTTATGGCTTGGATTATGGATTAAGGATTGGTTATGCGTATGTTAGAAGGATTGAGTAAGAAAGTAGAGCTAGGTAGAATACCGAGCTCAAGTCAAGGTTGTACCCCCAAGAGTCTTTTTATGATTTGTAAAGTGTATGTCAAGGTCGTTGTAATGCTTTGGTGGTCAAATGGTGTGTCAAAGTGTGTTTGATGTGTTATTGTAAAAGTTAAATGGGTGTTTGGCATAAGCGTGATTCCACCCATTTTGGGTTGTAAGTGGGTTAAATAATTATGAAATAGATTTAATATGTTAAGTTAATGATTTTGGTTAAGTTCGAGATGATGTGGAAGTCGTATGTGTCTTATGTCATGAAATGGGTCAAAACGGGTTTTGGTGCAAAACCCGTCAACTTGTAAAGTACTATTCCGAGGGTCAAACGGTAAATGTTTTTGTATGGAAATGAGCCCAATGATATATTAAGTAAATCTGGAAGGTTTGGTGAAATATCAAGTTCGGGAGGTCGGGTTTTCAAGTACGGGACTTGGAAGTGGTTCCGGGAGGTCAGTAGCCTCCACCCAATCGGATGGAGGGTTCTAACGATCGGTTGCAGCCCATCCGAATCGGAAGCGGGAGCATGCCGATCGGATAGATGGTTTTCGACAGTTTTCGGCAATCTTTGAAAAATCATAACTTTTAAACCGTAAGTTGTCACGGGTCGTGCCACCCGGCGTTTCGAAGGTATTTGAGTCTAGTTTCATTTAAAACTAGTTTCATGGTCTGAATATTTATGAATTTTTATAAATGGTCAAAATAGTATCAGGATATCTGTAAAATTGGGTTGTTTCCACGTAAAGTTTTAAGTAGTCAAGCGTAAAAGTTCAAATATCAATGATTTTATGACGTGTCATTCACGAGGTGTTACAAATTGGTATCAGAGCTTCGGTTTAAGTGAATTAAGTTTCCACTATAGGTTGCCTAGTCTTAAACCACTCGTAGAAGCATTGAACGTAAGTGTTAGCAATGCGGAAAGTAATCGTTAAGTATGAGATGGATTATGTTTTATGTTAGATGAGCTTAATGATGATAAGAGATGGATGTGTGTAATAGTATTGATGAGTATGAGGTATAAGTCCGTGGGGGACTTGAAGTGCTTAAATGATTAGTTGGTTGAGCACCTCGGTCGGTGCCGGTGATTGTATTGCGATTATGTTAGTTACGACAGACATAAGTTAAAGAAATACGGAAATGCAATAGCTAAGTTATAGAAAGTATTATGTGATGTGTCTTGTGAATTTAAGTTAAAAGCGTTGAACATGTTTTTTAGTATTGATGTGTTTGTGATATAAGCCCATGGCGAACTAGATGTGTTAAGGTGAATGGATCACCGTACACTTTGGATAGTGTCGGTGATTATTATGTGATTATGTGAATGTGTGTTATAGTAGCGATTAGAAATATGAATGCTTATAGAAAGGTGAGATTAGAATTGCGTTATAGTAAGGAGTTATAGATGGTTAATGTAATGATGTTTAAACCGTGTGATATTGATGACCAACATATGGTCTCAATATATTTAGTGGCTAATGGTTGGCCGTTAATGTGGTATTAGAGATGGGCTAATAGTGAGTTATAGTGTGCGATGAATAAGCATGAATGTGTAATGATGATAAGTGTGTTATAGTATGATGAGATGATGGCACAATTGATTGATACATTGTTATTAAGTGTCTAATATTATAAGGTTATAGAATGGGAATAAGGTATGTTGGTATGAGATGATGAAATATAGTATGATAGCATGTAATGATGAGATGAGAATGATATGTCTTAAATGCTAATAACTAAAAATGAAATGAGTTAAAGTATATGAGTAAGAATGTGATGATATGTGGTATGGTAAAACACGACGAGATTGTGTTAATGTTATAGAATGTGTATAAAGGATAAAATATGCTAAGGAGTGTGTTATAGAATAAACCTACGTAAGGTTTAATGAAAGTAAAATCGAGCAGACTAAAAGTGTAATAGTAAAGATGTGGAAATGGTTAACGAGGGTTAAAGGATGAAAGTTATAGTAAGATGAGTAAACACATAAATGTGTAAATATGATAAGCAGGTTTCATATGCCCTATGAACTTGCCGTAATTATTAAATTAAAATGGATGTATTAAAATTTGTGTTAAAGTGTTAATAGCTTGGATCCAATGTGTTGTTACAGTATGATGTTATAGGCAACTCGGGAAACGTTACAGTGATTGTTACAGAAATCCTACGGGATATGTTATAGTGATCCTACGGGATGTGTTATAGCCCGAGTTAGCAAGTGAATGTTACAGAAATCCTTCAGGATAAATTGAATTGCCTTCACCGGCAAAGATTGCCTACATCCTTGGCATGTGTAATAGTCCCTTTGGGGAAAATGTTAAAGTAAAATGAATCCAAGCTAGAAAATGGAAAAGTTTAAATAATGAATGAAATGTAAAATGAAAATGAAAGATTGAAAGTTAAAGCATGTAATAGTAGTGTGAGTGTTATGTCGGAAGTGTATAAGTAGGATGGTTTATGATTTCTTTATTTAAATGGATTGGGACGCCTTTTCATTTGAATAAAGAAATTTTGAATCGCCGAACCATGAGTTTATGTTTCTTGATTTACATCGATTGGGACGCCTTTCCATGTAAATGAGGAAGTATAAATGAGTGGGCTTATGTGTTCCCGACATGGCATGAGTAGGTAAAGGCTAGAAAATGGAAACCTAGAATTAGTTAAATGTCCTAAGAGAATAAGATAGGTGGAATATAGGGAGTTGGATATCGACTTCAGGTAAGAGTTGTTTTGAGAAACCTAAGATTTAAGTGTTTAATGTATAAAATGCAAAGGGTTAAAGTTTAAATTGAAGTTAAAGTATGCCTTGTGGCATGTTGTAATATGAGAAGTGACCGTGGTGGTCATAAAGTGAATGGAATTTATTGGAAAGAAATAGAGATAAATGAAGCGTTATAGTAGAAATGTTAACAGAATAGTGAGTTGGCTATGATAAAAAGTGGAAATGATAGTAAGGTTGGTGTAATTGGCTCAGATGACATATAGTCCTTGACGGAAAAGTTAGAATGGAACGAGTTTGAATGTCGTGTAATAGTAATAGATATGGTTGAATGATATATTTTAGTTATAATAAATATGTCTCGGATGACATAGTGATTAAAGTAGAAGCCGTATGGCTATAGAAACTAAGTGAGAAGTAGGATGAGCCAAGGGTAAGAAATGTGTTATGGTGTGCTTAGTGTTGCAAGATCACTTAGATCGTTGCAACGGAATGGTTTAATGTTGTAAGTGATAAGAATGGGGGAAGATGGAGCTAAGTTAAGGTTAGTTTAGACGAGAGATTTCAGGGACGAAATCTAAATAAGGGGGTATAATTGTTAGACCCGTATCCCGGATACAAATAGGCCCCACCCTAGATGAAATGGACTTAGGCTTTACGTGATTGGCCAGTCAACGAATGTTGTGTTGTGGTTAAACCCGATAGTCAACCTAATAGTCAACAAATGAGTTATATGGTTATGAAAGTGTTATGTGGCATAATTAGAAAGGGAATGGACTTCAAGGACCTAAGTTGCCATTGTGGTAAATGTGTTATAAGTTGGTTGTGGCTAAAGTAGAAGGAAAGAGACTAGAAGGACCATTGTTGCCATAAGCCCAAACATGTGTCTAGCTAATTATATCCATGGAATTCTAAAGAATTCCACCATTTTCTTGGGTGTTTGTGTGGTCCGGATATTAGAGGGGAGGAGGGAAAGAAAATGATAGGGGTGACTAATCCATGAAAGGATTAAGGTTCCATAACCAAAGATTAAGTCATAGCAATGATCATCCCATGTAAGTAACTTTCTATCTTGATCTTAGTAAGTTATAGATTGTAAGGAAAGTGGGATATCATCATATGATCTAGGTGTGATCATATGATGATTTAGTAAAAAAGATGAGTATGTTTAATGGGTTATGTAAACCCTTAATTATGCTATTGATTGTCATGTTGTTAGGTCTTGATAATTCAGAAGAATGATGATAATGGTTAAAGGTTGATGATGATGGTGATATTGATTCTATGCTTAGCTTTGGAAGCTAAGGTAAGTAACTTGGTTACTATGTGCTTAATATGAAAGTTGTTATAATATGTGATTATGAATGTTGTGTTAAGAATGGTTATAGATGCTTAGAGGGAGTGATTAACTTAGATAATTTTTTAATGGGATGTTATAGAATTAATCTTTGGATTTGGGAGAATTAAGGTATGTATTAAATACCTTATGTGTTATGTGTTATAGTTATGTGTTAATGAGATGTGTTCATGATGCATATGTGATGATGGAAGTATTAATCATGTAATAGCCATTTACTTACTAAGCGTTATCGCTTATTGTTATAGTTACCATGTTTTGTAGGTTCATGTATAATGGAGATGTTATGGCTTGGATTATGGATTAAGGATTCGTTATGCGTATGTTAGAAGGATTGAGTGAGAAAGTAGAGCTAGGTAGAATACCGAGCTCAAGTCAAGGTTGTACCCCCGAGAGTCTTATTATGAATTGTAAAGTGTATGTCAAGGTCGTTGTAATGCTTTGGTGGTCAAACGGTGTGTCAAAGTGTGTTTGATGTGTTATAGTCAAAGTTAAAGGGGTGTTTGGCATAAGCGTGATTCCACCCATTTTGGGATGTAAGCGGGTCAAGTAATTATGAAACAGATTTAATATGTTAAGTTAATGATTTTGGTTAAGTTTGAGATGATGTGGAAGTCGTATGTGTCTTATGTCATGAAATTGGTCAAAACGGATTTTGGTGCAAAACCCGTCAACTTGTAAAGTACTATTCTGAGGGTCAAACGGTAAATTTTTTTGTATGGAAATGAGCCCAATGATATATTATGTAAATCTGGAAGGTTTGGTGAAATATCAAGTTCGGGAGGTCGGGTTTTCAAGTACGGGACTTGGAAGTGGTTCTGGGAGGTCAGTAGCCTCCATCCGATCGGATGGAGGGTTCTACCGATCGGTTGCAGCCCATCCGAATCGGATACGGGAGCATGCAGATCGGATGGATGGTTTTCGACAGTTTTCGGCAATCTTTGAAAAATCATAACTTTTAAACCGTAATTCGTCACGGTTCGTTCCACCCGACGTTTCAAAGGTAATTGAGTCTATTTTCATTTAAAAATTGTCTCATGGTCTGAATGTTTATAGATTTTTATAAATGGTCAAAAGAATATCAGGATGTCTTTAAATTGGGTCGTTTCCGCATAAAGTTTTAAGTAGTCAAGCGTAAAAGTTCAAATTTCAATGATTTTATGACGTGTCGTTCACGGGGTGTACATGCTTTGTGTTAATACCTAGCATATACCTCATGCTACTTTTAGGACACATACTTTGTGTTATACCTAGCATATACTGCGTGCTACTTTTAGGACACATGCTTTATGTTACTGCTTATCATATGCTTACGTGCTACTTTGTGGACACATATTTCGTGTAAATTGTATACATATATGTATATATGTACTTATACTATGGCTAATACTTTCTAGCCTTACACTAATGACTATAGATATCTTCTATATACTTATACACGTATACCATCTTTGTCACAGAACATGTCTTCCAAATCATTTGATACCACTGAAACTATTCTCCGTGCTACTCATACATCACCTACCCTTCAGATCACTCCAGATGCTGAAGACCCCTATGTCCAAGTATCAAAATCGCAAGCTAATACAGAACTTACTCTAAACACTTCATCACCAACTCACTCATCCCCACTTAGGAGAGCTACTGAGTCTTATTCATATGAAGAAATGATTGTTTGTCCGGCTACATTCGAAATTAGGCAGAGTTCGAGGGGAACGCACCAAGAGATAAATTGGAAGGATGTAAATCCAAAATCTCCACTATCTGACGTTCCAGACTCCCCAATGCCAGACATCCCAGATGACTTATCGTCACTTAATCCCCCTGAAGATACTATAAGTACTCGCGATTTAATATGGACTCTTCTTCACCAGCAAGCCAGTACACTAGACGCCCACACTGAACAGCTAGAAAGGTTACCACCAAACTGTTTCGAATGGTATAATCGAAACCTTGACACTTTGTTTAAAAGAGCCGATTCTGAGAGGCGAGAAGTGTTTTAATTAGAGATGAAGGTTGATAAAATGAAGGACACTTATAACTATAAGCTTAGAAACTTGGATTCCACAGTCCGCTGTTTGAGTAGAGACCATACTTAGGTACATGGTAGGATAGAAGGCATTGAAAGGACCCTATGGTTAGCCAGAGACACGGAAAGGAACCAGGATCAGAAGATTTCAGCCTTAGAAGCCATGTTTGCTACTCAAATGAGGATGTGCCAGGAGTTCCAAAGACGCTTCGCAGACATGGGAGCTGCACAACTGGAACTGGAGGCAGAAATTAGACGTTTACATCGAGGACGTAACTAATCTTAGATTCATATGTATCATTTCTGTACCCACTAAACTGAGTAGTTTTCGGTTAGTGTCTAATGTATTTCCCAATAAGCTTGTAATTTTCACAACTTGTAACCGACTCTTAATCTATAACAAGCTCATATTATTATATCTCTTTGTTGTGATTCAAATTCTTCCATACTCTACTGCAATGATACTCATGCATGTGATGACTTCTCATACTCCTATGCATAATCTCAACGTTTATTACTTTCTTTTGTAGAAAAATGGCTCCAGGCAAATTGAACCGTTCTCGAAATGCAACTAATGCCACTCCCCCTCCAAATGTAGTCAACCAGCCAACTTTGGCACAACTTGTGGCACGGCAAGTGGCAGAAGCCATGGCCGCTGCTGCCAACGTAGGATCAAACACTAACACCAGTGACAGAGCCGTGAGACCCACTATTGTTAGTCGGGCCTACACATACAAATAATTTCGTGCTTGTGATCCAGGAAGTTTTGGAGGAACCGAGGGAGCTGTCAGATTAGCAAGATGGCTAGAAAAGTTGGAAACTGTGTTTCGCATCTGCAATTGCGAAGAAGAATCCAATGTTAAGTATGCCTCTTATACTTTGACAGGCAGTGCTTTAACTTGGTGGAACTCTTACATGAAGTCATCAGGAATGGATATTGCTTACGCTATGGCGTGGGAGCAATTCAAAACTTTAATGCTCCAGAAATATTTCCCTCGCACTGAGGTCAAGAAGATGGAAGCAGAATTTTGGAACTTGAAGGTTCAAGGCACCAACATTGTGGTGTACACACAACATTTCCAAGAATTAGCATTACTATGTCCCGAATTGGTTGCTACTGAATCACGAATGATAGAACGTTACATCAGAGGATTACCCATGAACATCAGAGGAAACATATTGGCTGCTAATCCCAACGACTTACATAACACAATCTCCATCTCTCACAACTTAATTGATCAAGTGATCCAAGATATGGCAGAAAAAGGAGATAACAAAAGTAAATGAGAGGACAACTCAAGAGCCAACCATCAGCCAAACAAACGACAGGAAGTCGCTAAGGTTTATTCTGCTAGACCCAGTGATCGGAAGGTCTATACAGGAAAATCTCCTCTGTGCAACCTTTGTAAACTCCATCACAACGGACCATGCTCCGTGAAATGTGGAAATTGTCAAAGAATCGGTCATATGACCAGGAATTGCATATCACCAGTTCTTGCTACTGCTCAAAGAGCACCAGTAAATAATCAAAGAACTCCTACTTTCAAGGACAAATCTTCCCTTACCGGCTTTGGTCGTGGGGAAAAAAGGCACTTCAGGAATGAGGGCAGGAAACAGAGAAACCAGGGAAACAATGTGAATCAAGCTACTGGAGGAAACCAGGGTTATGCAGTAAATGCCGGAGGAAGAGTGTATGTGGTTGGAGGAAGAGAAGCACCAGAGGACCCGAACGTTGTTACGGGTACGTTTCTTCTAAACAACCGTCATGCATCCATTTTATTTGATACCGGGGCAGATAAGAGTTTCATATCAAACACATTTAGCCAGTTACTAGATATTATCCCTACAGCTTTAGGTATTGGTTACGACGTAGAATTAGCTAACGGTAACGTAGAAAGAGTAGACACTATAATCCGAGGTTGTACGCTAAACCTGTTAAACCATCCGTTCAACCTAGACCTTATGCCAGTCGGACTTAGAAGTTTCGACGTTATTATTGGAATGGACTGGTTATCTAGACACCATGCCATGTTCATCTGCGATGAGAAGATTGTTCGTATACCATACGGTAATGAAGTATTAGAAGTATTAGGAGATAGAAGCGACCGCAGGAATACATCTCGATTGAACATCATATCATGCACCAAAGTTCAGAAGTACATTGAGGATGGATGTCTCCTCTTTGTAGCACAAGTTGAGAAGATAAAGAAGGAACCTAAAGAAAACCGCCTAGAAGACGTACCAATCGTGCGTGACTTTCCTGAAGTCTTTCCCGAAGACTTTCCTAGACTTCCACCAGTCAGGCAACTTGAATTTCAAATGGACTTAGTACCAGGTGCTGCACCCATAGCGCGAGCACCATACCAATTAGCTCCTTCCGAAATGCAAGAATTATCAGAACAAGTACAAGAACTCTCAGAAATAGGTTTCATCATACCTAGTTCCTCACCCTGGGGACCTCCTATTCTATTCGTAAAGAAGAAAGACGGATCATTCCGGATGTGCATCAACTATAGAGAACTGAACAAGCTAATAGTGAAGAACCGATACCCACTTCCTAGGATCGACGACCTATTGGATCAACTACAAGGTTCCAGTGTATATTCAAAGATCGACCTTCGATCTGGATACCATCAACTCTGAGTCCGAGAAGAGGACATCCCAAAAACAGCCTTTAGGACCCGTTATGGACACTATGAATTCCAGGTTATGCCATTTGGTTTGACAAACGCACCAGTAGTATTCATGGACCTTATGAACAGGATGTGTAAACCATATTTGGATAAGTTTGTGATTGTGTTGATGCGCGTGATGTGTCGTTGCGGTTTAGCAGTTTTAATGCCTACTCAAGTTTTAAATTTATATTTAGCCGACTTATCAATAACACACACACTTAACGAGCAGTGTACCCGGTCAGTATGAAGATAATGGTAAGTAGAGTGTCGATCACTAAGAGTGGAACGTATAATCTCGTTAATCTAATCAGTATTTTAATATCCTAACGCAAGGGGGTTTCAGCCTGAGAGACTGGCACAGTTTTGTTTGCAATTAAATAATAAAATAAACAAATAGGCACGAATCAGCAAGTAGCACACACGTACACAGATAGATACTTGAGACAATAAGAGGGCTGTCCTTATGATTAAGTAGATTGTCACTTGTTTTATTGATAGCTTTATATGAAGTGTATGTAATTAACCCTTTCTCGTTGGTCCTATTCTCATCGGCGAGTAAACCCTTAATGACGACTTATGTCTAAAAGTTATTCCTAAGTGATCAATTTAGAAACAACCGTGGGAGCCACACCTTGTCCCGCAGTCGGGTGCCCGCAAGCCACTGATAAACACAGAGGTGGTCAATGCACTAATAAGTAGTAACCAAAGACATCAACATATAAACTTTAATTGATGGGAAAGCAAGTATTAAAGGGAGTGCAATCTTTCCGTTGTCACATTACACAAGCCACCAATCCTGATGAATTAAAGTTTGCTAAAACAATAAAACAAAACTACTTAATGAATTAAATACATGCAGCACCTTCTTACAGCTCTTGTATCTTCGATTTGGGTGTGTCTTGTGCTGCCTTCTTGACTGAATTCGTCCTTTTCTTCTGTTCGGTCTTTAGGTTTTCGAACTTCCGAATCTGTGTGTCACTCTTTAATGTGTCTGGTCTACGGGGTATTTATAGTTTGTGTCTGAGGGAAGATGCGGCGCATCTACTTAAGTAGATGCGGCGCATGTACTTAACTTCGCGTGGGGTCCAAGATTATAATATTCAGGAATATTCGTACACCGCCAGAAGATGCGGCGTAACTGCCTTTATAGATGCGGCGCATGTCCTCTTGTATCTTGGATCGTATCTGGTGATATCTTGATAGAGATGCGGCGCATGTTGATAGTGAGATGCGGCGCATCTGGAGCAGAATTGACTTGATCTTCTTCATTTCAGTAGACTCTTCACTTTATGCACGTTTTGCTCCATTATTAGTCCAAAATCGCCAAGTTTCACCAAATGCTTGTTTTTACCTGAGAATTACAAAAGTAAACAATTAAGTATCAATCCTCATACATAATATAGTAAAACAAGTCAAATTAATAGGATAAATGATAGTAATAAAATGTACTTATTTGAGTTCATCAAATATCCCCCCACTTGAACTTTACTTGTCCCCAAGTAAACCTTAGATTAAAACTTATGAAAATGTATCCTAAAAGATGTTAGGATTTATTTTTATATTTAAGCATGTATTCGTTTATTTCGTAATCACACAACTAAACACTTAACGAATTAGAAGTAAAATAAAATAAGTCGATAAAAGCAAATCTAATCGTTTAACTGTCCAGTCGCGACGAATATTCTATCATAGGCTTGGCAAGTATACACATCTCCACCACTAAAGCTAAGGAATAACAAGTCTAAAGCGGTAAAAAGGGTTTTTAGGTTTAAGGGTTAATTATTCTTATTTACACTATCGATCTCAAATTCCAGAAAAGGCGACAAAATCACAAATACATGATCGAATCCACGAACACGATACTTGCAATTGCTCAAATCCTTAACTCGAATAGGCTAAAGATAGGTCCAAACTTTACCAATAATAATATATCAAAAAGGGCGACAAAATCATAAATACATAGCCGAATCCACGACTACGATACTTAAGATTGCTCAAATCCCTAATCTCAATAAATCAAAGGTTTGGTTGGATAAAGAACAATACAGGGTATGGATAACATTTAGGATATAAATTGGTGTAAAATAAAAATAAACAAAACAAATAAATTAAAATCCTAAGTGTGGTTAATCACTATCCCAACCATCCCATGAATAAGACTCATATCATTGAATAACTCACGCTTTAACACTTGAAACACACGCTTTAGGTAGACACGAATTATACTCAACAAGATCTTAATCAAAGAATAATCCTTAATTGGCATTCCCATAACTGCCAATTCCCATTCAATCCATAGATATAATACAACAAATAGTGGCCATATGAACCACTTACATAACTCTACATTGTTGGCTTAAAATAAACATCCAACTCTTTTTTCTTTCTTTTTCTTTTCTCATTTTTTCGATTTTTTTTTTTTTTTTTTTTTTTTTTTTTTTTTTTTTTTTTTTTTTTTTTTTTTTTTTTTTTTTTTAACTTGAAACATAAACATAGATGTGTAAAATTTCACCACATCACTATAACTTTCTTTCCGGATAATTTTTCCATACTTTTCATAACTTCAGAAATAATGGTAAATAGTGAAAGTAGTAAACACACGAAAAATAAACTCTAAAATATACAATATTTACTTTCACTCCAATTGCATTGTGCAATTTCCCGACCTAACCATATATAATGAATTACGCACGCGAACACAGGTAATGTAAGGAAACACACTCTGCCTATAGCAATTAACCAACCACGGATTCTAATCTACAGGGTAGGCTAAGGTTTAAGGTGTAACGAAACATTTTAAACATAGGTGTAAGAAACGAAAGGAATGGCTCTGAGGGTTTTTCTAGGGGTATCTTACTCTAAAAATGAGAGTAACAAAAGGGTTTATACGGGGGTTAACTAACCAGTGTAGTTAGTCAATAACACATAACATATATAGGCTTTTTGGGTGTAATCCTAGAAATTTACCAATTTAGACAAGTCATTCCAATTATATAAATAATACTTATTATGGTGGTCTCGAGTAGTATACAGGCCAAGTTCTAAAGTTTACAAGTCACCGGCACACTCATAGATTTGTGAATTTTGGAAAAATCACAATTTTTGAAAATAACGTCATGTGTGCAGTTATGCAACTTAGATCTTAAACAAAAACATGCTAAAAATTTTTAAGTTTGATATATTAAGCACATTTTAAGCATAATTTTTGAAAAAGTTTAGGACAAGTAAGTGTTAAGTGTTCTAATTCTCCTATCCCCCCACTTAAGTTAAACAACGTCCTCGTTGTTTGTATAAAAGGTTAAAAACTGGAAATAAAAAGAATTAGAACGGAAAAACTCCCCTGAGATTTGCTCGGTATGATCCTCCATTAGTATATGAGCAAAAATCATCTTTCTTGTGGATTAGAACGTTAAAGCTTCATGCTTGATGTATCCACAGGAAATTCAGGAAACTATAATACCACCAACACTTTAAAACACACCTAAGATAAGAAAGGTTCAACTTGCATAATACATTAGTAGTTAGGTAAAAATAAAACTTAAAAATTAAAACTGAAAATCATCAGGTCAGTCGATGCGCCGTATCCTATTGAAGAAGATACGCCGTATCGAGCCTGGAATAAATACGGATCAGAATAAAGATGCGCCGCATCCTTAACCAGGGATGCGCCGCATTAAAATAACTGATAAAAAGTTTTAAAGTCGAAAATAAAAATGCAGAAAAATAAAATAAGATATGACCATTGCAGAGGATGCGTCGCATCTCAGGACTGAGATGCGCCGTATCTTCGTGCGGCCTGGACTGACTCGACACAGAAAACAGTAAAAGATAAATTTTCCGGGTTGTCTCCCGGCAAGCACTTGTCTTTATTCCAGAGTCTTCAAGTTAGACTCACGTTCAGCTCCTTAGTATCGATCATTGATTCCTACATGGCCACGTAGGATCCATTTAGCAACCGAATCGTCTCGTATATATTCAGGTCCCAAATTCAAAACTCCTTTGTAGAATCCTTCCTTCAATTGATATGGGTACTCAATCCCTCTCTTATTGTCATCATCACTAACAAAAAGGAATGGAGAAAATTTGTAGCAAATCCTACTAGTAGCATATTTAAATCCAGGGTGAGTACGGGGCATCATATAAGTGATAATGTCGCTTCCACATTGGAAGGTGATCTTTCCTTCAAATCGTTTTGCATTAATAGTGATCTCCCTACAAAATGGTTTTCCAACAATCACGTCACCCATATTGCTGTCACAATAGGCATTCATGTCTTCAATAATTACGAACTCAGTAACGATAGTGAAGCGTCCAACGAAGATCGGGACATTAATGAAGGCTCCAACTACATTCTTTCCTTTATACTCCTTTTTATTTCTCATAATAGAATTGTAAAATCTTCTTGACATGACATTGATTGATAAAATAGGAAAGAAATTGGCGTCAATACACTTGTACCCAATCATGCATGGGAATTGTAGATTGTAAGCACAATTGGTGTTGATCCTTTCACCGTAATCCCAAGAACCATCATATCCCTCAAATTCATCGTAGTTTCTAGTAGTAATAACGTTGACTCTTGGATTATCCACAATTTCTCCTTCTTCTAACTCAGATTCCGCATCATCCATGAATAGGTCATTAGATTCTAATGGTCTATTAAGGTCATCAAGTTCAATGTAGTCCCCATCGTAACGTTCAGATAAATTGCCATGCACTAACACTCCATTCATAAAATTGGCTTCGAAGTCGAAGTCAATCAGTTCTCCGTATCCTTCCATTCTCCTTCTGAAACAATCACGAAAAGCATCAGTAGGGTATGCTCGAGAAAGTAATATATCGGATAATTAATAACGAAAACGGAATACGAAAAATTAAAGTTTCTGATATCTGCAGACGATGCGCCGTATCCAGAGAGTTGGATACGCCGTATCTTATAATCGTTAAAATTAAATCAGACTTTTATTCAGAAAATAGATACGCCGCTTAGAATTTATGAATGCGCCGTATCGAATTAATCAATCAAAAATCAATTTATCTAATTAAAATTAAATGCGTCGTATTAACGAAAGTTAATGCGCCGTATTTTCGTTACGTTTAAAAATAAAAGATTTTTGATTCAGTAAGATGCGCCGTATCGACGGAAATCGATACGCCGTATTTGTTTAATAATTCGCAAACTGTTTTTAATTAAAATAATAGATACGCCGTATCTTCAAAAGAAGATGCGTCGTATGGCGTTAACGTTTTAGAAAAGTTTTTATCAAAAACAGATACGCCGTATCTACAAAAGCAGATGCGTCGTATTACTTTATCGCTTAGAAAAATTTTCTTATTAAAAACAGATACGCCGTATCTTGGGGAAAAGATGCGTCGTATCGAATTAATTAAACGCGTTGTATTAAAAAAATTAAACGCAATACGCCGTATCTGAGAGATCAGATGCGCCGTATCGTTTGATTTAGCACAGTACAACGATAGCAGAACAGAAAAATACGAAAAATAAAAATAAAAATTAAACACACCAAACAAAAAAAATAAAACACACAAAAATAAAAACAAAAGCAAACAAATAACACACAATACAACAAATATGCAAAATATTACAATGATGCAATTAATCTAATAAAAAGAAAAAACAAATCAAGATACACCACGAGTATTTTAATTAGGTTTTTCTATTAAAATACTAAATCAAATTAACAGATAATAACAATTCACTCCCCGGCAGCGGCGCCAAAAACTTGATGCGCGTGATGTGTCGTTGCGGTTTAGCAGTTTTAATGCCTACTCAAGTTTTAAATTTATATTTAGCCGACTTATCAATAACACACACACTTAACGAGCAGTGTACCCGGTCAGTATGAAGATAATGGTAAGTAGAGTGTCGATCACTAAGAGTGGAACGTATAATCTCGTTAATCTAATCAGTATTTTAATATCCTAACGCAAGGGGGTTTCAGCCTGAGAGACTGGCACAGTTTTGTTTGCAATTAAATAATAAAATAAACAAATAGGCACGAATCAGCAAGTAGCACACACGTACACAGATAGATACTTGAGACAATAAGAGGGCTGTCCTTATGATTAAGTAGATTGTCACTTGTTTTATTGATAGCTTTATATGAAGTGTATGTAATTAACCCTTTCTCGTTGGTCCTATTCTCATCGGCGAGTAAACCCTTAATGACGACTTATGTCTAAAAGTTATTCCTAAGTGATCAATTTAGAAACAACCGTGGGAGCCACACCTTGTCCCGCAGTCGGGTGCCCGCAAGCCACTGATAAACACAGAGGTGGTCAATGCACTAATAAGTAGTAACCAAAGACATCAACATATAAACTTTAATTGATGGGAAAGCAAGTATTAAAGGGAGTGCAATCTTTCCGTTGTCACATTACACAAGCCACCAATCCTGATGAATTAAAGTTTGCTAAAACAATAAAACAAAACTACTTAATGAATTAAATACATGCAGCACCTTCTTACAGCTCTTGTATCTTCGATTTGGGTGTGTCTTGTGCTGCCTTCTTGACTGAATTCGTCCTTCTCTTCTGTTCGGTCTTTAGGTTTTCGAACTTCCGAATCTGTGTGTCACTCTTTAATGTGTCTGGTCTACGGGGTATTTATAGTTTGTGTCTGAGGGAAGATGCGGCGCATCTACTTAAGTAGATGCGGCGCATGTACTTAACTTCGCGTGGGGTCCAAGATTATAATATTCAGGAATATTCGTACACCGCCAGAAGATGCGGCGTAACTGCCTTTATAGATGCGGCGCATGTCCTCTTGTATCTTGGATCGTATCTGGTGATATCTTGATAGAGATGCGGCGCATGTTGATAGTGAGATGCGGCGCATCTGGAGCAGAATTGACTTGATCTTCTTCATTTCAGTAGACTCTTCACTTTATGCACGTTTTGCTCCATTATTAGTCCAAAATCGCCAAGTTTCACCAAATGCTTGTTTTTACCTGAGAATTACAAAAGTAAACAATTAAGTATCAATCCTCATACATAATATAGTAAAACAAATCAAATTAATAGGATAAATGATAGTAATAAAATGTACTTATTTGGATAAGTTCATCAATTGTGTTCATAGAAGATATCCTGATCTACTCCAAAAACAAAGAAGAACATGAAAAACATCTCAAGATGATTCTGGAATTAGTTAAGAAAGAGGAATTGTATGCAAAATTCTCAAAATGTGATTTTTGGATCTCCACAGTACAATTTCTTGGTCACGTCATTGACAGCCAGGGTATTCATGTGGACCCTGCCAAGATTGAGTCAATTAAGGATTGGGCAACACCAACAACGCCAACTGAAATCTGCCAATTCTTAGGACTTTCCGGTTATTACCGAAGATTCATCGAAGGATTCTCCAAGATAGCCAAACCACTAACCACCCTAACTCAGAAAAATGTTAAGTACGTCTGGGGAAAAGATGAAGAAGAGGCATTCCAAACACTCAAAGAAAAGTTGTGTAGCGCACCCATTTTGGCCTTACCTGAAGGAAGCGATGATTTTGTCGTATACTGCGACGCTTCGCACAAAGGTTTAGGTGCTGTATTAATGCAGAGACAGAAAGTGATTGCTTATGCATCATGAAAACTCAAGACACACGAAAAGAATTACACAACCCATGATTTAGAACTGGGAGCAGTTGTATTCGCTCTTAGGATATGACGACACTACTTGTATGGCACTAAGTGTACAGTGTTTACTGACAACAAAAGCCTACAACATATCCTAGACCCAAAAGAGTTGAACATGAGACAGCGTAGGTGGCTAGAATTACTCAGTGATTACGATTGTGAAATTCGTTATCACCCGGGAAAAGCCAACGTTGTGGCACATTCTCTTAGCCGAAAAGAACGACTCAAACCCTTGAGAGTCAGATCATTAGGAATGACGATCAGTTTACCACTCTCATCAAAAATCCTCACTGCTTAGATTGAGGCACTCAAAGAAGAAAATAGACCAAATGAAAAACTTTACGGTATGCCAGAAAACACGAACGGCTTTGTAAAGAGATCAGACGGAGTATTGTGCTTCAACGATAGAAGCTGGGTACCACTCTATGGTGAGATATGAGAGTTAATTATGCATGAATCGCATAAGTCCAAATACTCTATTCATCCCGGAGCTGACAAGATGTACCTTGATCTTAAGAAACTATATTGGTGGCCTAACATGAAGGCGGATACTGCACTATATGTCAGTAAATGCTTAACTTGTTCTACGGTTAAAGCAGAACATCAGAGACCGTCCGGATTACTAGTGCAACCCGAACTCCCTGTGTGGAAATGGGAATAAATCACTATGGACTTCATAACCAAACTACCACGAACATCTAGTGGATATGACATGATTTGGGTGATTGTTGACAGACTCACCAAATCTGCACACTTCCTTCCTATCAAAGAAACTGACAGCATGGATCAACTCGCTTGTTTATACCTAAAAGAAGTGGTCTCCAGACATGGGGTACCAATTTTGATCACATTTGATCATGACAGTCATTTCACTTCAAACTTTTGGCAGCCACTCCCGAAAGCTTTGGGAACTAAACTCGATATAAGTACAGCTTACCATCCCCAAACTGACGGCCAAAGCGAAAGAACCATTCAAACCTTGGAGGATATGCTCCGAGCTTGTGTAATAGATTTCGGCAAGAAATGGGACGGGCATTTGCCCCTAGTCGAATTCTCGTACAACAACAGCTATCACACAAGTATAAAAGTTGCACCATTCGAAGCACTTTATGGGCGTAAGTGCCGATCACCCATTTGTTGGACAGAAGTGGGAGACAGTCAACTCACAGGTCCCGAACTCATTCATGAGACAACCGAAAAGATTGTGCAGATTCGTAATCAGATGCAAGCTGCCCAAGATCGACAAAAGAGTTATGCAGACAAGAGACGTAAACCTCTAGAGTTCCAAGTTGGGGACAGAGTCATGTTAAAGGTTTCGCCATGGAAAGGCGTGATACGTTTTGGCAAACGTGGAAAACTAAATCCTCGTTACATAGGACCTTTTAAAATTCTCGGAAGAATCAGACTGGTAGCGTACCGACTTCAGCTACCGCAAGAACTCAGCAATGTACATGATGTCTTTCATGTATGCAATCTAAAGAAATGCTTGTCCGAGGAAACTCTTACTATTCCTCTGAAAGAAATCGAAATTGACAATCGACTACACTTTATCAAAAAACCTATTGAAATCATAGACCGAGAGGTCAAGAAATTGAAACATAGTCAAAAACCAATTGTCAAGGTTCGCTGGGATTCACGAAGAGGCCCTGAATTCACCTGGGAACGCGAAGATGAATTCAAGACCAAATATCCCCATTTTTTTGTATCTCCAACTGATAACCTGAGTTGAATGTCGGGACGACATTCAGATAAGGTTGGGAAACTGTAACAAATGGCAATTTTCCATTTTAATAACTATGATTAATTATCAGAAAATGTGCATTATTTATTTTATGACACTTGTTAACGAGAGGTAATCTCATTTAATTACGTTATTACACTTCGATAACACAAAGACATTGATACATGATTTCAATACCATTGAACGAGCTCACATACGGACCATGAAAACCGTTTAAAACTAATTATAAACCAAACGGACTATACTACTATTCCTAGCCCACAAATTTGGCCTGCTACTATTCATAAAGCCCAACCCAAAAATTGGTTTTGTTATATTTCATGCGATTTGAGCACACCAAGCTTGACCCGTTTATCTGGTGATTTCAACATGTAACATATACAAGAATTTATACAACTCGATTCTCCATACTACAAACAATCAGAATCAATAAATCTCGAGTCATGATTCGAACATTTGATCACAAATCGAAGCACAAAGTAAAATTTCCTTGAAACATATAAAAGTTCAACTAATAATTATTCAACTTAACTAATCTCGACCAAATCAAATTCTAACCTATGTCTTTCATTATTTTTGATCGAGTAAGAGTTCATAACTTCATTCCTAACCATTTTCTAGCTTTTGGTCATGATACACATTGTTTTGGACCTTTACATAAGTCGAATGATACATATACATATACCTTGATCATAACCGAACCAAACAACCTAACCCTCCACTAATACTCCAGTACTAGTTCATCTTATCCTCTAAAGAATCTTAGAAATCCGGGAAAAAGAATAAAATCTCCCAACTAGCTCAATTTTATATTTATATCGAGTCATATGCATGTATATATACACTTGATCACACTTACATTAAATCTCATTCACATCTAAAGTTTCCAAACCTATTTTCTCGATACTTGCTCACTGCCGTGAGTACACAAAGAAGCCAGGAACTTTTCTCCGTTGATCAAACCAAATCCAAGCCATATAACACCCCTTCAAAGCATTTGTAATCGGTTCTAGCATTTTACGCGAGTTCTAAACGTGTTCTTGGCCATTTTAAACGTATAACAAACCATCTAAGGTGTTGTAAGTCTCTCTAATTCGTTTCCTACTCATATATATCATTTTACATATATCATGCATCGTATTTCATTTTCATTCGATCACATATTTATTTTATACGTTTTTCTTTTATTCATTTTACGTACATAATCATTAACCTCCTTCATGGATGGCTTGACATACGATATATATATCTCTATTCGACACTTATATAATCGTTTATTTACTTATCGAATTCTATTTTGATCATTCATTTAATCGCATATTCCATATATGTCATTTTCACATTTCTTATAACCATGTTATATCGACCAAGGATTTTTATTGTTCGACTTATTTCTTTACAAGACCAACTAACAAATTAATGTTTTAAGTTTCCCTTAATAAGCTCATATAAGCCCTTAAAAATCCTAAAAGCTATCGCTACTTAAACTGTTTATAAAAAATTTATTATTTACCGATTGGGCTTTAACCAATTTATAAGCCCAATAAGCAATTTCGTATAAGCTATGATATAAGCAGTTTCATTTCATTTTTAGGATCATTTTATAAGCCCAATCAGAAGCCCAAAACCCCTGGAAACCCAACGGGTCACAAAGTGTTAATGGGCTTTTGTTAAACTCGTTAAAAGCCCATTAAGCGGAAAAATAAGCACTTTTGAAAATAAGCTGATCAATTTGACTTAAATAAGCTTTATAAAGCTATAGAAACTTTCGGAAATCAATTCCCACCATTTTTGTGAAAATTGGGCTAAATTTGCAAACGTAATTCACAATTCGGGTTAATTGTGTAAATATCGTATAATTGTGTTCTAATTTCTAAATCTCATAACTTAAGGGTAAACATGGTTCAACCAGTAAACATGAAGCATAAATTGTCATTTTGGACACTTTTAGACTTAATTTGTAACATTTAATTTACGGAGGACTAACGGTGCAAAACCTACACCGTTAGGGTATAAATTGTAAATTCTGTGAAAGACCAAGGGCTGAACAGTAACAATTACTTATAATAATTTCTATTTCATATTTTGCATATTTTCATTTAAATATGTGCATTCTCGTCATTCGTTTCAGTATATTTATTTTCGTTACGTTTATAATTATATAACGAACTTTTAACAATTTGCTTAACATGTTATACAACAATATTCGAGGAGACGATAATTGTGGAATCAAAAACATAAAAACAAGATAATATTATATATAATATTATTTTTGAACTTTAAGCATTTTAAGCATATCAAACTCACTCATCACAAACCAAATCGTTATCCGTTACTCATTTTCACACTTATCATTCGTACTGAGCCAAAACCATAAACATCTCAGACTTTACTATTAATTCAGGTCATGTGTTGGAGCCGTTCCCATAACTTACTTGATTTCATATTTCACCTTGCTGGGTATACTCAAGGTGAGTCATTGCCCCACTATTACTTTATTACTCATTTGAAGCTACTTGGGGTGAGAAACATGCTTACTTTTCAGGACTATTTAAACAATGCTTTTGTTTGACAAAAACTATTATCTGCTGGCCTAAGTACTATATTCAATTCCCTGATTCATATACCGTTAATTTCTGCAGGAAGCATGAATGATATAAATAGATCTATTGAGGTTGACACCTCCATCCGCGTTGCGATTCAACAGTCCCGATTGGACAAATGGATGTATACCATGTCGAATTACAAGTGACTAGTGATTAGCACACTTTTCGGGCCTTATCATTATGTGCACTCTTTGCATACAAGCTGTCATAGCTTCGGTAGCATGAAACTTAGCGCCGAGTAATAGCTCTTTAGTAACATTTCGCACTTTGAAATGTTGACTCAGAAACTTACTAGTCCAACTTTACTGATTATGTAAACCTATGAACTCACCAGCTTTTAGCTGACTTTTAGCATATTTTCTCAGGTATTTAGTTGATGATATATGATGATGCTAGGCAGTGTTGTGGCAGGGGCATAGGCACACTTTTGGAGTGCACGCATAGCACTCATAACCAAGGTTTTTGTACTATGGGACAACTAATAACAATAATGGGCCTTGTTTTCCGCATTTCAATTATGTAAAACTTATGTTTTATTAAATGAAGCTTTTAAAACAGATTTGATAAATTCGTTCTCTATTACTTATGATACGATCCAATTAAGTAACACCCCAGATGTTAATTCCGCTGCGATCAGACTTGGGGGTGTTACAGATTGGTATCAGAGATAAGGTTATAGAGAACTAGGTACACATAAAACCTAGACTATAACCGCTTTTTATAAAAAGTCAACCTATGACCGCTAGTGCCAGCCTACCTTACTTGCCACTTTACTTGCTACTCAACTTATTGTTTCAGCACGTTTCTATTGACTAAGTTATAACGTCCAAAAAGGAAACATTTCTATTGACTAAGTTCCCTCTCAAGACAATATCGCCGACATCTTGACCAAACCTCTCAAACAAGAATCCTTCAACTATCTTCGTCTAGGTCTAGGAATGATGAAACATATTCCGTAAATCTTATGACTATCTAAATATTTCACTGGAAATATTAAAGTCATCCCTCGTATCCCTCTAATGACTACTTACGTATTTTCTCAAAAATATTAAATTCATCGCTTATCTTCTAGTCTAGTTCTTCTCGTTAAAAGAATTTATTAGGTATAAATTCACTCCTCGTGTCAAAATAATTTATTAGGCACACACTAGGCACGTATCTTCAAAACAACTATTCTTAATTTTAATTTTTAATAAATTTTTCATAGGTAACAAGATGTATCACATGTTTGATTACGATCATGAATTGACAGCCGATTACATTCCCAAACCATCACTTGAACCAAACACTCCATCTTGTCACACACAAAGCTTTCGTAATCTTGAGTCTCGTCTCTTTCATGAAGGACGAATTGTCGAGTCCTCTTTTCTCAACCATGATCACATCAGAACCATGTTTCAAGAAATTGGATTTGATTGCTCGTTTCGAATTGATGACCTAATCTGTCCTTGAGTTCTATAGACAAGTTAAGCTCGTACATAACGAGGATCAAACTTTGTCTCTTCAATTCTCGATACAAAACCAAGAAATCTCTCTTACCCTTGACCAATTTGCTCATATTCTTGAACTTCCGAACCATGGACAATGTGCCTACACAGAAGGATGGTCTCTCAAAACCCTCACTAGTCACCGACATGAGTATGGCCCATACAATACCCTCATACCCACTCCATGTGAGATTAAAGAACACATTCGTCTTCCTCAAAAAGTTCATGGCCTTCTTAAAGAAAACGGTCAAGTTAAGTTCCGTGAGTCTCATGTTTATGACTTAGATCCACTAAAAATCCATGTTGATGAAGTTCGTCCAAATCTACGTAGATGGATAGAAGTCATTCGTGAAAATGTCTTTTGTCCTCCTCACAACCGTGAGCACCTCCCGGCATGTTGTGCTCATATGTTGTATTGTCTTGTCACTGAACAACCCTACAATCTTTCCTACTTTGTGGCAAAGAGAATTGTCAATGTCAAGGGCCGACTAAATAAGGCGATACCCTATGGCATGTTGTTAACTCGCTTATTACTTTTTGTCATGCACTCGTTTCCTCACCTCCAAAACAATCAATATCTTCTTGTCAATCTCACCATGGCTCCTCTAACTCAAAACACCTACACCTCTCTCTATTGGGAATGTACATCATCTCAAAGGAACCATGATGATAGCTCGGTATCTTGCTATGATGTCTCGTCTAGTGATGATGAATGAGGTATCATCAACACATAAACAACATGGGTGCGCTCCCCGATAGAACTATTCTCATCGTCTTAGAATAGGATCTTCTATCTTATATTAGGATTTATCTATGGTAAATTATATTAGGACTTAATACTCCTAACTATCTTGTATGCCTAACTTTTGTTTTATCACATTGCATGATTTTAAATTATGTGATTCTTGGATGATAGCTTATTTTGTCCTTTTTGATTGCATGCTTATAGATTATTTTAGATAGTTGCATATTAATCTTTAATTGATAGGAGTAGCTAAATATGGGATATATTTGGCAAATTAATCTTTAGTGGTTTGAGGCACTAACATTTCCTGCAAATAGTCCCCCTAGAAAACTCCCTTTTAGCTACCCAGAACTAGGCAGCACAGGAAAATTCATGACTTCCAGGTCACGGTACCGTTAAATTTAACGGTACCGAGTGGTATTTAATGGTACCGTGCCCTTGTTTGACGAATTTTTAATGTTTCCTCTAGATCCCTGCATCCCTAACCTTAAGCCTGCAATGTTTTGAAAACTCTCATGCACCCTAAGATTCCCTCACTACATCATATGACAATTCCACCAACTTTAATTCAAATCCCACAACTCTTGCCTATTTGAAGCCTCACCATTGCAAGCATCTCTTGCATATCATCTTCAACCTTCCATTACTCATTCACCATGTCTTCCACACAAGGATCAACAACCCATATCTCCAAGAAACCTAGGATCACCGTTAGACCTCCATCCAAACCTCTAATTGTTGATCTTACCAAAGATGATGAAGCTACAACACCACCTTTCCAATGCACTCCTAACTCACCATCTCTACCAAATGCTCCTTCCAAAACATCATCTACTAGAACAACATCTTCATCATCTCCTTCTTTCAACACCATGCCATCATCCATGGATTACACACTCTCACCTATTACCCCATTGTATTATGTCATGCCAACCCCATCACCAACATACTCACCACCACCTCCATCTCCAATTATGGGCCAACCCAACCAACCTCATCCGGTTGATATACATAGTGCAAATTGCCTATGTTGTCTTCACAACCGCAACCTCATCTTCTCTTTGAGAGATGAGCTACACTTCATGTTCTCCTATGTTGAACTTCTCATGCCACCCCAACAACCTCCAATCATGTCACCCTCTCCACCTCCCAATAGCCCACTTAACTAAACATATTGATGTTTAGTTTTCAAAAATAAATGGTTAGGATCCCTTTTGGACTAGAAGCAAATCTTAGGGCCTCTCAAGTCACTAAAGATTTATGTGTGCTTCATTTAGTTTATCTTCATGTTTGTATTGTAGTCATACTTTATGTATGACATTTTCATTATGAATGCATGGTTGTGTTATCTTTTATAGTTTTTGGCTTCTTAGCCCTTTTTTTAGTTTATGGTTGGATATTTGTCTTGGTTGCTACATGTTAGATATTGTATATGTGTCATCTAACCTTGTTTTGTAGCAAGTACCATTGCTCGATTCCTTGGTGTCCTCCAAACGAGGGAGAGTATACATCAAGGGGAGCCTTTGCGATCTTTTTGCTTCAACAAAAAGGGGAGAAATGGGATATAAACTCATGCTAAAAACTTGTTAAAATTAATCTTTCGCTTAAAATGAGTTTATGTTTTGTCATCATAAAAAATGGGGAGATTTTTTATGCAAATAATGTTCTAAAAACGTTATTTATATCTTTTGATAACTCCACGTTTTAATGATAATAAAATGTGAAAACACTTTATGTCAAAATTAACATAAACAAGTTTTTAGTCAAAATATCCCGTTTCTACATTAATCACTCTAGGTAAGAACAAACAAATTTACAACTTGACAAATGATCAAAGAAGTGAATTTGTGTTTTAAACTTCACATTTTTAATGTGACAAGACATTTTTTTTCAAAAATGCATTTTACAAATTATTTTTGAATTATAAAGAGATGTTTTATTGGAAAAATAAGTTTAAAAATCATAACAGCTATTTTCCCCCCCAAATCAGCTCCAAACTTCCCCAAATAAACTTTCACCACTAAAAACAAAAAATGGAGCGTCTTTGTCTGGCACGGTACCACTAAATTTAGTGGTACCATCCCACTATAATGGGCAAATTTTTTCTGCCTATAAATGCAAGTCCAATTCACAGTTTTTGGGCATCCTTTTTCACACACAACTTTCTGAGTTTAAAACTCTTATCACATTTACTCTCTTTTGATCATTTAGTTAGTTTTTCTTTTGTTTAAAGAGTGATCGTATCATCCAACCAAATGATCACCTTCATTCCTCGACTAGTGAAAGAGAAGAACACAAATTATCAAGAAGATACAAGGTGTTGTAGTTATAGTTAGTGCACTTGTAACATTTGTTACATACTTGTTGTATCCTAGCATACACCAAGTTTTTTTTCTTTTGTGTAGTTTGTGAGTGTGGATCATTGTGATCTTGTTGAGATCTTGGAGATCTCTAGTAGCTTGTGTGCTTGTGTCTTGATCAAGTGGATCAAGGGTAGATCGGGTAGATCGTGTGAAGTGTGTTGATTGTGTGGTTTAGTAAGGATCGTGTGGATCGTGGTAGATTGGTACTAGCTAAGATTAGTACTTCACATTTAGCTTAGTGTCGGAAATTGTGATAAGCGACGTTGTACAGTTTTCTCCGCCTGAAGGGAGCTTTGTTGACATAGTGCTTAGAACTCTCGAGTTGGGTACCGGGGAATGGAGTAGGGCGAAGAAGAGCTTCGTTACCGAACCACTATAAATCTCATTGTCTCGGTTTGATCTTTCCATCTCATTTCTTTATACTTATTGTTTATGTTAGATAGTGTAGTCTAGTGTTCATATTGGTGTTGATTGGTTTCACAAAAGAATTGAATCAAAGTTTTTCACAAACAAACGTTTATAACTTTCGAAAAACCGGTAAAACTATTCAACCCTCCCCCCCTTCTAGTTTTCCACACGTTTTTTCTTTGTTTTCAAACCCTTGCACTTGCAAGATAGAATAACACATACCAAACATATTGGCAATATAATTTCACATATTTTATGGTTATTAGTCCATTTTAGTGTGTTTTCTAGTATAAAAATGATGTGTGTTTAGGCATACATGCACAAACAATACCCAATACTAGAAGATATTAAATGTTCAGGGATTTCCTGTTACTTATCTAGTTAGTTTGGCAAGTTTGGCCAATTGACACAAATAGTCCTTCAAGTTATTTCTCTTCTAATTTGGCCACATTAAACTTTCTACTACCATGCTAAAATATTGACTAACACTTACAAGGTTTGATTCTACACTTAATACATTGACCAACCAATAGTATTTAGTCTACAACACACAAAAGTCATGGTCAAACATACTCGTAATAAAATACCTAAAATCCGGTTTTGAGGTGTAACAAAAACTAATAGTTTTTTTTTGAATATTTGTTACTTTGAAGAAGATAACTTGTATTTGACAACAAATGATATCAGGTGACGAAGAAGATAGTATTGGCACGACTAGGGTTTTGTGTGATAGGGTTTATATGTTCGATATGAAAAAGAAAGAAAAAAAAGAAAAAGAAAAAGAAAGAAATATCTAAGCAAAAATAATAAAGCAAAAATAAATAAACCAGGGTCCCTCCGGATCACCGGCACATAGCCGATGACCGAAGGATAGCAAATTTTTAGTAGTGGATCTTACCTAAAGCTCTGATACAATTCAAAATAACAAAAATAGATATTATTGATTGTATGATCAATTGAGATTACAATAACCTATATTTATAAGCTAACATAAACTTGATGAACAAGATATCTAATCCTATTATGAAACGAAATAAACATAATAAAGATAAATCTATACATATTTTATTGTCTAATTGATAAAACTACTTAAACTTGTGGAAATTCAATCAATTATTACTAACTTGCTCATGTTTTATGTCGACGTTTAAGACCGTATGTGTATAACTCATCCAGATGTATACATTTGTCAACATTAGCTTATTAACTTTATAACTTTATAATCCACGGGGTTTATAACTTTATAACTTTTGCGTAATCAAATCACAAGAATTATTATAGCGGATGTTGATTGTTAATACAAATAATGTCAAAAACGTTATTTGCATTATTCGGTCTCTATACATTTTGATAATCACAAAATATAAAAATACAATACGTAAAACTACATTTGATAAGTTTTTAACCGAGGAAAATCATTTTGACAAGGTATCGACTACAACATCACTTCAGGTATGAACAAATACAATACCGACATTAGTAAAGTGATCAAAGATTTTATTTTCCTAAAATTTCGCATTTTTATGTGACAAAACATTTTTACAAAAGTATTTTTGTAATTAAAAAGAAATGTTTTATTAAAGAAAATAAATTTGAATTTCAAATATCCCAACAGCTAGTTTTCCCGCCTAAAACCGGATAAGTTTTTCACCAGATAAACTTTCACCACATCAGTACAAAAATAGGAGCGTATGTCGGACGGTCCCGTAAACATGGCGATGGTCCCTTATATATATGGGACTGTCCAGTATTTAAAGGACTGTCTCCCACTCCTCCTGGTGCCTACAAATACTGCACTGTTTTCTCAGAAAAACTAACCCTCTTTGCACAAAAACATTCTGTTCTTTCTTCCTCCTTTCTTTGATCACTATAACGTGTCGGTATGTGTTTATAAGTGATCCCGTTACCCTCTACATCAAAGTGCAATAGAAGAACGCTCATATTCGTCAAGAAACGAAGTGTTAGTGTAATACCTGAAATTTAAATAACCTATAAAATGATCAAATTACCCCTGAAGCCATAACACTTAATAAAATCACTTATAACAATTCCGAATTGAATCCAAAAATTATGAAAACAACTACATATGAAACGAAATAAATTTCTGGGACAACACTACATTACATTAAATGCCAAGAAAATTTCAAAATCAAATATGTATATGTATATGGTCCGAAATTTATTTAATTAACTTAATATATATATTTGTAAATTCATTTTGATTAGATAACTACAAAATAAATTTAGGAACTATATGCAAAATCAAAGTGTGATATTGAGCTAACTTATGGGCCAAATTTCCTGAGTATATTCCCCCTCCTAGTCGGCTAATATAATATACAAAATCAATTCATTATTTTGTAAAACCTATTTTGCCGAAACACTAAATATCGACACACACAAAAATTGACCAAAAATCCATTTGACATTCTGGACGTGATCTAGCAATTTTCTGGAGTTGATCAAGGTGTAAGCAAGCTAGGAAAAATAAGAGTTGGGTTGTGGAAGCTTTCGTTTGATTGTGGTGCTTTTGTTTGTTCGATTTCACTCGCTCGATAGGTATAAAAATCCCACGCCTAAATCTTACGTTCTATAATTGATTTAGCATTTTTCTAATGATCTATATATTGTATATAACTCAGTAAAAATGTCGAACATGGATCATGCAAGTTAAACAAGGCGTACGAATTTGTAAGAGTTAAAATACACATGAATTCCAAAAAATGTTATACGATTTTTCTGAGGTGCAACTATAATTTTTATATGTTCTATACTGATAATATAAGATTATAAAAATAACCACATGATTTGTAGAAGCTCAGAATATTTAGTACGAATTATTGTTTATAATCGGTTTAGTCAAAAAATAAAGGAAATAAGAAGAAAACCCTAGAATGCATTAGGGTTAGGTTTTATATGAATAGATCTGATGTAATAAATGTAATTAATGATTGTATGATGATGGTTTAATGATTGGATAAAACTAGGGCTTGTTTTGGTAAAATAAAAGGTTATACGATTTGCAATAAAAAGTGTAAGGGCTTGTTTTGTCAACTTTGAAACTTCTGGGATATTTTTGTAATATCATATAAGTCAGTAGGAATGTGAGAAAAATATAACTTGAGGGTCTTAAGTGTAAATGTGCAAGAAAATGAATTAATTATATTTATAAGGGTCGATTTGTAAATAATTAAAATAGAAGGACTAAAAGTATAAATTTGGGAAACTTGAAGTTTTTTTAAGTAAATAATGTCATTCAGGGTGTAATGGGTAAATTTGAGTATTTGTGGGATTGATATGTAATTATAAATAAATTATGATTTAAATTGTAAGTTTTGTAAAGTTAAAGGACCAATTGTGTAATTACTAAAATTTGAGGGTCTAATTCGTATTTCATATAATTCTTAGGTGAAGTTCTGTAAATTTGTAAAATAAAGTACTTTTTTGGTAAATACATATATCATAGGGATTAAATCAGCAATTTAAAGTATTTTCATTTTAAACCTTTAAATCTAATGAAATTGAAATTAAAACCCTAAATTATGAAAATGGTCATAACTAACCCTGAACTTTTGTAACTTGATAAAAGGGTACTTTAATTCCATAATGATCTTGTAATAAGGATTTAACCAAATCTGGAATATTAACATATTACTAAATCTGGAAAGTTACAAATGGAAAGGTAAAAATAAAAGTAATAATCTGAGTTTTGAATAGTTCATAATTCTGTCTTCTACTTCTTTAGGTGTGAAAAAGGAGAAACCCTAATCTCAGCTTCGTGTTTGTTTCCTTTCTGTTGAGCTAATAAGGTACAGATATTCCGTCCTTTCAGTAAGGGCTTTTCAGTTCTTTTTCTTTCAGAATTCATTTCCTTATTAGGATTCCCTATACCTTTGCTATGTTCCCTTTTGTTTGTGAACTTTCGATGTGGTCTTTGATTGGAATCTTTTGCCATGTACCCTTAAGATGTAATTTTGATTATTTGATAGTATGCCCGACCTTTGTTCTACAGTTTAATATTACGAGCCAATCACTAGACATGAGGGTTTCATGTCCATGTCATTGACGCACCTCTGACATGACTCTAGGGCAGGAGAGTGATGACCTGTTCCGTACCTTATTTATTATTTTCTATGGCCATTATAATTATGATTATTGATTTGTCTGTGGGGCGTATGGGTGCACTCTAGATTTGACCTGTTATCTGTAAATGTTATATGTTATTATATCTGGTGACTGATTGTGTGTGCGATACACGTCTTTCACTTTTGTTTGAGAGCTGATCACTCTACACAGGTATTTTTTATTATATTAGTATGCTATGGTATCGTATGTAGTCTGGGTTCGTGATGAATTGCTGTGTTTTGTTTTCTAAATCTTATTTCACTTTGTTCTTTTCTTTCATTCATGATTCATTTCTCATTCTTTCATTTTGATTTCGTATCGGTATGATTTCGTATTCCTGATTTGCTTTTGCTTTTGTTACTTGCTATTTGTTCCCGTTATCTATATATCTGTTCACTGGGCTTTTGAAGCTCACCCTCATTTCTTTTCCTGCGGCAGGTACTTAAGCTAGGAGTTGGGTTTAGCTTTGGGATGAGAGCGATCTATTTTGGAGTCGACCTTAGTTATTTAGCTTTACCATTTGAACTTCTATTTATTTTATTATGCCATTGTTTAGGCATTTAAATATTGGATTTTTGTACTTAAGCTATTTTGTCTTGCATTTTGGAATAAGTCATGTTGACTTATTTTGGATTTAATGTTAAGACTTATGAGGTTTTATTTATTGAATGTTCTGTGACTTCTGATATGCCACCATTGTTGTGATATCTTTACCCTTGTCGGGTTGGGGTGTTACAATTTATGGTATCAGAGAGCAGGCTTTCATGAAACCTTAGAGCTTAGGCTATCGACCTGTGAGGATTTGGGTAGACATTAGGTTTTCCTTTCGCGCACTCTTTTTCCTGTCCTGCTCTGCCATGCTTTCCTTTTGCTCTATCATTTCCTGGTTGATCTTTCTAATCGTTTGAAAATCTTGTAGATGGTTGTTACTCGTCGTGGTGGTGAGTATTCTGAAGGGGAGGAGGAGATCCCTAATTTGGAGGAGTTGGTGGCTAATGCTATAGCCAATTTGCTACCTGGACTTAATGCTAACGAGGTGATCACTCGGATGATCAATGAGTTTCGTAATGGAGCTGGTCCCTCTGGTGGTGTTGGTCCCTCTAGTGGTGCTGGTGGTTCGGGTGGTACTAGTGGTGGGGGCCGACCCGCTACCATTAATGGTTGGCTTGAGAGTTTCAATAAACTTAAGCCGTTGTCGTTCAGTTCTGCTGCTACTCCTCATGCTGCAGAGGACTGGATAACACACATGGAGAAGCTGTTTGAGGTACTAGGTTGTGAAGACGGGTTTAAGACTCGTCTGGCTGCGTTCAAGCTTGAAGGAGATGCGCTTAACTGGTAGAAGGCGCACAAGGAAGCTAAGGGAGGTGATGCTTATGTTCTTGGTTGTATTTGGGCTAATTTTCGTGCTACGTTCTATAATAGGTACTTCCCTGTGTCCGAGCAACAGAGATTTATTCGGGAGTACAACACTATCTCTCAGCTTGAGTCTGAGAATGCAGGGGAATTTCTGGAGCGATTCCAGAGATTGGGTAGCTTTGTGGGCCCGGTTGCTGGGGATGCTGAGCATCAAGCTAAGCATTATAAGTGGGCACTAAAGAGTTGGGTTTTAGATCGTCTTCTTAATCAGGAGTTCCTTGATCCGTCAGCATGTTGCGACGCAGCTCGCAACATTGAGATATTTCATGAGAAGGTGGGTTACAAGAGAAACCGTGATGGCGATAGGATTCAGCCGCAAGGCCAGAATCGGGACAACAAGGGATTTTCTGGTAAGGGCTTTGAATAGCGGGGTCAGTCAGATCGTAGTCGTGATTATCAGGGTCTGTCAGGTAGGAGCTATAATCAGCGGAAACCAGATTCTAGAGGTCAGGATGCTGGTTCGATTTCTAGGCAGGATAATGGTCAGAAGCAGTGGAAGGATCATCCTTCTAAGGGTTTTCAGCAGCAGTCTCGTGGTTCTGGATCGAGTTCTCAGAAGGGTTCATCTGGGAACTTACCTACATCTCCTATCTGTACTACTTGTGGGAAAAGTCATCCAGGAGAGTGTCGTAGAGCATCTGGTGCGTGTTTCCGATGTGGGTCTGCTGAGCATCGGGTAAAGGACTGCCCGAAGCAGAATCCTACATCTGCTAAGAACTATCTTCTTCCTCCGCCTCCTCCACCTCTGAATACTGGGAGTGTGTTCTCTACTACACGGGATCAGGCAGCTAAGGCTACAGGTACCATTACCGGCTTTTTGTATTTTGGTGATTTTACTGTTTTCGCTTTATTTGACACTGGAGCAACACATTCTATCATATCTATGAAATTGGCTAAGAAACTGAACATACCTGCAACACCACTAAATAACCCAATTGCTATATCAACCCCCATGAAAAACCACATTCTTATCAACCATGAATATTTGAACTATCCGTTACGCTTCGATGATCGGATTCGTCCGGCAAATTTACTTCCTCTAGACATGATTGACTTTGATGTCATTCTGGGTATGGATTGGTTGGCTTTCCATCGAGCAACCATTGACTGCCACGCCAGAAATGTGATTTTCGGTGATCTGAATAATCCTGAATTCATTTACCATGAATCTCGCCCTCTTAAAACTGTTAAAATCATTTCCGCCTTGAAAGCTCGAACCTTGATGTCTCATGGTTGCCAAGGTTATCTAGCCTCAGTTAAGGATTTGTCTGTTGAGAGTCCGGATATTTCTAGTGTTCCCATTGTCCGGGATTTTGGTGACGTTTTTCCTGAAGTACTTCCTGGTCTTCCTCCGGCTAGAGAAGTGGAGTTTTCGATTGATCTAATTCCCGGTGCCGAACCTATCTCTAAGGCTCCGTACCGGATGGCACCTGTTGAACTGAAAGAGCTGAAGGAGCAACTGGAAGAGTTGCTGGACTGTGGATTTATTCAACCTAGTGTTTCGCCATGGGGTGCTCCTGTGCTTTTCGTGAAGAAGAAGGATGGGTCTATGCGTTTGTGTATTGATTATCGTGAGCTTAATCGCATTACTATTCGAAACCATTATCCGCTTCCTCGCATTGACGACTTGTTTGATCAATTGCAAGGAGCTAAAGTTTTCTCCAAAATCGACTTGCGATCTGGTTATCACCAATTGCGAGTTAAGGAGCAGGATGTACCTAAGACTGCTTTCCGCACCCGTTATGGACACTATGAATTCCTGGTTATGCCTTTTGGCTTAACAAATGCTCCTGCTGTGTTTATGGATTTAATGAATCGGGTTTTCCATGAATTTCTTGATAAATTCGTCATCGTTTTCATCGACGATATTCTAGTGTATTCTAAATCGTCCGAGGAGCACGAGCAACATTTGCGTATTGTATTAGGTATCCTGAGGAATCAGAAGTTATTCGCGAAATTTTCTAAGTGTGAGTTCTGGCTGAATCAAGTAGCTTTCCTAGGTCACATTGTTTCTGCAGATGGTATCACCATGGATCCATCTAAAGTTGAGGCTATCACCAAGTGGCCGAGACCTACCACTGTGACGGAAGTCAGGAGTTTTCTAGGATTAGCTGGCTACTATAGGCGTTTTGTGGAAGGATTTTCTAAGTTGGCTTTGCCATTGACTCAATTGATGTGGAAGGGTGAAAAGTTCGTATGGACTGATGAGCGTGAGCAGAGTTTTGAAGAGTTGAAACGGCGTTTGGTGTCTGCACCTATTCTAACTTTACCATCGGGTTCTGGAGGTTTCCAAATCTATAGTGATGCTTCTAAGAAGGGTTTGGGCTGTGTGCTTATGCAACACGGCAAAGTGATTGCCTATGCTTCGAGGCAACTGAAACCCTATGAGGAAAATTATCCAACTCATGATCTAGAATTGGCAGCTGTGGTTTTTGCATTGAAGATCTGGAGGCATTACTTTTATGGTGAATCATGTGATATCTTCACTGATCACAAGAGCCTCAAATACATCTTTACTCAGAAGGAGCTTAATATGAGGCAGAGGCGATGGCTGGAGCTACTGAAAGATTATGACACGAATATCCAGTATCATCCAGGTAAGGCTAATGTGGTTGCAGATGCACTTAGTCGGAAATCTGGAGTGATTTCTAGTTTGGTGATTGATCCGCATTTCCTAAAGGAATTGGAGCGTTTGGATGTTGAGTTATGTTTTCGGCGTGATGTTGGTTACTGGGCTAGTTTAAAGATTGAGTCAAATCTAATGTTGCGTATTAAAGAGGCTCAGAAAGATGATGGTGAACTCTGGGCTATAGTCCAGAGTATTGAAGAGGGTAAGCAAACTGAGTTTAGAGTTGATGACGATGGAGTTGTCTGGTATGAGGATCGTTTATGTGTGCCTAATGATTCCGAATTGCGTGAGGTTGTGTTGACTGAGGCTCACAGTTCTCCTTTCGCTATCCATCCTGGTTCTACCAAGATGTATCGGGATCTTAAGCAACATTTATGGTGGAATGGTATGAAGCAAGATGTGGCGTTATTTGTTGCTAAATGCATGACCTGCCAGCAAGTTAAGATTGAGCATCAGCGAGCTAGTGGTCTATTGCAACCTTTGGAAATTCCTACATGGAAATGGGATGAGATTTCCATGGACTTCGTTTGTGGTCTGCCTGTTACTCGTAAAAGACATGATGCGATTTGGGTGGTCGTTGATCGGCTAACTAAATCTGCTCATTTCTTACCTATCCGTATGACCTTTAGTGTTAGTAAGTTGGCAGAAGTTTTTCAGCAAGAGATTGTTCGATTGCACGGCATGCCTTCGTCTATTGTTTTAGATCGTGATCCTCGTTTCACTTCACGTTTTTGGAAGGGACTTCATAAAGCTTGGGGCGCTCGCCTTAAGTTTAGTACTGCATTTCATCCCCAAACTGATGGTCAGTCTGAGAGGACCATTCAGACCTTGGAAGAAATGTTAAGAGCTTGTGCGTTGGAATGGGCAGGTAGTTGGGATGAGTACTTGTGTTTGGTAGAGTTTGCATATAATAACAGTTGGCATGCGAGTATTCGAATGGCTCCCTTCGAGATGTTGTATGGTAGGAAATGTAGGGCTCCTGTTTGTTGGAATGAAGTAGGTGAACGTCTGATTGAAGGACCTGAGATGATTGAGATCACAAATGAAAAGGTAGCTGTTGCTAGAGAGAAACTGAAAGAGTCGCGTGCTCGCCAGAAAAGCTATGCTGATAAGCATCGTCGGGATCTAGGATTTAATGTAGGTGATCGGGTATTCCTGAAAATATCTCCTTTCCGTGGCGTCAAGCGTTTTGGAATCAAGGGCAAGTTGAGTCCTCGATTTATTGGACCGTTCGAAATCCTGGAGCGTATTGGGGAGGTCTCTTATCGTTTGGCTTTACCTCCTCAGCTATCTCATGTGCATAATGTATTCCATGTATCTCTCCTGAGAGGATACAATTATCACCCACTGCATGTTGTATCTTATCCACTTGATCAGATCCGGCCTGATATGTCTTTGTCTGAAGAACCGGAAGCGGTTCTGGACCGTCAGGAACTTGTCATGAGAAACAAAGTCATCCCGTTCGTAAAGATTCTTTGGAAGAATCACCCGGAGCGTGAAGCTACCTGGGAAACTGAAGAGTCAATACGAGCTAGTTATCCGCAGTTCTCGTTTAATTCGGTATGTCCTTGTTTTGATTCCCGTTCTCCTTTGTTTTGTTTCCGCTCTCTTTTTCTTTCTACTTCCTGCAAATTTTGAGGATGAAATTTTTTTGTTAGTGGGGAAGAAGTTGTAATACCTGAAATTTAAATAACCTATAAAATGACCAAATTACCCCTGAAGCCATAACACTTAATAAAATCACTTATAACAATTCCGAATTGAATCCAAAAATTATGTAAACAACTACATATGAAATGAAATAAATTTCTGGGACAACACTACATTATATTAAATGTCAAGAAAATTTCAAAATCACATATGTATATGTATATGGTCCGAAATTTATTTAATTAACTTAATATATATATTTGTAAAATCATTTTGATTAGATAACTACAAAATAAATTAAGGAATTATATGCAAAATCAAAGTGTGATATTGAGCTAACTTATGGGCCGAATTTCCTGAGTATATTCCCCCTCCTAGTCGGCTAATATAATATACAAAATCAATTCATTATTTTGTAAAACCTATTTTGCCGAAACCCTAAATATCGACACACACAAAAATTGACCAAAAATCCATTCGACATTCTGGACGTGATCTAGCAATTTTCTGGAGTTGATCAAGGTGTAAGCAAGCTAGGAAAAATAAGAGTTGGGTCGTGGAAGCTTTCGTTTGATTGTGGTGCTTTTGTTTGTTCGATTTCACTCGCTCGATAGGTATAAAAATCCCATGCCTAAATCTTACGTTCTATAATTGATTTAGCATTTTTCTAATGATCTATATATTGTATATAACTCAGTAAAAATGTCGAACATGGATCATGCAAGTTAAACAAGGCGTACGAATTTGTAAGAGTTAAAATACACATGAATTCCAAATAATGTTATACGATTTTTCTGAGGTGCAACTATAATTTTTATATGTTCTATACTGATAATATAAGCTTATAAAAATAACTACATGATTTGTAGAAGCTCAGAATAATTAGTACGAATTATTGTTTATAATCGGTTTAGTCGAAAAATAAAGGAAATAAGAAGAAAACCCTAGAATGCATTAGGGTTAGGTTTTATATGAATAGATCTGATGTAATAAATGTAATTAATGATTGTATGATGATGGTTTAATGATTGGATAAAACTAGGGCTTGTTTTGGTAAAATAAAAGGTTATACGATTTGCAATAAAAAGTGTAAGGGCTTGTTTTGTCAACTTTGAAACTTCTGGGATATTTTTTTAATATCATATAAGTCAGTAGGAATGTGAGAAAAATATAACTTGAGGGTCTTAAGTGTAAATGTGCAAGAAAATGAATTAATTATATTTATAAGGGTCGATTTGTAAATAATTAAAATAGAAGGACTAAAAGTGTAAATTTGGGAAACTTGAAGTTGTTTTGAGTAAATAATGTCATTCAGGGTGTAATGGGTAAATTTGAGTATTTGTGGGATTGATATGTAATTATAAATAAATTATGATTTAAATTGTAAGTTTTGTAAAGTTAAAGGACCAATTGTGTAATTACTAAAATTTGAGGGTCTAATTCGTATTTCATAAAATTCTGAGGTGAAGTTCTGTAAATTTGTAAAATAAAGTACTTGTTTGGTAAATACATATATCATAGGGATTAAATCAGCAATTTAAAGTATTTTCATTTTAAACCTTTGAATCTAATGAAATTGAAATTAAAACCCTAAATTATGAAAATGGTCATAACTAACCCTGAACTTTTGTAACTTGATAAAAGGGTACTTTAATTCCATAATGATCTTGAAATAAGGATTTAACCAAATCTGGAATATTAACATATTACGAAATCTGGAAAGTTACAAATGGAAAGGTAAAAATAAAAGTAATAATCTGAGTTTTGAATAGTTCATAATTCTGTCTTCTACTTCTTTAGGTGTGAAGAAGGAGAAACCCTAATCTCAGCTTCGTGTTTGTTTCCTTTCTGTTGAGCTAATAAGGTACAGATATTCCGTCCTTTCAGTAAGGGCTTTTCAGTTCTTTTTCTTTCAGAATTCATTTCCTTATTAGGATTCCCTATACCTTTGCTATGTTCCCTTTTGTTTGTGAACTTTCGATGTGGTCTTTGATTGGAATCTTTTTCCATATACCCTTAAGATTTAATTTTGATTATTTGATAGTAAGCCCGACCTTTGTTCTACAGTTTAATATTACGAGCCAATCACTAGACATGAGGGTTTCATGTCCATGTCATTGACGCACCTCTGACATGACTCTAGAGCAGGAGAGTGATGACATGTTCCGTCCCTTATTTATTATTTGCTATGGCCATTATAATTATGATTAATTATTTGTCTATGGGGCGTATGGGTGCACTCTAGATTTGACCTGTTATCTGTAAATGTTATATGTTATTATATCTAGTGACTGATTGTGTGTGCGATACACGTCTTTCACTTTTGTCTGAGAGCTGATCACTCTACACAGGTATGTTTTATTATATTAGTATGCTATGGTATCGTATGTAGTCTGGGCTCGTGATGAATTGCTGTGTTTTGTTTTCTAAATCTTATTTCACTTTGTTCTTTTCTTTCATTCATGATTCATTTCTCATTCTTTCATTTTGATTTCGTATCGGTATGATTTCGTATTCCTGATTTGCTTTTGCTTTTGTTACTTGCTATTTGTTCCCGTTATCTATATATCTGTTCACTGGGCTTTTGAAGCTCAGCCGCATTTCTTTTCCTGCGGCAGGTACTTAAGCTAGGAGCTGGGTTTAGCTTTGGGATGAGAGCGATCTATTTCGGAGTCGACCTTAGTTATTTAGCTTTACCATTTGAACTTCTATTTATTTTATTATGCCATTGTTTAGGCATTTAAATATTGGATTTTTGTACTTAAGCTATTTTGTCTTGCATTTTGGAATAAGTCATGTTGACTTATTTTGGATTTAATGTTAAGACTTATGAGGTTTTATTTATTGAATGTTCTGTGACTTCTGATATGCCACCATTGTTGTGATATCTTTACCCTTGTCGGGTTGGGGTGTTACAGTTAGAGTCATCACACACAAATGTAACTAGTGTTACGATTCTCTTCTTCCCCCAAACTCTCTAAGTTGTATATATTGTGAATTTGTGTATCCGAATTGTGTGTGAGTCGTGATTAGGTGTGTTAGGAGAAATACGAACAAAGTTTAAGTCCGTGAAGTGTTGTATCTAGATTAGGACTTTGTGTAAGTCGGTGTGTCGGTGTGTGTGAAGACTTGGACTTGGTGTGAGTCCGTGAAGTGAAGACTAGGACCTAGTGAAGGTTCATGAAGACTTGGATCGGGTGAAGATTCAAGTGGACAGGGTGATCTTCCGTGTGAAGATTTAGACGGGGTGATCGTCTGTGTGAAGACTTGTTTGGGTGTAAATCCAAGTGCACAAGAGTGCTTGTTCGTGTAGCCACGTGGGCTTTGTGTAGATTGGTTCTAGCTAGGATTAGGACCCGACATTCTACTATTGTTAGAGGAATTGTTCCCTTTTCATGTTTGTTGGATATTGGTTTTAATCATACTATTACTAGCAATGGAATTTCAGTTTCTTTAAATGGTGTTTTTTATTTTAATGCTATTGCTGTGAATGGTGTTTTTGAAATTGACATGAATGATAATGTATCCAATAATTATAATTCAATGTATAACATCAATAATAAGAGAATCAAGAATGTTTTGGATTCATCCTATCTTTGGCATTGTCGACTTGCTCATATAGGCAAGACTCGTATGGAAAAGCTGCAACGTGAAGGGCTTTTACAAGATATCAATGATGAATCATTTGATAAATGCGAATCTTGTATATCTGGGAAGATGACAAAGAAACCTTTCAATAATCGTATGGAAAGGGCTTCTGATCTACTTGGTTTAATACACACTGATGTGTGTGGACCACTTAGACATGTGTCAAGGAAATGTGCTAGCTACTTCTTAACCTTTACTGATGATTTCAGCCGTTATGGATATGTTTATTTACTTAAACATAAACATGAGGTGTTTGAAACATTTAAGATTTTCAAAGCTGAAGTAGAATTGCAAATTAGAAAGAACATTAAAGCTCTTCGATCTGACAGAGGTGGTGAATACCTGAGTCAAGAGTTTAAAGATTATTTAGCTGAGAATGGAATTGTCCAGCATCTCACATCTCCATATACTCCACAACAAAATGGTGTATCTGAGAGAAGAAATCGTACATTGTTGGACGTGGTGCGATCAATGTTTAATCTTACAACTCTTCCTTTATCCTTTTGGGATTATGCCTTAGAATCTGCTATTCGCATTTTAAATATGGTTCCAACCAAAAAGGTTGATAAGACACCCTATGAGTTATGGAATGGAAAAACTCCTAACTTGTCTTATTTAAAGGTCTGGGGTTGCGAGGCATTTGTTTAACGTGACTCAGCGGATAAACTCCAACAGAGATCTGTAAAGTGTATCTTTGTAGGATACCCAAAGGAAATGATGGGTTACTACTTTTACTACCCACCTGAAAACAAAGTAATTGTTGCTAGTTATGGAGATTTTCTTGAAAAGGATCTCATATCTCAAGAATTCAGTGGGAGGATTTATGATCTGGAAGATGATCAAGAAGATACATTACCTTCTGAAAACACTAGCGAACTTCCTGTGGAACCTGAAAGTTTGGGTCCTCCACCTGAAGTTGTTCCCATTCGCAGATCTGTAAGGATTGTGAAAGCACCTGAACGTCTATGTCTTAACGTAGAAGTTGAGGAAACTATATTAGGGGATCTTGGAGAACCTGCTAATTATAGAGCTGCCATGAATGATCCTGAAAAGGACAAATGGAAAGTTGCTATGAATGGGGAAATGCAATCCATGAGAGATAATGAAGTCTGGATTAAAGTAGACATTCCTCCCAATGCCAAGGTAGTTAGAAGTAAGTGGCTCTTTAAAAAGAAAACTAACATGGATGGCAATGTACACACCTATAAGGCTCGTTTGGTAGCTAAAGGCTTTACTTAAACTTATGGTGTTGACTACGAGGAGACCTTTTCTCCTGTAGCTGACATAAGGACCATTAGGATTCTCATAGTTATAGCTGCATACTATGATTATGAGATTTGGAAAATGGATGTCAAAACCGCCTTCTTAAATGGTCGCCTAGGTGAAGACATCTATATGGCGCAGCTTGACGGGTTTGTGAATCCAGAATTTCCAAATCGTGTATGCAAACTTCAAAGATCCATTTATGGATTGAAGCAAGCATCACGACAATAGAATAAGAGATTTGATGAAGAAATCAAAAAGTTTGGGTTTACTCAGAATCTTGATGAGCCATGTGTATATCACAAAGCTAGTGGGAGTGATGTTATTTTCCTTGTCCTATATGTTGATGACATATTAATCATGGGTTAAAAAATTCCAAGATTAAAAGAGGTTAAGGCCTATCCTGGGAAATGTTTTTCTATGAAGGATTTAGGAGAAGCAGCATACATTCTGGGAATCAAGATATATAGAGATAGATCAAAGCGGTTGATTGGATTAAGCCAAAGTGCTTACATTGATAAAATATTGAAGAGATTCAATATGCAAAATTCCAAGAAGGGATTTTTGCCAATGCAAGAGAATCATAGCTTAAATAGCAGAGCATGTGCTTCAACACCTGCAGAGGTGACACGCATAAAGAGAGTCCCTTATGCTTCAACTATGGGATCTATTATGTATGCGGTGAAATGCACAAGGTCTGATGTGGCGTTTTGTTAGGAAATTAAGCTATAGCAGTTAGTACTGTTGAAGATGAAAGTTAGTACTGCTAAAGAGTTTTGAAGACATAAGCAGTTAGTACTGGTGAATGAAGAAGTTTGTACTGTTTATGATAAAACCGTGTGAAGATAATTATGGAAAAGATTTAATGTATATCTTATAATGTTAGGTTGATAGTTATCTTGTAAAGGAATCCTTAGTCTATAAAAGGATTACCTAGGTTAAAGTTTTGGTACACACAGAAGTTTTACGATTAAGTATTGCTTAGTTAAGATTCAAGGTTGTAAACCCTAGTGATAGGAGATCACTAGTATTATTGATTAATAATATTGAATCGTTGAAGTTGAAGTATATTGTTCATTGTTCATTCTTTGTTGATTCGTTAATACAAAACACAAACAAACAAATCTTCTAAGTGCTAGCTAGTAAATTCCGCGTGCTAGACTAGACATCATTCAAAGTATTAATCTAACACAAGGAGTGTGTGTAGATCCGGTCAAGTGGTATCAGAGCCAGGTTACTGATACTTTGGTTTAGAAGATCCAGACGAATTTGTTCAAGAAAAGATGGACATGGAGACAACAACAAGTCAGACTAATATTGCTGCTAAGCTTCCAATGCTTAAACCCAACGAGTTCGATATGTGGCGATTAAGAATTGAGCAGTTCTTCCAAGTTCAAGATTATACTCTTTGGGAGATCATTGAAGAAGGAAACTCCTTTTCACCCGTATCAACAACAACTGTTGTTGAAGGAAAATCTGAGACTACAGTGCAGACAAAGCCAACCACTACTAAAGAGAAGGCAAGGCACAAGAATTATGTTAAGGCTAGAAGTTTGCTTCTGATGACTATTCCCAATGACCAGTTGTTGAATTTTAGCAAGTTTAAGTGTGCTAAAACCCTTTTTGAAGCTATTGTTGCAAGATATGGTGGGAATGAAGCCACCAAGAAATCTCAGAAGACTCTTCTCAAGCAACAGTTTGAGAATTTTTCAGCAACAAGCAACGAGCCACTAGATCATATGTTTAATAGGCTTCAAAAACTAGTGAGTCAATTGGCTGTTCTAGGAATTGAGATGCCTCAGGAAGATCTCAACTCCAAATTTCTGAGGAGTCTACCAGCTGAATGGGCTATGCATGTGGTTGTATGGAAAAACAAGCCTGATATAGATTCCATGAGCTTAATGGATCTCTATAGCAACTTCAAGATTGTTGAACATGATATTAAGAAGTCTGCTGGATCAAGCTCAAGCTCAAGCTCAGGGAATTTGGCCTTTGTATCAACTCCCAGTACCTCAAGTCCAGATGAAGAAGTGCAAGTTGTTGGAGCAGTTGGTACTGCTAGTGGAAACCTTGGTACTGCTAGCACCTCAAGCAGTACTAGTGGACTTTTGAATGAAGATACTTATTGTGCTTTCTTGACTACTCAGCACAATGGAAGTATGTTGACTCATTCAGATCTTCAAGAGAATGATGAAGATGATATTGAAGAGATGGATATCAAGTGGCAGCTCTCTCTTCTCAGCTTGAGAGCTAGGAGATTCTTGAAGAAGACTGGCAAAAAGATTGTCATAAACAGCAATGATGTTGCAGGGTATGACAAGTCTAAGATTGAGTGTTTCAATTGCCACAAGAAAGGTCATTATTCAAGGGAGTGCAGATTGCCAAGCCAACAAGATGGAAAGAGTAGAGGATATGGAAACAAGTCAAGGGTTGTGGAGGTTACTGATTCAAGCTCGAAAGCCATGGTTGCCATTGATGGCTTAGGGTTTGACTGGAGCTACATTGCAGAGGAGGAAGCAGAAGCATCTACAGAGGTTGCTCTCATGGCATTTTCAGATTCAGAGGTACAAGTTTCAAAATGTTCTAAATCTTGTGAAGCTTTAAAAGATCTAGAAACACTTAAGAAAAGATATGAGAATCAGAGAAAAGAGCTAGTCGAAACTGCTTTTAACTTAGCAAATCATAAAAGGGCTTTAGCTGTGTTAGAAGAACAAATTGTTCATTATAAAAGTAATGAGTCAAAGTTTTCTGATGATATGATTATTGTTAAGAGAGACTTAATGTTTAGAGAGAATGAAATTACTGTGTTGAAACATGAGCTAGAACAGGTTAAGAAAGCAAAGGAGAACATTCAAATGATTGTTGACACACTAGAATATGCAACTCAGGGTGTTAGTAAGATTGTTGAGTGTCAGATCCTTAATAAAGCTAAGTCAGGCCTAGGTTATAAGTCAGTTCCACCTCCCTATAGAGGAATTCCAACACCCCCAGGCATAGACTTAGAACACACAGGACTACCTGAATTTCAACTACCTGAGCTTAAATATGGTCCTCAACCTAAAAAGAATGTAGTTAATAAACCTGTGTATGAGAGTGCTAGTGATAAATCACTATCTGAGGACAAGGTGTCTTCTGATAAGGTGTCCTCAGCTAAGGACTCAGATGCTCCAACCATTGAGGAATTGACTTCTAATGATGAGGATGATCAGGCTGTGGTTAAGCCTGTTAGTGCTAAAGTGGAGGAACCAAAAGTTCCAAAGATGGTTAAACCTGAGACTGTTAGGCTTAGATCAAATGCCAAACCTTTTAGGCCAACAGTTAGGTATGCAGAAATGTATAGAACCACAAACAAGCCAAGTGGTAACCAAAGGAACTGGAATGACCTAAAATCTCACCAATTAGGGGATGATTTTGTCTGCTATAGGAAAGCTTGTTATACGTGTGGTAGTTTTGACCATCTTGCAGCCTTTTGTGATAAATGGGTAAATAGGTATTCAAGTCCTAGGGTGAACACTGTTAGACCTCCCACTCACCCAACAAACACTAGAATGATACCTAGATCAGTTCTTTTGAGGTCTGGACCCAAAGCAGTTCAAACTGCTAGACCAGCAGTTCAGACTGTCAGACCTATTAGACCTGTTAACCCAAGACCAACAGTTCAAGGTGCAAAAATGTTTTCCAAATCAGCACCAACAACTGTTAAAAGACCATTTCATCACAAAGCAGTTGTAACAAACCAAGTTTGGAAACCTAAGGTAACAACTACCAAGCCAGCAGTTCCAACTGCTAGCAGAGTAATTGGTACTGGTGTTAATAAAAACACTGCTAAGGGAAATATGGGAAATGGTGTGAATGCATCAGCATGTTGGGTTTGGAGACCCATCAAACCTAATGGTTCTAAAATTGTTTTGAAAAGAATGAATTATGTTGATGCAAGAGGAAATCCTAAGTCTGTTTTGGCTTGGGTACCACAAGGAAATTAATTTTTCTTGTAATGTGCATTGTTAGTCATATACTTTTATATTGTGAGACAAGTTCTCTGTGGCTTGTTTCTTTGTTTTTGGACTAACACTTGCAGGTTTTGGATGATAAACATCATGGAATTAAATGCTATATGTTTTAGACTGTAATGGTGATTTGGAGCTGAGTGTGTGATGTTTACGCACAACAAATGGTAATTGGTTCACCATGTCTAACCCACATAAGAAGCAACTAGTCCAGAGCAAACGGTATCTGGTAAAGACTAATCAAATCCGTTGATGGTTGACAATTTACCAAAAATTGTATGGTTATCAGCTCACCATATCTAAGTGTGAAGAGTTGGCTAGTCCAAAGCAAACGGCTATTGGTAAAGACATATCAAATCCGTTGATAACTGATAGTTTGCTAAAAACTATGTTTTAGCCATGGTATTTTAAAATCCTTTTCAATAAGTTCATACGGATCAACAAAAATTTTCCAACAGTTGGTACGGTTAGTACAAAGTTAGTACGGTTCAACTAGCCGTTGTAAAAATCTGTCAGTAATTAATTTTCTAGCCGTTGGGGTAAAACCGTTATTCTTAAGATACTTATAGGGATTTTTATAGACGATAATTATCTTTTTACCATAAATTCATTTATTCTATTTCTAAAGATAACTTATCTCATACGCATATTTCGCAAAACCCTAAACAGTACCTATAAACCCCAAACGACTCCATAAATCCTCAATTCCAATTTAAACGATCATCGTATTGCTATAATCTTTCATTTTTTATCACTAAGAATGGCCGGATTGGAATTTGTTAAACGTCATAATCAGGTTGCGTTTCTTGAGAAAACAGAGGAGGGACATGGACCAAAGTTTTATGAGATTGTGGACTTTCTCAACCACTCTCACATAAGGTATGCTCTAACTGTTTCTCCTACTCTTTATGTCTCGCACATCACACAGTTCTGGCAGAATGCTACTGTCTTGACTAGTGAAGATGGAGACTCAAAAATTCATTCTGAAGTGGATAGTGTATCTTTTGTTGTTACCGAGTCTATAATTAGGAGACATCTTAAATTAAATGACTCCGATGGTATTAACACTATGCACAACACTGAAATATGGGAAGAACTTACCAAAATAGGGTATGATACATCTGCACATAAATTAACTTTTCAAAAAGGATGTTTCTCACCTCAATGGAGATTTTTGATACATACCCTTTTAAGTTGTTTAAGTCCTAAAAAGACTGCTTGGGAGCAGTTCAGTAGCAATATTGCTATTGCTCTCATTTGCTTGTCTACAAACAAGGTTTTTAACTTTTCAAAATTTATTTTTGAGGGTATGGAATCAAATGTTAAAAGCAAAACAAAGTTTTTAATGTGTCCCAGGTTTGTTCAAACACTTTTGAATAAAAAGACATACCTGCTTACAAAACCAACTGAAATTTTTGCTACTCCTAGCCTTCAATCAAAGGTTTTTCAAAATATGGCTATGGCTAGTAGGATTTTTCAAGGGGAACCAGTTCCATTGTTTCCTCAAATGCTTCAAACTGAGTTGGGTGAAGGTTTAGCAGTTCCAACTGATCCCCATCACACATCCACTCAAGTACTTGAAAGAACCCAACCATCTCAATTGTGCATCACTTATAGGAGAAGGGAAACACCTAGAGTGGTTTCTAGATCCTTTCCCCATGATTCACCTCTCCTAGCAGGTCACACAGCTAGAAGTGATGAGGGTAGTTCTAACCAAAATGCATTGACGGAATTATGTACCAAGTTAGTTGCCAAAGTTGAAAGTTTGGAGACAGATCTTGCAAGCATCAAGGATGAGCTCAAAGCCCACAAGGAGAATTCGGATAAAGTTTTTAACAGGTTATCTTTGAAGGTGAAAAAGCTGAAAGATCAACTCAAGCAGAAAAGGGCAAGAATGGTATTGGATGATGATTCTTCTAGTGATGACTCAGATGATTCAGATGATGCTGATGGTGGAAATTCTTCCAAACAGGGGAGGAAATTTGGTAAAGACAAAGATGGATCAAGTTCTCAGGGGAGGCATAATGAAGAGGAAGAAGAACAATTTGATATAGGTTCTGGTAATGCAGATATGGAAGAAGAAGAACTTGAAGTAGTTCAGACTGATACCCATGAAGCAGAAAAAGTTCAGACTGTTGAAGCAGTTCCAACTGCTGAGACAGAGCATTAAGCAGTTCCAACTGCTGAGACAGAGCATCAAGCAGTTCCAACTGGTGAAACTTCAGCTGAGCTAGTTTATGAAAGAAGAAGAGCTGATAAAGGTAAAAGAGCTATGACATAAGAAGAAGAGGAAGCAGCTCAAGAACTTGAAAGGCTCAAGACATTAAAACCAAAAACTCAAGCTCAGATAGATCATGATGCAGAAGTTGCAAGGAGAATGATAGAAGAAGAATTGGCTTATGAAGAAGCTAAGAAAGCTCAGATTGCTCAAGATGAGGAATTAGCAAGGAAAATGGCTGTTGATGATGAAAAGAACATAGCTGGTTTTATGGATAGAACAAGAACTGAAGATTTTAATCAAGAAGAGTTTAATGAACAACTTCAATATTTGTTAGATTCCGATTGTATTATAAAAGCTCATGCTGCGATGGTTCTTAATGATCAGGAGTTAAATGTAGAAGAAAAGTCAGAGATGCTCAAGGAATTTATCTTGAAGACAAATAAAGAAGCAACTTGGAGTAACTTAATGCACAGAATCAGAGAAAGGCAAAAGTCTAGTTACAAGGCCAACTTACCTACCAGGAAGGAGAAAGTCAATTTCATGAAGCACTATTTGAAGAATCAAGCTGATTACAAGTTGAGTGACTTTACTGGATGGACAGATGCTGAAATTGAAAGGAAATTCTTTGAAGTATATGCAAGGCTGAATACTCCAATCAGAGAGGAGATGACAAGGAAAAAGAAAAGACAACCAGAGGTTCCCTGATGCTGCAAAGAAACAAAAGTCTAAAGAAGAAGGGTTAACCAATGAGAAGATCAAGAGTATGATGATGATTGTTCCAGAATCTTCTTATATCAAACCTTTACAAGTAAAACATCCAATCATTGACTGGGAAGTGTTCACTGATGGAAGAATGAAAGGATGGAAGATAATCAGACTTGGTGATATTTCTGAAAGGTACACGTTGTTTGAAGATTTACTCAGAGGTTTTGACGGAGAAGATCTTAATCAACTATGGAGCTTAGTAAAAGAGAGATTCAGAGATAAAGATCCTATTGAAGACAAAGACAAAGAATTATCAGTTCAGTTGAAGAGAATCTATGAACCTGATAGTGGAGAGTCAATGTGGAGATTTGAAGCACAAGTTAAAGATGTGTATTGGTATTTGTTTGAATCGTGTGGAGTACATAGAGTTTCTACTCCAGATGGGATAGAAATCTATATGTTGGTGGAAAAAGACTATCCACTCAGAACATTTGTGTTAGTGGCTATGATACAAGGAAGAATCAAGGTTGAAGAAGACTCTGAGATGGCAGACTTGTTAGTTACAAAGATTTTTAATCTTGTAGAGCAAAGAAAAGTCAAAGGCTAAAGTGACTGATGTGATAGATGTTTGAAAGAATTTTCCACATTAAGAAGAAGAAGCTTAATTTGAAGAAACTTAGTGATTTGGATAGAAATCATAAGTTTAGGGGAGGATTGTTAGGAAATTAAACTATAGTAGTTAGTACTGTTGAAGATGAAAGTTAGTACTGCTAAAGAGTTTTGAAGACATAAGCAGTTAGTACTGGTGAATGAAGAAGTTTGTATTGTTTATGATAAAACCGTGTGAAGATAATTATGGAAAAGATTTAATGTATATCTTATAATGTTAGGTTGGTAGTTATCTTGTAAAGGAATCCTTAGTCTATAAAAGGATTACCTAGGTTAAAGTTTTGGTACACACAGAAGTTTTACGATTAAGTATTGCTTAGTTAAGATTCAAGGTTGTAAACCCTAGTGATAGGAGATCACTCGTATTATTGATTAATAATATTGAATCGTTGAAGTTGAAGTATATTGTTCATTGTTCATTCTTTGTTGATTCTTTAATACAAAACACAAACAAACAAATCTTCTAAGTGCTAGCTAGTAAATTCCGCGTGCTAGACTAGACATCATTCAAAGTATTAATCTAACACAAGGAGTGTGTGTAGATCCGGTCACGTTTGCTCAAAATATAACCAGTCGATATCAACAGAATCCAGGTGAACTCCATTGGACTGTTGTTAAACATATTCTCAAGTACTTAAGGGCTCCAAGAGATATGTTTTTAGTATATGGGGGAACTCCAGAAGCAGAACTTGGTGTTACAGGTTACTGCGATGCGTCCTGGAAATGTGATAAAGATGATACGAAGTCTCAGACGAATTATGTCTTTGTCATTAATGGAGGAGCTGTGGATTGGAAGAGCAAGAAGCAGAGTACCATAGCTATGTCTGCAACAGAAAGTGAGTACATAGCTGCTTCAGAAGCTGCAATGGAAGCCGTCTAGATTAGGAAGTTCGTTTCAGGGCTTGGAGTTATGCCCTCGATTGAAAACCCTATAAAGATGTATTGTGAGAATTCAGCTGCAATTACATTTACCAATGAGCCTTGAATCATGAAAGGCACAAGACATTTTCCGATTAAATATCACTATGTTCGAGAACAAGTCGAGATAGGTGAAATCGAGTTACTCAAAGTTCACACAGATAATAATCTAGCAGATCCCTTAACGAAGGCTTTACCTGGTGGAAAGCTTTATCAACATGCTGAAGGCATAGGACTTCGTTTAGCTAGTAGTTTCATGCCCATCTGTGATTAGTGTTTGGATAAAAGGATGTTATGAACAATTATTATTTTAATAAAATAAAATATTTGTTATGTTTGATTATCAGTTTCTTAATAATATATCCTGTATTTACATGTTTAATTCATGAATAATTTAATTATTCTAAATTGTCCATTGTCAATTAATCATATGGGAATATCATTAACTTAAGAATATTGATCCATGAATATACTTGAAAATATATTGATGCGTTGACATGCCAATTTCACATGATATTCAATGAATTGAATATAAGACTTATCCCAACTACATGATTTTACTTTATTGATCTTGTCATCAAGTAAATCATGAATACAGTTATCCTCAGACTTGAGATACCAGATAACTGTCATGGATGTAGTGCATTTCTGTAAAGCAATTTACCGCTATGCGTTACTGGTAACTATAAGGATTGTTTTCAGAAGTGTTGCAAAGTTCATGGGTTTTGCTTGTAGTCAAGAAAAAAATTGTTCCTTCAAATTTTTTTTGAAGCTTAATACTGATGGGCCCCTCATAGGGTTGACAAGATGTTTCCGTGGCCATGCCCAAGATCTATCTGGAATACGTTTAGACGATTTGGTAATCTTGCTCAATCATAAACAACGAGAAACAAAATAGTTAATTAAATAATGACTAAGATCCATATCTTTATCAACGTAGTATTAGTAACAAAAGGATAAGTATGATGATGAATCATCGAAATGGTTTTTCCAAGAGACCACCCTCGAGTTGTACTAGGGGCATTGGAGTGTTGCTAAAGTGTAAATTGGAGTCAAGAAGGATCCGGAAACCCCTTGTGGGTTATGTGGCCGGTCGACAAGGAGCAAGGGAAACCCAAACCCATTCCAACTTGTCCTCCAAGTTTCACTTAGTATAAATACAAGGCTTAGGGGGTTCATTCTTTGTATCTTTTGTACACAAGCTATAACCCTAAACTTGTTTTCTTTTCTTTCTTGCTTTGGCCGATCGGTACAACCCTCACAAAAGGGTCGATCGGTTTGTTTTCATAAAACAAACTTTTTTGTTTTCTTGATCTAGCAATCACGTTAATTCGGTTATAGTACGTGTGTACAAGAACGTGATATTAACTCACTATAGTTAATATCTTGGATTGAATTACAAAATAGTAAGGGGTAATTCGTTAATCCACTTATAAACCCTAATTAGGGTTCTTGATCTTGATTGAAGAATACTTGAAGTTGATTCTTGTTTAGCTATAATCAAATGTACGTTTACTTTATTATTCGGTTAATTAATTATGTGTTATTGATCCTTAGCTTCCGCTTGTTCTCTTTGATATTATGTGTTTAATTTATGAAGTAGTCATGTTATTAAATTCCAACCGCTATATATAAGGTGATTTATTTCACCTTCCTCATGTCAACAATATATAAAGGTTATAAGTTAAATGCTAAGCGAGTGCCCTAAATACGAATTTATAATTTCATGATGAACTTAATCAAAACAGCACTAATTTATTAACATTAATACCAATTTAATGAAGAATATAAATTTAATACATGATAAAAGATTTATGTTAAAATTCAGTACGTGCACGAATCTTATAACTAGTTTAAAATAACCTGAAATAAAATATGAAAAATAATATCGAGACCAAGGGAGTATAAATCCCTTCCTAAAGTTTTGTTTATTTAATTGAAACAAAGAGAGTATTAGTTGTGTTACGAGACAAACTCAATCATTCTTATTGACCGACTTTAGTTTTTTTTTTTAAATGATTTATCCTGAAATGATTCCAAATGTTGTTTTCTTTTTATGATAAATAAAAGATAGTGAAATGCATACGCCTTTTAGACAATTTCTTTGAATCAACTAATTTATCTAGTTAAGTTCAAGTAGTTACAAATCCATGTTCTTTTAAACAACTCATTTATGTACTTAAGTAAAGCATAAGTACATGCTAGTACAACATATATTTATCGAACATAATTGACACACTTATAAATTTAATTAGAACACTCAATTTACAAATAATTAAAGCAATTTATATTTACACTACAACTATTTAATACACATTTTAAAATTTACCAGATCGTGCAAATTACCTCCCACAAATCCAAACAAACAATAACGAAAACGACCTACCCCACACACCCCACATTCGTTTCCTTTCCCCCAATCCGACATTTTCCCACGTTTCAAACCTCACAAAAACACACATATCTCTTATTTATCTCTTTAGCAAAATACCATATTGACTTACAAAAAAACACACTGATTCTTTACTTCTAGTTATCATTTTACACATGTGTATTTAATAAAGAGTAACAATTTGTTACAAAGTTACCATCTTTGATCCAAATTTATTAAAAAATTGACGGGCTTCAGTTTTTATTGATTGGTGTTTCTTGAATTGTGATTAAAAATGCGTAGAAAAGCTGCTGATTACAGGCGAAAGGTTCGAAGGCGGTTTTCGATATGGATCTGGGTGTTTCTTGGGTTGTTTTCTGTTGCTGGATGTGTTTTGTTCTTTTATCAGCATAATTATCAAAATCATGATCATGATCATGATCAAGATCACACTGAACAGCCTGTATTGGTATGATCTTTATTGGATTCATTATTTTTAATGGTTATGTTAACACATGTGGTTAATGTTTATTGATCAAGTTTTAGGCAGACAAATGTTATATTTAGCATTCATTTGGTGTTATGGTTTAGTGATCAAGTTTTAAACTTTTGTAGGAGGGTTATGTGAGGCGTCTAACTTAGCAATGTAATGTTACTTCCTGTTTGACACTTTGTGTTATGCTTTTAGGAGGTTTATGTCTTTATTATCTATAATGGTTAACTCGTATTATCCTTTGAAAGCATTGGGGCATTGCCCGGTTGGTATCACCCCCCACCACAAATGTATACTTGACCGGTCTAGCAGGGCTTTTGGAGAAATAGGTCATGGGTTCAATCCCATCTCTTGGCTAAAGGTCACAGGAACATGTGCTCATTGCCTGGGGCTAAGTCCTTGGGGAAGCGTGCGTCAGCATCCTAAAAGGGTGCACGGGTCAGGACTTCCCGGCCGATTAAGACCTTTTCGAGAGAGTATTGTCCTTTGAAATTGAATAACTTAGTGACTTATAAGTGACACTGTGTTTTCATTTTATCTTTTTAGAATGTGTTTACATGTTTCAATGCAATCACATTTGATACTTCGAGAACGATCAAAGCCTAGCATTAACATAAACTTGTTTTCCAGAATTACTCTTCCTTTCAGAGAGATTAAACATTCGCTTAAGCGATAAGCATATTCACATAACTGCATTTTTTATTTTACTAGTCTTTTTGTTCGTCATATCGGAGCCTGAATTTCCAAGAACTTCTAAGGTGGACCTTTTCCCGTAGCTATTTAAACTTTTATTTTGCGCATGAACCTTTTATTCTGCTATGTCTAGTGCTGTCAATAGGTTATTGTCCGTCACTGTACACATTAACTAACAAACATTAATCTATATTTGCATCCGAGGGGTATTACTACTTACTATGTTGCGAATGTACAAATTGTGTGAGCGAGTTCTTTTGAATTGTGGGCATGTCGTGAGAGTAGTTTGGGTATTTGTTTGATATATGTAGAAGGGCACGTGTTGCAACCTGAAACACTTGTCAAATATTTATAAACTAGACAAATCAAGAACTTTTAAGCTATAAAGTCCCTTCCTGAAGTCATATTTAACATAGTATTATGAATCATTGATAACAGAGCCAAGAGATGCTCCTCACCTGCTAATTAGGCTCTTTTTGTGTTTTATACCTTTTTCGCTTGATGCTAGTTAAAATCCTTTGTAACATATCTTTCTGTTAATAGTATGGCTTTGGCTACATCTTTTCAAGTTACCAATTTTTTTGTGTTATTTATGTACTACCGAATCCAAAAGCTAAATAATAATTCATAGAAACAACTGTGGCTGTAAGCAAATTGCAAGTATGTAGATGATGTACCTTTCTTTTCCCGTTTCTTAAGATCGTCATAGTCAAGAAATTTATGATATTACACATATATGAGTCCTCTATTACGCACAGTCTATCGAATACTGAAGAGCGTTATCAGTTATGACCCATTTGTAAATGTGTGATGGTCTATAGTTAGGCAAAATGTACTAATTTTTGCATACAAAATAGGACAAAGGTGTATTATTAGAATAAAAAAATAGGGCAAAAGTGTCTTGGGTCAAACCTGCTCATTCCAAACAAAATTGCTAGTTTTGACCCATTACCAACCCCGTCTGACCTTCTGAATACGATAAAGAGATAGAAGAACAATAAAGATAGAATAATCGACGTTCTGAGAGGTCGAATAAGCTCTCCCAGTTGACATGAAATCAATAATCAATAATCAATAATCCTATTCTTGTAGACCAAGTCGGATCATAATCTTTATCTAAATAAAACATATCTAGTAAATAAATAAAACTATTTTAATACTTATTTAATAATCATTCCATAATCAATAATCTCAGGCATCATATCACCTTCACACTTTGCTTCTTTTATTTATTCATGTAGTGACCACTTTTGTTAATTCATATAGTGAACACTTTTGTTACATTCATATAGTGACCACTTTATCCATATGTTCTGAAATTAATTGGTTCTTAAGTTTCTTGGGGTCTCAATTTGACTAATCCCTTGGATCATCTAACAATTTTCAGGAGGGAAATGTTAGAAACATACAAGTTACTCAGAACAAGCTAAATTTAACGAAAGAGATAGCTAGCGCCAATTCATATGTGAGACAGCTATTAGAGCAAATGGCGCTCGCAAAAGCCTATGTAGTCCTTGCAAAAGAACACAATAATCTTCATCTTGCTTGGAGGCTTAGTTCAAAGATAAGAAATTGTCAATCTTTGCTTTCTAAAGCCTCCCTGAGAGAGGAATCCATCACACAAGAAGAAGCAGAACCACTTATTATTAGTTTATCGGCTCTGATTCTCAAGTCCCAAGATGCTCATTATGATATTGCAACCACGATGATGACCATGAAATCTCACATTCAAGCCCTTGAAGAGCGTGCAAATGCAGCTGCTGTGCAAAGTGCATTTTTTGGACACTTAGCAGCCGAAGCACTGCCCAAGAATCTTCATTGCGTAAATGTTAAGCTTTTGGCTGACTGGCTTACACAGGAGACAATACGGGAACATGCAGAGGAGAATAAGAACTCTCCAAGATTATTAGACAATAATCTTTACCATTTCTGCTTGTTTTCAGATAATGTAGTAGCAGTTTCAGCTGTGATTAACTCTACTGTCTCGAATGCTGACCATCCAAAGCAATTTGTGTTCCATATAGTCACGAATGTAGCTAACTGTGCAGCCATGCAAACATGGTTTGTTACTAACGACTTCAAAGGGTCAATGATTGAAGTTCAAAAAATCGAAGATTTCACTTGGTTGAATGCTTCTTACTCTCCCGTAGTTAGAAAATTAACAAAAGTTGACTTTCTTGGATACCCTTTAGAAGTGTCTCAAGATGTAGACAAGAAGCCGAATTTCTTAAACTCAAAGCACGAATCTTTATTAAATCATCTTCGGTTTTACATTCCTGAGATCTATCCTCACCTTGAAAAAGTCGTTTTTCTTGACGACGATGTCATTGTCCAGAAAGATTTAACCCCTTTATTCTCTTTGGATCTTCACGGAAATATAAACGGAGCAGTGGAAACCTGCCTTGAAGCGTTTCACCGGCTGTATAAGTACCTCAACTTCTCAAACCCGGTGTTGAGCTCAAAAATTGACCCACAGGGTTGTGGGTGGGCGTTTGGGCTAAACATCTTTGATTTAGTGGCATGGAGAAACACTAATGTGACAGGATTGTATCATTACTGGGTAGAACAGAATACAGATGGAAACCTATGGAAATTAGGCACATTGCCAGCTGGTCTTTTAGCATTCTATGGACGGACCGAGCCACTAGACCGAAGATGGCACGTGTTAGGCCTCGGTTTTGATGTTAGTATTGATAACAGACTCATAGAGAGTGCGGCTGTGGTTCATTTTAATGGAAATATGAAGCCATGGTTAAAGATTGGGATAGGAAGGTATAAGCCTTTATGGCAAAAGTATGTCGACAGAACTCACCCATATCTTCATGACTGCGTCACAAGCTGAGTGGTCATTTTTAGTGTAGAGTCAGAAATAGAAAATTTTGTTTTTGTATTGTTTTCGATGTTAATTATTTATAATTATATTCTTTTGTTTAATTTTTTAAATCATGCTGACATTCGTTTGAAAGAAATATACTCTGATAGTTTTCCTCTCTCGAGTCAAGCTTTTGGAACCATTTCATGATTGTTGATGGGTGAAACCATGTTTGGTTTTCTTGGTGATTGGTCATACTGATGCAGGATCGTGGGACGCTTGTAGTGGTGACTGGTGAGGGTTCCAAGTGAAGCTAGTGTAAAAACACCACAGGGCATTGCTTCCTTGCCAGCCATATCACGCTTAACGCCAATATAGTTAACCTTACTTGTTAGGTATAGCAGTTGATTGATCTGAAACTGTAAAGTTAAAAGTATCTTGTCTGGGTTGCAACATTGAAACTCATCAAAAGAATATGGAAACAAGAAAAACAGAACACAGCTGAACTGGTTGATCCCTTTTATCACAGTGTTGCTAGAAAAGTAAGGTTTGTGTTTCTTTATCTAATATTGTTTGTCACGCCAAGCAATAGCGTACATAGTTTGGTGTGTTAATTATACAATCTAATAAACCAGTTCCCGATAAGAACGCCTAACAGGATGGTAATTTGATTAAAATTTTTAATTATTTGAATGTCTGTAATCGTGGACGGCGATACTGATGTTTGATTGTTTATGATCTCTTGTGTTGTGTTTACCAAGTCGTTAATACAAAGATTTCAAATGGAAACATATTGTATGCATGTTAACATTGTTTACTCTATGATTTCAGTTGTTGTAGTTACACACATGTTAATTGAGATAGTTGCACGATTTATTATGTTACTGGCTTCATGTTAATTGACAAGTAATTATTTCGAATTTATAATACTATCAGTTTGATTTTATTTATTCTATTATACTTGCGAGGCTTTATGTAGATAGAATCCCATGACACGTTATAATCTCGATGAATCGATGATGTATATGACAATCTAGAAGTTCTTGCGAAGACAGAGGTGTTAGATCGGGTGTAATGGTGGTGGTCACCATCACCTCCATGTCAACGCCACATTCTCCTCATTCTCACTACATTTTCACTATATTTACCCTCGTAGTTGTTACCGTACTCCTTACTATTTACCTTAAAGGCCAAATTGCATGTATATCCTTCCCAAAATGAATAATTGCATATATATCCTTTGTACAAGTTTTTGATGCACATAGTACAATGGTTTTTATGCATGCTTTGGATATATATGCAATTTTGCATTTTCGGAATGATATATATGCAAAAGACCCTGTCTCCAGATTTTTGCTCGATCCATCTTCTACCCTGGTATTAATCTTACGCGCAAAACATGTTCAAAGTGGGAGACCACACACACGCAGTCTTTATTTCCTTGCAATGTACAGCCTTGGGATTTCATATTCAAAGTACTTATGTGGCGATTTTTAGATACTAAATAAGTAGTTCTGAGTTTTGGAGCAAAGTTAGGATTAATTTGATTACTTTGAGGTTAAAGTATATTATTTCAAAGAAGAAGTCCTTGGATAAAATCGTAATCAGATTTTGATTTTGATTTTTTTTTTCTTTTCAGTTATGACATGTTAGTACAAGTAGGACACTGAGACAATTTTAAAATTTGCTCAAAAAAGAGAGAATTTTAAAAGGTCGCATTCCCTGCTAGTTTTAACGAGCAGGTAAGCTCGCGCGTTGCTGCGTGGCAGTCATTTTTATGTTTATTCGAAATATGCTAACGTTTTTTGGAGCAAGCAATCTGGTTTTTTTTATAGATTATGGTACCAAACTGACCTAAATAAAACACAATCCTGATATATATAATGCTAACAAAGTATATGTTATACCATTGTTAAAAAAAAAAAAAAAAAAAAGGTATTAAAAAGAATGATTTTACATGTATCTTTAAATCCCTAATGAAAGATAAAGGGAAATGTAAATCTTGATTAAACTTCAACTCTTTAACCGGAAGAACAGCTTGAAGGTTGCGTCAAATGCCATGGTGAACCTTTCTCAGACATCGTGTAAATATGGAAGGAAAAAAAATACACCATTAACAAAAATATAATACACCATCAACAAAAATTACCATATATAAAGAAAGATTTAGCAGGTTATATGTGCTCAAAATGTCAGGATAAAGATAGATACAACAGAAAATATGTGCTCACTTTAATACGATACGTTTTAGTATATAAGAATATTGTCCCTAATAGTGAACCGGCACAACCTAGAAAGCACAAAACGTATCGTATTTGTCAAAAATATTGATTTTTGAAAATATTGCATGTTTATACTCGTTTTTGTTAGAAAAATTATTTCGTGAACAATGGGGCAAGTTTCGTTAATTTTCGAGTCCGTTTGCTATGTCGAATGGGTCTCGCAGTGTTTATTGCAAAAGAATAGCCAAAGTTGCAAGAATAGCCCCTCCGCCCATATTTACATTACACACCCTCACTTTTAAAATTTCACCTTTGGTCCCTCCCTCAAAAAAATAATATATATATAAATACCCCAAATTAATAAAATTAATAACTCATTATTCATTCACTCTCTCTCTTCCCTCTCTTTCTACCCACCGGCGATTCCCCACCTCCGGCCACCACCCACTGCCGGCAAATATTCCGGCCACCGAAAATTTTTCCGGCGAGTCATTTTTTAGCCGAATCAATAGATCGGCTGTTTTATTACGTATCTGGAAAATTTGAGCCATTGGCTCCCACCACAAACACCCTCACGCGCCACTACCGCCACTGCCTTCACCACCGACCCACCACCACCCACCCAAGCCACCTTCTCTTTCGGTAAACTTACCCCATGCGCCCTCATTTCTATTATTTTTAATATTTAATCCGAAATAAAATGTGTTTTATTGATAAAAATGGATGTAAAAATTTTAAAACCCTCGTGTGGAAACCCTTCCCTCTCCCCTTCTCGGCGTTGACTCAGTCAACTCGGTCAACCATCGAGTCAACTCGGTTGACTCGGTATAATTACTGATTTTATTTTTTTCATTCCGTTTATTGTATTGTTGTTATCATTTTTGAGATTGAATATTATTTGTGGTCCGTTTGGATGAGTATTGTTTCGGCAGTCAGCGTATAGCCGAGCCGTGACTCACGGCGAGTTGAGAGTATTTAGGGTTAGTGTTGTTGTGTTTGGTTTGGATTTGCGTTGTAATAATTATGATGGCAGTTTCAGATTTGTTTAAGTCATTTGGATATATATTTACTCATACTATATATATCTCTACATTATATATAACAGGAGGCGTTACACGTAGATAATGCCACATAATGCCACCTCAATGCCATGTAATTATGATTTAAAGCCATGTCATCACATTTAGTCCACCTAAGCCAACTAAGCATGGATTAAATGAGCTAAAATTCGGTATTAATTAATTTAAAAAATGACCCCATGCAGGATCGAACTTGAGTTGTTTGAAAGATTAACTCACATATAACCACTAGACCAACACATCTTTTGATTTATATCTTGCAATTCTAAATCTTTAAAGGACTGCATTAATTTAATTATTACTGCTAATCCAAATACAATTAGTTGGAATACGCATTTAAAAAGAGATAATTCAGTTTTAATCCTTTTTCTCAAAAACCCTAATATGTTTGTTTCCTTTGCAGCCTTTTTCCTAAACATATCAAAGAAGATGTATCAGAGAAATCTCTACAACTATCCATGTCCCTTCATCAATCTGTAAACACGTTTAAGGACAGTGAAGAAGTTCCTGTGTGTGCAAATCATTAATATAAGAACATGATTGTAAAGGTATGTTTTTCTTTTTAATTTTTTAATCGTTTAAAACATGATTTATGTTATTTCTCTTATTTGATTTCCCAGGTATTCATCATCTGTATCCGTTATGAAGAAATCATCCATCATGATTATTGGTTTCATAATTTGGTTAATTATACTCTATCAAGTTTTCATAATGATTTTGTTTGGCTATATTTTATCACATTCTATTTGTTTGGTTTAATCTATCAAATATAGGATACGTTTCTTAGGATGATTTGTCACGGTAAAAGAGATTGTTCAAGAGAATAACTTTGCGTAAATAGATAGCAGCCTGATATATGGAACATCTAATATAATGCGAATGCTATTGTTGGGAAAGGAGGAGTTGTGTATGGAAGATATGGCGCCATCTGTTTAGAGACACAAGGGTTTCCGAATGTTATCAAACAAATAATATTCCCCTCTATTGTTGTTCAACCTGGTGTCAAGTATCAGCAAAGTATGCTATCTGAGTTCTCTATCGAGTAAGTTTTTTGTTTTGAGTTATGTTTAGAAGCTATATTCTAACAAGTTGGGGAACATTGTGTGGTTGCTCTAAAATAATGTATATGGTTTGGAGATTTCTCAGCCTGGTCATGAACCCAATAACGGATTAAATTGGCAAATGACAAAGAGGAGAGGTGATAAAGAAGTTTACAAGTAAGTTATTATTGTTTATGCTGTTTCTTTTAAAGCTTCTAAATGTGGGCCACATCATGAATATCATGATTGTTCGATGGCTGATTTCATTATTTAAATTGCAACATTTGTTGCAGGACAATATGTCCAAATTATTAGGCTAACATAATTCTTAGATAAACTCGATCCTTTTGCTAAATGTCAGTTATACAAATGCTCAATATCGACATCTTAGATAAATTATTAGGCTAACATAATTCTTAGATAAACTCGATATTGAGCATCATTGTATGAATTTAATTTGTAATTTTCAACTTCTTTATATACCGACATATATACCATCTTATACAGATCATACGTGGAATTCAAAAAGGAACTCCGCTCCCTTGAAATTGGTAGCTGTTGAACTCATCTGGAATTTGAAATCGCTCAGAATGGATTATTGTATGTTATCGACCATTCTGTTACATGCTTTAATGATCTTCATGTGTTATGTTCTACCCTTAATTATGGCTTTGAAATTTCTTATATAGTTTATTCAGATATGAGACGGAATCATGTTGGTGTCTTCTGTGAGAATTAAACTCAAGTTGTGGAAGAAGTTGTCATCCAAACACCCTATAAGTGCTTATTGGCTTAGTCCATTGTTTTAAAGAAGGTAATCAACCCTATTTGTTTTGAAAATATAAGTTTTCATCAGCTACTTCCAAATCGATGATGCAAACTGATAATATTTTTGTCTAAAATGGTATTTTTGTCTAAAATAATCAGGTAATTAGCTTTTATAGAATGCAATAATCCCGGAAACCTACATGAAGTAAAGGTTATAGGTTATGTTGATTAGCTTTTGTCTTATTGCTTAAAATGCTTGCACCTTGCGGGAATATGAAGTTAAGAATGGATCATGTGTCATTGTAGTTGATTGTTCGTACTTTAGAAGTGCTTTGTTATTTATCTGAACTCTATGACCAGTTTCATTTGAAAATATATATCGAGCCTTTTTGTAGTTGAACCTGAATGAGGAAACAAAGTTATATTCAATGTGGATCATCCCTTTCGATCGATGATTACTTAGTAACCCCAATGCTACCTGTTGGCACTATTAGTTCAACAATTTTGTGATCCATTCATTAAGTTTACTGCTACCCTCTATATGGCTACTATAAATTAAAGCACTCGCATAAAAGATTCTACCTGCATTGCCTGCATATATTTTTTGGCTTTTGTTAAAGAGACGGCACACATGCGAAATTGTATAAATCAAACAATTAAATGTAGAATATAGCAAGGTTTCTACAAGCAGCTTCATATTCCAGCTATACTTCATCACATAAAATAGTAGGGTCTTTTAGGAATTAATTTAAATGCATTGTTATGTTGGCCTACCAATATTCTTAACCTAATTTATAGGAGGGAAAATCCATTGATGAGGTGGACATTAACATGGCTAAGAATATGAGTTATGCTTCTAAAATTGTTTTAGTCCAAATATGTTTACTGAAGATCATGATATTTTAGTTTGTAGTTACGCTCTAACATGAATTCGACATGGCAACATGACATATGTGGTAGGAGATTAATTTGATGTTTCACATTGGCTGTAGGAGATGGTGTTTGGATAGATTTTATTGTTTGGTATCAACCTATAGTATAGTGGACTCTTTCGATTGGGGTTGTAACCAAGGGATCTACTTTGTCACCGCTCTTTGTAACATTTGGAAAAGAGCAGCTCATTGCAACACAACACAGTTAATGGTATGTACATTTCTAAATCATCATCATATATATGTTACGGTGATAATGAGTTGTAATTACCCTATATCATTACCAATATTTCTCTTTATAGGAGGAGTGACGACGAGGCCTCAAAGCATTGCCAGCTGATAGCCTGATACCATTGCTAAACTATAGAAGGCACTTCCTGAGCTTCAGCAGGAGGTATAGAAATGTTATCAGGCATTTTTGACTCAGAAGCTAGATTTTTTAGTTTTATGTATTATCTTGCAGGTTCGAAGGTCAACAAATAATTTGGATTTCTATACATATGCATTTAAATATTGCCTAACAGGTATGACATAGTCATGAAATCTTTAAATAGTTTTTCAGTTTTTTTATTTTTTATTTTTATATACTGTTCATTAATTAGTATCGGTTTTTATGGTTATGTAGAGGATAAGCAGAAGTGCATAGATATTGAAAGTATATGTCAATTACTGGAGCTCATTTTGGAATCGCAGTTCCATCGTTAGGTGGTTTCATTTGTCCAGTATCTAAAGGTGAGGCTCAACATGGCCATATATACTTGTGGCTTATAAATAGAGGTTTCAACATGAATGGGCTGGTAATGAGTCAAAACTGGTTCGGGTCAAAGCTATTTAATCATTTAACCAGGGCTTGGCCGGGTTGACTAATTACCAATACTTTATGAAATTAATCATGAAAGTAGGGTGATATATGAAATTAATCCAATCATTTAAGTTATTAAAATTTAATGTGTTAAAAAATACTTTTCAAAACAATACTTTTTGATAAAACGATTTAGGAGGTTTTAGGAATTTGAGAACTTGCAGATCTTAACTTTGCTATTTAGGAGTTTTATAAAATATAGCTTAATAAAAAACTATATTAATCAACTCAAAACAATAGTATAATCATTATTTTAAAGCGATTTAGTATGTTTTAAGAATTTGAGTACAATTTGGTTGACGCTTGACTGAGTCGTCCCATTTATCCGTTTCCATTTTGACTAAGTTTTAAAAAGCTAACCCGTGAAAGATAAAATACAACACAAAATCAACCCATTTTTAGGCACATGGTTCGATATTTCTTTTTCATTTTGTCTAAAAAATGTGCGTATTTGTCTGTAATTGAATCCAAAAAATAAACAACCAGGTAATGGGAATAAGCATTGAGTTTTATTTTTATGTGTGCCATTATGCAGATAGACTGATTACAACATTATAAACATGGATCAGTGGATGGGTTTCTAAAAATTTTGCAAATAGTCCCCAAAGTCCAGATATTTAAGCTAGCCCAGATAATAGGCTAAACCAAACAACCCCCATAACAGGATGCCAAAACTATACACTGATTATAAAATAATAAAACTTGTGTGGTACTTGTCTTATTGAGTTATCTTTCTATTTGGTATGATTGTATGAACAAAGTAACAACAGTACTATACTACTATGTATCTTTGAGTTTAGACAATGTATACCGCTGGTTAACTTTGATATCTATGGAAACTGTTGTGGGTGTTTAACTTTAGACAATCTATGTTTCATTTTTTAGTTGTTCCACACCCATTGAATATAACAGTGTTTGGTTGGTGAAGGGCTGATAATGATGGTCGTTACTCTTTCCAGACCAAGAACAACGATGCTGGGAATTTCAGTTTCGATACTCCTAAATATCAAACAGTGGTCCTTAGAACAAACTGCATAGATTGTTTGGATCAGACAAATGTTGCTCAGTTTGCATATAGTTGGGCTGCACTTGGTCGTCAACTGCATACTACAATATGGTGGTTCTGCAGCCCATAATAAGATCAGACAAATGTTACTTGGTCGATGACCTCAGTTTCAGATGTTTCTTTATTTTTCTATATCACCTAAACCATTGTTCATATATCGCGCTAATGAAATTGTTAGTACTATTTATTTCCAGTGGCAATGAAGCTTTTTCCTAACATTAATAACTACATTACTTACATGTATATGTACCGGCATATTGTTCACGCACAACATGCCTATGTGACTACATTACTTACATGTATATGTGAACTGGTTCATCTGAGGTTTGTGTACTTTTTCTTTCAGTGATCTAGATAAAAATAGTAGATTGGGGCAGTATGTGCAGGTTGGATAACGCGTCTTAAAAACTTTTTGATTGATTGTGTTATTGCAGCCAAGGACGATTAATGCATTTCACAGGGTGAAAATTAATCAAGTCGAATTTGCTCATGAGAAATTGCAAGATAATTCATACTGGGCTAAGGTATGATCTCCTTGCCGTAAGAGAAAGATACGGCTTAGGCCATATGCACGTGTGGTTATTCAAAACTGTCTTTTGAGCATAGGTTTTTCAATCCTTGCCACTAGGGTGTATGAAACGTCATTGTACTTGTGCGACCTCCGCCTGGACGAATAATATATGATGGCACATATAATGTATAAAACTTCGTACGACCCAAACATAGTTAAATATATTATGGTCAGGCCACCTGTCAATGTGTGGTTCATCCACGTGGAGGTCGCATGAGTGCATTGCCATTTCGTCAAGGAAACGAGGTAAACGTCAGCTGTCAGCTTGAAGAAATTATGTCTTTCTAGCAAGAATTTGTAGAAATACTCAACCAAGAAATAAATGTCGCATAAGAGTAAAGCTGTATAATCTCTTCCGATCCGTGTATGTACTTTTCGTTGTACATATGAATTTGTATAACTGTATTTTTGTAACACGTAATCTTTTTAATATATATAAAAGGCGAAGAGTGATTGTGTTTCATTTATCTTATTTGTGTTTATATAGTTTTCCTTTATTGTGTGTTGTTTATATCTGCAATTTATAGCTATTTAATATGTGTTTGTATATATGTGCATGAAAAATTAATTTTTATTATTTTAGCTTTTGATACAAGGAAAGTAGGAAGTATGTGCTTATTTGAGTGTTATAAGTAAGCGTTTTTTAGTACTACCTCTGTCCCATAATAAGTGTCCACTTTGACTTTTTTGTGTCTTTCTTATTAAATTTTGACCATAAATGTTGACATTCAGCAAGGCTGTCAATATCAAACGTTAAAAAGACGTCCGAAACTGGAACGAAAAAGAAGAAAAACAAAAACACTATAGTTGATTCATCGGGTAATTTTTATAATAAACAGTTAAACATTTATTGTTTGGTTATGAATATGAATCGTATTATGGGTTAAACATTGATTGTTTGTTTATGAATATGAATGGTATTATGAACTGCTTATACACGTTTGAATTGTGTGTTACTAAAAAGGTTTACCAGTACTAAGTTTGAAGGAACAATACTAACTTGAAACTTAGTACTGCTATTATGAGTTTAAAGATGCAGTACTAACATTGCTATTATGCGTTTAAAGAAGCAGTACTAACTTACTGCTGGAACCTAATTGTTATAGTATGTATGATTAGGTTTTCATATGTAATTAAGAATTTTTTTTTTGTATAAATTTCCAGCAGCAACTGAGGAGGAAACCAACATTATACTGGATTCAGCAAGTGGTTTGTTTATTAACAATTAAACATCCATGGTTTTAAACATTCATTAGATATTCAACGTTTTCTATTGTCATGATATATATACAGTTTTTTAGAATAAATATAAAACACAAGATTTATGTACTAATATTTTAAAATGGCAATATACAGATCTTAACGCAGTGATTGTTAAATTAATAGACGTGATTGGAACAGTTGTTGCTAAAAGTATTCTAAATCACATCCGTTCACACCCTCATGCTGGACCCCTTTAGCAGAAACAGATGGAACATGGATTGAAGGAATTGAGGGAGCTTCAGCACCATCTGTGAGCCAATCTGTATAGTACAATGCAAATTGGTAAGTACATGAATCTGAAATATCATAATAAACTTTCTTCTTAATTTTTTAGTGACTAATTTAATATTTTTTTAAACTGAAAACAAGGCCTGAGGTGAAGGTAATTGTTATTGCTTCAGCATATGTCGTTAGGTAACTGAAAACAAGGCTTAGGATATTCACATTGTTGATTCAGGTACCAGCAAGACTGATGATTCAGATACTAAGAAAATAGCTGATTCAGGTACCAGCAAGACTGCTGATTCATGTGCTAAGAAGATTGTCGATCCAGGTACCAATCCTTTTTGTTAATTCTAAGATGAAAACGGCATTGCCTTATTATTTAAAATTCTGTTCATGTTGTTCATTACTAAGATTAAATAGCACTATATTATTCATGTACCGCAACAACAAGTTATATACTTTAACTTATAAATCGCTAAATGCCGTTGAAAGTCCTAAACTCATAATTTTGTTTTTCGGACATGCAGGCTATGATCTGTATCATGTGAAACACACCCCACTGAGCGTGTGCCTGAAACTGGGCGTGAGCATGCTTAATTTGAAGTTAAGTTGGTTGCTCTAATGAGTTGAAAATTGAGCGAATCAGAACATTCTTCCCATGCAAGCATTAATTGCAAACAATTGTGAAAAACCCAAATCGTCTACATATTAATCATTTAGGTGAAAAGTTTCTGGTATGTTATATGTAATTAGGAGTTGAAATTATAAATTAAACTCTCTACTTTGTTGTATAACTATACAATATAACTGATATCCGTACATGAATAAATAAAGTTATAACTATACAAGATAACTGATATCCTTAGATGACTAAGTTAAAATGTAAATTACAAGTCATGCCCGCCCATCGGGCGGGCTTTGACACTAGTATATATATATATATATATATATATATTTAGAGTTAATATGAATTAGTGTTAGGATTAATTAAAAATTTGAGAGGTTGTGTTGAGATGTAAAATGTTGTTACAGTTTCGGACCAATAGGAAGATGGTTTAAGATGATGAACAATACTCGTCTCTTTTTTCGAAGGTCGGCAGCCAATAAGAGGTTGTGTTTGCAAGTTAATGAAGGAACTGACCAATGAAAAATTGACACGGGCCAATTGGATCACGTTTTTCGAGGGTCCCAACATTTTGGGTTTTAGTATATATCTATGGCTCCCACCACAACCACCCTCACGCGCCACTACCGCCACTGCCTTCACTACCGACCCACCACCACCCACCCAAGCCACCTTCTCTTTCGGTAAACTTACCCCACGCGCCCTCATTTCTATTATTTTTAATATTTATTCAAAACCCTAATTTGATTAATTTTTATTTATTTATTTATTTATTTAATCCGAAATAAAATGTGTTTTATTGATAAAAATGGATGTAAAAATTTTAAAACCCTCGTGTGGAAACCCTTCCCTCTCCCCTTCTTGGCGTCGACTCAGTCAACTCGGTCAACCACCGAGTCAACTCGATTGACTCGGTATAATTACTGATTTTATTTTTTCATTCCGTTTATTGTATTGTTGTTATCATTTTTGAGATTGAATATTATTTGTGGTCCGTTTGGATGAGTATTCTTTCGGCAGTCAGCGTATAGCCGAGCCGTGACTCACGGCGAGTTGAGAGTATTTAGGGTTAGTGTTGTTGTGTTTGGTTTGGATTTGCGTCGGAATAATTATAATGGCAGTTTCAGATTTGTTTGAGTCATTTGGATATATATATATATATATATATTTTTAGAGTTAATATGAATTAGTGTTTGGATTAATTAAAAATTTGAGAGGTTGTGTTGAGATGTAAAATGTTGTTACAGTTTCGGACCAATAGGAAGATGGTTTAAGATGATGAACAGTACTCGTCTCTTTTTTCGAGGGTCGGCAGCCAATAAGAGGTTGTGTTTGCAAGTTAATGAAGGAATTGACTAATGAAAAATTGACACGGGCCAATTGGATCACGTTTTTCGAGGGTCCCAACATTTTGGGTTTTTGTATATATCTATAATGCTCCTTTTCTTTTCATCGAGCATAATGATTCGAATCGGGCTTTTTGATCAAATTCTTACGCAGGGGTACAAACTATATAATTAATAAAACATTATATATATTTGTCAATGTTAACAATGAAAGAGTTGGGTATATCTCGGGATGAGCATTTTGACCCGAATCCCGGTACCGGACCGGAACCGTACCAAAACGGTACCGACTCCCAATACACGGTACGGTACCGGTACCATGAATTGAGCCAAAAAAAATCAGTACCACTAATACGGTACCGGTACCAAAGCGGGAAGTACCCAAAAAAATCCCGAAAATTGAGTAGTCATATTTTTGAATTAAATAACTTATTCAAACACCTATTTAGCCCGTTCCATGTCAAACAATAGTCATGTAAAACATATGAAAAGAAACCAAACGTTCGGAAAACTTATTGTGGCAACTATAGATCCTTTATATACGCTCCCAAAAATTAAACCTGAACCTATTTTATAAGTTTTTGAACGTTTGTATGTTACGAATATCTTGGTGATGTATTTATTTAAGTGTTGGTTGCGTTTTGTGTCACGTCGTGGTTTGAAATCACTTGAAAATGCATGTTTTTTCTTAATTTTTGTTGCATTTTCTTGAAATCCTATTTGGTTTAACAAAAAACGGGAAGAACCGTATAGATACCGATTTCCCAGTACCGAGTACCGGTACCGGATCCGGTACCCGAATCCCTTCCGGTACGGTACCGGTACCGGTACCCACTTTCATGCTCGGGAAAATATCGGTACCACCAATCCGGTACGGGTTCGGTACCGTTCTAGTACCGTGCTCATCCCAAGGTATATCGAAGGTGGCAGAGGTCTAAAACAAGGGGACCCAATATCCCTTTACATTTTCACATTAGTAATGGAAGTATTCACTCTAGTTATATAAAACTAACATTGATTGGGCTTTGGAGCCCCTTTTTTTTTCACCCGCTCCATCGACGCCCAAATAGTACGTTGGTGTCTTCTTACCGGACCTGCCCTATTCACCATACCTCACACCCTTCATTTTTTTTTAGATCCGACCGGTGCAACTCCAACACCTAAACCCAACGCCGATTCACTTTTGCCCGATCCGACCAAATGGGTTTTGTGGCAACTACAGTTGCCTGTGAGGGGATGTACAGGAAAAGCAATAGTGAATCGAATTTTATAATGGTTTTGTGGTTGTGGTTAACCCATATGTTACAAATACAGTAATTGGGGTTTTTTTTAGCCACATTCTTTGGTTGAGATAGATGAAGGTGGTTCTGGATTCTTCATAAGCACACACACAAACTAAATTCTGGTGAGCCAAATCTAGGGTTCTTATTTATTTTTATTTATTTTTAATTCGAGTTAAATTTCTTATAATTTTTTCCCCTTTTTTGCAGATTGAATAATGTATTTCAAACATGGTACACGAGGTATGTTCTTCTTAAGATATTTGTTTTGAATACTTTTTATGGAAATAGTTATTAATTTGAGATAGGTTTTTAGTTTGCTGAAATGGATTATTATCTTTTTATAGTGTTAGGTGGATTATAATCTTTTTATGTTGTTATGGTGATTCATAGTTTTATGTTGGGTTCTGTTGTTTTGTTTGGGGGTGTTTGGATTACCTTATTTTTCGAGCTTATGAGCTTATTTATTGCAGATGAGATACGGTTTTTTCTATTGCAACATCTACTATCATGGGTTATTGTTTGAGGATTAATTATTACTTGATTGAAGAAAGCCTTGAGTTCATTCAATGATATTAAATCGTTTTGGTTCTAATTTATGTGTGCTATTGGTTGTTTCGTTTGTCACTTGCATCTGTTTCATAAGGAGGTTTTTAGGTTATCAATTATGTGTACTTTGGTTGAAGGATGCATTGGATTGATGGCTTCATTTGTAACCTTGTTGGGTCCATTCAGTACCCAAGCTTCTTTAAAAAAGGATTTGAATAGAAATTAACCTAAGCGTCATATATCCTTGAACGTTCTCAGGTCACTGAGTGAACAGTCACTCAGTGAGTTATCTTCAAGATGCTTAGGACGAGTCTAAAAAGAAGGATTCTCCATTCAGTGAGGCGGAACTCCCTGAATGGCACCTAAGCCAAAGAAGAAGATAATGGGTTCAGTGAGTGATGACAATAACTCACTGAACCCTAGTCTCCTCAACAACTATGAAGAATGAAGACTAAAGATTGAAGACCAAAGACTGAAGAACATGAAGACTGAAAGAATGGCGGGACAAGGCGGGAAAGGTTTGAAGAGATAAGGAGATGTCCTTATCAGGCTGAAGTCAAACTTTCCCTGAAAGGCTTCATAACAAGAACAATGTCATCACTGTTACTCAGAATGCACTATTGTCCTATACCCAATATAGTTTCTTGTAACAGTGACAAAATACATCAGTATTTTGTCCTGATTAGCTTAGGTCATCTTTTGTCTTGTAATTAACGGTTGCTCTTTATACTTGTCTATAAATAGGATCATAAGATGGAGTAAAAGTTGACAAGTTTGTGCAATTAATGCTTAGACATTCACAAACCACTTTTACTCCTCCATAGAGCAACCTTGTCCCTGAGATAGCTCAGTGGTTCCTAATAGTTGCCACTTAAGCTTAGCTTAACTTTAGAGAGGAGACAATACCATACCTGTCATTTCAATCCCAAGTGTTTTTTCGGCAAACACTTGGGTATAGATTCTTTTGATTAACTTCTAATAAGAATTTAAACGTTGAAAAACTCTTGTCTTTATCATTTACGTTTTTACTTATTTGTTTAGATAATCAATACATTACTAAGCCATGGAACATGGTTAGCTTAACTTTGTAGTTAATATTAACCGTGTAACGGGAACAACAAGTGGTATCAGACCCTCTGGTTTATAAAACTTTTCAAAAACTAAAGAGTGCTCAAAAGGTTTTTAAAACAAAGATCCTACCATGGCTGACAGTAATGTACCCCAGCTAGTTGACAAAAAAGGAGGAAGCTATTCAGCTGTTGCTCCTAGACGAGAAGCTGGTAAATTTAGCAAGTGGAAAAAGCGTATTGTAACCACTGTAAAAATCCCACATTAAAATAAACTATCTTATAGAATACTTATCATTTTCTACGTGTAATTTTTTTATTATTATTATCTGATCGTAACTACTATCTAATGTGACGTAACTCACATCTTCGATAAACGTGCTCTCACGCGAACCAACATCAACTTATTTAATGTTTATTTTATATAAACATTTCCATATAAAATCCTATGATTATCATTTGCCACTTTACGATAATTCGTTAACATACTAATAATAAACGTACAAACTAAACATTTCTTACCTCTTAGAGTTTCTAACGAAACCCTAAATTATTATAACAACAAATATGAATAACTAAACCCTAAAACACTAAAGTACAACTCATTCAAACCAAAGTACAAGTTACTAAAGCACAATAACCCTAAATCCACTTAAACTCCCGATACAAACCCTAATTTCATTAATTCATGATTTTATAAAATCACAAACCCTAATTTATTTATATGAGATTCTTACAAAATATAAATCTACAAGTCTTCCAAGACAATGTACAAGTCATTTATGCATAAAAACTATATATTAATAAAAATCCTATTAAAACCCTAAATGTATACATTTTAAAGCACATTTTACAAGTCCTTCATACACAAGCCTTAAAAATAAATTTTCCTAAACTCACTAATTATAAGTACAAGTTTCTAAACCTAATGTACAAGTGCCTAATGCATAAAAACTAAAAATAACATTTATATAAATATAAACCTACTAAAATCAACATATAATTAATATAACTTAACCAAACCTTAAAAATATATTTTTCCTATTACATGAACCCTAGTACAACTCTATTAAGCCCATGGTATAACACCTTAAAGCACAACATGATTCCTTTTTCATTTACATATAATTCGATACATATATAATTAAAACAAGCCCTAATTATTTTTCTATACAACAAATACTTAAACTAAACCCTAAACCTAACTAGATACATCACATAAACCCTAGGTACAACACGCCATAGCCCATAGTACCATTCCTTAAAGCCTATTCGATCCATAATTTCTTTTCCTTAGTTCTATTCTAGATAATCACTAACCAAACTAATACTATACTTAAACTTAAGCAACACCACAAGACTTATTCCATGTTCCAAAATCATCTACATAGCCATGTCTCATCCAAGTTAAACCAAGTAGGTAAGTTCTATGGTCCTAGGTCGAACCACATCACCACCCTCACAAAAACCCTATGCCATCCCTCCCCCTCCTTCCACTTGTCCTCAATTAACTTCACCTACATCACCATGTCCCCTCCATCCCATAACATGGTGATGTAGCCCTCTAGAAAACCCTAATCTCATTTCTCCTATAAATAGCCAACCAAAACCCCTCATTTTGTACATACCCCATTCGAACCACAACTACAACAGCCCACACACATTCATTACTGATCCTAGAGACCACTTAGAAGCTAAGAAAGATCTTGGAAAGGCTTACGAAGGAAGAGAGACCATAGCATCTCGATCTTGAACTATTTCGCCAAAAATCTCTATTAATCAAAATATTATCAAGTAAGTATTCTAGTTCCTTTCTTTACCTTTTATAAACTTTAAATAACTATAAAAACATTACAAGAAAACCTCTAATAGAAGCTAGGGTCAAAAACTAGTTTTCTTTTCTTTTTTTTTTTCGTTGTTGAGTAAAACCCAAACGCACCCTAATTCATTATATTTTTTTTTTTACAAATCAAGAAAACTATAAAACATGTTAAGAATGGATTTAATAAGGTTATGACCATGTTAATATGCATTAAAAACTAGTTATAACACTTAAAAACCAAAAACGCAACTTGTTTTTCTCTTTTTCTTTCCTATCGCAAACCAGTCCCCAACGCCCAACTTTGGACTAATTTTTCAACCCCCAAATGACCTCTAAAAATTCTGAAACTTGGCAAACATAAAGACCACGCAGCTGACTAATTATAGGAATAAGAACGTCGTGAAAAGATGGATTTTTCACTAAGTTATTCGAGTCTCATTTCTGTCTCTCGCTAACTGTTTCAAACATATATATATATATAAATTGATTCGAGCTCATAAGCTCGAATCACAAGCCCATAAGCTGTAAATAAGTTGTTAATAAGTTGATAATAAAGTATATAAAGGAGTCGTAGAAAGTCGTGCCTTTTCCCGAAGTGTAAAACGCGTTTTATTGAAATAAGGACCACGAGTGTAATAACAAAAATGCTTGGAGGGTATTTTCTGCCAAAACTCCAACTAGTTTTATAACATGGACTTTAAATGATGTCGACCTGCACTTTAGGGGTAAAAAGTGTCAATTTTGAAACTATAGGGTAGAAACTGTCATTTCACCAAAGTTGAGGGGTAAAAATTGTAATTTTATAAAAGTTGAGGGGTAAAAATTGTCATTTTATGAAAGTTCAGGGGTATAAAATGTCAATATATATATATATATATATATATATATATATATATATATATATATATATATATATATATACACACACACTAGTGTCAAAGCCCGCCCTACATTTTAACTTAGTCATGTAAGGATATCAGTTATCTTGTATAGTTATAACTTTATTTATTCATGTACAGATATCAGCTATATTGTATAGTTATAATTAACAGATAGAGTCATGTAAGTAGGTATTATTTTATTGTTGTTTGAATTAAAGAATGTTGAGATTATTTTTGTCGTTGTATACAATATTGAGTTTGTTTTAAGTTATATTTAGAATAACATTTGAGTACTTTTTGATATGTTGATATATTGTGTTCGTAGATGTGATAGATGGTTTTCCTTCCATAATATATTAACAGACAGTCAACAATAGTTTTTGACAGTTTGGAAAAAAAAAACTGAATTTCTGTTGGAAACTAAAAAAGAAACACGCCCAATGGGACTCGAACCCACAATCTCCAGATTAGAAGTCAGGCGCCTTATCCATTAGGCAACAGGTGCTTTTTCCAATTAAATAAATCTTCCAACTACATTTTATTGTAAAAAGTGAAGTGACATCGGGAGGGGCACGATTATCCATGTTCATTATATTAGCAGTCAGTTCAGTCCCATTACCAAAAGTCAGCTTGCTTATAAAGATATTTGATTTACACTATGGGTGCCAATGTATAACAAATTTTCTTAGTATCCGAATCATCAGTCTTGCTGGTACCTGAATCAACAATGTGAATATCCTAAGCCTTGTTTTGAGTTACGTAACGACATCTGCTGAAGCAATAGCAATTACGTTCACCTCAGGCCTTGTTTTCAGTTTAAAAAAATATTAAATTAGTCACTAAAAAATTAAGAAGAAAGTTTATTATGATATTTCAGATTCATGTACTTACCAATTTGTATTGTACTATACAGATTGGCTCACAGATGGTGCTGAAGCTCCCTCAATTCCTTCAATCCTTGTTCCATCTGTTTCTGCTAAAGGTATCCAGCATGAGGGTGTGAACGGATGTGATTTAGAATAGTTTTAGCAACAACTATTCCAATCACGTCTATTAATTTAACAATCACTGCGTTAAGATCTGTATATTGCCATTTTAAAATATTAGTACATAAATCTTGTGTTTTATATTTATTCTAAAAAACTATATATATATCATGACAATAGAAAACGTTGAATATCTAATGAATGTTTAAAACCATGGATGTTTAATTGTTATTTGGAAATTAGAAAGAAGCTATTTTTACCGATAACGATCAGACGTAAACCAAGCGAGACCTGTTGAACAGAGACATTAATTCAAATAATTTTCCTGCAGGTAAATTTTATTCATTATTACCCGCTTCCTTAATATTATTTTATAGAATCTAAGCTTACATTCGAGTGATCTGTAATGGGAGTTTCAAATAGGACCATATGCAGGAATTGCTTCTGGTATTGAGTTGTGGCCTACGCGTTACATTTTTAGACACATAAGTTAAAATCAAAATTGCATACAGCAGTCAATAAATGTTCCAGATAAGTTAATTATCAGATAACCTCGAGTGACTGAATGTGCACAACCGTCATTTTTATGTAAATTGGTCGAAGCTGCTGCCCTTTGTGTAGGTGATGTCATCAGCCAAAACCATGTCTGAAGCAATTTGATATCAAACACAATGATAGTGATCCAGTTAGTTTAATGTTAATCATAAGTAAAACTGGTGCAAATGAAAAATAGAACCATGTTGGCACCTTGGATACAACTGTTCCTGATCCCATGTATTTATCAGGCATTATTATCAATAAGGCTGGCAAATACAGTGTTTGTTACCAGGATAGATAAGGGTTTGTTTGATTCCTAAAGTCAGGGTGTTTGTTTTTTATACTGCCAAATCTGCTATATCTTATTTGTTACCTTGAATTTTTGTTTCTTTAAATGGTGACATTTTGAAATTTCAAGGGTAGGGTAGGTCAGGTATTTTGTGTCATTCAATAGGTGTTTGCATGTGAATTTTCGTTTGTATTTTTGGGCATTAGTTTTGGCATTTAAGGCAGGGTCATTGGTCATGCATTTTCACACTTTAGTTTTCATTCTTCATTTGAAAAAAATTAACCAAGTTTATGGCTAGGCTGTTTAGGAGTGAGCAGTTGCGACGGGATTCAAATTTTGTTGAATGGGAGGATATGATGCTTCTGTATTGTTGCAAGGCGGGAGTCGAGTATATTAAGTTAGCGAGAGAGATTACTGGGGTGTGCATGAAAATGGATGTTGCTATTCATGAAAGGGGCTTATTTGTTGAGGAGCTAGATACCGTGGCTGGAAAGGTTATCCCTCAGAAAACAGCTGACTTTCTAAAGGAGCTCCTAACAAAGGATGACCTAAAGCTGATGGAATTACACATTTTGGCTAGGGAGACGGAGTTGAGGGCTCAGTAGGTCGATGTGTATGATATTTTATTAAATGAAAATTTATGTTTGTGTTAAGGAAAGTGCGGTTTTGTACCTTTTTGTTTCTTTATGTTTTCTGGTTGATCTGTAAAGCGCGGCCTTTTGGTTGACTCTCCTTTCTTTTCCTGGCCTGCTTTTGCTTGCTTGATTTCTTGTTGCGTCTTGTGAGGAGTTGGTTGTGGTGTTGCTGTGTTTCATGATTTGTTAGAATGTAGTGCCAGTTATGAATCATTAAAATTAATGTTGGTTCTAGTGGCTACGTAAATATTGTTACCTCGAAGTTCTTTCTCAGTTCCTGGTGTTCCTTCAACAGTGTCTGGAAAGAGTGGCTTGTGGATTGTCTCACCTCTCGTTTCCTCACCTGGTTTTCTCTGTTCCATTTCTTGTTGGCTCTGTTGGGGAGTTAGTGGTGGTGTCGCTGTGTTTCATGAATTGTTAGAATATAGTGGTAGTTATCAACCGTTAGAACTTTTGTTGGTTGTAGTGGCAAGGAAAATATTGTTACCTTCAATTTCTTTATCAGGTCGGCTTGGCCCTTCAATTGTTTCAGTAAAGAGTTTTTTGTTGACTGCTTCACTTTGTTTTCCTCACTCGGTTTTCGCAGTTCCATTGGAGCTGCTGGTGGTGTTCCTAGGTTTCATAATTCATTAAAGTGTACTTTTAATTATCAATGGCTAAAACTAATTTTGGTTTTAGTGGTGCGTTAAATATTGTTACCTGAATGTTCTCCAGCACTACTGCTTTTCCTGCAGCGATTTTTTTGTTGGTGAAAATTGTGTCCAATATAAAGTCTGGTTTGTAGATGGTGTGTTGTAGTGAAACTGAAACACGTGTCCAATATAAAGTTTGGTTTGTTGGCTGTTGTGTTGTAGTGAAACTGAAACACGTGTTGCTGGTCTTCAGTTGCTAAAATCTCTAGTGGGATTTGCTTTGGGTCTGCGGGGATGCGTTTTTCAACCAACTCTTGACACTACAAAAAGATTATTTAATGTCAAAAATAAAAATAAAAAATAGTTATGTATAAGAATTCAATGTTTATCTGTCATATACAATGCGCAGAGCAGCATACCTGATAGAATGTGAACATGACACCATACATGTTTGTTTAAGTTTATTTATTCAATTCTAATCGTTGAGAAAATTCACCCTTTACTTCTGGTGCTACCTGTTTTATGGATATCGAGCTGAAACAAATACCAAAGATAATGTCGTCTGTTGCCATCCCTTCCAGTAACCAACCAATACAGCAAGCCACTTTGTGCTACTTATCTGGTCCGAATTCAAACAGCTTAAGAGTTAACATTAAAGAAACTTTTCAGCATATTGGAAAATTATCAATTATCAAACATTGTTCTTTATTAATAATTTATGGTGTGTGAAACTTCGATACATGTCAAACCGTAAGATACTGTCCAAAATTCTTCAGCACAGTCATTAGTTTTTAGAACAACAACAAATAGACGCTCATTATATATAATCTATGTGGAATACTAGATTACTTTTAAAGATCCGAAGAACTGAACTATCCATATGACTCTAAAGCGACGTGAATTCACAATATAACACATACGTTTTAATGTCCTTCAAAGTCTAATACTTTCATCAACCATCTCAATCAAACTTGCTTTTTGGTCTATTAGGCGTCATAACCATAACGTAATAAATATAAATCTAGTCTTTCACATGGATATTCTCTATTTTGTCATAACTAAGGATATTTATAATACTTAAATTAACTAATGTTGTATCTGCTTGGACAGAGAGTAATAATGTTCTATACTTTTGGCACCAGTGAAGTAATTAGAGCAAAATTTGTGTGCTTGTTTACCAACCTTTAAGAAATCCTCTATGATCATTGCAGTTCGTTGTGGATTTAACGTGTTGATAGGAGCAGCTCTCATTTCTTCATATGTACTGTAAACGTGTATTATAGAAATCATAGATCCTACAACCATCTGCAACAAAGCAATGAAGATTAGAATACTCAAAAGCTTATGTGAATGAGAAAACTGAGTTATAGCATAAAGTTGTACCTTTCCTTGCATCGATTGACAAACTGTGGAAACCAATTGGATCCCTGCACCTAATCCATACACATTAAATACAGTTGATATCGCCTCTCCTTTTGCATATAAGTCACTAAGATTGCCCTCTTTGGCAAATGAAGAATATATTGGCAATCTTTTTGCTCTTGCAGCAACCGTCGCCAATCCCTGTTAAATTTACAAATATATATGTCACACACTTGTACTCTTAACAATCATATCGGTCATATGGCTATCATTCAAGGTTATCAAGTTAGCTCACAAAAATATTGAGTATAGTTTATACAATTAGCATTTACTCTTGCAGGTTGTATTCTCCTGTACCTTTAGTCCCAAAATGATCATTTGTCTAACATAAAAACATTTCCTAGATTATACTCATGCTGGAAAAGAACAATTTCTTGAAGTATCATCATTGGACAAAAGCTGAGGAGTGCACTCAACCCACTGAACCAACCCACGATGAACCAACCCACGCTGAACCAACCCGCACTGAACCAACACAAAAACGTTAAATCGTTTACAAACACAAAAAAAGATGCATTTCAGTTGCTGAAAAACTTCACATGCTGAAAAAAATGCACTTCAGTTGCTGGAAAAACTTCACGTGCTGAAAATTCTATGCTGAAAAACTTTATATGCTGAAAAACTTCACGTGCTGAAAATTCTATGCTGAAAAACTTCATATGCAATTTTCGGTTGCTGGAAATTTTGTTTGCTGAATTTTTCAGTGCTGAAATTTTTCTATGCTGAAAAATCAGTTACAACTTGCATGTTCATGTGCATACTGATCTGCCCAAAAAGACAGGCCAGCATTATATTGATTTCAAACAACATTCTTTTGCACCAAATAAAAAGTCAGTAAATTACACATGACTATAAATTTTACGCCTTCACTGAAATTGCACACAATAACTACACACATACTTCTACATGAATATACATGTGTGTGTCCGAGTTGTTCACCTACTGATTATCTCCACCATTCTATTGATCATTTTCATGATGGGTCATTTGCCTTCCCATAAATGTTTTTCCCTTTCTCCCCTTAACGCAATTTCTTTCAGAATATCCATTTCTTCTTCGTCATAAGTCGAGTTTCATTAATCATTAGTTGATATTGACAAACTGCATCTCAATTAATGCTTTTTCCACTTGTAAAGGGAGAATCACAGACTCTGTTTCGTCAACAGCAGTGACAACAACATTTCTTTCATTTTCAAGTTCAACATAAAATGTTGTTCGCGTAACTTGCTCCACGTCTAGCTGTCGTCTTAATTGAAAAATCATGTTGTCTTTATTGGCTTCATTTACTGGAATCAGTTTAGTGATATCATTATGGTTGTCTGATTTTTCCAGCGTGTAACTCTCTGCCACATCTAAAACCAATCACAAATCAACACTAAAGATCAATCTTATTGTTTGGAATTGCATTTTTAAAATGATTGTCTGATACTTCAGAATACTATTATTTATTCTGAATAGTTCTTTTTAAACATATTTCAGTAATAGGGAGATAGTCTATAATTAGATTACACCAGCATGTCAGTTGTATGCGATTTAGGGTTTAATTAAAAAACTACTCCGTACTTGTTTTGAACCGTCATCATACCTACTGGACTGACTCGTTTTGTCATTACTGCTTCAGGGCTATAAAGTGACCAATCATAGAAAAATGAAAAACTAATATGTTAGTACCTTGTCCTTCTCGGATGCTTATACTTTTCTTATTTGTACGGGTGGTTCTTGTGTCCACATAATTGGAACCTGGAACAAAACACATCAGCAACAAATTGGAGTTTAATCACATCACGTTATAACTCGATCAACAACATAATAAAGAAAACAAAAGGAAAAAAAACACAAAATAAGCGGCCCCAACATGAAAATCTGTTGAGAGAATGACATTCCGGCAAAATTTGCAAAACCAAAATAGTGCAGAAATTGATCTTATCTAAAAGAACCCATGTCAAATACTATGCAAAAATTTATCCAAATTGAGCCAACCAGTATGGACCTGAACGTATTTGTCCAATAACCCAGGCCGCCCAAACTACCCATTATGCCAACTCTTAGGTGAAAAGAAAAACCTTAATGAACATGTGGACACCAATATGCATTTTTATCTTATGTAGTTAGGAAAACAGAAGAGAATTACCCGAGAAAAATATCCGTTATAAGTATGATTAAGAATGCCTTCCCTGTGTCTGAAATGTTGTTTATTATCATATACCCTGTAAATTTCAGCAAAGCTACCTACAAAAAATATTTTCAAATAAAAAATTATCAATCTTAATAGCAAATAATAATCATGTCAATTAGGAATAGACAAATACACATATTGACCGCAAATCAAAATTTTTCTCAAATTTGCAAAAGAGATGGCACGAATGCATTTTCTTAAATAATATAAGAAAGTAATCCTGTTATGAAGAATTGACTTCCACATTTGACTTCTAAAAGGCAAACTCCCCAGTGGTAAAATTACAATTGTCACAAATATATCCATCTACAATAATAAATTGAGATTACATAAACTCATAAACATAATGGAGCTACAATTGAGAATAGGTCTTGCCACAACTTAGTAAAGAGCTGATATTCTGACTTCCACAAATCAAAGATGGGGGAAGTATTTTGCAATTAGACTGTTTTCAAGACTTAAACGTGTAATTAAATTCCAATTATGTAAATAGGATTACAAAGAAGAGAAAGAGAACACACCTGATTTTGATTAAAGTACAAATGAGCAAATAATGATATCCCGAATACCATATCGGACCATATTAGCAAATGCACTACGATTTATTAATCTCCATTCTTCTTTTAATTCTAACCTGTTCAAACAAAAAAGTAAACATCAGTATACATAATATTCCAAAAAAGTTGAATGCTTATTGTAACAGCTTATGAAATTTGAAGTACACTCTAGAGTCATAAACTTACGCTTTGTGCCGTAACTCTAAATAAAGTTCGTCAGAAATTGGAGGGGATTTCCCAATGTCCAACTCAAATTGATATCTCTCTTTTTCAACTTCTAATTCCTTAACCATCTCAAGCTTATGATGCCTTCTTACATCAAGAATCTCTGATGCCAGTGGTACAGTCTTTACCAATCCTAAACAGATAACGTACTGATCATCACAAAATGACAACAGAAGCACATCCAAACACTGTCTCTAGCGGCTCAGTTAATTGCAGCAGATTATCAGAATCAAATTATTCCATTTCGCATAATCACTTTTCAAAACGGAATGGCAAACACCACCAAACATGTCCCATCATCTTATCTTAGCTGTGTAAATTTATACATAATAGAAAAACATGATATTGTGTAGGTTAATAATAGACTTACATGAGGAGCATGATATTATGTGATTGTTGATGTTACAGATCCTAGCCAAATTCCATAAGTTCCTGTAATATAAAATCAGTTTCATCATGTGTTCATTCATATATAACATCTGACCTTCTGATGAGGTATAATTAATAGTATCAAGAGATGTTAATAGTCCAACATGATGATGATGATGATGATGGCGACTTAACGATACTTTTCACTACAAGTAATTAGGGTTTTAGGAATTTGGGAGGGATAGAATGGTGCACGAATGAAAAAGAAGGACATTAGGGTTTTCTGCTGAGAAAAGGGCGATTAAGATTTAATTGCTTTCGGTTTGTTAGTGCAAAATTGTAGGGATGCAGTTAATGAAAGGATTAGCCGGATTAGTATGAGTATATCAATTTGGGGATGCAATGGTATATCACACAAATTTGCATGCTCTACTGGTTGAAGCACTTGTGTGTGGATGGTAAGATCCGGGTTCGAATCTTGTAATGGACTGAATTTTTGAACATTTTAATTAATCCGAATTTTAGTTGATTAATAGTTGCTTAGGTGGACTAAATGTGATGTCATGGCTTTTAATGACAATTACAAGGCAATGACGTAGACTTATGTGGCATTATCTACGTGTAACGCCTCCTATTATATATAATGTAGAGATATATATCGATTCGGTTTATAATAAAACTTAACAAACGAGATATATTTAACGAACAAATGAAACAAAAACATAAAATACGAAATAAGATAAAATCTTATCCAATTTTTGAAAAGACTTCATGTTGTCTCAATTAAACATTTATTCGACAACCAAAAACGACACCAAAAACGATAACATAACAACCCACGTTGCGTGCCGAAGACGTTTATCAACTCTATTTAACTTTGTTTTCCATCCAGACTACTAAGGTGAGTTCATAGTCCCACTTTTCTTACGTTTTCCAAATTTGTAGGGAGATACATGCTTTAAACCGAACATAAGAATTTTTCTGTATGCTATCCTGATTGATATTGCCTAAGTTTAATTGTTGCCTCTAAAAGACCCTCTATCATGAACCATTAATCACTTGCGGGTGAACGCGAATATAGTGAATAGATCTATTGGCAGTTGACGTCCCATTTGCGTTGCTGGACAAGTAACCAAATGCACTTTATTTGAGATTAATAAAGAGTCCGGCAAACTCCTACTCGAGGGCAGTATTACTATATTTAATTATGTAGTAATTACATCCATAGTTAATTGCTATGATGTCCATCCTGTTAACGTTTGCGTGTCATGAGACTTAGGGTAATATATTGAACTGCAATATTACTGATTTACGTTCTACTTAGCTTGTGTTCAAACTGATTATAACTTTAAACGCTATGGATTCACTCAACCTTTGTGTTGACTTTTTAAGCATGTTTTATCTCAGGTAACTAGAAGTACGATTTGGCACGGAGTGGCAGTGGACTTTCTTTTTATAAAAAGGGTGTCCATTTTGTTATCATTCAACGAATAATGTAACTTTTATAATGTATTTCGAAACTTCCCGCTGGGACCTCTATAATGTAACTCTGATTTAAATTAATGAATGATAACAATTTAAATAAAACGTCTCTTTTCGAGTCGTTTTCTATTTTCATGACTGTGATGCTTGAAGTAACACCGCAACTTATATTCCATTGCGATTATCGAAAATGGGGGTGTTACAGATTGGTATCAGAGCTCGTGGTTATAGAGAACAAGGTTTAAACCTAGACTATAACCAATTTTCACAAACTTGACCAACGTCCTCCGTGCCACAACGCTACTGAAACGTTACTTATACATGTTTATTTTTAATTATTTAGTTTCATAGTGAAAAATATCACAACAGTACCGGACATTCTATCCCTCTTATGTCGGAACTCGGATATTAAAAATATCACGACAGTACCGGACATCACACAATTACCTACATCATCATCACCACTACCACATCCATATCCATATATGTTACCTACATATATACCGTATGTCCCAACGTCCACACCTCCACCTCCACCATCATCTACAAGTTTCCATCCCCCGTCTGTCCCATTTGAACTTAGTGAAGAAGTTGGAGCCATTATCGCCCGATATCACACTCTACCTCGATCACCTATTCCTGATTTCCCGACTCCCCCTCGAGTTTTTGAGGTGGGAGAAAGTTCACAGGCAGCCCAGGAGCGACCGCCGACCGTTTCCACCCTTCTGATGTGATTAGAACGGCAAGAAGAGCAGATCGAGACTGCTTTAGGTCATCTCGATGAGTTGCCTCTAAGAACGCATCGAGGGTATAAAATATAGAGTTGAAGATTTAGTTACTGGTTAAGAGACTATGAAGCAGAAGATGGACGAGAATCGTGAGAAGGCAGAGAAACGTCATGAGCAGCTAAGACAGGAAATACCTACGACGAATTGAAGTTGATAGGAGAGATGATGAAAAGGTATGAAGAACTAATGACAGCTCAGACTAGGATCACAGCTTCGGAGACAGTAGTGGAAGACAAGCAAGCTCGATACCAGGAGTATATGCTGATCCTCATCAGCATGATCGTCAAACTGGAGAGTTGACTCGGAGGAGCTTCTGGTAGCCACTAAATCAGATTATTACCTATTAGCTTTTGTACTATATCTTAACCATGGGATATGTGGCATAAATATGATGCTTGTATTAATTTTGTTATATATAACAAATTAGCAAGTTATTTATGACTATATGTGGTTGTGATTTTGTTGTATCTTGCTATGCATGGTATCGATTGATGTGGACCAGTGATGATCATTTTATATACATGAATGATAGAATTTGGACATGTTGCGACCTTATAATTATCATGGATTTTACCTTGTTAATTTAACATGGTCCCTATGCAAATTCTAAACATGTGTTTTCTTGTGGTATTAATAGAAATATGCCTCGCACTTCCCCAGAACCAGCTATGTCCCAAGATGCTATCCGAAAGCTTGTTGCAGACAGTGTTGCTGCAGCACTTGAGAATCAAGCAGCAGTAATGGCTCGATCTGGAAGCACTAGCAGACCCTACGGAGAAAGCGAGACAGCAAATGCTCGCAAGTGCACTTATAAAGACTTCATAAACTGTAAACCAACTTTCTTCAAAGGAACAGAAGGAGAAACTGAGTTGGTTCGTTGGTTTGAGCGTACGAAAATAGTCTTTGTGAGAAGTGGGTGTACCGATGACTACAAGGTTACTTTGGCTATGGGGTAGATTTTTGAGGTTTTGTGGTAAGATTCCAATATCAGTTCGTTCATAAAGAGAAATGGTAGCTGAGGCTAGATAAAAGGGGTCACAAGATGCAAAAGAAAATAGTAAAATTTACTGTCCAGATGGCCGGTCCCCTTAATTATAGGCCGGCCCCCTTAAAATTAAGGGGACCGCCTAGCTAATTAAGGGTCTCGCCCATCTGGTGTTTTTCCAGGCGACCAGATTTGAAAAATTTCCAGAAAAGGGTCATTGTTAGGGTGTATTTGCAGCAAGCTCCATTTGAATCATGTACATCAAGAATGATTAAATAGTTGCATCAACATGTTTAAATAAGCATGTATACATTTAGGCTAAAATAATCATATTATAGAATAAGCATCTCATAGGCATATTTTATTAAATAGACTAGTTACTTAGTTCTAACATGAAAAAGGTTAAAAATCTAGCAAAAAAAAATATCAAGGAAATAACACTACACATAATTGTTTTAAAAAAAAAAAAAAAAAAACATAACATCAAAGTTCAATAAATCACCCATCAAATATATCTACTTCTTCTTTCCAAGCATCTTCCTAAGAGTTTTTCCAATGGACTTGAAACCGCCTCGAACCTCCTGATGCATCTGCTGTGTGGTGTTGAGCAATGAGGTTTGTCTTTCGAATCAGAGTTGGTCGGTTTGTTCAAAACGAGAAGGAACTTGATAGTCGGTGTAATCAAGTTTCGGAAGATTTTCAATGAAGGTCCTAGGTGATGGAGTACTAACACGTGATGTGCTTTCCACCTCATCATCATCATCATCATCATCATCAGCTCCTTGATAAAATGTAGAACCACGAGGTGGGAGTGAGAAAGAGCTACGAGATTTGCCCTTGTCACTTCAGGATCGACGAGGTTGGACACGAACAAGAGGACGAAGGACCGGTTGAACGAACTCGTAAATATCACTCTCAAGATGAAGGTAATGTTCCATGACATGATAATAAAGTCGAGTAAGGAACATACCATAAGGAAGATTGGCATTACGAGTGTTTTTGGCGGATATGATACGATGAACAAAGAGATAGGCCAAATTGTATTGTTCTTCAGCAACAACACAATACAACATGTGAGCAATGCTCGCCGTGAGATGATCACGGTGACCACCGGTACCGAACGCATTCTTGCGAATGAGTTCTTCCCAACGCTTCATGTCGGGGCGTAACTCCTTGAGGAGGATTTGGTTTGCATGGATGTCAACATTTTTTGACTTGATCTTTCGGCTAGTCGTACCACGTTCTAGCCCAAGAAATTGACGAATGTCACCGGGAGATGGAATCTCAGAGTAGTAAGAGTGATGAATTCGTTTTGGATCATAAAGGAGATGAGGATATAACCATTGTTATCGGTTTGCACCGTAACTTGGCTATAGAAGTCAAGAACAAAGCGAGGAACGATACGCTCATTGATTTTGTAAAGACAATCAAGACGAACATTGGAGAACATTCGTTCGATATAGTCGGATTGATAGAAAGATGGATCGACAATTCTCCCCTCATGAATGTTTCTATCTTCAATGGGACGATAGAGACATGCAATAGCGGGAGAAATGCCGGGAGTGGCAGAAACTTTTGGAATGTATTGTTTTGTTTTGGAGACATCACCAACCGTAACTTTAGGCATTTTCACAATATATGTTGCTAATCAAGATATAGGTGTTTGCCCCTTGCGAATTTAACCCGAAGTGGTGATTTGGTGAATGGTTTTGGTGTTTCAGTTCGTTCACAGCAGAGGGTGAGGAAGAGGTGTTTGTAAAATGGGGTGTTTGGCAAAGATTTTAGAAGAAAAATTCGTTTTGGTAGCAACAGATGGCCGGTCCCCTTAAACATTAAGGGGACCGCCCCCGTTTACAAGCCGGTCCCCTTAATTTTAAGGGGACCGCCCTACAAAACAGAAAAATTTGTTTTGTTTCTGACGGCAAAATATTTTTATGTATATATAGATTTATTATATATAAAAAATACGTTGGGTTGTATTGGCACGAGAAGGGAATACTTGACACATTTTATTAACATTTCGTTAAGAAAATTTTCTTGACAATTTTGGATAAAATAATCAAGACGTCAAGTTGACAAAGGTGAGTTTAAGGAATGAAAAGAGAATGTGTGTGTGTATATATATATATATTATGTGTTAAGGTGGGATGTTGAGGGATAATGAGGAAAGGACGGAGATGGGTGCTAACGACGATGGGGGTTTGTTTCATAGTTTTCTTATGCGAAGGTTCGGCTTCGACTTCTATGTTGATCCACTCAACTCACTTCTCTTCATCACCATGAGTTTTGCGAGAGTGGACATAGAAGATTTTCATGTTGAACGTTATAGTCCAAAAGGGGCAAAGGGGGAAGAAAAGGTTCGAGGACGAACAATTTCTTTTTGTTCTAGATAGTCAACAAATGACGTATCTAGGTTATGAGAGGATATGTATATATACATATATATATTTATATGTTTAGATATGCATATAAGAAGAAAACTTACTAACAAACACATAAGTATTTACTAAGTATTTAAGACTAAAGGGGGGGGGCATGCAATAGGCTAGTTCATTAATCTACGCATATAGTGGTGAGCATGAAAGAGAGGCGTACCTTTTAGTCTTCAACATGTGGTCTTCAAAAACTTCAAAGAGTATTGACTTATATAAGCCAATAACGAAGGAGATACCGACTTTACCGAAGAGTTGAAATTCTAGCCACTTGGACCCCATGGTCTGATTGGTCCATAGTTGTTTGAACCAAACATGGTTTGCAATTGACTCGGATGCATATATGGTGGAAGTATTCCCCAAGGATTAAAACTTGGTGGATTTGGATAATTCCACATTGGGTGACTATTATTTTGACGGTTTGGTCTATTTTGGTTTCTTCTAGGTTGAGGAGTTTTAGGCCGAGGGTGAGGACTAAGTGGTCTTCTAGGAGGAGGTGTTTTTGACCTTAACTTTGGTTTAGAGTGTTCTACTTCATTTTTTAAAGATGGTTTATAAAAGGTTTTTACATCCTCATTACTAGCTATGGGTATTTTTCTATCTTTCATAAGTATATACTTAGGTTTTGATTCTAAAGGTTTTTGCTCACTAGTTTCACATTCAAACTTTACATTTTTAGTCTCACTATTTGAATCCTTAGTTGAATTAAATCCTAATCCGGTTTTATCTCCTGATATCCTTTGAATACTTATTATTTCCCTAAGTGAATTACTACTATTTTCGAATTTGTTAAGTTTACAAATTTCTTTCTTAAGTATTTCGTTTTCATTTTTAGTTTCTTGACATGTTCTACATTCAAAAACTTCTTTCCCTTTTTCTAAGTTATGTAGTTTAATTTTTAATTCTAGTATTTCTTTTTCTAATTGGTTATTTTTATGTTTTAGTGATTTATTTTTACTCATTACTTTTTGACCTAGTTTGCATAATTTATTATATTCGCTGTCAAAGTCTTTTTCATCTAATGATAAATATTCATCACTAAAGTATTCGGTTTCGGAATGTACCTCACTTGATGTCTTAGCCATAAGACATTTCTCCTCCTTTGTGGTTTCTTTCTCGTCTTCGTCACTATCACTCCATGCTCCTCCAACGAACGCCTTTTGGTTTTGCTCCTTTGACATCATAGGACATCTTCCGATGAGATGATTTGGATCACTGCATTTGAAGCACTTCCTCTCGCTCTTGCTACCTTTGTCGTCTTTGTTTCTTTGGAGTGCCTTTCTTTCGTCATGTGGTTGTCTAACGAATCTTCCTCGTCTTTTGAAAAACTTCTTGAAGTCTCTTACGGCCATGGCATATTCTTCGTCATCACTATCGGAGGTTGGGCTATCCTCGTCACTAGATACCTTCCTAGCTTTCAATGCAGTTGACTTGCTTTGTTCTCTTTTTCCTTTGGCCATCTCGGAGTCTTTCTTTATTATTGCTTCATAGACTTTCAAGTTGCCTATCAACTCATCAAGTTGAAGAGTTGAAAAGTTCTTCGATTCTTCAATCGCCGTAACTTTAGCTCACCATTTTGGATGAAGCGCCCTAAGAAATTTCCTAACAAAATTCTTACTAGAAAAACTCTCATCAAGTGCTTTTAAACTTGTGATGATTGTGTTAAATCTAGCAAAAGCATTATCAATTGATTCCTCTTCCGGAATCGTAAATTGTTCATATTGTTGAACAAGAAGATCTATTTTATTATCTTTGACTTGACTATTACCTTGGTGAGTTATTAGTAAAGTGTTCCAAATTTCTTTTGCGGTTTTACACATAAAGATCCTTTCGTATTCTTTACGTGGTAACGCATTATAAATAACCATTTTTGCCTCATTATTTTTAGAAAGCTTTCTTTTTAAATCGTCACTTTGTTTTTCAAAAGGTACTATTTCATCCTTTTTAGTTTCAAGATTATGTTGAATAGGTAAAAAATCACCATTAGTAATAACATGCCAAAGATCTAGATCTTTTGATTTCACATAAGTTTCGAATCGATTTTTCCAATAAAGAAATCCATCACTTTCAAATAGTGGTGGTCTTTGCATAGATTTCCCTTCTAAATATTTTTCAGATTCCATAGATCGTTTCAAGTTTTAAAATACAGTTTATTTTAAAAATCTTGTTTGACGTGGCTCTTGATACCAATTGTGGAAAACTAGAAGGGGGGGGGGGTTGAATTGTTTTACGTCCTTTTAAATTTTATTGTGAAAATTTTTGTTTACTTTTAAAGCTTCGATTCTATCTTATGTGAATTCAACTCTTGATCAATATGAACAAATATGAACAAATATAGAAAAGCAGTGCAAGTAAAGTAAATATAATGAAATGAAAGATAGAGATGGAAAGATCAAACCACAACACGGAGATTTATAGTGGTTCGGCTACAAGGACACCTTCCTTGCCCTACTCCACTCCTCGAGTCACCTACTCGAGAGTTTTCTTCACTATGTCAACAAACTCCCTTATGGCGGAGAAACCTTACACAACTTTAGCTTACACCGGTTTAACGACACAAAGCTAGATGTCGAGTTCTAATCGTAGCTAGAACCAATCTCACAACTTATACACAAATTCTACACAACTAGTTCACACCTTCTTCACGACGGCTTCACGACTTCTTCTTCACGACTACTTCACGACTTCTTCTTCACGACTACTTCACGACTTCTACACTACCTCTTTACAAGCACAACTACTTACTTTCACTTAGATCTACTTATCACAACTATACAACACTTTACACAACTACAAGAATGATATGAGTTATGCTATAATACTTCTTCTCTAGTTGAAGGAGTATTCTTCTTTTGCACTTTGATGGTGGAAGCTTGGATCACTTGGAAACCAATGCTTAAGAGAATATGATCAAAGGATTTTAGAGAGGATTTACAAGGATTAGAGAAGATTTAGAACAGAAGGTTTGGGGTGCAAAAGGTGAGGAAAAAGTCCAGAGAAAGTCCAGTATTTATAGGCAAATCTGGACAGCTGGAGGAGCGGGGCGGTCCCCTTAAATAGGGGGCCGGTCCCCTTAATTTTAAGGGGGCCGCCTAGTATAATTAAGGGGGCCGCCCCACTGAACCGTTGCCCAGATTTGTCTTTTTGTGGGGAAGATATTTCTGGAACATTTTTACCAATTTAGGTTGAAAATTTGAATACATTAATTTATAATGAATTAAACCTTTTTATTTATTACCAAAAATGTTTTTCTAAAAGATATAAAATGTTTTGGACATTTTATAAAAAGTCTAGTGTTTAAGAAAATGTTCCTTTGATCATATAATGCATTAAGCATTTGTTTATACATACCTTAAGTGATTGAGTTGTTAAAATAGATATTTACAACTAAATACTTGTTTACGTCATGATCTTTCGTTTAATGATTCTACATTTTGTGATTATCAAAACATAGAGATATCGAAAGAATATTAATAACGTGTTTAGGCATTATTTATATCAACAATAGAATTCACCCTTTTGTCGGGTTTTTCCGACACTAATATATATATATATATATATATATATATATATATATATATATATATATATATATATATATATATATAGCCATAAAGCGCGAACCAAGATCCGTGATACGAAAACCAAAATAAGAATGAGGAAGAAAAAGATATCGTGATGTAAGTCTATTATTCCTTGCATCATAGGTGTTGCTGCGTCTTGAGATCCTAATTGCCATGGTTCCGCTGCATCACAAGGAGCAATTGTGAGAAATAGCCATTCTAGAACAATCATTTGATCTGTTTCGTTCTTTGACTGCTCTGCTCCCCAAAAAAATGGAGAGACTTGTTCTTGCTCTTCCAATTCAGGAAGACTGATTTCGCCGGTTGGTCCAACCAAGAAAGACATGGGAATTTCGGGCGTCAGATTCTTCTTCTTCTCTTACTTACGATATTTCGAGTTGGATGAACAGATCGCTCCTAAAAGCAGCCGTGTGATCTTATATGCTGGAAGTGCTTTCTAGATCCAATCTCCTGGTCTTTCGTTCGCTATTCGAATGTCTGGACCAGTAGAAATGTACGAAAGGTGGTCTTGTCCTTTCCTTTACAACTAGTAGCTAGTAGCTCCGTCGTTGATCTCTCCTCTTCCCGGCCGGTTGTGACTCGTATGTCCAGCCAACGACTATCGATTCCTAACGAATCCATAGATTCTTCTACCATTCGACCAGATCTTCTAGATTGTATTCTCATTTTCCGGCCTCGAGCAACTTTACTAATAAGGAAAAGCCCTTAACTTAATTTAATTCATATTATATATATATATATATATACTTGTGCACACACACCAAGTTTTTGGCGCCGCTGCCGGGGAAGTTGTGAAGTGAATATCGAGTTACGTTTGTAGATTAGTGATTTGAAGATCCTTCCCCGTGAAGGTACCGTTTTATTTTGTAAATATTTTATTTTCTTATATTATTATTAAATCCAAAAAAAATAAAAAAATCACGAATACTTTTCCTAAAGTATTTATAATACCAAAAGAAATTAAAAAAAAAAAACAAAAAAAAAAAAAAATCGTGAAATCAATTGTTGAGTCGGCTCACTTTTATATATATATATGTTTATATATATATATATATATATATATATATATATATATATATATATATTATATATATATATATAGTCGGCTCACTTATATATATATATTTGTTTTTCATTTTTCTAAATATATATAAAAAAAACCAAAAATATTTTCTTTTTCAAAATTTATTTTTCTTTTAAATTTTGTGTTTTTAGTGTATGCTCACTCATTCTAAATCGAATTTAATCGATAAATCTCTTACAATACAGACTCAACGTTATCGTCGACGCAACAAACGAGTAAACGTACCCAAGATACTTGCTCTTGTTGAAATTCCCATTACCGAGATGGCGGATACGCGAACTATGTCGGAGTTGCTCCAAGCACCCACCGAGGGTTACGGAGATGCTATTGTTTTACCACCAATTTTATCCGAGAATTTTGAGCTTAAAACTGGTTTAATTCAACTAATAACGTCAAACTAATTTCATGGTTTTGAGAGGGACGATCCCCACGCCCATATCCGATGGTTCAACAAGTTGACTTCAACTATGAAATATCGGGATGTCCTTCATAGCGCGATCAAGTTGATGCTATTTCCATTTTCTCTTGAGGGGGCAGCCCGGATTTGGCTTGAAAAAGAACCCCCTCGGTCGATTACAACTTGGGAAGACCTCGTCTCCAAATTCGTGAATCATTTCTTTCCTCCTTCCAAAACGACTAATCTTAAGAATGATATCACCAATTTTCAGCAACGGTTTGACGAAAATTTTGGTGAGGCATGGGAACGATTCAAGGATCTCCTACGAAAATGCCCACATCACGGTTTCTCTGAATTGCACCAAATTGACACGTTCTACAACGCCTTAACGCAAACCGATCAAGATTCGCTAAATGCAGCCGCCGGTGGCAATATATTGAATCGAACTCCATGAGATATATTGACTATCATCGAGAACAAATCAAAAGTGCCTACTTCACGAAACAAACCGGTTGTTTCATAAGTGATTACCAATATTTCTAGCACGGATGCTAAGATCGATAAACTCACTGATGTTATCCAAGCTTTGATTCTTTCTAATCAAAAGAAACTTTCTACACTACAAACTTCTCCACCCGCTCAAGTCAAAGCGATGGAATAAACTTGTGTCACTTGTGGTGGTCCTCATGCTTACTACAATTGTACTGCCATTGATGGCCGTCCTTTTGAAATTAATGTCGTAGCCGGGTCTTACAACCAAGGAGGTACCCAATACCGTCCTCAAGTTGACCCGAGCTATCGTACTAGCAATAAAATGGGACCACCCAGATTTTCTCAATTTAACAACCAATATAGGTTCAATCAAAACCAAGGAAGAGGGCAAAATGTGCAAAACCAATTTCAAGCCCCGATCAATCAATACCCGACCAAAGGGGTCAATTTCAATCAAGGGTATCAAGCTCCTAATTACCAATCCCCGATTGTTCCCTCTAATGACCTTACAAATTACATTAAGACAAATGAGGCTAACATGAGGGCAATGCAAAATCAGATAACAACTTTGAAAAATGATTTCCAAAATTCAATGTCTAAGCAGGGTAATGAGCTTAAGAATGAAGTTAGAATTACAAATAGCAAAATTGATCAATCTCAAAGCAAAATCGAGAACATGTTTGATAGTCTTATCAGTCAATTTCATCAAGCTTCAGCTTCGGGATCTCTCGCGGGCAATACCATTCCAAACCCAAAGGTTGAATTGAAAGTTATCACCACCCGAAGTGGTGTTGCTTATGAAGGACCCACGGTTCCTACTACTTCTTCTTCTTCTCCTAAAGTAGTGGACTGTGAGACCGAGGTGACAAAGGACACGGTGCTTCCTACTAATAAGGGAAGTACCAAAGAAGTCCAACCTCCGGTTGTCCAAGTGTCTGAGCCAAAAGTTGCTCCCGCTAATCCTCAAAAGTCTAATCTTAAACCGTCAATTCCATACCCATCAAGACTTAACGATCAGAAGCACCGTGAAAAAGCTAACAACCAAATTGAGAAGTTTTTACAAATCTTCCAAGATTTGCACTTCGACATTAGCTTTGCGGATGCTCTTCTTCTCATGCCAAAATTTACTTTGACAATCAAGAATTTGCTAAGTAACAAAGAAACATTATTCGAATTAGCTAAAACGCCGTTGAATGAGCATTGCTCGGCGGTTCTCCTTAAAAAACTTCCAGAAAAACTTGGAGACCCCGGCAAGTTTCTCATCCCATGCAATTTTTCTGGAATTATTGAATGTTTAGCCTTGGCCTATCTTGGCGCAAGCATCAATCTTATTCCATTTTCTATTTGGAAAAAGCTTTCCCTTCCAGAACTTACTCCTACACGTATGACTCTTGAGCTAGCGGATCAATCGATTACTCATCCTATCGGTGTCGCCGAAGATGTCTTCATGAAAGTAGGAAAGTTCCATTTCCCGGCTGACTTCATTGTCGTAGATTTTGATGTCGACCCTCGGGTTCCTCACATTCTAGGAAGATCCTTCTTGAGAACGGGGCGTGCTTTGATTGACGTTTATGGTGAAGAACTTACTCTCCGTGTTGATGATCAGGCTATGAATTTTAAACTAGATCAAACTTCGAGATACTCCTCCAATTAGGATGATACATCGGTCAACCGAATTGATGTCATAGACATTGCTTCTAAGGAGTATTCTCAAGAAGTTCTTGGATTTTCAAACAATTCTCCGAGTGGCAGTACCACTCCATCTTCTGAACCTATCCTTTCTGACTCTTCCCCTTTTCTCACTCCGTTTGAGGGAAGTTACTTCATTTTGGAAGAGATCGAGGCTTGTCTTAAAAATGATCAAATTTCACTGGAAATTGATGATACCGACTTTGATCCGGAGGGAGACATTCTTCTCCTCGAGAAGTTACTTAATGATGATCCGTCACCTTCTCTCCCTCCGAAGGAAATTCAAATTGAAGAAATAAAAGAAATTAAGCCGTCTAATCCTCCGAAGCTCGAGCTCAAGGATTTACCTCCTCATCTCGAATATGCATTTTTAGAAGAAACCGACGAATTTCCCGTCATTATTGCTAAAGATTTAAAAGATGAGGAGAAGACCTAACTTCTACAACTGCTTAAAAATCATAAGAGTGCCATCGCTTGACAAATTTCCGACATTAAGTGTATTGACCCTCGTTTTTGTACTCATAAGATTTTAATGGAAGATGACTTCAAACCCGCGGTGCAACAACAAAGGATGGTAAACCCAAAAATTCATGAGGTTATCAAAAAGGAAGTTCTCAAACTCCTTGATGCCGGAATGATTTACCCTATTTCCGATAGCCCGTGGGTTAGTCCCGTTCATTGTGTACCCAAGAAAGGGGGTATGACCGTCGTCACAAATGAAGATAATGAGTTGATTCCCACACGTCTCGTCACCGGATGGAGAGTGTGTATTGATTATTGTAAGTTTAATGATGCGACTCATAAAGACCATTTTCCGTTCCCTTTTATGGATCAAATGCTCGAACGTTTAGCGGGATATGAGTATTATTGTTTTCTCGATTGCTTTTCCGGATATTTTCAAATCCCAATTGACCTACAAGACCAAGAAAAGACCACCTTCACTTGCCGTTATGGTACGTTTGCCTATCGACGTATGCCCTTCGGCTTATGCAATGCTCCAGGCACATTCCAAAGGTGCATGATGGCCATTTTTCATGACATGATTGAGAAAACAATAGAAGTTTTTATGGATGATTTTTCGATTTATGGAAATTCTTTTACATCTTGCCTCTCCCATTTAGACAAAATGTTGAATTGGTATGAAGACACCAATCTTGTTCAAAATTGGGAGAAGTGCCACTTCGAGCTAAAGTCGATGTTATCGCTAAGCTAACTCATCTCACCACCGTCAAAGGAATTTGAAGTTTCCTTGGTCATGCCGGTTTTTATAATAACCTAAAACGTTGATTTTAAAATCCGTTACTAAGTTAACTTTTGAACCCGAGCACAACTTAAATAATTAGAAGCTATAATATGAGAAATTTAAATGCTAAAACCTACAACTTAAATAAATACTAGTCGACCTATGCAAAATATTTAAATCTTGTACCCAAATAAATATCACACATTGGGGACTCTCTATAGACCAAACATATTTGAGTTATAATAACAACAGTTAACTTATTATTTGTTTTATGGTATATGAAATTTGAAATTTGTAAGGTACATAATTTATGTTACACGTTCCATTGTAATGGTGTTAATTCTCTCTGATTAATCAAGAGAGATGGAATGATATTATATACTCAAAATACAATACACAAGAAAGGAAACAAATTAATACAAATCAATACACATAAAGACTAATTGATACAATAGAGATTATAGGCGAGAATCATGGCTGATTATAATCTTTTATCCATAAGTTAGCTTTATGTTACTCGACATAAGGCACCCAATGTATAAGGCTAATAGTGGGTCTGGATTCATGTGAAATTTGAAATAAGAAATTGTCTCATATTATCCTATAAAGCTCAGCTGATATCTCCTATATTTCCCTTCCCATTTTTTTATAACCAAAGCACACCACCACTAAAACACATAAAGGACTCATATTAAAATACCATGTCCATACCTCCTCAAAGGTAGAACCCACACCTACCCTTGGAACCCTACATTCTGCATGCTACTATTCTTAATATATTCTCTCCTCATTTTTCTCTAACCGAAGTCAACATCTACAAGCACAAACTCGAAAAAAAAAAAAAAAAAAAAAAAAAAAAAAAAAAAAAAAAAAAAAACCCTAGAATAAATTAAGTGCAGCATGTTTCTTTCCTTCTTTCTGTCATGAACAAGGTGGTACAAAGGGAGTGCATAGTTGATTATAAGCGGGCGTTTGATCGGGGTTTATGAGTTCAAGAGAGTCTGCTGTTCGAAACACTTTCTGGGCGCACAAGGGTTGTACCAAGGGGGCTGTTGTAATTGTATTATAGCAGGTTCAGAGGGGTGGTTTTTGATTTGAACAAGGCTGTTTTTGATCGTGGTTACTCTCTGTTCGACTAGGGCAGTAGTTGGGTCTATTAGGGTTGTCCTTGTGGGTTTGAATTTAGCTTCTTTCCGTTCTCCTTTTGCTCTTGTCCTAGTCGACACCAAGGTATTCCCTTTTGAACTCATGCTCCTCTCGAATTGATCACATGTAATATAAACTTCTATACCCTAAAAACGATGCTCTTGATGGATCTAAAATATAATTGAAATAAAGAGTTGAAAGGAACACATAAAATGATAGATTATAGTTGCTTGAAATAACGAAAATATAGGTCAATGTACATGATATAACTATGCTATTGAAAATCAGTTTATAAGGTTTATGAAGTCTGAATTTTGTACTTGTTTCAATCTGGAATAGAGCTATATATATTAGTGCATGTTTACATGTCGAAAAGAGTGATTTTTATGGTTGGTTTTGTGTCGTTAAAATGGGTTAATATGTTTGGTTATGTTGTCAGGTAAAATGGGGTTCTAAAACATGTAAATATATTTCATATAGAATATGTATTAGCGTGAGAATCAGAAACTAAAAGGAACTAGGTATGATGTGTCATAGTGGCACGTTAAAATTGTGTTTGGTTCGAATAGTTAAATGGCAAGTTGTATAATTATGTGTGTGTGTTATTGGATGGTTAAGAGGTGTAGAATACATAATTACAAACTGAATTAAAGTGGAACAAGAGTTGTAGTCTTGGGCGTGTATGTTCAGTGTGGTTCGTATGTATGTAAGTGTAAGTCGAATGGGTTTAATCGGGTATAAACGGGTCTGACTATAACGTTAGGAGACTATTTTGGTATGTCGATTTTGTGATTCCAAATGATGAATACATGTCGCTAATCATTTTAGATGGAGTGTGATGGTGTTGGTTGGCTTGTGGTACCTCGGTTTATTTTAGAGTCGAGAAGATGTGAAAATAGGTATCCCAAGAAAGTGTTAAATGAGTGTGTGTTGGTTTGTTTGATTCGAGTTATAGAATATCGAAAATATGGTTTGTCTTTGTAATACGAATATGAGGTAAAATAAGTCCTAACATCTAAGTTGACACAAGCTAGCCCTGAACTTTGATAAAATGACACTTTAAACCTAAACTAATATGAGTTGTCATTTTAAACCCTAAACTATAATATCGGTCTTATGAAGTCTTTAAGTTTACTTAATTGTCATTTATAACCCTAAAAGTTACTAAATAGGGAAACTTCATAAATATGGCAGGTTACTAAAAATAGAAAGTTTCTAAAAATGGAAAGCTGCTAAAAATAGAAAGTTGCTAAAAATAGAAAGAAACCATAAAAGGGAAATCTTAATAACTAGAAGTGGTAAACTTATAAAATGAGCATATAAATAATACGTGATCGCTAATTTGTATAGGTTCGGTGAAGAAGGAGTGATTCCTTATTTTCGGTGCTTTCTTATTTGATTGGTTGATTTGCATAAGGTACAGATATTCTACCATTTCTCAGTAAGGGTGTTCTCTCATGACTTTGACCCTTGATTCTGATTCTTTTGATTTGATATGCTATGATTCCTTTGATTTGATTCCTCTGCTATAATTCCTTTGTTATGATCACATGATGTGATTCTTTTTATATGAGCTTTGATATGATCTCAGTTATATGATCATCCATTATGATTAAGTGATATATGCCTTGTTATGATTCCCTCTGATATGATGATATCATCTGATGTGCCTTGGTATGTTTGTTTCCTGAGCTAACTAGCCATGGAGGTACCATGGCCATGTCATTGAGGCACCGATGGCATGACACTTTTTGTGGAGGTGTGATTGATCCACGGCATCCCCATTTGTTATGATATGATATGTTATGAGATCTCTTGGCCATTTTGATATATGTGTATACTTGTCTAGTACATGGTACATATATGATTTGTTTTGCAGGGGGCGTATGGATGCATCCTAGGTATTTGATATGTGATTTGATTTGATTGGTGATTGGCTGTATGTGCTCTATACCCCACTCACTGTTCTGGTAATTAGAGGTCTCCCCTCTCCGTACACTTAGATTTGATAGGTATATGTGATTACGTGGTCTATTCGAGTGGCTCGTTTAGACACGCTCGTGGCTATCTATTAGGTATCTTTGGTCCATTCGAGTGGCTCGTTTGGACGCGTTCGTTGATGGTTATGACTTTGACTCTAGAGCTATTCTTACTCATGATATGTATGCATTTGATTCGCATTATCTTATCTCTCATTCTTTTGACAGATGATATTCATTTTCGCAAAAGCTTATGTTTCGTTCCTATACCTTTATATGATTTGTTTATTCGTTGGTTATATATATATATATATATTTATATATAATATATATATATATATATATTATATATATATATATATATATCTGTTCACTGGGCTTTTTAAGCTCAGCCGCATTTCTTTTCCTGTGGCAGGTTTTAGGTTGGAAGTTGGGTTTGAGTGAAAAGTGCATAGGAGCTATTAGTGGACTACCCTGATGATAGATCCCCGTTGCATTTGGATTAGACTTTGAAGTTAACATCCATTTAGATTTGTTCAGACTTGTATTCTAGTTTGATAGTCAATATTGTTTAGATTTATTATGTCTCTAGTTTCATTTTGAACCTTTGTAACCTTAATAATTATAAAAGTCTTCCGCTTGCGTTTGTTCTGTTGACACCATAATGTGGTATTTTGACCCTTGTCGGGTTGGGGTGTTACAGTTTTTATCGTCGATTTATTCAAGATTTTTCTAAAATCGCCCGGCCTCTGACCCACCTTTTTGGAAAAGATACTCCGTTTTTCTTTTCTAAAGAATGCATCGAAGCATTTGAAATTCTTAAGAAGAAATTAACGGAAGCACCGATTTTAGTTGCCCCCGATTGGGACTTGCCCTTTGAAATTATGTGTGATGCTAGTGATTTTGCTATCAGGGTTGTCCTGGGGAAACGTAAGAACAAATATTTTCAGCCGATACACTATGCGAATAAGACGATGACCGATGCCCAATCTCATTATACCACTACAGAAAAAGAGTTATTAGCCGTCGTCTATGCTTTTGAGAAATTTAGACCTTATCTCGTCTTATCGAAGACCATAGTGTATACGGATCATTCGGCTCTTAAATATCTCCTTGCTAAGCAAGATGCTAAGTCGATATTGCTTCGGTGGATCCTCCTTCTCTAAGAATTTGATGTCATTATTCGTGATAAAAAAGAAGCGGAAAATCTCGCCACCGACCATTTGTCTAGACTAGAGAACCCTCATCAAGGTGTTCTCGAGAAAAAGAAAATTACCGAAACATTTCCTCTCGAGACACTTGGAATGATATCGCTTAAAAGTGATTCTAGTACCCCATGGTTTGCCGATTTTGCAAATTACCATGCGGGGAATTTTATTGTGAAAGGGATGTCGTCCCAACAAAAGAAGAAATTCTTTAAGGACGTAAAACATTATTTTTGGGACGACCCCTATTTGTTTAAGATTTGTGCGGATCAAGTGTATCCTCGTGGCCATCGATTATTTGTCAAAATGGGTTGAAGTAAAGGCGCTCCCCACTAATGACGCCCGAGTTGTTGTGAATTTTTGAAGAGTCTATTTTCCCGATTTGGAACTCCTCGTGCTATTATAAGTGATCGCGGTACTCATTTTTGTAATGATCAATTTGCGAAAGTTATGCTTAAGTATGTAGTTACTCACCGTCTTTCTACCGCGTATCACCCGCAGACGAGCGGACAAGTTGAGGTTTCCAATCGTGGCTTGAAATGTATCTTAGAAAGGACCGTAGTAGAAAATCGGACCTCATGGGCCGATAAGTTAGATGATGCATTATGGGCCTTCTGTACCGCCTTCAAAACACCCATTAGGTGCACCCCTTATAAATTAGTCTACGGAAAGGCTTGTCATCTCCCCATAGAGCTTGAACATAAGGCCTACTGGGCCTTGAAACATTTTAATTTTGACCTTAAGACCGCGGGTGATCACCGAAAAATTCAAATGAATGAATTAGACAAACTTAGGGATCAAGCCTATGAGAATTCTTTGATCTACAAAGAGAAAACGAAGAAGATTAATGACTCCAAAATTAAGAACCGTGTCTTTAACGTTGGTGATCGATTCCTTCTCTACAATTCTCGATTAAAGATTTTCTCGGGCAAGCTAAAAACCCGTTGGTCTGGGCCGTTCACCGTTGCTCAAGTTTTCCCTTATGGGACCGTCGAGTTATCTCAACCCGGCGGCCACAATTTCAAGGTGAACGGTCATAGACTCAAACACTATTTTGGAGGGGACATACCATCCATGGTTGTCCCGGATCTCCAAACTTTCCCCATGGACAATTAAATTCGAGGCGAGTCAAGCTTAGCGACTCGATAATAAACAAGCGTTTCTCGGGAGGCAACCCGTGTCTATCTTCTTTCTATTTTCTAATAAATGTAACGTGAAGAGGCCCTCCTTTTCCATTTCTCGTGTTTCGTGTTTGTTTGTTTTATATCCAGGATTTTCCCGAATTATGAAGACTCTCGTGCTCGTGGTTTTGTCTTTCATCCACTCGAGTTTCATCCTTCAGTGCTTATTGGGAAATCCGATATCCTACATCTTATTGATTAATGTTTATCTATTAGCATAATTAATAAACGGCTTTAGATTTGCATAAGAGGACTGATGCATTCCAACAAGCTATAAAAACTTGATGTACTTTTGCAACGGGTTTTAAATTTATAAAACAAGACTTACCAGTTAGCTAGGAACACATACGAGCAAGTATACTCGTCCGTTGTAGTAAAAGGATTAGTAAGTCAAGGTCGTCCCAAGAGACTTGGTTGTACTCAAATGTTGTTTGATTGTTTAAGCAAATAGCAAGGTGATGGTTATGATTGTCACGGGTCAAACCAACAAGAAAAGCAATTATAAAAGCATGATATAAGAACACAAACACTTGTTTAGGAATAATAAACAATCGTGGAGGAATGTTGAACATGTTTTGGTGAAACATAGAAGGCACATATCAATATTCACAATCAAGGAAATCCATGTTTCTACTAGTTTCACGGGTGAGTCCTTTCGGCCTATCCATCATCCCATTATGCTAGCTCTTTGTATGATTAAATGTATGAAAAAGACGATTAGTTTCATTAGTTCTTATGAGTTCTTTCGACCCAATCTCATGATTAAATATTTCCGAATTCATATAAAAACTTGAATACTCATAGTTGTCAATTATAAAATACCAATCCATTGTGGCCATCAACTTCTTGGAATCAAACAATATTAGAAATCTTTCCAACCTTTAAATCCAACAATGTTTAATCAACAAGTTTTAGAATACGAATTACATTTAAACAAATTTATGAGAACAATCACTTTCTCTAACCAACTATTAAGTCAATCATTCACACGAAAGTATATATAATTCCTCAAACACTCATAAAGAGATAATAGTAATCAAACAAGTAACACAACACACAAAGGAATTCTCACAATCAACATAAGCAAAGACATAATATGATTGAATTTAAATAGAAACAATACCAAACATTAGAGTCAAGGCATCGAGTGCTACAATTCCAACCATGTGATTACAACCAAAAGAACTACCAAAATACAAATCATCCATCCCAAACCTTCCTTGAAATCGACCCATGTTGTGAGTATGTGACTTAGGGGCGTTTGGTAATAAGGATTGTTGGAGATCTATATGGGATTTATTCGGTGTGAACTATGATCAAACCTTATGGTGTAGGAATGATCAAGTTATATGTCATGCTAATGAAGACCAAACCAACTCCCCAACACCTCTAGAAATGGTGGGGAGTGGTAGGAGAGAATCCTCCAAGTGTTGAGAGAATTTGTTGTAGATGGTTAACTTTTTGATATTAGGAAAGATTTTAGGATCATATAAAACACTTAACCAAACACTCTTATTTGTAGTTGAAGAATCCTTGGCCACCAAGCATATTTCTTGTCCACAAAGTGTCATTAAGATGCAGGAAATTGAGTTAATGGAAGTAGTTGGCCGGCCTTGGTCCTTAATGGTGCTTAAAGTGGAGAGTTAATGCAACTCTTCATGTCAATTTTTCTGCATACCTCGGGTATGAAAATGTAAACCCTGGGTATGAGCTAAACCTCAGGTATGAATTCCATACCTCCAGCATGAGCTTCCCTTTCTTTAAACCTTGGGTTTAGAAACTGAAACCTTGGGTTTAGACCAAGTCTTGCACATAACTTTCAACTCCAAGCTAGCATATAATTCCCACTTTTAACACACTTCTTGGCACTTGTTCTTGACTTCATTTTCACATCTTTCTCTTGAACTTGGACATAATCATAGCATGAATCTTTGTCTTGAACGAAAAACTTCACTTCGTGCATATTTACTTGATTTTGTCGACTTTTCTTCACCTTTTTCTCTATTTCCTTCGACATAGTTGTACCTGAACCTAAACACATCTTTTGCACCTTTTAAACGTAAAATGTTCATAAATACAATCAAATAACATGCAAAATCATAAGAATAATGCTATAAAAACATGTACAAAATGAGCGTTATCATATACCCCCACACTTAAACTTTGCTTGCCCTCAAGCAAATCTAGAAAAGAAAAATTAAAATGCATATCTAAATGGCAAAATGAAAAGAAAATTTTAAAATTTATGAATTTAGAAAATATTGAAAAATCTTTTTGGTTTTTTTTTTTTATAATTACGCGAAAAATATGAGCGCGCACCCCCCCACACTTAAGGGTTTGCTTGCCCTCAAGCAAATCTGGCAATTAAGAAAAAGATAGATCCCACATGGTACATGAAATATGATTATCAAAAATATGATGCAAATCTACCAAGTACAAGTATGAGATAAGATTCATCTTTTTAAGCTTTAGAGGTGAAAAACCGAGATGTTTGACAATACCCTATGGATTCTCTTGCTTGATAACATGGCTAAGCACCTCACGAAAAGGAATGAAAGTATAATTCACTCAACACTCATATATTTTGGTGGTGGAGTATATAAGAAAATCACACTCATATTTTGCTCGGTCATGATCCATTTATTACCATAGGCTTGTACAAGAAACAAAACTCCACCGACGTGGCGTAAGCACCAAGTGTAAACATCTAAAAACGACTTTTATTCGGGTTCAAGGCTTAAAGGGTTATATAAGACTTATGTGAAACTATCTCATGCAAAACATAATAGCTCGCTAACAACGAATTCTTGCATCACCAAATAACGGATGGTCACTAAAGATAACCTTAGATCGCTAACAACGCTATCTAATTCCTCAAGAAATCGGATGGTCACTATATGTCAATACACTTGATAATTCCACAAAGTCAAAAGGGTAGGGATAAGACATGGGATATATTTATGAAATTGGTTTTAAAATAAAAATAGAGTCAAGTCTAATTCCCAAGTTGCTAGTCACCAAACAAACCACAAACCCGTAAATGATTATAGTTACAATATTCTTCTCTTCACATATCGATCCGCAAATATATATGTATATCATGTCTTAGCACATTGGCTAATCGATATCTCAAACATACTTCATCTTCCTTCATCTTCATAATAATAATATAGCACATTGGCTATAATTGTCATCACATATTTTTTTTCTTTTTTTTTCGATGACTTATTCATTTTTTTTTTCACATTTTTTTTCAACACCTTTCTCCTTCATTCATCACATCTCCCCCCCCCCCCCACACTTTGCATAAGCACACCACAAAAATACAAAACATAAAGGTGATCAATCTTCATCTTTGTCGGAATGGCACACATGAATAACAAAGTGTGGCTAACTAATAATCATCAAAAACTATCCAACATTCCAAGCAACTAGCAACCAACCGTTTAGACTTTAACAAGGGTAGGGCTAAGGTTTAAAGTGTAAAATATTTTTGTATTTTTTTTTTCTGGATGGAACAAAAGAAAAGAATGGCTCGGAGGGTGTTCTAAGGGTTTCTAGCACTAAAAATGAGTGCTAACAAATGGGTCCATATGGGAAGTTAACTAACCGATATGGCTAGCTAATATAGCATTAGATGTAAAATGGAAGGCCATTTGGTTTAATTCCTAAGGTGCCTCTTTATCACACGAATACACTTATATCACACGAATGTGATCTCACTATGGTCTGGTAATGATTTGCAAGTACAAGTTCTAGAATAAATAAAATCACCGGCACACTCATAGCAAAAAGATATTAAGCATAAAAGATATATGCTATATGAAATAGGCTCAAATCCTCACATATTTAGTGGTAAAGGGCTATAAATGTGCTAGCAAATGTTATCGATCCTAAAAATGGATTGCAATGTCAATCGGGACACATCTCGAATTTTTCAAAATTTTACTGATTTCACCAGTGGAATCATCTAATTATTCTAATATATTAACTTATATGCGAGAAAACACTAGAAGAAGCTAAGGGCAAACAAGTATATAAAACTTTTTTAAAAAGTAGCCCAAAAATATTAAAATTTAAATCTAGTTTCGTTTTTCACTATTTTAGTTTCCCCCCACACTTAAGTTAAGCATTATACTCATTATGAAAAATAAGCTTCAAAGCATGAAAAAGTAGGGAAAATTAAGATAAGAAAAGACCGGGAGAAACGAAACTTCACGGGCTTAAGAAATCGTGCTATTAACATCTTATCATATGGAACTCGATCGCGATTTCTCTTCCAACCAAGCATTTCCAATCAAGAAAGTAATGCCATAATCATCCAATCTCCAAGAGCTTATTAAACCTGCAAAAATAAACTAAACTACAAAAAACACATAAAATTCTAAAACTCACTTTCCTAGGCATCACGGTTGCATTTAGCACATGCAACAAGCCTTTTAAACCCCTCGGTGGCCCGAGTGGACGAGTTAAGTCTCGTGAGGGTTTCCAGTGAACATACCCATAAAGTTCTAAAACATTTTTATTTTTAAATAAAAGCAAAAACTTATTTATTTACGACGTACTAAATTTAACAAAAGTTTAAAATGCAAAACATAAGTTAAAGCATATTAAAGATAATTAGATAAAATAAAGCTTAAGCAAGAAAATAAACAAAAATAATTTTTTTTATTTTATTTATTAGGCTATACCGGCGGTTTGTGTAAACAGAAAGATCATGCCGCCCGGTATGCATTTATACCGGCAGTATGAAAAAAAATTTTACTTTTTTTTTTTTTTTTTTTTTTTTTTTTTTTTTTTTTTTTAACGCTGCTACAGTAACCGGAATAAAATAAAATAAATAAATAAAAATAATAATAATTTTTTTTACGAGAAATATTTTCCTCTTTTTTTTTTTAATTTTTTTATTTATTTTTTTTTTTTTTTATATTGCTACAGTGCGGCCGGCGGTTCAAAATTTTGGACCATCGGTTTGAGGTTGGTCTGGTTTACAGAAGGTTTATACCGCCCGGTATGCATTTATACCGGCGGTTTGGGTGTTAGAAAAAATTTTAGCAAAAAGTTCATACCCAAGGTTTTGGTTTTTCATACCCAAGGTTTTTGTTAACAGTAAGTTTATACCGCCCGGTATTCATTTATACCGGCGGTATGCAGCAACATTTTTTCTTTTTTTCTTCTTTTGACTGCAGTACACGAACAAAGCCAAATTCCTTGTTTCTTTTCTTTGACAAACAGTAACAGCAATAGGCCAATAGCCTTGGTTTTCTTTCTCTTTGACTTCGAAGAATAGCAGTAGCAGCAATCTTGGTTTTCAAAAAGTCTCTTTTCTTTTGTTTGACTGCTACAACTTTCTATTACTTTAACACTTTTTTTCTCTTTTACCTTTTATTTATAAACAAACTTTAACTTTAAAAACTTTTATTAAATTTAAAAATAACTTTAAACACGAAAAGCAAATGAAAATTAAGACGGACACATTTGGGTAGGTTTTTTCGCAAGCAATTTCGAGGACAATTTTTAGAAAGCATTCATTTGAGTGAGCATTTTTTAGAAGGCATGAAAGAAAATCTCAACACCAAAAACTTTATTTTGATGCCAAGATCATTAAGCAAAGATGAGAAATAAGAGATTTTTTAAAGCAAAGCACTAGGAAGGCAATTAAGCAATATCATTGAGCAAACAAGCAATCAACATTATATAAAGCAAGCAAGCATTTCAAGCAAGTATTCAAATCAAGCAAACAAGCATTATTTCAATCAAGAAAACAATCAAGCAAACAAAGAGCGCAACAAACAAGTCCCCGGCAACGGCGCCAAAAACTTGATGGTGACGGTGCCGGAATTATGATCAAGCAAGGAAACAATAAATCAAGCAAGCAAACGAATAATCTTTCAAACAAGAAGACAATTAAACAAACATACAAGTACAAAAACCAAATCCCCGGCAGCGGCGCCAAAAACTTGATGCGTTCACCGAGCTATAAAAACTTGATGTACTTTTGCAACGGGTTTTAAATTTATAAAACAAGACTTACCGGTTAGCTAGGAACACATACGAGCAAGTATACTCGTCCGTTGTAGTAAAAGGATTAGTAAGTCAAGGTCGTCCCAAGAGACTTGGTTGTACTCAAATGTTGTTTGATTGTTTAAGCAAATAGCAAGGTGATGGTTATGATTGTCACGGGTCAAACCAACAAGAAAAGCAATTATAAAAGCATGATATAAGAACACAAACACTTGTTTAGGAATAATAAACAATCGTGGAGGAATGTTGAACATGTTTTGGTGAAACATAGAAGGCACATATCAATATTCACAATCAAGGAAATCCATGTTTCTACTAGTTTCACGGGTGAGTCCTTTCGGCCTATCCATCATCCCATTATGCTAGCTCTTTGTATGATTAAATGTATGAAAAAGATGATTAGTTTCATTAGTTCTTATGAGTTCTTTCGACCCAATCTCATGATTAAATATTTCCGAATTCATATAAAAACTTGAATACTCATAGTTGTCAATTATAAAATACCAATCCATTGTGGCCATCAACTTCTTGGAATCAAACAATATTAGAAATCTTTCCAACCTTTAAATCCAACAATGTTTAATCAACAAGTTTTAGAATACGAATTACATTTAAACAAACTTATGAGAACAATGACTTTCTCTAACCAACTATTAAGTCAATCATTCACACGAAAGTATATATAATTCCTCAAACAGTCATAAAGAGATAATAGTAATCAAACAAGTAACACAACACACAAAGGAATTCTCACAATCAACATAAGCAAAGACATAATATGATTGAATTTAAATAGAAACAATACCAAACATTAGAGTCAAGGCATCGAGTGCTACAATTCCAACCATGTGATTACAACCAAAAGAACTACCAAAATACAAATCATCCATCCCAAACCTTCCTTGAAATCGACCCATGTTGTGAGTATGTGACTTAGGGGCGTTTGGTAATAAGGATTGTTGGAGATCTATATGGGATTTATTCGGTGTGAACTATGATCAAACCTTATGGTGTAGGAATGATCAAGTTATATGTCATGCTAATGAAGACCAAACCAACTCCCCAACACCTCTAGAAATGGTGGGGAGTGGTAGGAGAGAATCCTCCAAGTGTTGAGAGAATTTGTTGTAGATGGTTAACTTTTTGATATTAGGAAAGATTTTAGGATCATATAAAACACTTAACCAAACACTCTTATTTGTAGTTGAAGAATCCTTGGCCACCAAGCATATTTCTTGTCCACAAAGTGTCATTAAGATGCAGGAAATTGAGTTGATGGAAGTAGTTGGCCGGCCTTGGTCCTTAATGGTGCTTAAAGTGGAGAGTTAATGCAACTCTTCATGTCAATTTTTCTGCATACCTCGGGTATGAAAATGTAAACCCTGGGTATGAGCTAAACCTCAGGTATGAATTCCATACCTCCAGCATGAGCTCCCCTTTCTTTAAACCTTGGGTTTAGAAACTGAAACCTTGGGTTTAGACCAAGTCTTGCTCATAACTTTCAACTCCAAGCTAGCATATAATTCCCACTTTTAACACACTTCTTGGCACTTGTTCTTGACTTCATTTTCACATCTTTCTCTTGAACTTGGACATAATCATAGCATGAATCTTTGTCTTGAACGAAAAACTTCACTTCGTGCATATTTACTTGATTTTGTCGACTTTTCTTCACCTTTTTCTCTATTTCCTTCGACATAGTTGTACCTGAACCTAAACACATCTTTTTCACCTTTTAAGCATAAAATGTTCATAAATACAATCAAATAACATGCAAAATCATAAGAATAACGCTATAAAAACATGTACAAAATGAGCGTTATCAAGGACCCTTATCTCAAAACATTGAGGACAATGTCTCGTTTTAGTCTTGGGGGGGGGGGTAATCTTTCGATTTGATTTTACCTTGCATTTTACCTTATACTCTCGCAACCTTGTTTTTCCTCCCAAAAAAATGAAAAAAATGAGAAAATTTAAAAAAAAACATTGCAAAAATATTATAAGTGTTTTGACACATTGTTGACTTTCCATTGGTGAGGGTAGGAATAAAATTTTGACTTGATCGAGCGTGTTGAGCTCTAGCTTGTCCCCTTAACCTTTATAATTGAAAGTTGTGCTAGTCTCATATACAAGAAGCTATAAAATGCGAATTCTAGCAAAAGTTTGCAAGTTTCCATAATTGACTTTAAATATGCGCATCTTGATTTTATTAGACTAAGCATTCCCGGATCTTATTATTTAAGATTTTAAATTTGTAAAGAACGAAAAATGATAGAGTTAAATATAAGTTAGATGCTAAGCGTGGAGTAGTTGGATCTCTTTAGAGCTCATTCAGGTTAATTGTGGCTTTTTGCTCCCATCAGCTTAATAAACCCAAAAAAAAAAAAATTTAAATAATTAAAGGTGCACGGTTTTGGCGATAATTAGTTTTTACTCTTTCTTTAGAGAATTCTTGCTTATAGAAGTTGGGTACACATCAAGGTACTGCCAGTGTTGCGGGGAAATAAACTACTGATTCCTAATAGTACGTGCTATTTTTTCGGTTGTCGAAAGACCACAGGACTCGGAATTTGGCAAAATATGTAATAATAATTTAAATAATAATAATCCAAAGCCGATAAAAGTTTTATGTTTCCTGACGGTTCGCTCCCGTTGACTCAGGCTTCAAAATGGTAGAGGAAAAATACCCAAGGTCAAAATAAGACTCCCGATTCCTGACGGTTAGCTGCCGTTGTCTAGGTTGTTTAAAAGGCCGAGGACTAATATGTGCTTAATAATGTTAAAAATGCCAAATTTCGACTCCGGGGATATCCTAATAAAGCTTCTATCTCTGGACTCGTAGATGAGTTGTTTCGGTCAAAATAAAAAGGATAACCCATAAATCATGTTAAATTAGGACCTTGATGTAGACCTCATTTTTATGGGAAACGATTTTTGAGGGAAGGATTTTAAACTAGTTAGTGCCTAAACTTAGTACCTTTATCGGACTAAAAATCTATGAAAACAAGAAAAACTCATTTTCATAAAATACTTAGAGGAAATAAGAATAAGGGAGCAAGAAGTAGCTATGCATACACAATTAGCATCTATGGGTAGTGTTGGCATCTAACTTGTATTTGATTTCGTTTTTAAGCTTGGTTTGGGGACTCGTGAAAAATCAAGGACGATGAATTTTATCCATATGGATGCTTTTTCATGAAAAGTGCTTCTTACTCCGTGATCCAAAAAGTTATTTTGAAATAATGAAGGTCAACATCCCGTCATATCAGAAAAGTACAAAAAGATAGTATATTTAATAAAATGGTCAAACAGGGCGTTTTTGGAACTACTGATTTCTTAATCTCTTTTGAGGAACATTTTGCTACTTTTCAAAATTTTTAGTAGAACGAGGTTGAAATTTTTGGTTTTAAAAGCGTGATGTGATGACATTGCATGAGGACACGGCAATACCTTAGTCTGGAGGATTTTGGTATGTGTTAAATTATATACCTTTTCTTTATCAAAAACGGACTTAATAAACCAAAAACCAACCATAAATGCCAAATATATGCTTGTTTTTGCGTTTGTGTATGTGCAGGTAAAGGATATTAGAAAATGACAAAAAGAAAGACAAAACAGACGCAAACGAGCACGAGAATGAAAAGAGTGAGAAAAGCCAAGGCCGGGGATGTGATTCTACAGTTTTTATCAGCCAAAATCCTAAAATTCCAAAATCAAAGCCTTGATGAAAAATCATTTTCATAAATTATTCCAAAATTAATTTCACCATTGGTCCTTAAGGATTTGCATAGTTAGTCCTAAAACTAACTATTGTTAAATCTTTAAATAAAACAAATACATTAAACCCTTTTATCCAAATCCAGGCCATCCTTTAAATCCAATCCACAACCCAGCCCAACATCTCATTAAAACCCGGATCCCATCCAACCCGACCCTTCCTTTATTAACCCAGGTCAACTCATTAAAATAACTAGGTCAAACAAGAAGAAAAAGGCAGGTAAAGTAAATCACTGTTCACCCGTCTTCAACCTTTTTACCCTGCCTTCTATTGTACTTACCCACCTCACTTAAGTACTATTACCTTTTCTAGAAGGTTGATTCAGTATAAGATGAGCTCACTTATTGTCCACCATGGCAATTTCCAAGCATCGAGTGAGATTGTCATGGCGCAAAAGCAGATATGGTCCGGTATTCCCTTGTTCCCTGTATTGGCACACGAATCAAGGGCTGTGATTGAGGATGGATGTCGACATCAACGATTTAAGGGCTGGGATTGATTGATAGAAACCCTAGAAGCTCCCTGGAACTCCTATAAATAGAGACTTCTTCACCAAACTATGGAAGGTTTTAATTTTTGTCTTAATTTTCAGTCATTGTAGCTTAATTACTGCTTATTTCTTGTCTTTTAATTCAGCTTTGTAATAGTTTTTCATTATTAATAAAAGTCATTTTACATTATTGCTTTGTCTCCTTTACTTTTGTGTTAAAATGCTCTTTAATGGTTAAAATAAGCTATAATAAGCTCTTAATAAGAACTTTACTCAATTTATTGTTTTGATCTCAAATAAGTTGTTCCATAGCTTGATTTGAGCTTCTGTAATCATTACTTGAATTGTCCTACATTGTGTTTCAAATTACCTTGACTTAAGGAGGAATAAGCACTTGGATGATAAGCCGGATTGGGAAGGGCTTATTGGACTATACCAACTTGCTTTTAACAAGCTGGAGCTTGTAGATCAGCTCTTGGAGCATTTATAAGTCCTTGTTTGAGCAAATGACAATGTGAGTTCCATTTTTCTATATTTGCTTATCAAATTGCTTATTATTGATTTATGCTTATTTTATGCTTATTTTTGTTTAATTGTCTTATATATGCTTAATTGAAGTAGATTTGATGTTTGGTTAGCTTATTTCATTTTGTTTCATCTATTTGTGCTTAAATAGTGATTTTGAGGTCAAAATAGCCAATAAGCTTAGCTTATTGGCTAATTGCTTCTTTCATACAACTTTTAGCTTAAACTCCTTCAAATGCGCTTAACATTGACCTATTTTCACAAAAAGTTGAGTTTTGAATCTTAAATAAGCTTTAAAATCAGTTTTGATGGTTTAAAGGGGTGTTTGGATTTAGGATTTAGAATAAGGAAAAAGTTGTTTTCATGAGTTTTAGCCATTGATCCAAATTGAGTAAGCTCTAATTCAGTCTCTTAAGTTGAATTTAAGTTGTTTTAAGCTTTTATAAGTAGATTTATCGGTTTTGGAGTAATTTTCTAGTTTTTTGAAGTTTAAAAACTTTTTAAGTAGCTTATTTTGAGAAATCAGTGAAAAGACTATTTTAGTGTAGTTTTTTGTGTTTAGATCAGTTATATAAGTTGGTTTTTATGTGTTGGATAAGTTTCACATGGTTTGAGCCCCATTGTTCATTTATTTCACATCTGCACAGTTCTAAAAACCAAATTCAAAAAGCAGTCTGATATGGGGTATTGATTAGCTCAGTTTAGTGCTTATTTTGTAGTTCTAGGTGAGTGAAAATCATTTTACTAGTTGATTAGTTGGTGTTGAATGTTGTTTCCCTATTTCCAGCTTAATACACAGCTTAATGGTTGCTTATTTGTTGCCTCAAAAGTACTAGATCAGATTGCATACCTTGTGCATCAGTTTGCTATTTGTTCTGAACAGCCTCCCTTTCATCAGCTTTTTAAGCTCTTAATAAGCTCTATAAGGTCTGCATTTAATTTTATAAGCACTTTGGTGTATAAGCATGATCTGTTTTAAGTTTTTAGTGGTTTAGCTTATTGCTTTAGAGCTTATTGTATAACTTAAAGTTGCCTCCTCAGTCTGTTTGGGATAGTAGTTTGCCTAATCAGCTTATTTTTGTGATCTGAGTTTATAGCTTATTTAGAAAATCTTATTTAGCTTAGAACTGCTTATTAGTTTAGGTTTTAAGTTTTTAGTAGCTTTTTAGGATTAAACAATAGCTTTTATAAGCTTGTGTGGAATCTTCAGTTAAGTTTTTAAGTTTTTAACTTTTTAAGCTGTCTACTGAATAAGTGCTTTTTCTGCTTATTCTTTAAGTTTTAAAATTTTTGTTTTTACAAAAGTTGTCAATTTTTAGCTTATTAAAAAGTCTCAAAAAGAAAATTTTCAAAAAAATCAAAAAGGGGAAATTGGGAAGTCAAGGGTGAGCCTGAGGCTCGAACCCTTAACCTCAACCAACCTCAACCCTTATAACACACACACCAAACCACTGCACCCTTGGGTCTTTTCCGTTAGGAGTTGATTGTGTTTAATATTTAACCACTTTTTAGCCTTTTAGCTTATTTCCCTTAATTGCTTAATAACTGCTTATCCAAATAAGCTGTGAGCCTGATCTTATTTTTCCTAGATGCTTCATAACCTGAAGTAGTTTTCCAGAAATTTTTATAATTTTTCACTTTAATTTAGTATTTTTTATATATTTTTTAATCCAAAAGTGTTTTTAATTCATAAAAAATTTAAAAAAAATAAAAAATAAAAACAAATCTTTTTTCTAAAATTCTTTTTAATCATTTAGGACTTTTAGGAACCAAATTTGCACATCTATAGTAGATTTTTGAGATTTAGATTTTCTTAGCCCGTTTTTAGACCCGTATAAGCCCATTTTTCTAGTTTTAATTGCGTTTTTGATTATTTGTGCTTTGCTTATTCATTTTATATGCTTTTTAGTTACTTTTTAGTTTATGTTTTATATTTTTAGATATAATCCCAAAATTCCTAACTTAATCAAATCATTCGATCACGAACGAAATTCACCGTTCTATTCACACTTCATTCGGAACCTCACGACCCGGGAAAAATCAATACTTCCGGATTTATATTTTGTTTGAAATTCTTAGACCTCTCGGTTTATTCAATCTTGGTTAGAGATAGAATTCACCCTTTGGTCGAGTTTTTCCTACACTAATATATATATATATATATATATATATATATATATATATATATATATATATATATATATATATATATATATATATATATATATATATATATATACTTGTGCACACACACCAAGTAGCACCAAGCTAAATTCTACAAAACATAGTTTCGGGATTTGAGCTTCATCCTTACAATTTGTACAAATATATAGCATAGATTTTACTATTCAGAGAGGTAAGAAGAGGTAAGAAGATCCAAAAGAAGTTGATGGCTGGTGAGGAGCGGCTTATTTATAATCTTAAAAGGGTATGATTTTTATTTCGTTTGCTTTGGGTTTTGTTATATTTGTTGCATTATTGTGTTTTGCTTTGCTAATCTTTGTTCATGTGACATGGGAAATGTTTATAAGCTGCTTAAAAGTGAGCACATTAACGAATTGTGTTTGGGTATTTATTGGGTTTTGTTTTCGTGAAACTTTGGTGTTAAATTAAAAATGCAGGGCTGAGATAACCTAAAAAAAAAGTTCGAGAATTTTGGACGGATGTTCGATAATTTATCAAGCTCCTCGAAAACAGAGACACTTTTTGTAGGGAAACGGTTACACTTTATTAATAAAATCTAACTTACAATAAATAAAATTAACAATATATAACTAACAGAAAATTAAATACAAATAGAATGTAAGCAAATAAACGATAATTAAATAAAACAATAAACTAATAAAAAGACTTACTAGATCACCAACGGAGATCAGCAATGAAGCACTACAAAGCCGAGGCACGTGTTTGACACGCTTCCCTTAAAATAGATTCGCCGTCTGTTTCCCAGGGTACAACAGCCAAAACAGTAAGTTGTACTGTCGGACTTAACTAAACTGCCAGGAATTTCATCTTAAGAGATGCGTATTCCTTTTGTTGGAAATCAATAATACTTATTGATTTGATGTGTGTAAACTTGTGAAATTAGGGTCTCTATTTATACACAATAGACTCCCTCTAAGTTTACCCATCCCACCGATGTGGGATTGAAAATAAACTATTTTTCCTCTTTAGTCATGGTACCGAATGACTAACTTTGAGACCCGATATCTCATTCACATCAACTCTATTTTGGACACATAAAGGCTTATTGCGAATCTCTCTTCGAGGAGAACGCAAACCTACAAACTATTACTTATATATATGACACATACATATAAATAATTGTGTCCAAAGTTGGTCAAAAGTCACTTTTGCCAACCAATTTTCCAACAATCCCCTACATGAATGGAGATCGGTCGTAATATATGATGTGCGTGGTTTTGTAACCTTACAACAGGTTTTACCTCTCGAGGGATCCCAAGAGGCTTACAACCCCACCAGGCAGTGTACCTGACCGATGTAGTATAGTGTAGTGGTAAGTACGGGGGGTTGATCGTTCTCCACAGGGAATAGTGTTCGTTAGGTATGAAAGGCTACTCTAATTAGGTCTAAGGGTTGAGGAAGATTCTTTTTATGTTTTTATAATTTTATGAAAGCAAGTAAAATCTCGGGTTTGAAGGAGTGGGCGGAATTAGTTGCTAGTCAACTAACCCAAATGACTACGAATGCAAATAAAATAAAATAACAAAAATGAAATGTGGTGAGAAACTTATGTGTAGAAAAATGTGTTTACTTAGATTTCCTTACTCCCTAACTATCTTTTACCGGTTAATTAGTGTGTATTAGTCGCGTGGATGACGGGTGTATTCCTTAATACCATTCGTGGGGTGGCGTACTTACTTCCCCAAACTCTACAAGCTCCTACTTCACTCCTATGTCGAGCCGGCTAGGAAGCTCCTAACATGGGATCACTAGAATTCGCTTGTGCATTAAATACAACCATAAAAACCTTTAGTACGCGTTTGGTTCATGTTTCTTAAGACGTTCAAGCAAGTTACCGAATAGGAAGTTAGCCAGTTTTCTTAAGCCTAACATAGATAAACAATCATCCAATACAACTAACAACACACTAACAACCAATAATCAATAGCTAAGTTTCATTAGATCTAAGCAAACACAAGATAAAATTAGCCTAACATGTTAAACAAAAGACAAGCATAAGATAGAATCAAACAACACATAGACATATTGAATGATTAATTGATAACTTATCTTTCAATGAAACATGGAAGATCTCAAGGCAAAAAGCCCTGAAAAAGTAGCTAAAATCGTCTTAGGGTTTTATCCCAAAATTCCACACACTAAGCTCTCCTTAATGACAAAAGATTAGAAAACTATATATAGATATTTGGATCTGACGGCGTCACCTTATGCATTGTGACGCCGTCACCTCGCCGCTTTTAGGGTTCCCGGGTGACCTTCTTGACGCCGTCCCTCTTTAGCTCTTCAAAAATCCATTCTGGCTTATCAAGGCTTGACGCCGTCGGATCATGAACGTGACGCCGTCCCCTTATGATTTAAGCCGTGACGCCCTTGATTTAGTTAAAGCGTGACGCCGTCAGAATTCACATGCTAACTCACTGGCCCGTCATGAGTAAATTTCACATCCCACTTTTCTTGCCAAGGCATGACGCCGTCAAGAGATGATTCTGACGCCGTCAAAGGTAAATTTCAGCCGATTTTGAGACTTTGTCGTATTCTTCACTTTAATGCTCCAAAAACGTCCAAAATGCCTCCTTTTCCAGATTTCTCCTCAAAAGTACCTAAAATGACAAAAGGAACGATTTAGGGCAATATTTGATCAAATAAATACGATTTAGGGCTTAAATGACCCCTTAAAAGCGGTACACTTTTCGCCTCATCAAATACCCTTACACTTGAGATTTGCTTGTCCTCAAGCAAATGCGCTTTTATTCTAATCAAAATACAAGTTAGGGGTCATTTAATGCAAACATAAAAGTAATTACAGTAAATATTCGTTCCACTTCAATCATAATAAGCACGGAGATTACATACTAGCACCTCACAAGTAGTGTTTAGATACTCACATCTCTCAAGTGTCATCAAAATAAATCTCATAAATGAAAACGGAAAATATCTCTCACTACCTGTCATAGCAAATAGATTACCATAGGCTTGGGAAAGGATCGAAAACCTCCTCCACTAGGCGTAAGCACCTAAGATAAACTATCAAAGAGGGCTTTTAAATGGGTTATAACGTTAGGTGTAGGGAAAAGGAAAACACGGTTTTGTTGGATAAAGGATATTTTACTGGTGGCTAGTTAAAGATCTTGATCAATTACATGTACTATACAATGTTGCTAAGCCAAGACTAGACTCGATCTTAAGCTAAAAACGAAATAACAAAATAACAAAAATATAAAATAAACATAAAATAAAACGGGATGGTAGTCCGTATGTTTTTTCTATTTTTCATTTTCTCATTTTTTTGTGTTTTTCTTGATTTTTTTTTTTTTTTTTTTTTTTTTTTTTTTTTTTTTTTTTTTTTTTTGCATACACTTTTGCCCTACCATCCAAAATAATACATCATAGGGGCGTTGCATCCCCTTACACTTGAACTTTTACATAACTTTACAAATAACTATTCTAATGACTCGAATTAAGATAATCAAAACACTTGGAGTACTTTTAAAATATTTAGCACATATGGGGGTAATAAATGATGTTCTTCCCCATTACTCCATTACACTAGTACTTTACCCATGAGTCCCAATCGTCCCAAAACAATATGTACAAGGATATGACTCGACTTAGCAACCATGTAATCAATTAGATAATTAACTTGGGTTTAAACAAATGTTGTAACAATAATGCACTAAAAATGAGTGCATACAAGGTAGGCTAAGGCGATTTGGGTGTACATTTTAGTGGGGTGTAACAAATTCTTCCTTTAAGTAAGATGCTTAAAGGTCGAAACGAAAAGATAGGCTCTGAGGGGTGTACTAGGGGTATCGTGTACTAAAAATGAGTACAACGCAAAGGGTGTGGGAGAATTACTTGACTAATGTAGCCAATGTAATTATAACAAAAACACAGGTGTAAAACAATGGGTTAATCCTAATGCCTCTTATCATGTAGTAAATCTAACTACACGAATGTAGTCTCACTTGTGGCCTCGGAATGGTCCTAACGCAAGTTCTAGAATCTAAGTGCTACCGGTACACACATCATAGCATAAATGCTTTTCCTACCAATTCTAGGGGCGAACCTCACATATTTGGGGGTGGAAAATTTTTTAGTGGTACGGTTTTTGTGCTAGTCATATAACTCCTATCCATGAGACGCTCATTAAGATCAAAGTTTCACTCCTATATGTTGTAAAAAATTTTAAATTTGGCACTAAAATTACCTTAACAAGTATTTCTCTCAGTTTTATTACACATCTATTATTAAACAAACAAAAATCAAGCGTAATTGTATTCTCTAAAATCGTACTTTTACCCTCCCCTTACACTTAAGATGAACATTGTCCCCAATGTTCAAATAACAAGATGTAAAAGCATAAAGTAAAAGAATGAAATCAAATACTCCCTGATTCGCTCGTTGGATAGTGAAATCACACGGTTAAATCTTCCTCCAAAGAGAATGTTGAAGCTCCATGACTAATGCATCGCCATAAGCTTGATTCCATAAACATTTCCTTGTCCAAAATAACCTGTTAACCTGAGAAAACAAACACGAAAACCTGCATAACATCGGCGGGATAAAATCTATATATAAGGATATAATGCTTGTGGACTGATAATTTTGCAGATTCCTGGAGATTATAAGTTGGAGATTTAATAAAAACTTTTTATGAAAACAAAACTTTCAAAAATTTCTGGAAATTAAATCTGACGCCGTCAGGTTATAACCCCTGACGCCGTCAGAAATGACCTGACAAAAATTTTCATTTTAAGTTTCCGGAAAATTTCTCGAAAAACCTTTACCTTACTTCCTGGAATTCCTGCAAAACTTCATTATGACTCGATACAAGCATTTGACTCAAACACACACTAATATGTATGTTAATTTATTATTATTACGATTCATGTTAATTTGTGTTCTAATAAACCGATTTAGATTTCCCTTACACTTAACTTTTGGAAAATACCTTTATATGTAGTTAAGACGAAGTTAAAAAACAAAATAAATCATTTTCACAATTTAGTTTTGAACATGAATCAATAAGAATAAAAATTAAACATACATACGGAAACAAATAAAATCAAACAAACAAATAAATAAACACATAAAGCAAATAAAACAAATAAAGCTTGGGTTGCCTCCCAAGAAGCGCTTTTCTTTATTAACGAGTCTTGTAGCTAGACTCAAAGTCACGCTACCCTATGTAAGTAAGCTCGTCATCGAGGACGTCTTTAGGGTTAAGCTTGGATTGAAGTTTCCTATTGGTTCGCTTAGTACGATATATCTTTTCAAACTTCTCTCCATCCGGGTCATACAATGTCATCTTGATATGCCATGACCCGTCTCCATCTTTGGGTGGTTTATCCCAATTCCACTTATGATCATCTTCCTCACAAATCCACTTATTCATTCCTAGGTTAATTGGCAAAACTCCTAGGAAATCAATCATCTTTCTAAAAACTAGAGGGTCTTCAAATGGATCCAATTCGGTGTCCCTAGCCAAGAGTTGCTCCACCGTATGTGTTCGGTTAACAAAGTCCTCTTCTAGGTAAAATGGGCGTTGGGGTCCTATGAAGTCTCTATCAATCCAAGGTCCATATCTAGATGGTCTCCTATTTAATTCTAACCAATGGGGTGTCGGTTCCTCACTAGTATCATAGGCATGTTTCTTAACATCATAGACTGACCAAGTATCTCCTTCTCCTACCGCTATCTTAGATTCCTTACAATCAATCATAGCACTAGCGGTCGCCAAAAATCCTCTACCTATCAACAAGGGGCATGTAGGGTCGCTAACCATATCAAGGACGTGGAAATCGGCTAAAATGGTTAGTTTTCCAATGTGCACTAACACGTCCTTAACTACTCCAACCGGGTAAGCAACACTTCCATCCGCTAAGCCTATTATTACCTCGGTTTCTTCAAGTTTTCCAAGTTTTAGAGAGGTGTAGAGAGGTAACGGAAGTAGGTTAAGGCTTGATCCAAGATCGGCTAATGTGTCATAAGCCTCCGAATTACCGATCTTGCAAGGTAGAACAAATAAGCCCGGATCATCTAATTTCTTAGGTAGCTTGTTTTGAGCAAAGGCGGTCCCTCTTTCGCCTAACTTGAGCTTCTTTTCATCCAACTCATCAACAACCGGACTTTCAAGGTGGAGCTCCTTGAATTCTTCGTCAAGGTTTTGAGTGGGAGGTGTTTCAACTATGTTGTTGACCAATTTGGATGTCATAACTTCTTGGTCATTTGGAACGACTTGGGTTTGTTTGAAACACGTGCTCATGGAATTGACCGAATAATATTGTGGACAAGAACTAGGGGACGAAACCGATGAAATAGCGTTGACATTTAGTTTCGGGTTCTTGACCGTGTTGCTAGGGAGTGCTCCCATTTCTCGGTCATTGAGGGCTTTCAACAAGGTGTCAATCTTATCGGTCATCTCGCTTTGTTTTTGTTTGAAATCGGCTTCAAACTTGGCTAAACGAGCTTCTTGAGATGCCATAAATTGAGACATCAATCCTTCAAAGTTATTGGTACCACCATTGCCGGAAGGATTGTTGTTGAAAGTACGGTTCGAGTTGGAACCGCTTGATTGGAAACGATTAGGTGGGTTGGAAGAATTGGTTTGTTGTGAGTTTTGGTTTTGTCTCCACCTAAGGTTCGGGTGATTTTTCCATGAGGGGTTGTATGAATCACCATAATGGTTTGGCTCGGGTTTGAAAGTGTACCACTTGTCTCCCGCTCCGTCGGTACGCGAGGATGCGTAGTCCACAAAAGCTTGTTCGGGGAGTTCCATGCAATCACGAGTGTCGTGGGGACCACTACATAATTCACATGAAGAAGTGATTTTGTTCACTTGGCTTGAAGGTTTAGGAGCCTCGTAGGATTTCATGAGAAACTTGACTTGGTCTTCAAGTTCTATGATCCTACGGTCGGAAGTGCTTGAATTGTTCGAAGGCAAAGATATTGCCTTGACCGTTTTATTCAAATCACGGGGATCACTCCAACTTTCGTTGTCATAAAGAGCAAGATCCTCTAGGAGAGCCCATGATTGTTCCGCACTTAGATCACGTAGCTTGCCACCGGCCGATTGGTCAATGGTTTGCCTCGTGGAGAGATTGATATGGTCATAGAAGATTTGGACTTGGAGCCAAAGTTCTATGCCATGGTGAGGGACCTTTTGGAGTAAGTCCTTGAATCGAGTCCATGCCTCGTAGAGAGTTTCGCCTTGACGTTGTTGGAACATCAAGATATCATTCCTTAGCTTGGTAGTTCTTCCCGGTGGGAAAAACTGAGCAAGGAAACGAGTGGTGAGATCATCCCAAGAGGTGATGGATCCTGCGGGTTGACGTTCTAGCCACTGACTAGCTTGGTCCCGCAGAGAGAATTGGAAGAGACGCAATCGGGTCGTCTCTCGAGTGGCAACATCAAGGTCTATAGAATCAACGATTTTAAGAAAGTCCTTGAGATGTTGATTAGGATCTTCAGAACGAAGTCCATGGAATGCGCATCCACTTTGCACCAACCGGATGGTGTCGGATCGCAAGGGTGTGATATTGGCTCCTTGAGTGAGCTCAATGGTGTTTCGATAGCCATGGTGGCTAGGACGGGAATACTCTCCTAAAGTACGGGCTCTAGGAGGTGGTTGTGGTTGTTGTGGTGGTGGGTTGTGGGGGTTAAGGATATTACCATCTTCCATGATGTCGGATGGTATGGTTACGAACAAAGACACGAAGAAAATAGATAGACTAAAGAAAACCTAGAAAAATAAAATAAAAATCTCACTAGAAAGGAATCTAGTGAGTAGACCTAATAGAAATAAAAATTCAACCTAAACAATAACTATTCCCCGGCAGCGGCGCCAAAAACTTGATGTGCGTGGTTTTGTAACCTTACAACAGGTTTTACCTCTCGAGGGATCCCAAGAGGCTTACAACCCCACCAGGCAGTGTACCTGACCGATGTAGTATAGTGTAGTGGTAAGTACGGGGGGTTGATCGTTCTCCACAGAGAATAGTGTTCGTTAGGTATGAAAGGCTACTCTAATTAGGTCTAAGGGTTGAGGAAGATTCTTTTTATGTTTTTATAATTTTATGAAAGCAAGTAAAATCTCGGGTTTGAAGGAGTGGGCGGAATTAGTTGCTAGTCAACTAACCCAAATGACTACGAATGCAAATAAAATAAAATAACAAAAATGAAATGTGGTGAGAAACTTATGTGTAGAAAAATGTGTTTACTTAGATTTCCTTACTCCCTAACTATCTTTTACCGGTTAATTAGTGTGTATTAGTCGCGTGGATGACGGGTGTATTCCTTAATACCATTCGTGGGGTGGCGTACTTACTTCCCCAAACTCTACAAGCTCCTACTTCACTCCTATGTCGAGCCGGCTAGGAAGCTCCTAACATGGGATCACTAGAATTCGCTTGTGCATTAAATACAACCATAAAAACCTTTAGTACGCGTTTGGTTCATGTTTCTTAAGACGTTCAAGCAAGTTACCGAATAGGAAGTTAGCCAGTTTTCTTAAGCCTAACATAGATAAACAATCATCCAATACAACTAACAACACACTAACAACCAATAATCAATAGCTAAGTTTCATTAGATCTAAGCAAACACAAGATAAAATTAGCCTAACATGTTAAACAAAAGACAAGCATAAGATAGAATCAAACAACACATAGACATATTGAATGATTAATTGATAACTTATCTTTCAATGAAACATGGAAGATCTCAAGGCAAAAAGCCCTGAAAAAGTAGCTAAAATCGTCTTAGGGTTTTATCCCAAAATTCCACACACTAAGCTCTCCTTAATGACAAAAGATTAGAAAACTATATATAGATATTTGGATCTGACGGCGTCACCTTATGCATTGTGACGCCGTCACCTCGCCGCTTTTAGGGTTCCCGGGTGACCTTCTTGACGCCGTCCCTCTTTAGCTCTTCAAAAATCCATTCTGGCTTATCAAGGCTTGACGCCGTCGGATCATGAACGTGACGCCGTCCCTTATGATTTAAGCCGTGACGCCCTTGATTTAGTTAAAGCGTGACGCCGTCAGAATTCACATGCTAACTCACTGGCCCGTCATGAGTAAATTTCACATCCCACTTTTCTTGCCAAGGCATGACGCCGTCAAGAGATGATTCTGACGCCGTCAAAGGTAAATTTCAGCCGATTTTGAGACTTTGTCGTATTCTTCACTTTAATGCTCCAAAAACGTCCAAAATGCCTCCTTTTCCAGATTTCTCCTCAAAAGTACCTAAAATGACAAAAGGAACGATTTAGGGCAATATTTGATCAAATAAATACGATTTAGGGCTTAAATGACCCCTTAAAAGCGGTACACTTTTCGCCTCATGAATGGAGATCGGTCGCAATATAAAAATTACGATGAAATTCCAATAGTTGAATCTTGCAAAGGATAGGTAGGTGTGACCCTTTGAACCTTCCCTTGTGAAATGCACTTAGCCTCCTAGCTGTCAGTAGACGCGATGTCTTTGAACTGTGCTGCTGTTTATGTAGACGACAATACACTTCACACAAGACTCTCCCTAACATTGTTAAGTCCTCATAGTCATGTTCATTATGGTCCTGAACATTTGCCTGGTTCTGCAAGAGCTCTTAGGATTTGCGCCCCCCACAATTCCCTTCGAAGCGACCCCACTTCTCTCTCACATAGGTGATTTCATCTTGAATCATTAAAAACATATGCTTGTGATTTCATCTTGAATCATTATGCTTTATGATTTCATCTTGAATCATAAAAGCCATATGTTTAACCTCTCAACAAGTCACATTTATTATAGGAATGGACTAGGAAGTTACAATGTTAAGTAACTCCCCCATATTGATGTGACTTCCCCCACATTTATATGATTAGGTTGTCCTATTGAACCCAGATCTTGGGATCTCCATTCAACTGGGTTAGGTTTTCCTTCATATAAACTCATTCCTTGAAGGGCTTTAGTCCCATTCCTTTAGACGACTTACTAACTAACTCTCTGCTTAATCCTTTCGCAAGCGGATCCGCGACGTTATCTATTGACTTTACATAGTCAATTGTGATAACTCTAGTTGAGAGTAGTTGTCGCACTAATCAATGTCTATGATGGATATGTCTTGACTTACCGTTTTACATTGTGATATGAGCTCTGTCAATTTCCAATTGACTATCACACTTATTACAGATGGTCGTTACCGGTTTACACCATCTTGGTATGTCCTCTACGAATAAACGTAGATATCCCGAAGATTCTATAAATTTATCTCAAAAAATAAATTTAAATTCCATCATAGATTTTGCTATAAAAGTCTGTTTGAAATACTTTCAAGATTTCCAAGACATGGCTTCCTACGTAGAGTCCATACATCCGCTCTAGTGGATCTAGATTCTTTTATGTAAGAATCCATATTTGCATTACTCTACCATTATATAGCAGTTGGATATCTTCCAAAATGCAATATCATAAGTATCATAGTACTCGTGTAATACTATTCAAGTGGTCATCACTTGAATTACTGGTATACTTACTAAACCTGTTCATAATTTATAGATCAGGTCTCACACAAGTTATAGACACACAAGACGCCCTATATTCTTTGAGTATTCAAAATAGGCAACACCTCTACCTCTATTTTAAATAGATTTCTAAAGACGTCATTGGAGTTCTAGCTAGGCCGGAATCCCCCACATTGAACCTCTCAAGAATATTGTCCTTATAGTGTTTTTAGCCTCAAAACACATCCATCTGGTTTCATATGATCTTAGTTCCAAGAACCATATCAATCAACCAATGTAGTTCTTGTCAAATCTTGACTCCAACATTTCATTAGTGGATTTGTTCATCTTGATATCACTTCGAGTGATAAGTATACCATCTATGTATAAACACACGACTACATATATACCAGTGATTTATTTTTCCCATATACATCCATTAATTTTGAATCCATGTTCTGACATGACGTGGTAGAAAATTAGGATATCATTGTTTAGGAGCTTTTCCTAAGTCGTATAGTGACTTAACAAGCCTACAACCTTTGCTCTCTTGTCTAGGAGCCATGAAACCCTCAGGTTGGTTCATGTAGATTTCTTCTTCTAAATCCCTGTTTAGAAAGCCATTCTCACATACATTTTGGCAGACTTCCAAATTTCTTAAAGCAGCAATAGCAAGTACCATCCTAATAGAGGTTATTCGTGTAACTGACGAATATGTATCAAAGTAAGCGAGACCTTCTCGTTGTCTAAACCCTTTAATTATCAATCTTGCTTTATACTTCTCAATGGTTTTATCGACAACCTTTTGTAGTTGTTAGGTATAAACCATTTGTAGCCTAGTGGTTTACCACCAGGAGGTAAATCCACGAGCTATAATGTATCATTTTTGTAAAATATAATCTATTTCACATTTGATGGCTTCTTTCCATTGAGCCCCTCTTGAGGAAGTTACCATTTCTTTGTAAGAAGTAGGTTCATTTTCTACCATAAAAGAAACAAATCAGATCCAAATAATTTTTCGGTTCTTGCTTGTTTGCTTCTTCTAGGTTCAACCTATTCTTCTGGGTTGATCTTGTCTCACATCATGGAGATCATAATCAATCCCGTGTTGTCACTTATCATGAACAACATTATCATCTTAATGTCTCTCATCATGAAGGACATCATCATTTAGTTGCCTCTCATCATGGACAACTGTATCGTCTAGTCTAGATGAACATCCATTTTTCTCAGATAAATAAGGAAACACAGTTTCAAACAATGAAAGTTTTCCTTGATTCCATTATCGTATCTTTGTGTATATTCAGATTTTTTGAATCATATACAAATAAATGATAAGCACTACTGTAATGAGCATATCACAAAAATATGCAATCCACAGTTTTAGGTCCAATATTTTGAACCTTGGGTGTCGGGACAGATAGACACCCCCCACATTCGTAAGTACTTATACGATGGTTATCATCCCATCCATAGTTCATAGAACTATCTTTTTTTCCTTACAAGGGATCTTATCTAAAAGATAAGTAGCCGATAGAATCGCTTTCCCCCACATGCCATGGTTTAAACCAAGTCTTTAATAACATGGCATAACCATATCTTTTAAGGCACGATTCTTTTCATCCAACAATTCTGTTGAGGCGTATAAGGAGCAATAAATTTGTGTCTTATTCCAATGTTTATCACATACATTTGGAAATGGAGACACATATTCACCTCCGTTATCACTTCGAACCGCCTTGTTTTCGATAATAAGTTGATTCTCAACTTATTTGTATAGATCAATCTTGTCTATATCCTTACACTCAAGTAAGTATAAATAGTAATATTTTGTACTACCATCAACAATTACGATGAAGTACCTGCTAATTACTACCTTAGTAGGTACCGATTCCAAATCACATAAAACCACATGAATCAAGGGTTCAGTTAATTTTTGGTCAACCGAGTGAAAAGACAATCTTGTCAATTTGGCTTCAACACAAGTTTTACTTTTATAATCCGTGTTCGTTCATTTAATTAAAAAATGTATTGAGTTAAAATTTACATGTCCGAGTTGGCCATGCTATACATTTAAAAAATCAAATAAGCTGAATTCATACTCATTTTATTAAAACAACCATTAAAAAAAATGAATTCAGCTTAAACATTTAATGAAGGGCATAACCCGTACCGACCAAAATTTTGTTCAATGTTAACTCAAGTTTATTTGATTAAATAAAAGAAAGACAAATTTATTAAGCAACCATCCAGACACAAGATTCCTACGAATCTTTGGCACATACAACATGCTGGTTCACTTAAGCTCTTTTCCACATGTGAATTTCAACATCACATTTCTTTTTCCCTTGCTATTAGCAGTTGTAGAGTTGCCCATAAATTGCATCTCTCCATTTTCTGCTGCTTTGAAAGAGTTAACCAAACTCTTATCAACATACTCATGGCATGATGCCCAAGTGTTAATACACCATGTCGGATCCCGCCTTGGCAACAATTTTCATGTCATTCAGGCCATTTAACCCATAGTTATGGCACATAAAATCTGAATGCTTTAAAGCATCTACCATACACATAACTCGAGTATCGGTCTCCCTTTCATCAAGTTCGGGAACAAAAATCCTTTAGATGTCACTCGTGACATTCCAAACATTCTGTTAATACGAGATTCCGTTATTAGTCTAAAACTAAATTTGGAATAATTAACAACTTGATATATCACAAAGTGTTTCTTAAAAAAATGATTACATCGAATTTTGTTTAAAACACTACTGTTTTGTAAGATCCATTATACAAAACCGCTTTTAAAGAAGTCTTTCTATTAAAACAATTAAACAATATGGCATATTACATAATGTTTTAAACAAAAACAAATTTGTAATATGATTTTGTCAATCTTCTTTAAGAATATTTTAATAGATCTGTAACACATGGTCTAATTCTACAATGAAACTCGACAAGGTTTCAAAATAGATTTACTCTTCCAAAAAAACTCAACAAGGTTTCTATAGATCTACTTTCATATGCATAAAGTTTCAAGAACTATATTTAGTTTATAATTAAACTCAACCTGGTTTAAATAAGCTAAACAAGTCAAAGAAATTTATCCACCAAAATATGATAACAGCTTATATATTATCAGATTTTGTTTCAAACAGACTCATCTTGGGTTCTAGTAATCTAATAAAATAGCAACTTGTATTTTATGAGATTTGTTTCAAAGAAACTCCACTTGGTTTCAATGAATCTGATTTCATCATGATTTGCAACCATGTTAGTAATCAGCGCACCAATTATATTCACAAGATTCACTAGGGTCACAAATTTTGTTCTCATCAGTTAACTTGTGAATATTTAAACACAAAAATAGTTAAAAAAATTGTTAAAACAATATGGTATCTAATAAACTCGACATGGTTTATGTAACTTGTACCAAACATGATTCAAAGAAACACAAAATTGGTTTCAATAAATCCAGATTTAAACAATAAAATACGTAATAAACAAACTAAAAGAAATCAGTTTGAAAAGAAACTCATCATGGTTTCAATATAAACTGATTCAATAAACTGTTTTAAAAATCGTTTATAAATCTGTTAATTAAAATTCTGTTTAGTTATAAAACTGATTTTCAAAGAAACACAATCTTGGTTTCAGCAGAAAAACAGTTTGTATAAAATCTGTTAATTAAATTAATCCGATTTTAATAAAAGTGTTTTAATTCTGTTACACAGAATCTGTTTTAAGATTGTAGGGAAACGGTTACACTTTATTAATAAAATCTAACTTACAATAAATAAAATTAACAATATATAACTAACAGAAAATTAAATACAAATAGAATGTAAGCAAATAAACGATAATTAAATAAAACAATAAACTAATAAAAAGACTTACTAGATCACCAACGGAGATCAGCAATGAAGCACTACAAAGCCGAGGCACGTGTTTGACACGCTTCCCTTAAAACAGATTCGCTGTCTGTTTCCCAGGGTACAACAGCCAAAACAGTAAGTTGTACTGTCGGACTTAACTAAACTGCCAGGAATTTCATCTTAAGAGATGCGTATTTCTTTTGTTGGAAATCAATAATACTTATTGATTTGATGTGTGTAAACTTGTGAAATTAGGGTCTCTATTTATACACAATAGACTCCCTCTAAGTTTACCCGATGTGGGATTGAAAATAAATTATTTTTCCTCTTTAGTCATGGTACCGAATGACTAACTTTGAGACCCGATATCTCATTCACATCAACTCTATTTTGGACACATAAAGGCTTATTGAGAATCTCTCTTCGAGGAGAACGCAAACCTACAAACTATTACTTATATATATGACACATACATATAAATAATTGTGTCCAAAGTTGGTCAAAAGTCACTTTTGCCAACCAATTTTCCAACACTTTTGGAGGTGTAATACCACGTAACATGTTATGTCACAGTATTTTATGGGGTATTTGGGTGTGGTATTATGGGGTTTTGTGTCCTTTATTTGGTGTTCGGGTCTACTGTGAAACAACAGCAATAAAGGGGTGAATATGGTTGGTTTTAATGTGTGCTTCGATAGCTTCTAGGGGTGTTTAGGTAGACAAATCAGCTTATATGTGTTGTATGGGTGTGAAGGGTATGGGAACCCTTAGACCATTGAGGCCCGGCAGGTATTTGAATATGTCATTTATATGGATGGTAAAAACTAAAAATACTAAACTTTCTTATCCGTCAAAAAAATTGGAGTATGATATTTCTAGAAGAAGCTTTCACAATGGGCGTTTTATTCCTCAATACTTACTCATCTTTTAGCCTTTGTGGCTTTTTTTAATTGGTCACGTTTTTGCAGGCTTTTTGCATTATGAACCCCAACAAAATAAAAGCTTCCATGAGCATTATGGCGACAAGAAAGAAGTGTCCAGCAAGAAATTTTGTGTCCGGGTCGTCTAGCATTTACACAGTGGCAATGAAAGTTGTAGAAGCAAGTAGGAGAGTACGACCATGTTTCTTCGATGCCAGAGTCAGAAAAGAAGTGTCCTGTGGGGTTAGTTTCGGTATTTCTCTCATTAATTAAATATTAAGGATGTGTTACTCTATTAGTGACTGAAAAATGGGCAAACTGGTAACGGATCAAAACAGGTAATTCTTTATATGTGTCAACCTATAAATCTTTTCCTTAACTGTGTATGTTGTAGACTTCTCAAGAAGGAGGCGATATAAGGCATCGAGCCTAAGGAAAAATGACTCTGCACCAAAAGGATTTTAGCTCAAACCAAGCAGTCCAACAAAATATGAAAACGCAATTGAAGGGAAGGAGGTTCTGAATCCTCTAATGCCTACAAAGGTATTGACTTATATAACAAGCTTATTGACTTATTATATTTTCAAAAGTATGAACACACCTCAAATAAACTGTTGGAATGCTTATTAGCTTCTTTAGAAGGAAACTATTTGTTTGCGCTTTTTAGAAAAGTAAGTTCATATAAGCCAAATCTAAATAGCCCTAAGGGAGTTACCATGACTCTAAACCCAAGCACTACCTAATAGAAAAATGAGGAGCTTATGAGCTTTTGAAACTCTCAATAAGCTTATAAGCCCAATAAATAAGCTTAGACAAACACCTCATTAGAGATGAAAATAAGCTCTTAATCTGTACAGATATACTAAATACATTAGTCTTTAAGACTACAGGAAGTATACACTTTTAATTTAGACAATTGTACAGACATACTAAACGTTATCTATTTGCCCATGTGTTATTAGGTGACGACTGCATCTCGATTGTAAATGCTAGCATAAATATCAAGATGAAGAATATATATTGTGGGCCTGGGCATAGCGTCAAGTGCTTCACCCATTTTTTCTTTTGATTGTCCGCCGTTTGGGAGCATGTGTAGGGAGCCCAGCTGATCTGGTACTGATTCGAATGCAGACTGATATCGTCTGATGTCAATGCTGCAACAAGGCCACATGTTGCACACAACTATCTGCAACAAGAACATTGTGATGCTTATTTCGTTCACTCTTGATACGGGAACTGAACATATGGGAGCAACCAATGTTGAGGCTCAAGGTGAATGCGCTTTTTGCAGTATTCTTTGTATCACATTATATTTATGTCGGTTTATATTTCCAGAATTAAATTTTGTATTTGGCTTTTGCTTTTGACTTTATAAAACATCGGCTGCAGGTGTGTCATATTCTTACACTGATATCGGTGACTGTGACTGAACATGTGAACATTGGAAGGCAGAATTTGGTCGCGTAACAGGAGGTACGCGCTTACTTTAGAACTTTTTTGTTGTTTTATGATGTATCCACTTGAAATTATGATTTCGATGAGCCAAAGAGATTGTAAATTGAGCATGAGTAAAACAAGTTAAACCATTGTGACTATTAAAATTAACACAACACTTATTATCTATCATTTTTTCAAGCATCTGTCTTTGATAGCACGTTACTGTTATAGTGGCTGACGACAGGAAGTCTTTTGCTGGCAAGTATGGATCAACGACGTAACTTAATAGCACGAGTACATATAACCAACAGTAGATGTGGTCTTTCGGTTGGACAAAGTGATAATCTTCGTAAAAATAATACTGTAAGTATCTTTATTATAGAAACTCTGAATTGCTTTACTTCAAAGGGTTGTTTGGATTGACTTATTCTGAAATGGTTATGTCGTTAAAAGTAAATGCTTTTAGTGTAAAGAAAATAGACTTAAATTTAGTTATGTGCAGATAATTAGTAAACGGAGTGTTATGTGCAGGTAATTAGTAAATGAAGTGTTTGGATTACCATTGTAAACAACCAGTTTTGATAAAACAGTTTTGAAAATAACTGATAAAACAACCAGTTATGCAGATAAAACAACCAGTTATGTAAAGAAAATAGACTCAAAACAGTTTTCGATGCCAGTTATTTGTAAAGCTGATAAAACAGTTTTGATAAAAATACGTGTGTTGTAACTTTTTTATTTTCTGAAATAAATGGCTTATATCAAGTTTCCATTTTTTAAATTTTTTTTTGCTTTTAGCTCTTCGCAAGCAATTTTATCTGAAATAAATCATTTAATTATTGCGAATTCCACTTTCAAATATGCATATTTTACTTCTGTTTATTTGAGAATTTAGAAAATTATCCGCTTTGGATAATCAAATACAAATGCCTTATTACAGTCCCCTTCTTCACATCTATTCCCTCAAACCTTATCTGTATTGGTTAAATGAAATTGCAGGTTGGGTCATTATTAGCTCGAGCTATGGACGATGGAAACTCTGAGCAAATTGTCGACTCCTGTTTACCACGAGACTATAGCCACAATGAGATGGCAAGGATGGTATCGTGTGCAGCACTATGTGTTTGGCACTCAGCTCGCCGCATGCCCAAGATGAGCCAAGTCGTCTAAGCATTAGAAGGCGAAGTCTCACTATCTGATCTAGCCGAATACATCAAGCTAGGACACAGCTTAGCCTACAACGGTAGCTCAGACTATAACGGGTTAAGCTCAAAACTACTATTCTAACTGTTCCATATGACTGGATGTTCTTTTTTGCATAACATGTACAACAATAATACGTTATATGGCAATAGGAATGTTGCTCCTACCAAGTTAATTGTTATTGGTCGAATTGCTTATGCTCAGTTATATGAAACGACATTCCACATTCTTTGGCTACAAAACTCTTATGCATGCATAGTTAATAATGGACATGGCAGCCCAATTTTCCATCCTGACTATGAAGCCAAGACTTTAAAGTTGGTTTCGAGTTTGTGACACATTTTTCTTTCATCTTTCTTTTAGGCAATGTATGAATACATGTTTGAGATGGTCCAAACATTGTACTGCATCATTTGATTATTTATATGATTTGCTCTCTAAGGCCTATGTACTGCATCATTGCAGCTTATTTGACGTGCTTTTTGCAATGTGAACTACTACTTTTATATCTGTAAGTATTACCCATTTCATTGAGTTGAAAGTGTTCTATTGTATTCAGACTTCTCTTTAAAACACTATATATAAAACATACCGCAGCGAAGCGCGGGTTTCATACCTCGTATTGCATAAAGTAGATTAGTGAAAATGGGAATTTCAAATATCATTGGGGATGCAAAGAGCTTCAAATTTCTCATTTATTCTCTGCTGATGATTTACTTGTTCTTTTCCATGGTGATTTCAACTTAGTAAGTGTGGTGAAAAAAACTTTGGACATGTTCAATGTTATGTCTGGATTGAATCCTAATATTGGGAAAAGCACAATCTTTTTTGAAAATGTGTAGGATCAAGTAAAAAAAAATATCCTAGCAATCCTATCCTTCAAGGTCGGAACCCTTCCTGTCTCATACTTGGGAGTGCCTCTCATCACAAAACATCTTAGCTTTACAAATTGCAAATGCCTTATTGAGAAAGTGAAGTCTAAGGCTAGTAATTTGAAGAACAAAATGTTATCCTATGCTGGTAGACTACAGCTTATTGCATCCATCATCTCTTCTATGTAAACTGGGCTTCAGTTGTCATCCTCCCTAAATCTGTGATCAATGAAATTGATAAAATCCTGAAGGGTTTCTTGTGGTGTCAAGGGGAATTGTTAAAAGGGAAGGCCAAAATTGCTTGGAAGCAAGTCTACAAGCCAAAAGATGAAGGTGGTCTAGGTATAAAAGATCTTGGTTTGCGTAATGAAACTCTTTTGTCTAAACATCTATGGAATGTAGCTAGCAGGCAAGAATCCTTATGGGTGAAATGGGTCAATGTGGTTAGACTAAAAGGGGCTAGTATATGGGAGGTAGAATGTGACAAAAATTCAAGTTATGGATGGAGGCTGATACTGAGTCTAAGAGAATAAATGAGAACTCATGTCATGAGTAAAGTGGGAAATGGGTAAGTATCTTTATATGGCATGATAGGTGGTGGGGTCCTGAACCTTTAAGTAAATTCATGTCTGTGGAAATAGTGACACAAGCTGGTTAGGATCACAATATGAAACTTAAAGACATGATTTTTGAGGGGCAATGGAGTTGGCCTGAGGATTGGAACGGTACTTTCCCTGTCATTCAAACAATTCTCATACAAAGCCTAAGTGTCTCTAATGACAAGTATATGTGGTGTTCCAATGATAGGAGGTGTGTAAACTACTCAACTAATAGAGCATGGAAAGACTGGAGACCAAATGGAGATAAAGTGAATTGGGGTGATCTTGTGTGGCTTTCAAATTGTACTCACAAACACTCTTTTATTATGTGGATTGCATTTCATGGGAGGCTAACAACACATGATAGACTTCAAAAGTGGTACCATGGAAAACAAATGGTATGCACCCTGCATGAAATTTGCCCTGATTCACTCAACCCCCTATTATTTGAATGCCCTTATTCCAACAAAATATAGGTAGAATTGAAGAAGAGGACTGATCATTGATAAATAGGAAGATATAGTGAATTTAATGACAGGTGTGAAGTTGAGTAAATCAATCAATAGTATTCTGAAAAGAATTGTGCGTACAATATGTTTTTACTTCATAAGTAAAGATAGGAATAAAAGGCTTTGTACTAATGACAAAAGATATGATAAAGATCTGATAGCTGTTGTGGTTAACTATGTAAGATTGCAGCTGTCTATTTTAACTGTCAAGAATTCTGCACAAGTGGTGTAAGTTAGCAAAAAATTAAGAGTTGTTATTAATTCAAAGAATAGGGATGTTGTTTTATTGGATGATATGAATAATGTGCATAGTCAATGAATATGCAATGGCCCTGATGGTGCATTGGGACTACAAAAAAGAATGAATAAAGGGGCGTTTAGACTAAGGGTTTATATGCAAATGGCTAATATCTTGGGGCATTATCATCCATTGGATAATTCTATAAATATTTCTGTGTATCTAGTTGAGGTAGCATAATATTTCTTAGGTTCATTTCAGTGTTTGGTAATGATCCCCATAAGGTAGTTTCCTGCATAAGGAGTATACAGTTTTCAAACTGTCTATGACTGGTGTACTATATAATGGAAATGGAGTGCTTGATCAATTAGAATACATATTTTGTGTTTCAAACTTATTGAATAATAGGGATTGATACAATTAATTGGACTTGTATATGCAGAGTTATGGTTCAAGTTTATCTGCAAACTTAAAGGTTTACCTTTATTTCTTTATTTTCCAACCTTGGAAACTAAATAATTTAAGCTCACTTCAAAATGGTGGCCTTGTATCTTGGTCTCCTCTATCCTGATTACTATAAATATCCATGATTGAAAATCAACTAGGCCTGTGTTAGGATATTGTGAGGGTGTCTGGTTGTTTCTCAGTGGCAGGATTTAGTGATCCATAAAGTAGGTTTCCATTTTGAGAAGGGTAAAGTAAGCTTGGAAGGTTGTGTATGTTGCTAGGAATAGTGAGTAGTGAAAGATGAATCTACTTAGTTCTAGCTATACACTGCTAAAGGAGGTTTGGATGGTTCTCAGTCAGGGTGAGTATTCCCAGTTTCTGATGCCTCTTAGTTATCTAAGATGGAAATGTAGGTCACTGGTATAGCCCCTGATTGGAGACGTTCGGTGGCTATAGCTTGCATAATGATGCCTTTCCCTATTCCTCCAATGTCGTTGTGGATGATGGTTGAATGATCTTTGTTGGGAGTTGGGTTAGAAAATGTAGTTATGAAGTTATGGTCTTGGTGCATTTTGGGTGATATAAAAGATGGTATGTTGCTGTAAAAGTGAATTGTTGTTGTACTAATGCTTGGTTTGTTTTACACTGTTTGAGTTGTATCAGAGTTTGTATTGCTTATTAGAGATCTTTTTCTTAGTTGTATCTGATATCGGGTAGACTATAGTTCTGTTATATTGTATTCTGGATTGGGCATGTCCAATCCAGTTGATGTTTTTAATTGTTGTAATATGTTTGATATTAATATATTCTTCACTTTTTGGAAGAAAGGAGGAAAAAAAAAAAAAAAAAAAAAAAAAACATTAGACTAGTATATAGTTGTAATGTTACTTAAGTTATAGAATATTTTATCTCTTCCTAAAACTATAAAACATTTTATATCTTATTTGAGTTATTCTATATATACTTTCAATATGGAACTATCGATTAGGTGTTTGATAGTTTAGAATAGTATATGTGTCCGAAATTCCAAACTTTGGGTGTTTGAATCGGTCAAAACATAACTTTGAAACTAATTTTCTCTAAACTGTTATGTGTGAATCAAGCTTGTAAACTACTCAAACTAGAATGAACAAACGAGTATACACAACATGAACCGGTAACGAACTTGTTACTAAACATTTATGATCGCAAATTAAAAAACGAGCAGACATGTATCCGTTTTCACAGAATTTAGATTGAAGGGCAGTTTTCAAAAAAAAAAAAAAAAAACAAAAAAAAAAAACAATAAGAGCACTATTAAAAGCAATGTTTTAAAAACCGGTTTTTTAGTCGAACCGGCCATGCTTCCGTCACCGGTCGAACCGGCCGAACCGCCCAACAAAAAAAATCAAAAAAAAAAAAAAAAAAAAAGTCAAAACCGGTTGAACCGGACCGGTCGAACCGGAAAAACCGGCCAAAACCGGCCGGTTCGCTACAGTAAACGGGACTTATAAAAAACCGGGATTTAAAAACCGGCCGACCAGCCGGAGGCCGGTCGAACCGGCCGGTTCGAACCGGTTTTTAAAACATTGATTAAAAGCTGATTGTGCTCAAATTAATTAATCATCCTTCCAAAATTTTATTTCTAGAAACATTTGGAATTGATTGAAGCTTCAACGCAAAAAATATATTTCACTAATTTCCACGTTTTGAACTCTGGTCTACTTTTACTCATTCTAGTTGCATCTGTTAAAACACGTGGTCCCAACATTTGAAAATTCCATCTAAGCTTTTAAAATCAATATTCGACTTTTTTCCTTTTTTGAACTTAATCTTCGACTTTGACCAAGTAATTCACACTTCAAAGACGACCCAAAAAGCACGACTGAAATAGGCATATAAATGCCTGTAGATAGAAGGTGAAGTTATATCACATCCCAAAACCAAAGAAGCAATTTTTTAGAGATCATTTACTCACCTCTACACATGGATTACACAAACAAGCTTCTATGCTTTCTTTTTGTTGCGGTTTTTATGGCCTCGTTGACAGAGGCAAGAAAGCGCAATGCAACCCATATCCAGTTCTACATGCACGACACCCCTGGCGGACCCAACCCATCAGCAGTCCGTGTTGCAGGGCAACCCATCAATGCTACGGCTTCAAGCATGGGAGCTTTTGGGTTTGGGTCCATTTATGTCATGGACAACGCCCTTACTACGACCCCTGAAGTTAACTCGACCCTTATTGGTCGAGCCCAAGGGCTCTACGCCATGTCCTCCCAGGAAGATGAGTTTAGCCTCCTTATGACCCTCACCTACAACTTTGTCTCGGGAGCCTACAATGGTAGTTCTCTTAGCATTGTTGGCAGGAACCCTGTGATGAAGGAAGTTAGAGAAATGCCGGTGGTTGGAGGTACTGGGGTTTTTAGGCTTGCTCGTGGTTTTGCGCTAGCGAAGACACACTCGATGAATCAAATGGATGCCATTATCGGATACAATGTCACTGTGATACCTTATTATTAGTAAACATTTAGAACAAGTTGATATCAACGTTAATAGTGTATTTTTTATTTTGTTTCAGTTTTGAATGACTGAAGAACAATTTAATTTCATGTATCCTGCCACATTTTGTTATATTATTTACATAATAAACATCCTTTATGTTATTTTTAGTCAACGTTATAGAGATTTTTGGAAAAAAGACAATAGTATTGACCTATGATCTCCTTTTATGAAAAAAATTCTAACTTGTGTTATAGAGATTTTTGGAAAAAAATTAAATAATATTGACCTATGACACAAACCACAAGCAGCAAAAAAAAATATATATTATGAAAAAAAAAAACTATAAATGAAGGTGTTGTGTGTGTAGGGGAATCAGTAGGGGTTGACCCGACCCCGGACCCAATAAGGTCTTATAGGATCGGGTTAATAAAACTGGTCAGGTTTGTTTGACTCTAACCCGATAACCCGATATTATTATCGAGTCGGGTTATGGTTGAATTATTTTTCTTATCGGGTTCTCGGGTAAACCCGATAAGACCCGAAAAATGCTATTTATTTATTTTTAATATAACATTGTAAAACACCCCTGTGTGAATCGGGTTATTGGGTCGTGTTTGGGACTTATCAGCTCGGGTCTATCGGGGTTTGAAAAAATAAAAACTAACCTGCAATCCGACCCTATAAGGAATCGGGTATATCGGGTTCAAGTTTATCGGGTTGCGAGTTATCGGGTTAGGTCTATCAGGTTATCGGGTTATGTTATGACTAGAAATCACTCTCTATCACACATGTATGCTCGTTATGCACTAGAAGAGATGGGACAATGGTGTATGGATCAAATGATATATTTAGAGAGATGGAAATGTTTAATCTTTTTCTATTAAGAACACACACACACACACACCTTTGCACCACTGCCTAAATGATGCATTTTGAACTTTAAATACTACAAGGATTTTGCCTTGTGGGCTTTTGTGTGGGCTTGGGCTTGAGTCCATTGTATTGGACTTTTACAAATGATAATAAATCTAACATAAGCCCATATATTACAAAGTTCGTAACTAAGTGAATGACCATCACTTTAAATTATAAAAACTAAAGCTAACAATCTCCTCCTAAGGGATGGTCATTCAAACTATGATCTTCGTGATTAGATCTTTAGACTTCAGGGTCTTGAACTTTGTAATTCTTTGTTCCTTCATGCATTGTGATCTTCATCGTATTGCCTTTTGGATTGATCTTTGCCTTGATCAACATCTTCATGTATTTACAACGTCTTTTCTTCCATTGTAGATGTTGAGACATACGATGATCGATGGACTTTCTTCAGTACCTGCATAAAACAGTTAGCAATAAATAGTCCAGCTCTTCCAGGTTCAGATCTCATTATGACACTTACAGCTTATGTTCTTTTTGGTGAACACAAATGTATTTTATTGGAAGTGTTCCTAAGAGATCTTTGATGAATCTCATGTCTCTAGACTCAATTATGTGCGTTTTGGTTTTAGTCGTCGGAGGCGTGGAGCAGAGTGCCACCTTTTCAATATCAACACATCTCGGAGTGAGAGGTCGATAGATTATGCATTGATCTCCGTGAGAAATGAAACAAATATCTTTTAAGAGATATCTGAGTGGCTGGGAGGGGTTTGTGCACCGCGTCACTGGGTCCATGACGTCTTGTCTTCAATATCAGTATCACCTTAGTGAGTACCAATAGCATATGTATTGACCCGGTGTCTTTCCTAAGTTTTCATGGATGGCTATTTCTTTTCACCCTTACAAAAACTTTTCTTTTTCATTCTTCAACCCCTTCTTTCTCCTTTCTCATTATGCTCCTTTTTTCAATCTTACCTAAGGACTTCTAATTCTAAGCTATTGGAATTGTCCTTGGGAAGATCCCTCCGGTTCTGGCGGATCATTAGACATTACCTAACCATAATCACCTTATTACTCCATGATTATCCTAGATTTGTTGATCGCATGCCATAAAACCATTTGTGAAAATCTCTCAAAGCGTTTATGTATAAAACACATTTTTGGTTAACACTTCAAGAGTTTTGCATTTTCTGAAATACTCCCCATTCACATGTGCTCATGCATTTTTAATAAATTGCACATGTCGGGTGGAGTTCGCACATTTGAAATGATCGATTTTCAATGAACACGACCTTCGCGAGACACGCTTACATCACTAGTTAGACTAGCTTGAAGTTATTACCCGTCCCGGTCATATTCAAAGATCATCTCTCGAATTGGTACATTCTACTCAGACAAGTCCTTTGCGAGACACGCTTACATCACTGGTAAACCAGCTTGAAATTATTACCCGTCCTGGACTAGTCTTTTCGATTACTGACATTTAAGATTCGTCAATTCGATGGTATTTTCTGAGTCTTTTTGAGATTCGAACCATGATCACATATTAATCACATTTCTCCCCCTCAAAAATAGCATTTCGATGGTATTTTTTATACCTTTTGACTAAAATCATTGTTTTTTGAAAGCTAATAGGGAGAAACTGATATGCATGAACTTTTTGGAACAAATTTTTTTTTTTTTTTTTTTTTTTTTTTTTTTTAATACTCCCCCTCAAAACTTGCATTGGTTTTTACATTTTTTGAAAACTTTGGAGCAAGTGGGGAGTAACGATTTGAAAATCTTAAGCAAAATTTTTGAAAAGTTTTGAAAAACCTTTTGAGAAATTTTGAGTAAAATTTTGCTTAAGATTAAGAAGTTTGAATAAACATTGCATGAAAACTTCTTTTCTTTTAGGATTGTTGCCATAAATTGTACAACAGGGTCCTTTCTTTGAAAAACGGGTTATGCACTGTTATGTGCGCATAAGCCAAAACGTTGAAGCTCGGGTTGTAAGCTGAAATACTTACAAGCCATTGATTTTTAGGATAAGTGCTCAAAATTTTTGAATAAGCACTTTCCTTTCTTTGAAGCCCGGGTTTTGAACTGAATTGAACAAAAGCCATTTTGACCAGATTAGACAACAACTTTTGGAACCCATTTGAGCACTGCACCAATGGGTTTAGCATGTTTTGCAATCCATTTGTAAGTTGTGTCAATCTGATTCAAAGACGTTGAATTCCAACGAGGACTGAAAACCGGTGTTTCATTTGGAAATAACACTCGTGGAATCAACGGTGATTTAAAATCCTTTTTCAAACCAGAGTCCTTGTGTTGCAGCGGAAGTTTTTCAGAGTTTGAAGGACTTTGCTTTGCTCTCCACACTTGCCTTACCCATGTAAAGCGAGATTGTGGAGTTTGAAATCTCGAAGTCTCTTCATGAGACATGTTTGACCTTGAAAGCTTTGGAGGTGTAGGTGTTTCAGAAAATCTTGGTTTCTTTGTAAACTTCCTTCCTTTCTGCAAAGAATAGGTAGTAAATTGGGAAACCTTTTTCGAAAATGGTTTTGAAGATTCACCCGTGTAAACCTTCTTCAAAACACTACCCTTTTTGGGAAACTTGGTTGAAACAGGAGATTTTCCTTTTGCACGGTTAAGATCATCAAACTTTGTTTTCAAGGCATTGTATGATGATCGCAAATCACTGTATTCTTTTTGAAGAAGATCTTGAGATGCCAATTTAGACTCCAAAGAAGCAATTTGTTTCAAAAAATGATCTTTTTCAGCTTTTGAATCATCTATTTTACGAGCTAATTTTCGTTCGAAAACAATATTTTCTTTTTCAAGTTTTTCAAAATATGTTTCGAATTTGTTCGTTTTGTTGAAAAGATCAGTTTTGGCATCCTCAAGATCGTTTGTGCGTTGAGCTAAAAGCGTTTCAAGCTCAAGCACTTTTGTTTGAAACACATGATTTGCATTTTCTGTTTCAAAATCTGAAGGGTTAGAATCAAACAAGGGATTTGGAAAGGAAACTTATGTAACTTGAGGCTTCAATACTTTAGACTCCTTTTGTTTCGTGTTTGATTTTTGATTCAGAACACGTGAACGTTTGATTGAATTAAACAGGTTTTTGTAAGTCTGTTTCAAATGCTCATTTTCTTTTTGTAATGATGCCACCGCATGTTCCAATTCAATGTTTTTTGTATCAAGTTCATCCAAATCAAACTTGATATTGACATCATCACAATTTTCTTCAAAAATCTTTTCCTTTTCAGAAGAAGCAATTCTTTTTGACAATTCCTTTTTGACTTCAGCTACTTCTTTTGAAAGTTCGGCGACTTTCCTTTTGAAACAAAGATTCTCAGATTTCAAAAAATATGTATGATCAGAATCCACATTCTCATGCTCAAGATTGACATACACCGACTTGAGTGACTCAATTTGATTTGTGAAAAATTCTTTTTGAATATCAAGATTTAAGCATTTTGCATCAAATTCATCTTCAAGAGAATGGATGTACTTTGAATCTTCTCTCATATCAGTGACAAGAAGTTTTTCGAAATGTTCAAAACTGAAATTGATATTTTTCACAAGAGGTTCAATCTCATCTTTTAAATACTTGCAGACTTCCCTTTTTAGCCAAGCGTCTGAAGACATGAGACGACGGTAGTCACTCTCGGTGTATTGTTGTTTTGACCAAATGACCTTTAGCGTGTGGTCAATGTGATATTTAAGATTACAAAACTGTTTCCTCGCTTTATTTTGCCATAGATTAGCATCATAAGTAGCAAGTTGAACTTCTTTGAAAAATCTTTTCACATTTGTTTCTTTTCTTTTTAAAGGTGGTTTTGGTATTTCTGACAATTGTATACAACCATACACAAAGCCTTGGTATGAGAGTGGGTTTTTTGTTCTTTTGACTTTTAAGCGTTTTTCCTCTGCGAATTTTTCATCTTCTTCAGATATGAACAGAGCATCAGGCGGCAGAAATTTATGTTCCACCTGATCTGTATTTTCAAAACCAATTCCTGATTTTCCCTTATGAACTTTCTCAGCTTTAGGAATCATCATTTTAAGAGTTTGAGCACTTTGGTCTGTTTTTCGAAGTTTTTCTTCAAGATTGTTTGAATGTTTTAAAACCTCTTGATTTTCATTTTCAAGTTTTGTATTAACAATCTTAAGATTTGAAGTGTTTTCCTGAAGCATTGAGTACCTCATTTTCAGTTCAACATTCTCTTTTAAAAGCTCTTGGACCTTTCTGTTAGCGGGGCCCAAATTTCTATCCACATATTTCTGACCTTGAGATTTAAGGTTTGAGATTTCAGTGTCTTTGCTTTTTGTTAATTTTTCAAGCTCTTTGGACAATAAGATGTTTGTTTGCTTAGTTTTGCGATTGTCCTCTTTGCACTTTTCAAGTTCATGTTTGAAATTATGGATTAAAGAAGCAAATACGGCATGATCTTGATCAGGAGAAGATCCATCCTGGGCAGGCTCACCTCCATTAGGATCCATATCTGGGGTTGAGGGAGTAATATTACTATCAAACCTTTGCTCCACATATGTGTCACTGATGGACTCAGGATGCGCAGGATGTGTCTTGTCGTGAACAAACATATTCTCGAATAAATCAACATTATCATGATCGTTTGAATGTTGTACCGTAGCCACTATTGCAATGTCGGATGAAAGTCTGATGTGGTCAGCTTCAGTATCCCAAACAGCTTCATTCCTGTGTGAACCCTCAGCATCCGAATCGTATCTTGGAGTGTTGCTTTCAACATGCTGTTCTGAAGATGTGTTTGTTTCCGTGAAGACCAAGCTAGCATCAGATGTTGTACCCTCATCGACCTTTTCTTCTTCTTTTTTTGCCTCTTTCTCATTTCCCACTAATTCCTTTAAGAGTCGTTCTCTTTCAATTTTCTCTCTTTCCCGTTGCTGCTTCTCCATTTCAATTCTTTCCCGTTCAATCACTTGCTTCTCTTCCCGCACTTCATTCAGATGAAGTGATCTTTGAGTAAGCTGTGATTCCAGTAAGTCTATTCTCCAACGCAACTCATTTCTAAACGTTTCAGCTTCCAGGTCACTTGTGACGCATCCACTCCAAGTTTGGATATTAGAATCATAACCTGGATATTTTTCGACTATTCTGAAATCTAAGTCGAAAAACCATTTAAAGTGCGCCTTGAATGCTTGATATGTTTCAGTGCAGTCAAATCCTCGTTCAATTTGGTTCTCTATTCGAAATATGTTATTCAATAGTTTCTCTCTGAATGTGCTATAATCCATTTCAGGTTCAAGGAGTCTAGCAAACATTCGATCAAAGGCATATGATTCCACTATTGACATTTTTGCTTTTGTGAGTCTCTCACATAGACTTTTGATTGCTTTAAAGTGTATGAGACATCGTTCATTTGAGCGAATAGAGTTTTGCATAGCCGGAGACATTTGTCCCTCTTGAGAACTCGATTCCATTTTCTTGAGATGTGTGACAAAGTTGATTTAGGATCGTTGCAACGAAATAGGAGTTGAGGTTGTTGACGGTTAAACTTGGTTTTTGTTGTGAAGTCTTGATGTGTTGTTGATGATGGTCGTTGAAGTTGTAACAAATTAAATAACGTTACGAAACTTGATTCAAGTATAATTAAGACAAAGTCAAAAGTTTACAATCTCGACAAAAGTTATGTAAATTACAATTTAGATAAACTTGACAATTTCTATAGAAATTTCAATTTGACCAAAATTTATACAAATTATGGTTAAATAACAATTTAGATAGAAATATATCTAATTTATATAAATCGGTAATTTATATAAAATCTAACACTTTTATACAAAAGGTTAGATAACCGTTTGTCGAAGTATTTTACACTCTTATACAAGAGTAAAAATACCGAGTTCACTTTCGAGTTGACGAAATTACGTTCGAATCAAATCCTTAAAAGTTATCTAACTTTGAAGTCTTTTAATCACAATTGCGAGGGCACAAAGTGTCAAATCCGAAAGATCTCTTAAGGCAGCTGAAAGTACAAGGACTGAAGTTGCCAATTCCAAAAATTGCACCAATTGCGAGACAAATCTTGAATTGCGAGACCAATTCCGAAAAAAACAGCTCCAATTGCGAGACTTAACGTGAATTGCGATAGACAATTGCGAGTAGGCCTTCAATTGCGAAACTGCACACAATTGCGAGAAATCCTTGAATTGCGATACACAATTGCGATAAAAACGACCAATTTCGATAACAGTGTAATTGCGAGACCAGCAGCGAATTGCGACAAAACACTGAATTGCGAGAGATAAGCTGAATTTCGACAGAGTACTGCAATTGCGAGAATCTTGTGCAATTTCGAAACTTTTCACTTTTTCCCACTTTTTGACTTTTGAGTACTTGTGCCCACGTGATATCTTACAACTTTTCACCAACTAGCAAGTATTCCTGACCACTTTTACCACTTGGACCAATATTATATCAAAGATATTCCAATAACACAATCTGAACCAAGATTTTGATTATGTACGATCTATGAACCAAGAACCACACAAAAATCTTCCAAACCAAGTTGTTAGAACATAAAATAACCACAACTTACTGCCTTTGATTTTTGTATAGATCAAAAAGAAATATAAAATACAAATTGTAACTTTTCTATATAAAGAAAAATAACAATGAATGTTTTAGTTTCTAAGATCAAACAAAAATACTCCTTAGTTCTTTTGATGTTGCGTACAAACCATAAACAAACCACAGTTGGTCGCTTTTCACAAAAACAATGCGCAACAAAGATGTATTTTAGAACAAGAATCGAACACAATGAACTTCCTACCTCGTTGACCGGCTCTGATACCACTTGTTATGACTAGAAATCACTCTCTATCACACATGTATGCTCGTTATGCACTAGAAGAGATGGGACAATGGTGTATGGATCGAATGATATATTTAGAGAGATGGAAATGTTTAATCTTTTTCTATTAAGAACACACACACACACACCTTTGCACCACTGCCTAAATGATGCATTTTGAACTTTAAATACTACAAGGATTTTGCCTTGTGGGCTTTTGTGTGGGCTTGGGCTTGAGTCCATTGTATTGGACTTTTACAAATGATAATAAATCTAACATAGGCCCATATATTACAAAGTTCGTAACTAAGTGAATGACCATCACTTTAAATTATAAAAACTAAAGCTAACAGGTTACTTGTTAAGGAAAATACAATACATGCAATAATCAGAATCTTGTTTTCACTATCCTTACTGCTTTCATAGTTACGTTAAAAGCTTCTTGCTATTTCTTTAAAAAAACAACTTCTTACTGTTGTTACTAGAAACTCTTATTTTGGCAGCCACTAAATTTGCTTTAATCATTTGTTAAAAAAAGAAAAGAAAAGAAAAAGAAAACGAAAAAATTGCTTTAATCGTATTACTACGAGTCCACTTCCCTTTCTTTTTTGAAATAACTATACATCCATCACAATATTCCAGCGAGGACGATAGATTTCTTCAGGTTTACAAATTAATATGAAGTGCCTGGATATTTGTGCAACGAAAACAACATGTGACTGCGGGGTGTCATGTATCTACGTAAATAACCAAATGCATTCTCATACAAGACTGTAACAAGCAAAAAGAATATGCGTAAGAGCCGGAGGTGTGGTGAGTAGAAAAAACTACTCATTTAGGTTCCACGGGTTGTCATGTCACCGTGATAAACCCACTTCTACGACCTACTTATCACAACTAACCACAACTTACTTATTTGAATCCCATCACTTCCTATGTTATTTTATTTATTCAATTTATCAAATAAAATAAAATTCATTCATTAAAGAGTAAATTGCATAAATCGTCCCTAAAGTTTGGCTAAATTGCATGTTTCGTCCCTAATGTTACGAAAGTGCAAGGATCGTCCCTGTGGGGAAACTTTTGGTGCAATTATCGTCCCCACAGGGACGATACTTGCACCAAAAGTTTTCCCAAAAAGGACGATACTTGCACCAAAGTTTTCCCCACAGGGACGATCCTTGCACTTTACAAACATTTGGGACGAAACTTGCAATTTGGCCAAACTTTAGGGACGATTTTTGCAATTTACTCTTCATTAAAATTAAAAATACAATATAATATATTAAAAACATACAAAACTTAAAATAAAGATACGAAAAACAAAAAACTATACGGAAAAAAAACACGATACTGAAAAAAATAAACACGATACGGAAAAAATCATACAACACCGTTAAGCATTTCATTCGTCCCATTTGGGGTGGTTTCTCAAAACCTCCCACACGTGAACATATTGGAAGCTTCTCCCACCAAAGCGTTGTTCAAAAATGGTCTTTGCATTCTCGAGATGCTCACTGTTATTTTCCCCGCTTGTACACTGGAAATGGTTCGCCATCTGGGCGTGTAGCTTGGTTTTGGCGAGAAACAGCGAGTGAAGAGGGTATGGTGGTGAAGCGTGGCGAGGAAGCCACATTGCATTGGCAAGGAGATGAGGAGAACACACCTCCCGCTCTAAGAACTCATATAGGAAAAATATATGTAAAAAACTACTTTTTATTGTAACACTATGCTCTAAGAACTCATATAGTGGCCTATGCATATCATCAGCTGATCAAATGCATTTTTCTAACTTTTAGAAAAAATATACATAGAAAACTACTTTTTATTGTAACACTTATATATATGCGTATAGAAGCCTAGTTTTGTGTTTCATGCTAGTAAAAAAAATATATTAATGAAAGTGTTGTATGCTAGACAAAACAAGTGTCATATGTTAATAAATAAAGAACACGAGCATGTCTAGCACTTAACATATTGAAAAAAAGATTTAGAGTAAATTGCAAAAATCGTCCCTAAAGTTTGGCTAAATTGCAAGTTTTGTCCCTGATGTTTGGAAAGTGCAAGGATCATCCCTGTGGCAAACTTTTGAGGCAAAAATCGTCATTGGCCTCAAACGGCGTTAACGACATCCACTTTATTCTTTACGTGCATTGCACACGAGGTCTTTTTCGTCTTTTTACATCCTTTCCCACTTTAATACCCCACCCACCCATTTTTATATCACTTTCCCACCTTTTTTAATACCAGACCAGTTGACCTTTTACAACCCTAAAACCCAAATCTCTCTATATCCTCAAAAGTTTGATATAATCAAAATTCAGTCCCTGAACTTGAAATCCAGCAAACATCAATTATGGTTACTGGACTACAGATCTGGTACTTTCGTAAAGATGGGAGTAAATTTGATCCACACATTGTGTATGGTAAGAACATGTTACTGAAATAAATAGGCTTGGTATATGTAAATGTGTTTATCCTAATTAGTTTTTTTTTTTTTTTATTTTTTTATTTTATTTATATATATATATATATATATATATATATATATATATATATATATATATATATATATATATATATATATATATATATATATTTAATAATACAGCTGATCATCCAGAAGTGTTTTCGATGAAGCTTTTTCATGGTGGAACTTTCACACCAACACCAAATCGTAGGTATTTTGGGGGTAAAGTGCAGTACATTGATTTGTTAGATATTGAGCAATTTACCATTGACATAATGCATTCAATAGTGAAGATGTTGAAATATGATCCAAGGGAAATAATGTATTATCACTTTAAGATACCAAATAAGAATTTACATTGGGGACTTAGGGCTTTGGCTTCTGATGATGATATTGTTAACCTTTCCCAATATGTAAAACATAATAAGGTTATTGAAGTTTTCATTGAACATGGTGAAACCACAGTTGAAAGTTATTACATGCCTACATTTATAGAAAAAGTTCAAATAAGGGAGTTGAATAACAATGATGAAGTAGTGGAATTAGATGAAGAGTTTCCTGTTGTACCACAGACTACTAGAAAGAGGAAGTTTCTAGGGTTGCCTAAGTGCAGAAAGACTTTAGCTCTAGATTGGTTTGCAGATAATGAACTTGGGCAGTCTAGTGGCTTAGGTGGTGATGATACTAATGTGGATGGAGAGGAGACTAATGTAGGTGGTGATGATAATGATGTAGGTGGAGATGAGACTGATGTAGGTGGAGATGATAATGATGTAAGTGGAGATGAGACTGATGAGAACATTGTGGAAGGGTTTAGGTTTACAATGACTTCTGATGATGAAAGGGAAACAGATGGTGATCCTCAAAGACCTGAAGTGAATATCAATGAAGATGACTTAGAGGTTATTGACTATGATATGTATGAAAGTGAACTTGATGAGGAAGACAGTAGAAGTGTTAGAAGAGCTGCACTTAGGAAATTGAGGAAAAAAGAAATTGCTTCTAATCAGGGTGGTATTGTGAACTTTTTTTTTTCTAGGACAAGAATTTGGTAATAGGGAGGAAGTAAAGGAAAGGATAAAGGCATATTCAGTTGAGACAAGAAGAAATATAGAAATTGTGAAAAATGATTTGGTAAGAGTGAGGGCTAAGTGTGTAGGAATTGTTCCCACAATGGGAAATGGGCCACAAGAATCTTTTACAGTAAAGAATAAAGGAGACAAAGTAAAAGCAAAGGTACAGAAGGGAAATAAGGGCAAGAAGGTAATTTTAGAAGAGGTAGGTGACAAATATAAATGCAAGTGGCATGTGTATGTGACCAAGATAGTCAATGATAAATGGCTAGTTAAGTCTTTAGAATAGGAACATATTTGTCTACATTCAAGAAAGGTAAAACATTGTACATCTACTTTTCTTGCAAAGCATGTGTGTAAGATACTGTAAAAATCCATTGTAATAACTCTCATTAATTAGGGATAACCTTGAATTACCGATTAACAAATCCTATTTTTACGAGAAAATTTGAACTTTCTTGTCACTTCATTCCAACAAGATCACGCCATCATAAAAATCAACAAATAACTACACTCATTCACAACGTGTGTTACAAGATAGACTTATTTCACAAAAGCTAATATTTCACAAGTTCCCATGCTCACTAAATCAAATTTCACCAAAATAATAATAAGTGATATTAGACTACCTACACTAAATATATTAAATCCTACCTTAATGACTTTTCATTTCACTAATTACTTCACAATTTAAACCAAGCAACAAACCAATCGGGCTCCCTATTTTACCTCAGCCCATCATCACCACATTCCAACCCATCACCACCTCACGGCCCAACTCACAAGCCCGTTTCATTTATGTTATTTCATGTAATGCTCGATCTCACACCCTCTCTAAAACGGCTCGTGTACTCTCAAATATTAAACGCGACATGCCCAAGTTTTTGCACCACCTCGTTCACCACCCACTAGGCTTCATGTATGTTGAATTTCAGCTTAACAGGTCGCGGTTTATTATGACTTTGAAGATCCGTTTGTTTGTCTCATTCTATCCATACGCATGGACAAAAACCTCCAAGACGCAACCATTTTTAAACCCGATTGCTCCTACGTCCCACACACGATATTTTTAACTTAATGTAACGTTTAGAGGATGGGTAGGATTACAGGAAAACAATATGGTATACTAACTCCATTTTTAGAACTCGAATAAAAGTTAACGTATGCATATGTGTATCACAAATTAAATAAGACCACACCAACTCATCCATATCTCCTACAAATCTTTTGAAGTCAGAAAACATGTGGGCAATGTACCTCAAATCCCTGCTCACCCACAGTAACTACCTATAGTTAGGTTGAGGGTCAATGGGTCAACAACGTGGGTAACTTCCTCTCTATATATTCTACCCTCTTCTAGCTGCTTTACCCTACCTACTCTTCACTCATTCACTCTTACTAACAACCCTAAAAACCCAGAAACGTATATCTTTCTGATGGGAATGCAAGTCGAGTAGAAGAAGTCAATACGTAAAACGTATTCGTGTACCTACAAGCTCACTGTCTTACTCTTGTGTTTCATTCGATCTCCACTGCTTCTCCATCACCTTTAAAGGGTACAGTAAGTGTTCATTTACTTTCTCTTGTTTTCATATCTCAAGTACACACGTCACACATGCATATTTCTTTCGAACGTATACATCGCTACTAGTCTATTTGCATGCATCCCTCGTTATTAGAGCAACCCACATGAGGTGACTAGCCTTCAACTTGGAAGGCCTAGAAGTCGTCTCTCACACCACTCACGCGTTCGCATTTCAGTTCATGCATCAGTCGAGACATATACAAAATTTAAATATCCCAAGAACATACCACGAGTTGAAAACACTTAGAATATCCTAAGTGTTTTGGTTTGTATAAAACATGCTAAGCCGCTTAATACATCACCATATAACTCACGAATAGACTTAATAACCATGTTCCATTTTCACACGAACCATTTGACCCCATGACAAGCTACATTTTTCATATAAACATCTTGTGGAAATACTCATGTTTCGACCACTAAAAACAGCCAAAGTAAATCGCAAAAACCCATTTTTAAAACAACCAAAAGTTGCGACATGGGCTTTAAAGCCCATTAAGCTGTTTATAAGCTGTCAACATAAGCCAACTTTGAGAGCTTTTCAGTATGAAAATAAGATGCAAAAAGTGAACTTTTGAACCTACCCAACTCACCTCAAGAACCACAAATTGAAATAGGTTAACGGGCCTTTATTAAGCTCGTTAAAAGCCCATTAGATGAAAAATAAGCTATTTTTGGTAATAAGCTGTTGGAACAAGTTTTGTTAAACCTAATTAAGCACCAGAAAATGTCGCATAACCTTTCCCCATAATTTTTACACTTTTGGACTAAAGATGTAACGGAAACTCACTTAGAAGGACCAAAATTGCCAAATTATGAAACTGGTGGACTGAAGCTGTGAAAACAGTTTATAGATGACTTAAATTGACCAATGACTTATCTCCAAGTCTTATATGCACATATGGACAAGCTTTGGACTATATTTGGACTTTGGACTTAACGAAGGACTAACAACGAAACGCGAACGCAGTTAGAATAAAAAATGTAAATCTGGAAAAGAACAAGGACCTACTGTTTCTATTCTACATCCTTAATCCATTTTTCTATTTTCACCACACCTTCACTTCACATGCATTTTTGAGCATTTTATTTGCATATTGTTTAATTTTGTTACTTATTATAACTAGGAACATTTCGAGTTAACGTGACATATCACACACTTCCACTCTAACGATTAAATCGTTATTCACTTCACACCACCATTAGCACTTGGTTAGATTCTTAGAATTTATTATTTATCAGGTTATTGTTTGGAAGCTAGTACCGTAATCTTATCTGAACTTACTTCCACCATTACCAGAATCACTAAGGTGAGTCGTAGCCCCACTTTTAATCATTTCATACTTTTGGGGGAGATACATGCTCAAATGATTTTTTTTTTTTTTACTTTCATACTATGAGAAACTACCTGATTTACTCAGAATTATATTTTCTACTTATATGCTTGTTGAACTCTTTGAAAAGGGATATAAGAATGCTCTACCCGAAATTGCTTGTTTTGGCTTGACACTGAACTCAACTAATAGTAGATACAAACTGTTGTGGTATAAAAGCACTATCACTGTTACATGAAACTTCAGTATTTCACTAGAAATAATCGCCATGATAAAAATCGCATCAACTAAACCACCTACTTACCCACATTGCCTAAGTTAACTTTATATCCCTCAATCATGAGCCATTAATCACTACGGTGAGCGCGAATATAGTGAACAACTTCGAAACCTGTTGGAGGCTGATGACCTATCCCACTAAATACTTGACGGAATGCCTATGTGGTTAGTCGTATTTAGTCGCGATGCGCTATATTTGAGAAAAATAGGAATCACCTATTACACGAGGGCTAACACCCATCAGTAATCTAATGGGACACTGCTGTTTTATGGTACTTTGTTAATGTTTTGCGTGTCATGAGGCTTAGGGCAATATAATTATATGAATGTTTCATATATATATTAGGATACAGCTGTATTTAGTAAACCACCACTCCACACTGACCGATTTCAGACACTAGATTGTTGTTTCCAATATGTGTTAGGATTATAGATCCTGTACTTGGAACTTAATTGTTAGTTTATATGATTTAATTGTGGCTCTTAACTGGTACTACTTATAAATTATTTCATCACTACTGGTAACTTGTTTCAAATATCATTCCATCTTTGAAACTATAGAAGAACACTGTTTTCTCGTATATATATATATCTGATCCAAATATCACCATGCATTCTCGAATCTATTGAAATAAATTGTTTTCCCGTTAAACTCTACGAACTCACCAACCATTGTGTTGACACTTTTAAGCATGTATCTCAGGTAACTCACGGAGCAGGACAAGACACGGAGCGGGCATCATATATACTCTGATAATTTAAGTGGTGTAAAATTCAATATGTCATTCTTTCTAAACTACCATATCTTTTTATAAAGATTTTAAATCGAATATTTCACCTTTGTATCAACATAATTATTTTGAATGACATATAACTTTCAAAACGTCTCTTTCGAGCCGTTTTCTGTAATTATGACTTCGATCCTCACCGTAACACCCTAATTATCTTTCCGCTGCCATAAAACAAAATTAGGGGGTGTTACAGATTGGTATCAGAGCCACAGGTTATAGAGAATCAAATGTTTTAAAACATTGAACTATAACTATATTTTCAAAATAAATAATTTTACACCTTATCATCTTATGCCTTCCGTGTCTGCAGACTGCCGTGCTCAATACATTACCTATTAAGATTGTTTTGTACTAATCTTTACATGCTTGATGTTTACTCTTCACACATTACACACCGTATTATTTCACACTCAATATTACACCTTAAACGTATGAATATTCATAATTACTACTTTCGATTGCTATAGTACCATGTCTTCCAAACTAGTTGATATCACCAAGACTGTCCCTCCTACTACACATGCATCACCTATATACCAAATTGCACCAAATACTGAAGATCCTTATGTACAAATGTCACAACCTCAGCCCGACATAGAACTCACTCAGAAATCACCTCCGTCATCACCTACTCACTCACCTCCACGTCAGAAACTTAGGAGAGCAACTGAATCCTATTCAGATGAAGATTTGATTGGTGGTCAACCAACATTTGAATTTGGACAGAGTTTACAACAAGAAATGACTTGGAAGAACGTTAACCTAAATTCTCCCCTACCCAATACCTTGGATTTCTCCATGCCAGATGTCCCAAACAATGTATCCTCACCCAATTCTCTTGACTACAATGTAGACACCCGTGACTCCATATGGACTCGTCTTTACCAACACACCAGCATACTAGACGCTCACTCTAAACAACTAAAAGAGTTACACCCATTACGATTCGAATGGTATGATCATAACATTGACACCCTATTCAAGAGGACAGATGCTGAGAGACGAGAAGTGTTTGGTTAAGGAGTGACTGTTGGTAACATGAAGGACAATTACGAACAGGAACTTAGAAACTTGGATGCTAGAACCCGCTGTTTGGGTAGAGGTCATACCCAAACACACATTAGGATTGAAGACATTGAAAGAGCATTATGGTTGTCTAGAGACGCAGCAAGAACCCAAAGTCAAAAGATTGCGGCCCTGGAAAACATGTTAGCTAATCAGATGAATGCGTGCCAGGAACGTTTCTCAGCCATGGAAGCTGCACAACTGGATCTTGAGGCAGAAGTTAGACGTCTACGTCAGACACATAACTGATCTTAAGTATCATTGTTGTACTCAATATACCAGATAGTTTTGGTTAGTATTTCATGTATTTCGCAATAATTCTGTAACTCTCAGAAATTGTAATCGACTTTTAAGCTATGACAGTCTTTTCCTATCTTATCGTTCTATTGTAAACAAACTCCTCCCACCAAGCCCTAGTATAGTGCTATAAGTACAAAGAGCCATGCAAAACCTCGCCATTTGTTACTCTTTTAGGTAAACAAATAACCCACGTAAATCAATGAGACATTAATAAAAGACCTTGTGTTGGTTGCTTTGCAAAAATCGATCAAACAAGTTATTAGAGTTATGTCGATTTTGATGATTGTATTCAAACTTATCCTGATATTATCGGTGATTGTACATCAAGTGTACCACGACTAAACAATAAACCATAAAATTCCAAGAACAAATTTTCAAAAGAGAACTTGATGAATGAAGAGAAAGTTGTTGAACTTCAGCTTTTGTAGATGAATCTGTGTATTCCTTAACAATCCCATATCAAGAGATTATTATTATTTTACGATGCCATACAGACGCATCGTATTCCTATGATCCTCAGTTGGTTTTGATTTTGTATTAAGATCACATTGTTAGCAATAATATGCAATACTTTATTATTGAAAATCATTCTAATGATAAAGTGAATATTAAATCAGTGTTTCTTGTTGTAGTCATTGGAGATGGCCAACATGAGCAACACCCATACCCCCTCAGCACTTACAACAACCATGACTCCTAAAACTATCGAGAAGTTGGTAAACAATATCGTTGCAGCAGTACTCGAAGTGACCACAACAGTCCATCCGAGTGACAATGACATGACGAGAAAAGAAAGAAGGAATGTTATACCTTGTAAGCATAACCATGAAAGATTTATGGGACGTAGGCCAGTTCGCCTAAAGGATTCAAGAAAAATGACTAAACCTATCCGCACATGTGCCCAAAGAATTAGGCAAGATAATGCACTTAAGAAAAATAACCAAAAGCGAAAACTTGAGGAGAGACGATCCTTTATCCTCAACGAATGTGAGTTCCACGATGATGTTTGCATCCGCAATCATCTACAAGACCGCATTGAACATCTTCGCCAGCAAAGGCCCAAACTAGAAGTTGGAAGAAACTGCGTCACCACCCCTACTACAAGAGACAACTACTATGGGAATAAACCTCTGTGCTCAAGATGTAAATTGCATCACACTGGGCTTTGCACTGCTAAGTGCGGGAGATGCAGAAAAAATAGGCCACAAAACAGGAGATTGCAAAGCCATGGAAGGAAATGAGCAACTATCACCCAGAAAATGCCATGAATGTGGTGAAATGGGTCATTACAAGAGTCGTTGCCCGAACTACAAAGCCCATTGGGAGCCCAAGATTTGTGCAAGGGAATAAGAACTCGTCAAAGAATCTCAACTGTGTCGAAGGATGACCTCTATGTTAAGCAGATGAATGAATTCCTGCTGTAAAATAAATAAACTCTAGTCTAGAACTATTTAAGTTGTATTTTCTTATGTACTTTGCCTTAGGTTTGATGGATATAACCTAAGTGCAACAACTATCGCTCTACCGTATGAATATCTACCTTGTAATATTTCAGTAATCGTCGTAATCTATGTCTATTTCCACTTATATTCCACTTCCACTATTCATAGTTGATATGTAACAATACCTCGATATCACCCTAAGAATTTGACTAAACACCATATCTGATCAAACAATAGACTAACACCACATTGTAAGAAACTTTCATCTAAAACCTAAGTTTATACCAAGAATATTCAAATATCACTTTAGAAATTCTTGACTTATCATTGGAATATGAACAAAAACTTTATAATTCTTTTGAAAATAATCAGAGGGTGTCCGACTTTGTGACGGAACCATTATGATTGAACCATATAAAATTCTTGAAGAAATATAACTATTATAATAACTGAACCAAGCATTACATCATTTGGTCCTCAATTATACATAGCCTAGCTACCTATGTATAATTTAGGAAGAATCATGTTATAAATGGAACAATTATCTTTTCAAAGCCTTTAATAACAATTTTCATTCCAAAAGTAATATTTTGAGATAAAATAAACGATTCATGAACATCACTTTTGACAAGCCCCAGTAAGATCTACACTCATTACCTATTACTTTATTATAAGAAGTCGAGAAAAGTTCGAATTTAGAAATTATATGAATTCACAACAAGATGTGGAAAACACAAATAACATAAATTTCATTAAAAACCACGAAAATTAATACATAGTGAGATGACTAACATCGGAAGTGCTAATAATACAATAAACACAATATAAGGCATAGAATCTTCGATAGGTTGGCCCACCATAGCAACAAAAACCACCACCAACCCAACAATAGCAAGAGCCACCACAGGATGAATCACCTTGATTATTCTGCGTCGTAAATGCAACAAAACATTAAAAACCACAACGAAACTAATTCGTAAACGTAAAAGTAAACGAGTTTTATTCCACACTTAATAAAGGTTACATAGAAACACAACAAAGAACCATTACAAGCGACACTAGCTTAAAAGCTATTACCCCCAAAACTTGTCCACCACAACGGCTAGGATGGTGAGGGGTACAATAACCAACAAATATCCGATCAGGTGGCCGGAATCTTCGCCGGGGAGGAGAGCTAAACAGGCGGCGGCAAAGGCGATGAACATGGTTGCAAAAATAATGGCGAACGGCGGCATTATTTTGTGTTGGGAGAGATGAAGTGAAAAAGGTGAAGTGGGGAGGAAAAAGGGGAAAATTAAATAGGGTATTAATAGGGAAAAACTAGCCGTTATTTTACTATTCACGATCATTAAGTTTCAAATCACTACCACTAAAAATCCCCTAGTCTCGACCGCTAGAACACTGAACATTAAACGTTAAATCCTTCCTACTCTCGACCGTTATTTCCACTATTCATAGCCTAGGAATGCATTAGTTGACCAAACATTCAAATTCATTTCGGCTAGTACGAATAAATCTAGTTGGATCTCGTTTCCTCGATATTCAAATAAGAATCGCTCGACAACATTTTTTTTCCATAAACCCTCACCTCCGAAGTATCACATTTTTAACACCTATCACACACTGAACTTCGGGACGAAGTTCAAAATTTAGGGGTGGATACTGTAAGATACTGTAAAAATCCATTGTAATAACTCTCATTAATTAGGGATAACCTTGAATTACCGATTAACAAATCCCATTTTTACGAAAAATTTTGAATTTTCTTGTCACTTCATTCCAACAAGATCACGCCATCATAAAAATCACCAAATAACTACACTCATTCACAACGCGTGTTACAAGATAGACTTATTTCACAAAAGCTAATATTTCACAAGTTCCCATGCTCACTAAATCAAATTTCACCAAAATAATAATAAGTGATATTAGACTACCTACACTAAATATATTAAATCCTACTTTAATGACATTTCATTTCACTAATTACTTCACAATTTAAACCAAGCTACAAACCAATCGGGCTCCCTATTTTACCTCAGCCCATCATCACCACATTCCAACCCATCACCACCTCACGGCCCAACTCACAAGCCCGTTTCATTTACGTTATTTCATGTAATGCTCGATCTCACACCCTCTCTAAAACGGCTCGTGTACTCTCAAATATTAAACGCGACATGCCCAAGTTTTTGCACCACCTCGTTCACCACCCACTAGGCTTCATGCATGTCGAATTTCAGCTTAACAGGTCGCGGTTTTTTATGACTTTGAAGATCCGTTTGTTTGTCTCATTCTACCCATACGCATGGACAAAAACCTCCAAAACGCAACCATTTTTAAACCCGATTGCTCCTACGTCCCACACACGATATTTTTAACTTAATGTAACGTTTAGAGGATGGGTAGGATTACAGGAAAACAATATGGTATACTAACTCCATTTTTAGAACTCGAATAAAAGTTAACGTATGCATATGTGTATCACAAATTAAATAAGACCACACCAACTCATCCATATCTCCTACAAATCTTTTGAAGTCAGAAAACATGTGGGCAATGTACCTCAAATCCCTGCTCACCCACAGTAACTACCTATAGTTAGGTTGAGGGTCAATGGGTCAACAACGTGGGTAACTTCCACTCTATATATTCTACCCTATTCTAGCTGCTTTGCCCTACCTACTCTTCACTCATTCACTCTCACTAACAACCATAAAAACCCAGAAACGTGTATCTTTCTGATGGGAATGCAAGTCGAGTAGAAGAAGTCAATACGTAAAACGTATTCGTGTACCTACAAGCTCACTGTCTTACTCTTGTGTTTCATTCGATCTCCACTGCTTCTCCATCACCTTTAAAGGGTACAGTAAGTGTTCATTTACTTTCTCTTGTTTTCATATCTCAAGTACACACGTCACACATGCATATTTCTTTCGAACGTATACATCGCTACTAGTCTATTTGCATGCATCCCTCGTTATTAGAGCAACCCACATGAGGTGACTAGCCTTCAACTTGGAAGGCCTAGAAGTCGTCTCTCGCACCACTCACGCGTTCGCATTTCAGTTCATGCATCAGTCGAGACATATACAAACTTTAAATATCCCAAGAACATACCACGAGTTGAAAACACTTAGAATATCCTAAGTGTTTTGGTTTGTATAAAACATGCTAAGCCGCTTAATACATCACCATATAACTCACGAATAGACTTAATAACCATGTTCCATTTTCACACGAACCATTTGACACCATGACAAGCTACATTTTTCATATAAACATCTTGTGGAAATACTCATGTTTCGACCACTAAAAACAGCCAAAGTTGTAAAACCCTAAATTCTGACTACCAAATTTTACGTCTAATTTGAAATTTTTGTAAGTTATGGATACGATTTGTTATAAAACCGAAAGCAACTAAACGAATAAACCATAAATCCAAATAATTAAAAACTAAACTTCACAATTAAATTTTTGAAGATATTTAAATCTCAAAATATCTATGTAACATAAAATATAATACGAGGAATTAATTACACTACACGAATAATTGTTTTGGGCCGAAAAATTCTTGTAACACAAGTACTAGTTCTTGGGCCTTAATCCTTGAAGTTAACTCAACAAAACTTGGCGCATTCCCCATCTCAAAAAAAAAAAAAAAAAAGATCGGTTTCTTTTTTCTTTCCATATTACGAAATTTATTTTTTTTTACAAAAACCCTAAACTCCTTTTCACTCTCTCCAATTTGTCGGCACATTCATGGAAGAAGAAGGAGAAACGAATCTTGATCATTGTTCTTGTTATATTCATATCATCAAGGTAATCTTACTCTCATCATGTTTTTGTTTCTTTGATGTTTGGTCATTTAAAATACGCATGATAATATAAAAGATAACATGAAATCATAAAGTGTTAACATAAAGTAATGATTAAGAAAACCTAATTATGAATCAATATACATATGAATCTGAGATCTAAATGTTATGAACATGTTTATGATATGTAGGAATCAATTATAATTGTTTTGTAGCAAGAACTAATGGTTGGAATGTCAAAACCCTAAAAGAATTACATGAATTTATGCAGCAGTTTTCTGTTCAGAAAGTTTGTCCGATTTAAGTGTTGGAATTCTGATGATAATAAAAGATATTTAGGTGGTTTTTGAGTCTATAATGAATTTCATTGAAATAGCTTTCTGTAGAAATTGACCTTGTATTTTTTTGAGTTTGGGAAGGCGCTTTTTCTGAATTTATGAGATCGGGTGTCAAAACTGTATTTCGGGTTACGAAAATTCACCTGTAGTTTATGATTTTTATTTTAAAATCTATAAATACTTGAGACCTAAAATTCTAGAAGGCTAATATTTGGGATATAGATGAATTTCTGGAATTTTTAAAAATTTTTATGAATTTTTTTGATGGGGATTTGAACTGCTTACTTTTCGTATATTAAAATTTTTCAGAAATCTGGACAACTTGATAAAAAGGATTTTTAAACTATAGTTTTACTTAATAATAAATTCTGAAAAAATTTGAGTAAATTTTTAAGACATCTGGGCACTTTTATGAATTTTTTGGAATTTTTATTATGAGTTCTTGTAAGGATTAAAAATTGTGTAAAACAGGTCTAAATTAAGTGTAAAATCTGTGAGAAGTGTAAAAGTTATTAAAAGAGTGTTATGTGTTTATTTTATAAACTAAAGGGTGTAAATGGTTATTTTTACTAAAACTAAAGGACTTAACTTGTCAAAACCTGTAACTTGAATATATTTACACTTTAGACCCTAATCTTATCATAATGACACTTTAAACCCTAAATTTGTGATAACTACATATTGAACCCTAAAAATTATGAAAAGTACGTTATGAACCTTAAACTGATGTAAATGACATTATGAACATTTAACTATGAATATGGTCATCTCTAATACATTAAGTTAATGAACGGGAATGTTAATAACAAATATTTCTAAATGAGGAAAGTTACTAAAAAGAGGAAGTTACCTAAAATGGAAAGACGAACTAAATTGGAAATTAAGAACCCTTTGGTAATCTTGTCTTCTACTCCTTTAGGTGTGAAGATGGAGTGGTTTGACTCTTTTTAGTTTTGCTATCTTTGCGTTTTGTTTGCGTTCCGATTAAGGTACAGATATTCTGAACCTTCTCACAGGTTTCTCATGATCTCTTTCATTTTTCTGATCTGTCAGTTTCTGTATTGATGCCATTGCTATGATTCCCTTACTTTGAACCTTTCATATGATCCCCTTTGTTATAATTCCTGATATGAACTCTGTTATGAAACTTGATTCTGAGCCATCTGTTATAAACCCTTTGAAATATGAACTTGTTATAACACTCTGATTCTGACATGATATCTGACTCTGAATTTCCCTTGATACTTGACTCATTACCTTGTGACCTGCATATTCAAATCCTTGTATACCCTGAAGTTTCATTTGATAATATAACTAAATTGAAAACCTTCCTTAATGATATGAAAATGTTTTTGAAGAGCTTTTGAGTACGATGTTATACCAATTTTGAATTGATACTGCACTAAAAGTTTTATGAAAATTCCTTTTAAAGACTATCTGTATAAAAAGGTTTTACCAAACATCATTTTATGAAAGTCACTGAAAGATTATTTTAAATACAAGTTTAATATGAAACATTTGAATTAAAATCTTTTCTATGAACCTATAAACCTTTGATTATGAGCCTTTGATATGACCTATTGAACCTTGATTTGAACCTTATTCTAAACCTGATTATAAACTCTTGTTTTGAAACTTAATTTGAACTTTGATATAAGTATTAATCTGATATACTATTTCTGAACCTGGACTTGAACATTGTTATAAACTCTGATATAAACCTATCTGATTTCTGAACCTCTGATATACACTTCTGTAACATCTGACATGGACCTTATAATCTGAACCTTTTGACATGACCCTCTGTTTATGACATGATACTTGACCTTTGACCAACGGTTTGATACCCGAGCCACCTCACTAGGCATGAGGGTTTCATGTCCATGTCATTGATGCACCGATGGCAGGACTCTAGGGCAGGAGAGTGATGACCTGTCCCGTCCCTGACTTTATTTTATCTGGCGTGTATTGGTAGACTCTGGCCACCTGGGGCGTATGGATGCATCCTAGATTTGTTCTGTTTCTGTTATCTGTTTATATTATCTGTTATATCTCTGGTGACTGATGGTGTGTGCGATACACGTCTTTCATAACCTCTGGGAGCTAGCTACTCCATTTGATACATGAGGACACCCCTCATATTATCTGGTTACTGAGAGGACACCCCTCTGATTGATGATGATGGCATGGTTATATATATATTATATCTCTGTTTCTGGGCTAGTGGTGGATTACTGTTTACCTTTACCATATACATTACTTACCTTTGACCATTATTACACCTTGCACTATTTCCCTTTACCTTTACCTATTTATTATTCCCTATCCCTTATCCTTACTCCTTTATTTACCCTTTAACTCTGATTATGTCTGCATGACCTATATTTCTGATACTATGTACTATTCTTTATTACTGCTTGTTACCGTTATATCTGTTCACTGAGCTCTCGTAGCTCAGCCGCATTTCTTTTCCTGCGGCAGGTTTTAGTAGGAAGCTGGGTATGAGTGGAGAGTATCATTGGACTTAGAAGACTACACTGTGATAGATATTTTGTTATAGAGATGACTAGAATAATTTTTTTATTTTCAGACTCAGTATTTATTCCTTTGTAAATTTTGTATTTCCTTGTAATTTCTTGTCACCTTTGTATTCCTTTGTATTATTGAAGATGTATGCTTGTGTATGTTTCTGATATGTCACCATTGTTGTGACATCTCTACCCTTTTCGGGTCGGGGTGTTACAATTTATGGTATCAGAGAGACAGGCTGCGACTCGTAATACATTTACCCTTGACCTGTGAGTTCTGGACCATTAGGCTTACACTTTAAGAACATAGGAGAACACCCTGGGAATTTGCTTTAGGATTTTTGATATGAACTTAAGTTTTGACCAGTGAGGAATGGGTAGACTATAAGGCGTTTGTTTAAGTATTTTGCTTCCGCATCACTCTGATTCGTACCCTGCTTTTGATTTAAGTCTGTTAAGATCACTTTTAGAAATTGAAAGCTTATGCTTTGCACTACCCAAGATTTGAGAATTAAATAAATCTGGAAGGCATTGAGAACTGCATAATATGGCCTGACACTATTTGATCCTTGTCTGCAGAGTCCGACTCTGACCTCTGATCCTTCTGTTAATCATTTTGATGCCTCTTCGGGCATTCTGAAAATCTCCTTGGCGATGACGTACTTGACACCTTCTGTTATTTGTCTTTTGCTTTTGATAAGCATTTGATACCTTCTGTTAATCGTCTCTTGTCTCTTGATAAGCATCTATAAATTTTCTGACACCATTTGATTTCGTCTTAACCATCTCTGTCCCTATGAGAAGTCTTGTGGTGTTTAACCACGAGTATAAGAATGTTTCCCTCTCCTTTTGAACGATAAGATTTGCCTTGTTGATCTGTCTTTCTGTGGACTGTTAACTCTAATGTTATTCTGATAAAGGATTGGTTGTTTGACAACTATCCTCCTATGTCTCACCTTTGACGTTTGAAACAATTTTGAACTCCCTACCATGATTACCGATTGTTAAACTCTTGACTATCATTATTACTCTGAAGATTCGTGTGTTATGTTCGCAATTATGAAGTTTCCTTGAACCCATTTCGTACAACAATGAATGAACCTTATCTTGAAAATTACTTGGCACCCTGAATTTTCTGAACACGATTTCTTATTGAACCACCAAATTTTCACCGGAGTGAGAAGTAAGTTCGCTTAAGTGTATTTCCTTGGCGTATTTCAGTTTTGTTCGCGATAAGGAAGAATGATGACAGGAGACATGTATTGATTCTGGAAGCTGAACCGTATTGCTATTTGGAACCCTTATTTCTCCACCCTGAAACGACTTTGTATCTATTCAATTTCAGAGCGCGAAGTTTCCTTCAGATGGAAATATGAATTGAGGTTATTCTTGAGATCGCTGTCCGCATTTGTAACGACTGATATAAAGATTTGTGACGCTAATAGTATTAGCTAAGCTCTGACTATTCTGTAAATTTGATAAATGAATGTGTTCTCGTGAGTACTTTGGCAAATGGTCATTGTATGACTTAATAGTACATTCGGAGACGAAGAAGAACATGAAAATCATTTTTGCACTTTGTAAGAAATTTGACGATCACTTGTGCATTCTGAGAGATTGATATCTATTGAGACAACGGTTTTTCTTGATTGAGAATATCCCTTTTAAATCACGCGAATTTTGAAACTATCACCGAATGGTCAAGACCGATAACAAAATAGTAAACTGAAATCTTTTGAACCTTGCATCAGAATTCTGAAGACGTTTACAACTTGCGTTACCCTTGATAAATTTCGTGACCAGAGAGAAACAGCTTAGTCTGATTGAGAATGGAGTTTTGGAAAGCTGAAATAGAAATTTGTTTCCATACCTTCAGACGGAACAAATTTTGAGACATTTCAGAAAGAGACTCAGAAGGTTTTGCGTATGCATCAAGACAACTAGAAACGCATCAGAAGTATTACTTCACTACCTGACCTAGAGTTGACAACAGCGGTGACTACCCTGAAGAGTGAAGACATTCCTTACAAGACAGAAGTGTTGGCGATGCAGAAGAAAGACGGCGAACCTGGAGCTGATGAAGACGTACAGTCTCACTTCCCTATTCATCTTGGTTGTACTAAGATGAATTGAGGGTGGAAGCAGACTGGATGATGAAGAAACTTAAAGATCGTGCCAGAAATTCACATTACTCCATCACATTCCAAGAAGAACTGCAGGAGGCGTGATGAACCAGACGATTTTGCTTCACTTCCAGATTGATGGAAAAACGAAGACAGATTAACCGGACTTGAAGAGAGTAGATGTTTTGAATGAACGGATTTCTAAATCAGACCTTTTATGTTTGGAAGAATTGATTCTGTGAAGACCGAAGTTTTGACGATTAGTTTTCATTTCCGTTGACTCCCTTAAGCTTCGTTATATCATGATAAGATCCGCTAATGATTTAAGTTTCCTAGAAGCATTTCAGCCCCGTGCTTATTTTCGTATGTTCGATGATGGTTTTGTTCTGAGGAATTTTGGCGAACTGTGGAAAATCTGATGCTTGTGACGGCGTGCCTTACTCTGCTAGGCAATCTGGAAATTCCGATACTCTTGCGAATAGTCTTATTTCTCTCTTGACTATGAAATTGATCTGGTTGACTCTGAGACTGTAGAAGTACTAGGTGGATTAAGATAGGTTGTTATACTCACGACTCGAGATAAAGTATGATCATCATGAAGGCATATTTATGTGGTGCTAGTATTATGACGCCTGATCAACGTGATAATACTTACACCATATAACGTGCACTTATTGTGATCATAGGATATTTCGAGGGGTGCCTTAGAAGCCTTAGAATTTCTGATATCTGATTGAGACTTTAGGTTCATTCTACCTATACGCTTAATCTGCCTTCACCGTTATACGATTTGATACGTTTGGATACTCGACACGTGTTTGCTGACCTCTATACTTCCGATAAGAATCTTAGGTCCTGTTGTAGAGCTTTCTACGGGTTGATGTTATCAAACAATCTGTTTTCGGTCCGTAAGGATTCAATCTGCTATTGTAAAGAAGTACGCCTATATGTTGCCATATATGCGTTTCCCATTCGTTGATCCGTTCAGTTACGACTTGCTATGAACTAAGATGTGAGATTTTGGGTTCCGAGAAAAAAATAAGATTCTGTCTGCTTATGAGGGTACCTTTAATCTGAAGAGTTAAGCATTATATCACTCTCATATCTTCCGCGATTCAATACGATCTCATCTGTTATGACCTTTATTTTCTTGTCCATGGATGAGATATCCGTCAACCCTACGTCTTCCTAGTTTCTCTCCTGAGGAGATACGATTATCATTTATTCCATTTGACATATTATTCTTTTGATCTGGATTCAATATGTTATGTCTGTTCTGAGAAACTGAAGCTATCTTGATCAACAAAATAGAGTCATAAGAAACTAGTCATTCATATTTTCGTTCACTGTCCGTTATGTTTTTCGTTTCGTTTCACTTCAATTTTCGAGGACGAAAATTTTTCTTTTAGAGGGGAAGAGTTGTAAAACCATAAATTCTGACTACCAAATTTTACGTCTAATTTGAAATTTTTGTAAGTTATGGATACGATTTGTTATAAAACCGAAAGCAACTAAACGAATAAACCATAAATCCAAATAATTAAAAACTAAACTTCACAATTAAATTTTTGAAGATATTTAAATCTCAAAATATCTATGTAACATAAAATATAATACGAGGAATTAATTACACTACACGAATAATTGTTTTGGGCCGAAAAATTCTTGTAACACAAGTACTAGTTCTTGGGCCTTAATCCTTGAAGTTAACTCAACAAAACTTGGCCCATTCCCCATCTCAAAAAAAAAAAAAAAAAAGAAAAAAAGATCGGTTTCTTTTTTTTTTCCATATAACGAAATTTATTTTTTTTACAAAAACCCTAAACTCCTTTTCACTCTCTCCAATTTGTCGGCACATTCAAGGAAGAAGGAGAAACGAATCTTGATCATTGTTCTTGTTATATTCATATCATCTAGGTAATCTTACTCTCATCATGTTTTTGTTTCTTTGATGTTTGGTCATTTAAAATATGCATGATAATATAAAAGATAACATGAAATCATAAAGTGTTAACATAAAGTAATGATTAAGAAAACCTAATTATGAATCAATATACATATGAATCTGAGATCTAAATGTTATGAACATGTTTATGATATGTAGGAATCAATTATAATTGTTTTGTAGCAAGAACTAATGGTTGGAATGTCAAAACCCTAAAAGAATTACATGAATTTATGCAGCAGTTTTCTGTTCAGAAAGTTTGTCCGATTTAAGTGTTGGAATTCTGATGATAATAAAAGATATTTAGGTGGTTTTTGAGTCTATAATGAATTTCATTGAAATAGATTTCTGTAGAAATTGACCTTGTAGTTTTTTGAGTTTGGGAAGGCGCTTTTTCTGAATTTATGAGATCGGGTGTCAAAACTGTATTTCGGGTTACGAAAATTCACCTGTAGATTTTTATTTTTAATTTGAAATATTTAAAGATTTGAGACCTAAAATTCTAGAAGGTTAATATTTGGGATACAGGTGAATTTCTGGAATTTTTCCATATTTTTATGAATTTTATTGATGGGGCTTTGAACTGCTTACTTTTCTTATGTTAAAATTTTTCAGAAATCTAGACAACTTGAAAAAAAGGATTTTTAAACTATAGTTGTACTTAATAATAAATTCTGGAAAAATTTGGGTAAATTCTTAAGACATCTGGGCACTTTTTTGAAATTTTGGGAATTTTTATTCTGAGTTCTTATAAGAATTAAAAATCGTGTAAAACAGGTCTAAATTAAGTGTAAAATCTGTGAGAAGTGTAAAAGTTATTAAAAGAGTGTTATGTGTTTATTTTATAAACTAAAGGGTGTAAATGGTTATTTTTACTAAAACTAAAGGACTTAACTTGTCAAAACCTGTAACTTGAATATATTTACACTTTAGACCCTAATCTTATCATAATGACACTTTAAACCCTAAATTTGTGATAACTACATATTGAACCCTAAAAATTATGAAAACTACATTATGAACCTTAAACTGATGTAAATGACATTATGAACATTTAACTATGAATATGGTCATCTCTAATACATTAAGTTAATGAACGGGAATGTTAATAACAAATATTTCTAAATGAGGAAAGTTACTAAAAAGAGGAAGTTACCTAAAATGGAAAGACGAACTAAATTGGAAATTAAGAACCCTTTGGTAATCTTGTCTTCTACTCCTTTAGGTGTGAAGATGGAGTGGTTTGACTCTTTTTAGTTTTGCTATCTTTGCGTTTTGTTTGCGTTCCGATTAAGGTACAGATATTCTGAACCTTCTCACAGGTTTCTCATGATCTCTTTCATTTTTCTGATCTGTCAGTTTCTGTATTGATGCCATTGCTATGATTCCCTTACTTTGAACCTTTCATATGATCCCCTTTGTTATAATTCCTGATATGAACTCTGTTATGAAACTTGATTCTGAGCCATCTGTTATAAACCCTTTGAAATATGAACTTGTTATAACACTCTGATTCTGAAATGATATCTGACTCTGAATTTCCCTTGATACTTGACTCATTACCTTGTGACCTGCATATTCAAATCCTTGTATACCCTGAAGTTTCATTTGATAATATAACTAAATTGAAAACCTTCCTTAATGATATGAAAATGTTTTTGAAGAGCTTTTGAGTACGATGTTATACCAATTTTGAATTGATACTGCACTAAAAGTTTTATGAAAATTCCTTTTAAAGACTATCTGTATAAAAAGGTTTTACCAAACATCATTTTATGAAAGTCACTGAAAGATTATTTTAAATACAAGTTTAATATGAAACCTTTGAATTAAAATCTTTTCTATGAACCTATAAACCTTTGATTATGAGCCTTTGATATGACCTATTGAACCTTGATTTGAACCTTATTCTAAACCTGATTATAAACTCTTGTTTTGAAACTTAATTTGAACTTTGATATAAGTATTAATCTGATATACTATTTCTGAACCTGGACTTGAACATTGTTATAAACTCTGATATAAACCTATCTGATTTCTGAACCTCTGATATACACTTCTGTAACATCTGACATGGACCTTATAATCTGAACCTTTTGACATGACCCTCTGTTTATGACATGATACTTGACCTTTGACCAACGGTTTGATACCCGAGCCACCTCACTAGGCATGAGGGTTTCATGTCCATGTCATTGATGCACCGATGGCAGGACTCTAGGGCAGGAGAGTGATGACCTGTCCCGTCCCTGACTTTATTTTATCTGGCGTGTATTGGTAGACTCTGGCCACCTGGGGCGTATGGATGCATCCTAGATTTGTTCTGTTTCTGTTATCTGTTTATATTATCTGTTATATCTCTGGTGACTGATGGTGTGTGCGATACACGTCTTTCACAACCTCTGGGAGCTAGCTACTCCATTTGATACATGAGGACACCCCTCATATTATCTGGTTACTGAGAGGACACCCCTCTGATTGATGATGATGGCATGGTTATATATATATTATATCTCTGTTTCTGGGCTCGTGGTGGATTACTGTTTACCTTTACCATATACATTACTTACCTTTGACCATTATTACACCTTGCACTATTTCCCTTTACCTTTACCTATTTATTATTCCCTATCCCTTATCCTTACTCCTTTATTTACCCTTTAACTCTGATTATGTCTGCATGACCTATATTTCTGATACTCTGTACTATTCTTTATTACTGCTTGTTACCGTTATATCTGTTCACTGAGCTCTCGTAGCTCAGCCGCATTTCTTTTCCTGCGGTAGGTTTTAGTAGGAAGCAGGGTATGAGTGGAGAGTATCATTGGACTTTGAAGACTACACTGTGATAGATATTTTGTTATAGAGATGACTAGAAGAATTTTTTTATTTTCAGACTCAGTATTTATTCCTTTGTAAATTTTGTATTTCCTTGTAATTTCTTGTCACCTTTGTATTCCTTTGTATTATTGAAGATGTATGCTTGTGTATGTTTCTGATATGTCACCATTGTTGTGACATCTCTACCCTTGTCGGGTCGGGGTGTTACAAAAGTAAATCGCAAAAACCCATTTTTAAAACAACCAAAAGTTGCGACATGGGCTTTAAAGCCCATTAAGCTGTTTATAAGCTGTCGACATAAGCCAACTTGGAGAGCTTTTTAGTATGAAAATAAGATGCAAAAAGTGAACTTTTGAACCTACCCAACTCACCTCAAGAACCACGAATTGAAATAGGTTAACGGGCCTTTATTAAGCTCGTTAAAAGCCCATTAGATGAAAAATAAGCTATTTTTGGTAATAAGCTGTTGGAACAAGTTTTGTTAAACCTAATTAAGCACCAGAAAATGTCGCATAACCTTTCCCCATAATTTTTACACTTTTGGACTAAAGATGTAACGCAAACTCACTTAGAAGGACCAAAACTGCCAAATTATGAAACTGGTGGACTGAAGCTGTGAAAACAGTTTATAGAGGACTTAAATTGACCAATGACTTATCTCCAAGTCTTATATGCACATATGGACAAGCTTTGGACTATATTTGGACTTGGGACTTAACGAAGGACTAACAACGTAACGCGAACGCAGTTAGAGTAAAAAGTGTAAATCTGGAAAAGAACAAGTACCTACTATTTCTATTCTACATCCTTAATCCATTTTTCTATTTTCACCACACCTTCACTTCACATGCATTTTTGAGCATTTTATTTGCATGTTGTTTAATTTTGTTACTTATTATAACTAGGAACATTTCGAGTTAACGTGGCATATCAAACACTTCCACTCTAACGATTAAATCGTTATTCACTTCACACTACCATTTGCACTTGGTTAGATTCTTAGAATTTATTATTTATCAGGTTATTGTTTGGAAGCTAGTACCGTAATCTTATCTGAACTTACTTCCACCATTACCAGAATCACTAAGGTGAGTCATAGCCCCACTTTTAATCATTTCATACTTTTGGGGGAGATACATGCTCAAATGATTTTTGTTTACTTTCATACTATGAGAAACTACCTGATTTACTCAGAATTATATTTTCTACTTATATGCTTGTTGAACTCTTTGAAAAGGGATATAAGAATGCTCTACCCGAAATTGCTTGTTTTGGCTTGACACTGAACTCAACTAATAGTAGATACAAACTGTTGTGGTATAAAAGCACTATCACTGTTACATGAAACTTCAGTATTTCACTAGAAATAATCGCCATGATAAAAATCGCATCAACTAAACCACCTACTTACCCACATTGCCTAAGTTAACTTTATATCCCTCAATCATGAGCCATTAATCACTACGGTGAGCGCGAAAATAGTGAACAGCTTCGAAACCTGTTGGAGGCTGACGACCTATCCCACTAAATACTTGACGGAATGCCTATGTGGTTAGTCTTATTTAGTCGCGATGCGCTATATTTGAGAAAAATAGGAATCACCTATTACACGAGGGCTAACACCCATCAGTAATCTAATGGGACACCGCCGTTTTATGGTACTTTGTTAACGTTTTGCGCGTCATGAGGCTTAGGGCAATATAATTATATGAATGTTTCATATATATATTAGGATACAACTGTATTTAGTAAACCACCACTCCACACTGACCGATTTCAGACACTAGATTGTTGTTTCCAATATGTGTTAGGATTATAGATCCTGTACTTGGAACTTAATTGTTATTTTATATGATTTAATTGTGGCTCTTAACTGGTACAACTTATAAATTATTTCATCACTACTGGTAACTCGTTTCAAATATCATTCCATCTTTGAAACTATAGAAGAACACTGTTTTCTCGTATATATATATATCTGATCCAAATATCACCATGCATTCTCGAATCTATTGAAATAAATTGTTTTCCCGTTAAACTCTACGAACTCACCAACCATTGTGTTGACACTTTTAAGCATGTATCTCAGGTAACTCACGGAGCAGGACAAGACACGGAGCGGGCATCATATATACTCTGATAATTTAAGTGGTGTAAAATCAAATATGTCATTCTTTCTAAACTACCATATCTTTTTATAAAGATTTCAAATCGAATATTTCACCTTTGTATCAACAGAATTATTTTGAATGACATATAACTTTTAAAACGTCTCTTTTGAGCCGTTTTCTGTAATTATGACTTCGATCCTCACCGTAACACCCTAATTATCTTTCCGCTGCCATAAAACAAATTTAGGGGGTGTTACAATGTGATAGGTCTATTACCTAAAAACCCAGATATCCCAGTTGAAGCACTTAAAGATCAGATGCAGAAACATTTTCAGGTTGGTATTTCTAGACATAAAGCTTTTAGGGCTAAATCTAAGGCAGAAGAAACTTTGAAAAGTGATGTTGAGTTGCAGTATGGCCGTTTAAGAGATTATGCTATGGAATTAATGAAAGCTAATCCAAACACCACTGTTAAGATAGATGTGCACAGGGATGAAGATCCAGAGTCTAACACAAAGAGGTTTAGGAGAATATATGTGTGTTTAGGTGCACTGAAAAAAGGTTTTAGAGCTGGTGGGAGAGATCTTTTTGGTTTAGATGGTGCCTTTATGAAAGCACCATATGAAGGACATCTTCTTACAGCTGTGTCTGTGGATGCAAACAATGGGATCTACCCTATAGCTTATGGGATTGTGAAGTCAGAAAACATGCATTCATTGTTGTGGTTCCACAATAATCTTTGAGATGATCTTGAGCTGAACATTGAATCAAATTTCACATTTATCACAGATAGACAGAAGGTACAAGAAGTTATTTCCACTTATCTGTTTTATTTTATGACATTGAATCAAATTTCACACTTATCTGTTTTATTTTAATTTCAGGGTCTGTTACCTGCAATCAAGAAGTTATTTCCATCAGCTGAGCATAGGTATTGTGTGAGACACATATGTGAGAATTTGAATTTGACTTGGAGAGGTGGAGTTTATAAGGATAGGTTTTTAGTTAGATATTAACAGTTATGGTTTTACAGGTAGGGCTCATTGTGATCTGTTGATAAACAACATCTGTGAGGTTTTCAACAGGCAATTATTAGATGCTAGGAATTCCCCAATCATCACTGCACTTGAGTATGTTAGGCAGTACCTTATGAAGAGGATAGTGATTGTTCAAAATGCGATTCAGAAGTCAATTGGTCCATTGACTCCATCTGTTACAAAAGTTTTCAACAAAATCAAGCTTGATGCAACTCAATACCAAGTAGATTGGAATTGTGCAGATCTTTATCAAGTTAAAGGGCCTTGGGAAAATCAGGTTGTGGTAAATTTGGAACAAAGGATCTGCTCTTGTAGGAAATGGGAAGTATCAAGGTTGCCTTGTAAACATGCAGTGGCCTGCATCAACAACATGAATGAAAATGGTTTGAATGGGGGTTTACCAGAAGACTGGGTTCATGAGTCATACAAACTAGAGACTTGGAAGAACCAATACACACATAAGATCAACCCTATCACTGGAAGACATTACTGGGAGAAGAATGAATGGCCATCTACCTTAATTCCACCAAAATCACATCCATAGATTGGAAGGCCTCCCAAAAAGAGAAAGAAGAGTGTGGTAGAAGTTGATGAGTTGGTCAGAGGTGGAAAACTGTCAAAGAAGGGTGGAATTAGTACATGTTCAAATTGCAAGCAAAAGGGCCACAACAAGAGAGGTTGTAAGATGCTAAGGCAAGGTGTGACTCAAGATGCTGCAAGTGGGAGTCAAGCTGCTACAAATGTGAGTCAGGATGCTGCAAGTGGGAGTCAAGCTGCTGCAAGTGGGAGTCAAGCTGCTGCAAGTGGGAGTCAAGCTGGTAGGAAAAAAAAGTTGTGTGAAAAAAGGTGGTGGGAAAAAACAAAGTGGGAAAAAAGATGGTGCAAGTGGAAGTGAACCAACTGGAAGTCAACCTAGCAGGGTCACCCAAGCAAGTGGAAGTCAACCTAGCATGGTCACCCTACCAAGTGGAAATGCAAGTTCTTTCAGATTTTCAAAGAAAACAGCAAACAGGCTCACCCCAACAAAGTAGGTTGATAACATTTTTTTCTGTTTTATTATGCATATCTATGTATGATGTTTAAGACATTTACTAGTATTTGGAAAACTTGTTTAGCTATTTCCACTATTAGTCTTTTGTGTTTGTAAGAAAACTTGAAACTGATGCATTCAGTTTAAGACTTATTATGTATGATATTGTCACATAATGTGACCATTTTGTCAACTCTATTTGATGTTTGATGTTTTACTCTTATTGTCACATAATGAAGCTGATGTTTGACTATTATTGTCAAATACCAAAAATTTTACAATTTTGTGACTTGCATATTGCTCATTTCCACATAACAAACTGTGTCTTTTGTATCTAAACACAAAAAAGTAGAAACTTACTAATACTTTAATAACTTCATTTCATTAAACATAAAGAACCTTACATCCAAAATTCATTGACCATCATACATATTGGTCAATGTATAGGTTCAGCTAATTAACAACCATACATAGTCTACTACATCTTCATAAAAAGAAGGAAAAAAACCCAACTGGCAACTAGAAAAATCTTCAATCTTCGATTTGCATCTTCAAGCACATTCTTTGACCTTAGCAATCCGGGTATGAACTGAATTGAACGTGTACACATTGGTGGATCATACCAATCAAAATATCCACAATTAGTACCACTCTGCAAAAGTTCATTGTTACTTTAAATTCAAAGTAAACTAAAATCAAATAATTGTTAAGGACGAATGATTGGACGAAACTTACCATTTGGGAGCAAGAATAAAACTTTCGACCTGGGTTATGCGGGGTCCATGAACAACGAACCACACAATGTTTCTCACAAAAGCAATGCACCATTTTGAGTGATTTTGGGTTTTCCTAAAAATTAGGATTAGGGTTATATGATTATACGGTTTGGGTTGGGAAAGTGATATAAAAAAGGTGGGTGGGGTTGGGAAAGTGATATAAAAATGGGTGGGTGGGGTATTAAAGTGGGAAAGGATGTAAAAAGACGAAAAAGACCTCGTATGCAATGCACGTGAAGAATAAAGTGGATGGCGTTAACGCCGTTTGAGGCCAGGGACGATTTTTGCCCCAAAAGTTTGCCACAGGGACGATCCTTGCACTTTCCAAACATCAGGGATGAAACTTGCAATTTGGCCAAACTTTAGGGACGATTTTTGCAATTTACTCTTGTTATTAATGGTTGTTCTCAAAAATTAAAGATTTGTTAACATGTCATTATATCTTATCGGGTTAACCTAATAAGCAGATAACTAGGACCTTAACCCGACTTTATTAAGCTATTGGGTCTATTGGGTTGACCCGATAAACCCGATAAGCTAAGTTGGATCCGAATCAACCCGATCCAATAAGACTTTATCGGGTTCGGTTAAGGTCGGGTCAACCCATTTGACACCCCTACCCCCTAATTGCCACATGTTACAACCTCATGCATGATGTCTATTACCACCTCACGCATGCCGATCGATCAATTAGTGACACACAAAGTTAGTTGCTTCATTGCTGCGACATATGTACAGGATGATTGGATTATAGGTACTGCTGCAACTAATTGGTTTTAGAGGTCTTATTTAGTTGTCTGATCACATTTTATTTTTTAGTTTCATGGTTTCGACATATTAAAAAGTTGGGTAAACACCATAAAATAACAACCTACTTTCTCAAATTTTCCGAGTTGAAACACTTACTTTTTTATTAATGATGAATCCTATCAAACTTTCAAATATTGTTCTGACTTCACCCATATGACTAAAATAAAGTTGCATCGTTAGTCTTTTATACTAACGGCTGTTAGCAAATAACTTCAAATTTGGTTTTCTTACGTTTTCGTCCGTTTTTACACGTTTTCGTCCGTTTTTACATGTTTTTACATTTTTTCGTCCGTTTTTACATGTTTTCGTCCGTTTTACACGTTTCTTCTGTTTTTTGCACATTTTCATCCATTTTTACTCGTTTTCGTCTGTTTTACACGTGTAAACGGACAAAAACATGTAAGGCTAGATGGCAAGGTGAAATGATCACCTTAAGTGACCTCGAAACATCAACCTCGCGTGTGACTATTTTGTTCGGCCAAGGAAGCGACGCGTGAATTGGAGGAAAAAGTTACTCGGTCACCCTCCTTGCCTTCCAGTCTAATAACGGACAAAAACGTGAAAAAACAGATGAAAACATTTAAAAACGTGTAAAAATGGACAAAAACGTGTAAAAATAGACGAAAATGTGCAAAACAAGACGAAAACGTGCAAAACAAGACGAAAACGTTTAAAACAGACGAAAACGTGTAAAAATGGACGAAAACGTTTAAAAATGTGTAAAAACAGACGAAAACGTGCAAAAACGGACGAAAAAGTGTAAAAACGAACGAAAACTTGTAAAAATGGACAAAGCGTGTAAAAACGGACGAAAACGTAAGAAAACCAAATTTTAAGTTATATGCTAACGGCCGTTAGTATAAAGGACTAACGATGCAAGTTTATTTTAGTCATATGGTTGAAGTCAGAACAATATTCGAAAGTTTGATAGGATTCGTCATTAATAAAAAAAGTAAGTGTTTCAACTCAGAAAATTTGAGAAAGTAGGTTGTTATTTTATGGTGTTTACCCTAAAAAGTTTGGTTGCTAACTTGCTATTGATTTTGTATGTGGGGACGTAAAAACAATAGCAAACTGGTCTTTTATAAATGGGAAGTGATTGGCACACTCCAAAAATTTATAGGGACACTCCATTGTATGCAGTAGCGAGTTATACTTTAAATATAACCTGCTTTAACTACTTGTAAAATGAGTGTCCCAATAACTTTTTAGAGCGTGTCAATCACTTCCTTTTTCTTTCTAGATACATGTATTCTTGCTTGTGATGGTCGGTGGCCATTTTGGCTTTGCTAGTATGTGTTTAAGCTTACAGTTTCAATATTATAGAATTGTTGTATTTTAAAATATTTATGTAAAGTTAGGCTTATTTTGTAACTCGATAACCTGATTCACTTGACCCAAATCTCACCCGAACCCGATAACCCGATTCCTTGTATGATTGGTGATAGCATATCAACATTAGTGCCCCAAGCCCACTAGATACACACTCGAATCAAGCTCATTGCCAAGGCCCATCAATAGACACTTGATAGCAGCCCGACTTACATCACAGGCCACGTATAAAACTCATCAGGCTATACTTAGCTCATACGAAACCGCACGTAACCGAAAGAAGTTAGAACTAAAAACTCATATTTTAGGAACCGAGAACCGGACCAAGAACATGTTTCGGTTCTGGTTAGGTTCTCGGGTCCGGTTCGGGTATTTCGGTTCTACCCAATACGCAAATTTTTAAAAACCACCAAAAATTCAATATTCTATATGTGTTTGCACTGATCTAAGTCTAAACCATAAAAAATATTGAAATATTAAAGTATATAGCATAATATTCGAGCTACATCAATGGTTGTTTATAATAGGGCAGCACAATCTTTGAAAAAATGTAAGACATGAAAAATCAAACGATCCTTAAAACAACATATCGTGGTTCCCATCGGACTATCCAATTATTTATCGACATTTAAACTTTTTAAAATACAATCATCAAAGTTTTCACTACTTTTCAAAGACAACTATCATCCATTTATTCATTTTCATTATTTCATTTTTATTTATGACTTTGTCAACCACTAGCTCAAGTTAAGCGATAAAGTTTCAGCTAGCACGAAGGCATAAATATTTAATCGTGAACTTAAAAAAAACTAAACGTCCCATAAACATCCTATAAATTTGAAAAGTCGTGCAATTCTTCAGTTCCGGAACCAATACCCGCGGTTCCAGACCGAACCGAACCGAGAACCGAAATTTGGAATATATAAGAACCGAGAACCGGATCGCAGTTCTAAAATGCTGGTCGGGTTGCGTCGGCTCCGGTTCAGTCCTCGGTTCCGGTTCTGTGACAAATGGTAATTTTCCGTACTATTATTTTAATAGTAAAAATATTTGTTTTTATCAGAAAATGCACATTATTTATTTTCTGACACTTATTGACAATTTCATTTTAAAAATGAGAAGCTATCTCGTTTTTCCTGTAAAATGACCCCGCACGCGTACCATCACTCAATTAGTTATGGCAATAATTTATTTAACTCATGTTCGAGTCCTTAAAAATGTTCTTATAATACTTATATAAAAACACTCCCGAAAATGTATTTATTACGTTTTACTTGTAAGTGTAAAACCGGGACACTGTGACTCACGTTTAAACTTAAACGGGATACGTAAAACATTATGGGAATTCACATTTTAAAATTCCCACTCTTTTCTAACTTGACATGTCGAGTGTCATTCTAGTATATATTTATACCCATTACAATGTTATGAAAATTTTAGTATTATTTTACCCGGTGTTTTAAATTCATATATTCTTAAATATATATATTTACGACAACTAAAGTATTTGCGAAACGGTAATAATTTAAACAACCGATACTTATACAAAATACATTTTTATAATTGTTACAACTTTATTACACTCTATTTTGTTCCACTACAATTTATTTCTAGATAACTTAATACCTAAATATATATTATACACTTTAAAACCTAAAATATCTAGATTTTATAAGACAAAATCTTACTAAACTCAAATCAACCCATACTCCCCCCCCCCTTTGACTTCGGCCATACCACCATCACCAACACTATACTACTTTGACAACTTTTTCTCTCTAACATTAAATGTTGAATACTAACTTATAAATATTTACAAAAAGCCCTAATTCATTTCTATTATATAATGGATGAGCTAGTAGCACATTTTCAAAAAGAAAAACACACATAAATCCCTACTTTTCTCTCTATCATATTCGGCCAAGGGTGAAGAACAAGAAGAAAAATATGGTTTGTGCTTAAAAGTGCGTATTTAGTGCTTATTCGGGTTTATAAACTAGTTACAAAAGGTTTTGGAGTTATATTCGGGTTATATTGTTCTAGTTCCTATCACAAATCCATCATATTCAAGTAAGATTAAAAACCATTTTTATAATTTTACTTATGTATTTTTATACATTCATTATGCTCATTTAAGCATTTACTAGGTTAAATATTTATTTAAACTCATTTAATCACCTGTATTACCTATATACATGTTTGTGAGATTTTATCCTGATTTTATTTTATTTTGGAACTATATAAATTGTTGAAGAATTGGCGGAAGAGATTAGGATAGATTTGGAGTTGATTTGAAGGGATTTTAGTTTAGAAAACGGTTTATTGAAAAATATACGCGGAAGCGCTGCCCAAATTTCTAATTCTTAGAAAATAAAGTTATTTTTACAAGGATTTAGTTAAATAAATAGAAATAGATTTTCTAACAAAAACGTGGTCGTTTGAATGGATAAAAACGGATTTATAACAAATAAAATACGAGTTTTCTAAATATATTATCGATAACTATTCTTCAGAAAAATAAATAGTTTGTTGTCCAGATTTTTATCATGGTAAAACTAAGCTTTTAAAGATAAACTGAGTCCCCGATTCCTTAAAATGTGTTAGTACTTTTAAATACCTTCGCGGGGATAGATAAAACTCTAAAAACCGAGCTATAACGAAGAAGTTATGACTCAACAAAGATACCGACGAAAAATATTATTTTGACAGCTTTCTATTAGTGAATGGTAAACTGTTTTTATTTTTAGAAATGAACTTTGGACACTTTAGGTGCAGTTTCGGATAAAATGTCATAAATGAAAGTTGTGGTGTTTTGGTTACATACTTTAGTTGAGTCGGAAACTTTTCCAAACATATATTACCGAAACATTCATATCGTAGTTACGATACATACTTGCTAAAAATCCCAAAATGTATTATTTTGACAATTTCCAAGGATTTCCAAAGTAACATTATTTTATAACTAAACTCGCAAACAAACATGTATGGCTGATATAACATTTTATAAATTGCATACACGACACACAAGCAACATCAAACACAGCCACTTGTAAACACTTAAACTTGTTTAAACACTTTGAGTCGTGAGTACACATAATTGTAAACTAAGAATTGTCATACTAATTTAGGTCGCGTGTTGGTGCCACACACTGCTACTATTTGACTTTTCATTTCAGAGGACTATTTTCTGAGGTGAGTTCGTAGCCCCAATTTTAACACGTATTTGCTTTGCAAACTTGGGGTGAGAAACATGCTTACTTTTATGGACCATTTAAACAATGCTTTTGTTTGAAAAACTATTACGTGTTAGCCTAAGTACTGTATCCCAAATTTATGCCCATACTCATTTACCGTTAGTTCCCGCTGGGAAGCACGAGTGATATAAATAGATCTATTGAGGGTGACACTTTCATCCGTGTTGGAGAGCCAACTGTCCAGATAAAACAAACGGATGTATACCATGTCGAAATACAAGTGTCACGGGATAGAACACTTGTTGGGCCTTATTATTATTACATGAACTCATTTCATGCACATTGTCGTAGCTTTGGTAACATGAAACTTAGCGCAACGTACTAGACTTTCGTATAACATTATGCACATTATAATGTTAACTCGTAAACTTATTGGTCCAACTTTACTGTTTTATGCAAACATATGAACTCACCAGCTTTTTGTTGACTTTTTAGCATGTTTTTCTCAGGTGTTTAATTGTTTGATGTAAGATGATGCAAGGCAGAGCTTGGCAGGGTCATAAGCACACTTTTGGAGTGTACATATAACACTCATGACCATTGTTTTGTAATATGGGACAACTTAAAACTATTATGGGCCTTGTTTTTCGCATTCATAACTATGTAAAACTTATGTTTTTATAAATGAAACTTTAAAATGGATTAGATAATCCGTTCTCTATTACTTGTGTTGTGATTCCAATACGTAACACCCCAGATATCACTTCCGCTGCATTCTGATTTGGGGGTGATACAGATTGGTACCGGAGCCAAGGTTATAGAGAACTAGGTACGCATAAAACCTAGACTATAACCACTTTTTACAAAAACTCAACCTATGACCGCCATATGCCCGCCTGCCTTACTTGCCACTTTACTTGCTACTTTACTTATTGTTCCAGCAAGCTTAGCATATACTTACGTGCTATTTTGATGACACACACTTATGTGCTATTTTTATGACACATGCTTACGTTTTATTTTGTTTACATATACATATGTACTTATTTGATGGCTTACACTTTCTAACCTTACACTATATACTATAAGTATCTTCTATATACTTACACACACGTATACCCTCCTTGTCACATACTATGCCTTCCCTTAAGAAATCTTACTATTCAACTCCAAGTTTAAACACTCGCCACATTCTTCATGGACTATTATTCGACTCTGAGTTTGAACACTCGTCTTATTCTTTTGAAACACTTATATTACCATCGTATGGGAAACCACCCATTTATCTGAACGTGACTTTAACCTATCACTCTATAACATGTCTCCACGAAACATTTACTCTTGGAACCTATCTTCACTATGACGCACTATTCTTTACTTATTTTGAAGAAATATGTCATCTGAGAGGCAAGACCTAAAGTTAACAGCCATGGAACAACTCATAGCCCAGTGAATCGCAGAGGCTATTACTGCCTACGAGGCGGGAATCTGTATGGCTTACGATTTGATGTACCAGGAAATACATCAGGAAACTAAGAGCATTAACAACAAAAGGAAGTGTGAGGACGGCTCAAAGTCCAACCACCTGCCAAACAAGCGACAAGAGGTCGCCAAGGTTTACTCTATTGGACCCAGTGACCAGAAGGTCTATGCTGGCAAATCACCACTGTGCAATTTGTAAGCTCCATCATAACGGGTCATGCACCAAGAAATTCCAAAATTGTCAGAAGGTCAGACATATGACCAAGAATTGCAGAGCCTCTGTCCTTGCTACTGCTTAGAAGGCACCAACGGCTAATCAGAGAGCTCCTACCACCAACAAAAAAGCCTCAATTACCTGCTTCGGTTGTGGGGAGAAAGGGCACTACAAGAATAAGTGCCAAAAGAATAAGAGCTTACCAAGACTTGGACGGTGAGAGCGGAAGAGAAGCGTTGTCTACTCTACATAGTGAGACCTAAGTTTAGATTCTCTTAAGTTGTATCCCTGTGAGGTTACGTTAGTACTTTCCTACGAACCTTGTCATATTGTATGAATTCAGTGTACGTTTATCTTGAGTTATATGCTTATTTGACTCACAACTATCTGAAATTTTATATCAACTAGATGTATCAACCGTCACCGTTGCACTCCATATTTTACCACTTATCTTTTAAACTATGGTGGTCACCAAAATACCAACTATCTTATTGCTATGTAATAAACCGATTTGATACCTTATTGCTATTTCATAAACCAGCAAACGGTTCACTAGCATCTTGTAAACTACGTTACAATCTCCCCACTAATCCTACTATGGTATTATGAACTATTTTGTTCCTCTGCGAACTACTTTAACCATTGTCTTGTAAAAAAATAAACTGGGTTGCTATTATACTATAAACTATTTTGCAACTATCTTACAAACCATTTTGCTGTCATCCTACAAACTGTTTTGCTACTATATCATAAACCGAATTGCGACTTTTATCCTGCAAATAATGAATTGTTTCCTATTGTCCTATAAACTGTTTTGCAAAATAGTTTGACAAACTATTCTACTATCACCCTGTGAACAATTTTTGCTCTTTCGCAAACCATTTTGGCTACTATCCCATAAACAGAATAACCAATATGCTCCAAACTAAACCCAACATTGCATCGTTGGACCTTGATTATACAAAGCCTGGTCACCTATGTATAATCCAGGTAGGACCATACTATGCTAGGAATGGTTACCTTAAACTTTTATCAAAGGTCAAGTTTTCTATTTCCATTTTTGAGAAATCAAAAACTCGCGTGTGTGAGTACATAAAAGTAGTGCAACTTATGGGCATTCACACTAGTAAACACCGTAACCAAGTAGACTTCTACACAACCCTACCGCATAAATTCAGCTTTACGTCACTTCATATTCAAATCTGAGAGGACAAGCTACACCATTAGCCATCGTAAGGCAACACATCAATAAACGTAGCCACCAGCAACAATAGCACAAGCGATTACAACCTTAAGATTACTTACGGAAACCAACCTCATAACATCACATTTTCCCTTATTTCTTGTGGCTCCGAAAAATCTTATCATCAATTAGACAACCTCAAAATTCGATAGCTACGGAATGACTCATAAACTCGCGTGTAACTGAAACATACTCTCACTTCAAGACATCCATGTCAATCGTTACGACGATTACATCCAGTTTCTTAAATCGGAATCTTACCTTCTGCATTGAATACTAAGTGCACTACTGAGTAAACCAACTGATTGCTAATAGCAATCGACACCATTCTTCAAGATTATACTCTAAATCTGCTAAACTACCTATTCGATATCAAACTCATGTCAGTTTCATTCGGAAGCTTCGAGGACATCATTGACATGGACTGGTTATCCATGTACCGTGCTAACATCATTTGCGAAAAGAAAGAAGGAAGGATCCTTTCGCATGTGTATCGACTATAGAGAGTTGAACGAGTTAACGGTGAAGTACCGATACCCACTTCCTAGAATTGATGATCTATTTGATCAACTTCAAGGTTCTAGTGTATATTCAAAAATTGACCTTCGATCTGGATACCGTCAACTACGTGTCCGGGAGGAGGACATCCCGAAAACGGCGTTCAGGACTCGTTACAGACACTACGAGTTCCAGGTAATGCCACTTTGGTTTAACAAACGCGCTAGTGGTATTCATAGACCTTATGAACCGGGTGTGCAAACCATACTTGGATAAGTTCGTGATAGTGTTCATAGACGACATCCTGGTATACTCCAAGAGCAAGGAAGAACATGAGAAACACCTCAAGATGATTCTTGAATTGCTCAAGAAGGAGGAATTGTATGAAAAATTCTCGAAATGTGACTTCTAGATTTCCACTGTACAATTTCTCGGTCACGTGATTGACAGCCAGGGCATTCACGTGGACCCTGTGAAGATTGAATCTATTAAGGATTGGGCGACACCAACAAAACCAACTAAAATACGCCAAATCTTAGGACTTGTCAGTTATTACAGGAGATTCATTGAGGGATTCTCTAAAATAGCCAAACTGTTAACCACTCTAACTCAGAAAAACGTAAAATACAACTGGGGTGAAGACGAAGAAGAGGCATTCCAGACACTCAAAGAAAAGTTGTGTAGTGCACCCATATTGGCCTTACCTGAAGGAAACGATGAATTTTTCGTATACTGCGACGCTTCGCACAAAGGTCTAGGAGCCGTCTTGATGAAGAGGCAGAAGGTGATTGCTTATGCATTACGACAACTCAAGACACATGAAAAGAACTACACAACCCATGATCTAGAACTGGGAGCAGTTGTGTTTGCTCTTAGGATATGGAGACATTACTTGTACGGTACTAAGTGTACAGTATATACGGAATACAAAAGCTTGCAACATATCCTAGACCAAAAAGAGTTGAACATGAGACAATGTAGATGGTTAGAACTACTCAGTGATTACGATTGTGAGATTCGTTATCACCGGGGAAAAGCCAACATTGTGGCGGATGCTCTTAGCCGGAAAGAACGACTCAGACCCTTGAGAGTCAGATCACTAGGATTGACATTCAGTTCACCTCTCCCATCAAAAATCCTCGAGGCTCAGGTTGAGGTACTCAAGGAAGAAAATTGACCAAGTGAAAAACTTTATGGTATGCCAGAGAATGCAAATGGATTTGTAAAGAGATAAGACGGAGTATTGTGCTTCAACGATAGAAGCTGGGTACCACTCTATGGTGGGATACGAGAGTTAATTATGCATAATTCGCATAAGTCCATGTACTCTATTCATCCCGGAGCTGATAAGATGTACCTTGATCTTAAGAAACTATATTGGTGGCCTAACATGAAGGTGGATATTGCACTATATGTCGGTAATTGCTTAACTTGTTCTAAAGTTAAGGTTGAACATCAGAAACTGTCAAGATTACTAGTGCAACCTGAAATCCCTATATGGAAATGGGAACGAATCGCTATGGACTTCATAACCAAACTACCAAGAACACCCAGTGGTTATGATACGATTTGGGTGATTGTTGGCAGACTTACCAAATCTGAACATTTTCTTCCCATCAAAGAAACTGACAGTATGGATCAACTCGCTCGTTTATATCTGAAAGAAGTAGTCTCCAGACATGGAGTACCAATTTCAATAATCTTTTATCGCGAAAGTCACTTCACTTCAAACTTTTGGCAGTCACTCCAGAAAGCTTTTGGACTAAACTCGACATGAGTATAGCTTATCATCCCCAAACAGACGGCTAAAGCGAAAGAACCATTCAAACTTTGGAGGACATGCCCCGAGCATGTGTTATTGACTTCGGCAAGGGATGGGACAGACATTTGCCCCTAGTTGAATACTCGTACAACAACAGCTATCATACAAGTATAAAAGTTGCACCATTAGAGGCACTTTTTGGTCGTAAGTGCCAATCACCCGTTTGTTGGACCGAAGTGGGAGACAGTCAACTCACAGGTCCCGAACTCCTCTATGAGACAACCAAAAAGATTGTGTAGATTCGCAACAGGATGCAAGCTGCACAAGACAGACAAAAGAGCTATGCTGACAAGAGACGTAAACCTCTTGAGTTCCAAGTAGGGGATAGAGTTATGCTAAAAGTTTTGCCATGGAAAGGCGTGATACTCTTTGGCAAATATGGAAAGCTAAATCCTCGTTACATTGGACCTTTTGAAATTCTTGAAAGAATCAGACCGGTAGCTTACCGACTCAAGCTACCGCAAGAATTAAACAACGTGCATAATGTCTTTCATGTATGCAATCTAAAGAAATGCTTATCCGAGGAAACTCTTGCTATTCCTCTGGAAGAAATCGAGATTGACAACGTACTACACTTTACCGAAGAACCTGTTGAAATCATGGACCGAGAGGTCAAGAGATTGAAACATAGTCGAATCCCGATTGTCAAAGTTCGTTGGAACTCCCGAAGAGGCCCTGAATTCATGTGGGAATGTGAAGACGAATTCAAGGCAAAATATCCTCATCTTTTCGCATCTTCATCAGGTAATACGAATTGAATGTCGAGACGAGATTCAAATAAGGTTTGGGAGGCTGTGACAAATGTTAATTTTCCGTACTATTATTTTAATAGTAAAAATATTTGTTTATATCAGAAAATGCACATTATTTATTTTCTGATACTCATTGACAATTTAATTTTAAAAATGAGAAGCTATCTCGTTTTTCCTGGAAAACGACCCCGCACGCGTACCATCACTCAATTAGTTATGGCAATAATTAATTTAACTCATGTTCGAGTCCTTAAAAATGTTCTTATAATACTTATATAAAAACACCCCCGAAAATGTATTTATTATGTTTAACTTGTAAGTGTAAAACCGGGACACCGCGACTCACGTTTAAACTTAAACGGGATACGTAAAACATTATGGGAATTCACATTTTAAAATTCCCACTCTTTTCTAACTTGACATGTCGAGTGTCATTCTAGTATATTTTTATACTCATTACAATGTTACAAAAATTTTAGCATTATTTTACTCGGTGTTTTAAATTCATATATTCTTAAATATATAAATTTACGAAAACTAAAGTATTTGCGAAACGGTAATTATTTAAACAACTGATACTTATACAAAATACATTTTCATAATTTTAACAACTTTATTACACTCTATTTTGTTCCACTATAATTTATTTCTAGATAACTTAATACCTAAATATATATTATACACTTTAAAACCTAAAATATCTAGATTTTATTAGACAAAATCTTACTAAAGTCAAATCAACCCATACTTCCCTCCCCCCCCCCCCCCCATTGACTTCGGCCATACCACGATCACCAACACCATACTACTTTGACAACTTTTTCTCCCTAGCATTAAATGCTGAATACTGACTTATAAATATTTACAAAAAGCCCTAATTCGTTTCTATTATATAAAGGATGAGCTAGTAGCTCATTTTCACAAAGAAAAACACACATAAATCCCTACTTTTCTCTCTATCATATTCGGCCAAAGGTGAAGAACAAGAAGAAAAATATGGTTTGTGCTTAAAAGTGCGTATTTAGTGCTTATTCGGGTTTATAAACTAGTTACAAAAGGTTTTGGAGTTATATTTGGGTTATATTGTTCTAGTTCCTATCACAAATCTATCATATTCAAGTAAGATTAAAAACCATTTTTATACTTTTACTTATGTATTTTTATACATTCCTTATTCTCTTTTAATCATTTACTAGGTTAAATATTTATTTAAACTCATTTCATCACCTATATCACCTATGTACATGTTTGTGAGATTTTATCCTGATTTTATTTTTTTATGGAATTATATAAATTGTTGAAGAATTGGTGGAAGAGATTAGGATAGATTTGGAGTTGATTTGAAGGGATTTTAGTTTAGAAAATGGATTATTGAAAAATATACGCGGAAGCGCTGCTCAAATTTCTAATTCTTAGAAAATAAAGTTATTTTTACAAGGATTTAGTTAAAGAAATAAAAAATAGATTTTCTAACGAAAACGTGATCGTTTGAATGGATAAAAACGGATTTATAACAAATAAAATACGAGTTTTCTAAATATATTATCGATAACTATTCTTCAAAAAAATAAATAGTTTGCTGTCAAGATTTTTATCATGGTAAAACTAAGCTTTAAAAGATAAACTGAGTCCCCGAGTCCTTAAAATGTGTTCGTACTTTTAAATACCTTCGCGGGGATAGGTAGAACTTTAAAAACCGAGCTATAACGAAGAAGTTATGACTCAACAAAGATACCGACGAAAAATATTATTTTGACAGCTTTCTATTAGCGAATAGTAAACTGTTTTTATTTTTAGAAATGAACTTTGGACACTTTAGGTGCGGTTTCGGATAAAATGTCATAAACAAAAGTTGTGGTGTTTTGGTTACATACTTTAGTCGACTCGGAAACTTTTCCAAATATATATTACCTAAACATTCATATCGTAGTTACAATACATACTTGCTAAAAATCCCCAAATGTATTATTTTGACTATTTCTTAGGATTTCCAAAGTAACGTTATTTTATAACTAAACTTGCAAACAAACATGTACGGGTGGTATAACATTTTATAAATTGCATACACGACACACAAGCACATCAAACACAACCACTTATAAACACTTAAACTTGTTTAAACACTTTGAGTCGTGAGTACACATAATTGTAAACTAAGAATTGCCATACTAATTTAGGTCGTGTGTTGGTGCCACACACTGCTACTATTTGACTTTTAATTTTAGAGGACTATTTTCTAAGGTGAGTTCGTAGCCCCACTTTTAACTCGTATTTGCTTTGCAAACTTGGGGTGAGAAAGTTGATTACTTTTATGGACCATTTAAATAATGCTTTTGTTTGAAAAACTATTACGTGTTAGCCTAAGTACTATATCCTAAATTCAAGCCCATACTCATTTACCGTTAGTTCCCGCTGGGAAGCACGAGTGATATAAATAGATCTATTGAGGGTGACACCTCCATCCGTGCTGGGAGCCAACTGTCCAGATAAGCCAAACGGATGTATACCATGTCGAAATACAAGTGTCACGGGATAGAACACTTGTCGGGCCTTATTATTATTACATGAACTCATTTCATGCACACTGTCGTAGTTTCGGTAACTGATGCTTGGTTTTGCGACCTTACAACAGGCCGGTTTTACCTCTCGAGGGATCTCAAGAGGCTTGCAATCCCCACCAGGCAGTGTACCTGACCGATGTAGTATAGTGTAGTGGCAAGTACCGGGGGATTGATCGTTCTCTAGGGGAATAGTGTCGTTAGGATTGAAAAACTACTCTAATAGGTCTAAGGGTGAGGGAAGATTCTTTTTGGTATTTTTATATTTTTATGAAAAGCAAGTAAAATCTCGGGTTTGAAGGAGTGGGCGGAATTAGTTGCTAATCAACTAACCCAAATAACTACAAATGCAAATAAAATAAAATAACTGAAAATAAAAAGGTGGTGGAACTTATATGGAGAGAAATGTGTTTACTTAGATTTCCTTACTCCCTAACTATCTTTTACCGGTTGATTAGTGTGTATTAATTGCGTGGATGACGGGTGTATTCCTTAATACCAATCGTGGGGTGGCGTACGTACTTCCCCAACTCTATAAGCTCCTACTTCACTCCTATGTCGAGCCGGCTAAGAAGCTCCTAACATGGGATCACTAGAATTCGCTCATGCATTAAATACAACCATAATAACCTTAGTACGCATTGGTTCATGTTTCTTAAGACGTTCAAGCAAGTTACCGTATAGGAGGTTAGCCAGTTTTCTTAAGCCTAACATCGATAAACAATCATCCAATACAATTAATAACAAACCAACAACCGATAATCAATAGTTAGGTTTCATTAGATCTAAGCAAACACAAGATAAATCTAGCCTAACATGTTAATTAAAAGACAAGAACAAGATATAATCAAACAACACATAGACATATTGAATGATTAAATGATTACTTATCTTCAATTAAACATGGGAGATCCAAGGGTATAAAACCCTTAAAAATGGCAGAAAATTCGTCTTAGGGTTTCTCCTCACAAAGTTGCACACTAATGACTAAAAATTGCAAAACTATATATAGAATTTAGGGGCTGACGGCGTCACGTTGTAGGAGGTGACGCCGTCACCTCGCCGCGGCTAGGGTTCTCGGATGGTCTTCCTGACGCCGTCCCTCTTTGATCCTCCAAAATCCTCTCTGGCCCGTCAAGGGCTGACGCCGTCAGAATTGTGCTTGACGCCGTCTCGCTTTAACTTAAACCGTGACGACCTTGATCACCTTAAAGGGTGACGCCGTCAGATTTTCATTGTAAAACTCTCTGGCGCGTCACGTGTATTTTGTCATATCCACCTCTTTTGCCAAGCCGTGACGCCGTCAGGAGCAATCCTTGACGCCGTCATGTGTACTTTTCCAGCAGCTTTGGAGACTTTGTCGTTTTCTTCACTTTTATGCTCCAAAAACGTCCAAAATGCTTCCTTTTCCAGATTTCTTCTCCAAAGTACCTAAAATGACAAAAGGAACGATTTAGGGCAATATTTGATCAAATAAATACGATTTAGGGCTTAAATGACCCCCTAAAAGCGGTACACTTTTCGCTTCATCAAATACCCTTACACTTGAGATTTGCTTGTCCTCAAGCAAATGCGCTTTTATTCTACTCAAAATACAAGTTAGGGGTCATTTAACGCTAATATAAAAGTAATTAAAACAAATAGTCGTTCCACTTTAATCATAATAAGCACGGAGATTACAAACTAGCACCTCACAAGTAGTGTTTAGATACTCACATCTCTCAGGTGTCATAAAAGTATATCTCATAAATGAAAATGGATAATATCTCTCACTAACTGTCATAGCAAATAGATTACCATAGGCTTGGGAAAGGGTCAAAAACCTCCTCCACTAGGCGTAAGCACCTAAGATAAACTATCAAAGAGGGCTTTTAAACGGGTTATAACGTTAGGTGTAGGGATATGATAACCACGGTTTTGTTGGATAAGGGATATTTTACTGGTGGCGAGTTAAAGATCTTGGTTAATTACATGTACAATATGGCGTTGCTAAGCCAAGACTAGACTCGACTTAAGCTAAAAACAAAATAACAAAAACATAAAATAAACATAAAATGAAACGGGATGGTAGTCCGTATGTTTTTTCTACTTTTCTTTTTCTCATTTTTTTGTATTTTTCTTGATTTTTTCGATTTTTTTTTTTTTTTTTTTTTTTTTTCATACACTCTTGCCCTACCATCCAAAATAATACATCATAGGGGCGTTGCATTCCCCTTACACTTGAACTTTTACATAACTTTACAAATAACTATTCTAATGACTCGAATTAAGATAATCGACACACTTGGAGTACTTTTAAAATATTTAGCACATATGGGGGTAATAATGTTGTTCTTCCCCATTACTCCATTACACTAGTACTTTACCCAATCGTCCCAATCGTCCCAAAACAATATGTACAAGGATATGACTCGACTTAGCAACCATGTAATCAATTAGATAATTAACTTGGGGTTTAAACAAATGTTGTCACAATAATGCACTAAAAATGAGTGCATACAAGGTAGGCTAAGGCGATTTGGGTGTACATTTAAGTGGGGTGTAAACAAATTCTTACTTTAAGTAAAATGCTTAAAGTTAGAAACGAAAAGATAGGCTCTGAGGGGTGTACTAGGGGTATCGTGTACTAAAAATGAGTACAACGCAAAGGGTGTGGGAGAATTACTTGACCAATGTAGCCAATGTAATTATAACAAAAACACAGGTGTAAAACAATGGGTTAATCCTAATGCCTCTTATCATGTAGTAAATCTAACTACACGAATGTAGTCTCACTTGTGGCCTCGGAATGGTCCTAACGCAAGTTCTAGAATCTAAGTGCTACCGGTATACACATCATAGCATAAATGCTTTTCCTACCAATTCTAGGGGCGAACCTCACATATTTGGGGGGAAAAAAAATTTTAGTGGTACGGTTTTTGTGCTAGTCATATAACTCCTATCCGTAAGACGCTTATTAGAACTAAAGTTTCACTCCTAAATGTTGTAAAAAATTTTAAATTTGGCACTAAAATTGCCCTAACAGGTATTTATCTCAGTTTTATTACACATCTACCATCAAACAAACAAAAATCAAGTGCAATTGTATTCTCTAAGGTATCGTATTTTACCCCCCCTTACACTTAAGATGAACATTGTCCCCAATGTTCAAATAACAAGATGTAAAAGTAAATAAGGTAAAAAAAAAATGAAAACAAATACTCCCCTGATTCGTTCGACGTGGATAATCCGGTAACATGGTTAAATCCTCCTCCAAGAAAATGAACGCTGAAAGCTTCCCTTCCGAAATATAAATCATCTTCTTGTCCAATATAACCTGTTAAACCTTAGAAAACAAACACGAAAACCTGCATAACAACGGCGGGATAAATCTATATAAGGATATAATGCTTGTGGAATGATTATTTTGCAGATTCCTGGAGTTTATAAGTTAGAGATTTAATAAAAACTTTTTATGATTCCGGTAGAAAAACAAAACTTTCAAAAATTTCAGAAAATTAAAACCTGACGCCGTCAGGTTGTAATGCCTGACGCCGTCAGAAATGATCTGACAGAATTCTCATGTTAAGTTTCCGGAAAATTTCTGGAAAAACCTATACCTTACTTCCTGGAATTCCTGCAAAACATCATTATGACTCGATACAAGCATTTGACTCAAACAATTACTAATATGTATGTTAATTTAATATTGTTATGATTCATGTTCATTTGTTCTAATAAACCGATTTGGATTTCCCTTACACTTATCTTTTGCAAAATACCTTTATATGTAGTTAAGACGAAGTTAAAAACAAGATAAAGCATTTTCACAATTTAGTTTCGAACATGAATCAATAATAATAAAAATTAAACATACATACGGAAGCAAATAAAATCAAACAAACAAATAAATAAACACACAAAGTAAATAAAGCTTGGGTTGCCTCCCAAGAAGCGCTTTTCTTTATTAACGAGTCTTGTAGCTAGACTCAAAGTCCTTCTACCCTATGTAAGTGAGTTCTTCATCGAGGACGTCTTTAGGGTTAAGCTTGGATTGAAGTTTCCTATTGGTCCGCTTAGTACAATATATCTTTTCAAACTTCTCTCCATCCGGGTCATACAATGTCATCTTAATATGCCATGACCCATCTCCATCTTTGGGTGGTTTGTCCCAATCCCACTTATGATCATCGTCCTCACAAGTCCACTTATTCATCCCTAGGTTAATTGGCAAAACTCCTAGGAAATCAATCATCTTCCTAAAAACTAGAGGGTCTTCAAATGGATCCAATTCAGTGTCCATAGCCAAGAGTTGCTCTACCGTATGTGTTCGGTTCACAAAGTCCTCTTCCAGGTAAAATGGGCATTGGGGTCCTATGAAGTCTCTATCGATCCAAGGTCCATATCTAGATGGTCTCCTATTTAATTCTAACCAATGGGGTGTTGGTTCATCACTAGTATCATAAGCATGTTTCTTCATGATATGTGCCTAATTACACATATCTTTTATACAATTTGAACCCACAAAAACGATCAAAAACACACAAATGACTCACAAAAAGTTACAAATTCATCAAAATGTGTTTTTATGTGATTCAGGTACAAAAGATTGAAAAACAAGTGAAAAATGATCAATTTCACAACAATTTTCGTTTTCAGTCCCTGAAATCTCAGCAAATGGCAAAACAAGTCCCTGAAAGCTTAAAATGAATTAAAAGTCAACTTTAGTCCTTGGATAGTCAAAAATGTTCACAAATGATCCTTGGATGAAAGTTTACACAAATTGGCAACTTTTACCCCTCAAGTTACAAAATTGGCAAAATTAGTCCCTGGGTTTTATAAAATGGAAATTTATAAAATTAAACCCTTGAACTATTAATGAATGACAATTTGGAACAATTTTGATAACTTTTGAAATATTACAATTTCACCCCTGAACTTTGGAAAATTACACAAATGGTCCCCGGGTGTTTAAAATTGTAATAAATGAAAAATAGGACCTATGGTTTAACTAACTTGACAATATTGGTCCTTGTGATAACTTATAAAATGTTACAGGTTCAGCCCATCAACAAATCAGAAATTACAAGTTTGGTCCCTATGTTTAAACTACAAACCAAATCCGGACCATGCTTTATTTACTAAACCTAAATCCAAAAGTCCAAATCCTAAACTAAACCCAGCTGGCCCAACACCACAAGCCCAGCTACAAACCCACCCACACCCTTAGTTAATATCAGGGTCAAACAAGGTTTGACCCGTCTCCTTCTTACCACTATACCGCCAAAATCACAACCAATACCACCCTCCATTACCAGTCCATTGTTTTGCCCTCCACCTCTTCACCTACTATTTTTCCTGTCTCCTCCACCTCCACAATACCCCAAAACTTATTAATTGACCAAAAATTGCTTTACGCAACTGCAAATATCTTTGAAGATACTTTGGCGCCAAAACTGAGGTGTATGGCTAGGATGTGTTTAACTCATCCAACGTTCAAGATTATTGGTGGGATTTGACTGAAAACTCAAGTGGACTCCAAAGAATCAATAAATACAGAAGGAGAGGCAAAGAGAAGACTACTTTGGAATAGCCTTAGTCAAGGAGTTTATGACCATAGTAGTGTAGAAAATTAGTGTAATGTTATTGCAGTCTTATTTAATGTTATCAGTAGTAATTCTAGTTTATTTTAAGTAATTTATTACTTTTGTATTGTAACAATATTAAGTAGTAATAAAATATCAAGTTTCCAAATTTCTAGTTCAATTCGTATTAAGCTATTAGTTAATCTAGTAGCTTATTTTCTGTTTATATAAGCTCATTTAAGCTTCTCATAGCTTTTTGTGAGTTTATCATTAGATTAAATCAGTTCTATTTAAGATTTGAGAAAAAGTCAATGAAAGTCAACCTGTGGCCCAATAAGGAGTTCTGAGGGGTAGAAGCTAATCTGGATGGCTTTTCTGGTTTCTAGCTTGTTGACAACAAGTTAGGAGTGGTTTTTGTTCCTTGGTCCTATGGTTCTCAGTCTTGATCACTTGTAAGCCTTTTATCCATATTTTTGCATTTCATAGCCTAGTTTTTAATATGCTTTAATTTTCATGTTTTTATGTTTCTTTGCTGTTAGTTAGTAATAATATAACTTAATATTATGTAATCATGTTTTGAATTTGATTGTGGTTTGATTTAGTAACTTGACTGTCAATATGCTAGTTTTTGAGAAACCTAAGTTTGAACATGTGTGACTACTTGTTTTGGCTGAAAAAGGTTTGGTTTGACACACTAAAACCTCTGGACTTGATGGAATTAGTTTATACAGACTTTTGCTTTGAAAATTTCAATTTGGTCTCATTAAAGGGTTGTTTGGATTTAATGGGTAAACTGAGTTATGAGTTGTGTGTGTTGTTGTTCTTGTTTGATGTATGCCATATATGATCTAATTAACTCAGTCAATCCTTAATCAAGCAGTGTTACATGTAGAAAAGTCAAATTGACACTTGTACTGATTTATATGTTAACTGTGAGATTATTAGATCCAACAAACCTGCATTTGTGTGTAAATGTTGTTGGTCTTTGTTTATTTCATGTTTGTGTTGTCTAATATTACATTATGAGTCAGTAGATTAGGATTTAAATTCACTTAAGTCAACTTTTTAAGTTCTTGTGTAAAAGTCAATTTTCAATTTTTCTGTTTTAGAATAAACTTTTGAATTTCATTGTGTCTTTGTTTTTATGTTTCTGTTTATATGCTCTTTAGGTTTTGTAGTTTTGTTGCTAATATTGTTTATTCTATTTTTGTTAATGTTTATATGTCATGTTTAAGTGCTTATTTAACTGCTCTTTCTAAGCTCTTTTTGCCCTGTGCACAGGATTTGCTGTCAAATCCATAAGCTTGCAGAAGCTTATGGAGTTGACCCTAGCTTGTGCACTTGGCTTCTTTGTGAAGCCTATGTGGCTTATTTTTTATGTTTGTGCTTTGCTTTTCATTTGTAGCTTATTAGACCACTTATTCTCACCCACCCTTTTTGTTTCACTAAGCCAAATACACTGAAGCAATCAGTGTATTTGGGCTTGCCTTCCTAAGCTCTAATAAGTTCCTAGCTGAGCTTGATGAGGTGAGCTTTGGCTTTTAATAAATCCAAGCAAACCAACTTTATGCCCTACAGCTAGTTGAGCTACTAGAGCTTATTTGATAGGTCATCATGGAAGCTGATTGTTTGCCCATTCACAAAGTTTCCTGAGAAATCAGGAAACATGCACTATTCCCAACAGCTTTCCACAAGCTCATTGATGATCATAAGCTTGTGTGAATTAGTTTCATTTGAAGCTAATCCACCATATCACTCATTTACATATTATTTTTATCTTTTATTTCCTATGTGAAGCTTATAATAGGCTTTTTCAAGCCTCAACTCCATCCAAGATGAGCTGTCAAAAGCTCATCTGTCTAAACCTTAAGCTTGCACCATTTTACACCATTTCTGCACATAATTCTGTTTATACTTGTCCCTTGGGCATGTTTACATGTTTCTCTTCTTTTGTTTTCCTTTTGTAAAGTTTTTTTTTCAAGCTTATTTTGGACTTGTGAGTTGACAGTTAGCCAAAAGCTCACTAAATAAGCCATAAGCTAGCACAAGCTGATTTGGTCCTCAAACTTGGCATTTTCTAAGTCCTTATAGGTTCTTTAGTAAGTACAAAATGGTCCCAAACCTTTGTGCCTTGTGCACACAAATCTGCACAACCCAGTTCACATAGCAGACTGATTTTTCAGTTTTATAGGTTTTTTAGAAACTTTGATTATTTTTAATTTCCTCATTTCAAATACTTTTAAGCTAATTCCTTTTCACCTTTATACCCACCCAGCTAATCTATATCTAGAATTTTTCTTTTGAATTTTAGAAACCTTTAAAGCCCTTAAAACTAGGCCCAAAGTCGGGCAAAACTGCCCTGTGCAGGGCATACCACAGCAGTCCCTTCATAAGCTTTTGCTTATTGTGAGCTTTCCAGCTTATTCCAATAGATTTTCTTGACTCTTATAGCTTCTTTACAAATATGCCAGTCCATAGTATCTTTTTCTTTTAGCTTGTAACCCATTTTAAAGCCTATAGCTTAATTAGAAAATCTAGTATTTAAATAACCTTATAAATAGCCCACTGTTGTGAATATGATGTTTGAATCAGCATATTAAGCTTATTATAAAAGTTTTGTCTTTTTAAAAGTTGTTTATAATTAGTTGAAAAGTTGGTTTGTAAAAAGAAAATCGAAAAAAAAATAAAAACGCAAAACAATGGGGTGTGGGATTCGAACTCAAGACCTCTCGCTAGTAACATGTACAACACACACCACACCCCCTTCCCATCTGCTCTGGAGCACCAGTTCTGCTAGTCTTCCCACATTAATTCCTTTTAACCTATTTAGTTTCGTTTAAACTTATTTTTCTATTTCAGCTTATATTAGCTTATCCGTATAAGCTGTTTTGTCCTTTGTATTTTTCTTAGCTTTGTTATATCATAAAGTATTTTAGATAAAAATTTCAGATTTTTTTGATCAGTTTTAGTATTTATTTCGTATTTTTATTTGTATAATAGTAATTAAATCATAATAAATAAAATAAAAGTCAAAAAAATATAATTCTTTTTTCTAAAATTTTCTTTTATCATATAGAACATGTAAAAATTATAATTGTACCCATAGTGTTTATATTTCATAAATTTTACGTTTTTACTCGCGCACGTACATAGTTTTTAATAAAAACGCGCGTTTTCAGTTTTCTTTGTAGTTTTTAATTACGTAGACCTTAGATAATCATTTTTATTACGTTTTTAATCGTTTTTAATTATCTTTCATTTTTTTTTTGATAGAACTTACGTTTTAGGTTTTTAGATTTTCTAATTATTATAATAATAGCTTTGTAAATATAGTTATTTATTTTATTTTCTTTTAATTTGCATTTAAGCCGTTAAGGCATGCAAATTCCCTCTTTGGGAATGTTTGTTTTTATTTCGTTTTGTACGTTTGCGTTTAATTTAAGTTAAACGTACGTTTGTAAATCTTTCGCGTTTTTAGGTTTCTGATTGTACGTTTTTAACGATACAGCTGTGACAGAGCTATGACTATTCACATTCCTAGTGTTAGTCAATCAGATTCCTGTTTTTGTATATTCCATATCATTTCAACACACACATTCGTTATATTACACTTTACACACCTCGTTGGGACATAACGACCCGGGGATGCACTTTTCTGTACTCATGTACTTAACTCCCACGGATTTAAATTGCATTTTTCTCCCTTACGGTTCGACTGTAGTTGACCAATATCCTTGGTTGAAAATAGTTGACTGTAAGGGAGGAATCAAATTTTGGCGCCGTTGCCGGGGAGGTGTGGTGCGTATAATGAATTTGTGTTTTGTTGAAATATCTATCCCTTGTATATATATTATATATATAATATCATATTTCAATTCCAAAAACAATATAAAACACAAAAATATTTTCTTTTCCTTTGTATATATATATAAAAAATAAAAATCCAAAAATATTCTACTTCCCTATATTCATAATTCTGTGAGTGGTCCCCACTCCGATTTCTCACCCAATCATTTCCCCATGAACCATTTAATTCGAGGTCGAGTCAAGCTAGCGACTCGGTTATCAAAAACAGTAGCTTCCTCATGAACAATTTAATTCGAGGTCGAGTCAAGCTAGCAACTCGGTAATCAATAAACAGTAGTCATAAACATGGGTTTTCACCCGTGTTTCACTTTTCTTACCCCTTTCTACCACCTAAGTGTGGGGGTGTGCCCCACATTTTGTATATAGATCTGAAAACCAAATGAAAATTGTATATACCAAAAAACAGAATAATTGTTGTGTTTACCCCACTTGGCTTAGAAATGTTATCTTTTTACGTTCAAGGATTCGGCATAATAGCCGGGACTTTGAATATTGAGGACAATATTCAGTTCAAGTGTGGGGGGGGGGGGGAAATTCTGGCGAATTTCATCAAAAATGTTCCATTTTAGTCCCTTTTTCCCCCAAAATGGCCAAATTTAAATTTTTTTTTAGTGGAAGTACTATGTACTAAACACAACAAATGGTAATCAGTCCACCATGTCTAACCCACATAAGGACTGGCTAATCCTGAGCAAACGGCTGCAGGTAAAGATATATCAAATCCGTTTATGGCTTGCAATTTGCCAAAAATTGTATGGTATTCGACTCACCATATCTTCATAAGTGAAGAGTTGGCTAGCCCGCAAGTTTATGGCTTGTGGTAAAGGCAAGTGGAAAAACCATAATTGGTAATCAGCTCACCAAAGATAATATTAATAATTTATCTAAGAGTTGGCTAGTCCAGAAGCAAACGGCTTCTGGTAAAGACAAATCAAAACCGTTGACAGCTTATGATTTGCTCAAAATCATTTGGTTATCATTGTACCAAGGTTCTTACTTGAACTGAAACAATTGGCTACTCCAGAAGTGATGGCTTTTGGTAAAGAGTCTTTGAAATCCATTAAGTTTTTAATAAAAGATTGCTAGGGACTAGCAATAGTTCAGTGTGGGGGATTTGATATGTGCCTAATTACACATATCTTTTATACAATTTGAACCCACAAAAACGATCAAAAACACACAAATGACTCACAAAAAGTTACAAATTCATCAAAATGTGTTTTTATGTGATTCAGGTACAAAAGATTGAAAAACAAGTGAAAAATGATCAATTTCACAACAATTGTCGTTTTCAGTCCCTGAAATCTCAGCAAATGGCAAAACTAGTCCCTGAAAGCTTAAAATGAATTAAAAGTCAACTTTAGTCCTTGGATAGTCAAAAATGTTCACAAATGATCCTTGGATGAAAGTTTACACAAATTGGCAACTTTTACCCCTCAAGTTACAAAATTGGCAAAATTAGTCCCTGGGTTTTATAAAATGGAAATTTATAAAATTAAACCCTTGAACTATTAATGAATGACAATTTGGAACAATTTTGATAACTTTTGAAATATTACAATTTCACCCCTGAACTTTGGAAAATTACACAAATGGTCCCCGGGTGTTTAAAATTGTAATAAATGAAAAATAGGACCTATGGTTTAACTAACTTGACAATATTGGTCCTTGTGATAACTTATAAAATGTTACAGGTTCAGCCCATCAACAAATCAGAAATTACAAGTTTGGTCCCTATGTTTAAACTACAAACCAAATCCGGACCATGCTTTATTTACTAAACCTAAATCCAAAAGTCCAAATCCTAAACTAAACCCAGCTGGCCCAACACCACAAGCCCAGCTACAAACCCACCCACACCCTTAGTTAATATCAGGGTCAAACAAGGTTTGACCCGTCTCCTTCTTACCACTATACCGCCAAAATCACAACCAATACCACCCTCCATTACCAGTCCATTGTTTTGCCCTCCACCTCTTCACCCACTATTTTTCCTGTCTCCTCCACCTCCACAATACCCCAAAACTTATTAATTGACCAAAAATTGCTTTACGCAACTGCAAATATCTTTGAAGATACTTTGGCGCCAAAACTGAGGTGTATGGCTAGGATGTGTTTAACTCATCCAACGTTCAAGATTATTGGTGGGATTTGACTAAAAACTCAAGTGGACTCCAAAGAATCAATAAATACAGAAGGAGAGGCAAAGAGAAGACTACTTTGGAATAGCCTTAGTCAAGTAGTTTATGACCATAGTAGTGTAGAAAATTAGTGTAATGTTATTGCAGTCTTATTTAATGTTATCAGTAGTAATTCTAGTTTATTTTAAGTAATTTATTACTTTTGTATTGTAACAATATTAAGTAGTAATAAAATATCAAGTTTCCAAATTTCTAGTTCAATTCGTATTAAGCTATTAGTTAATCTAGTAGCTTATTTTCTGTTTATATAAGCTCATTTAAGCTTCTCATAGCTTTTTGTGAGTTTATCATTAGATTAAATCAGTTCTATTTAAGATTTGAGAAAAAGTCAATGAAAGTCAACCTGTGGCCCAATAAGGAGTTCTGAGGGGTAGAAGCTAATCTGGATGGCTTTTCTGGTTTCTAGCTTGTTGACAACAAGTTAGGAGTGGTTTTTGTTCCTTGGTCCTATGGTTCTCAGTCTTGATCACTTGTAAGCCTTTTATCCATATTTTTGCATTTCATAGCCTAGTTTTTAATATGCTTTAATTTTCATGTTTTTATGTTTCTTTGCTGTTAGTTAGTAATAATATAACTTAATATTATGTAATCATGTTTTGAATTTGATTGTGGTTTGATTTAGTAACTTGACTGTCAATATGCTAGTTTTTGAGAAACCTAAGTTTGAACATGTGTGACTACTTGTTTTGGCTGAAAAAGGTTTGGTTTGACACACTAAAACCTCTGGACTTGATGGAATTAGTTTATACAGACTTTTGCTTTGAAAATTTCAATTTGGTCTCATTAAAGGGTTGTTTGGATTTAATGGGTAAACTGAGTTATGAGTTGTGTGTGTTGTTGTTCTTGTTTGATGTATGCCATATATGATCTAATTAACTCAGTCAATCCTTAATCAAGCAGTGTTACATGTAGAAAAGTCAAATTGACACTTGTACTGATTTATATGTTAACTGTGAGATTATTAGATCCAACAAACCTGCATTTGTGTGTAAATGTTGTTGGTCTTTGTTTATTTCATGTTTGTGTTGTCTAATATTACATTATGAGTCAGTAGATTAGGATTTAAATTCACTTAAGTCAACTTTTTAAGTTCTTGTGTAAAAGTCAATTTTCAATTTTTCTGTTTTAGAATAAACTTTTGAATTTCATTGTGTCTTTGTTTTTATGTTTCTGTTTATATGCTCTTTAGGTTTTGTAGTTTTGTTGCTAATATTGTTTATTCTATTTTTGTTAATGTTTATATGTCATGTTTAAGTGCTTATTTAACTGCTCTTTCTAAGCTCTTTTTGCCCTGTGCACAGGATTTGCTGTCAAATCCATAAGCTTTCAGAAGCTTATGGAGTTGACCCTAGCTTGTGCACTTGGCTTCTTTGTGAAGCCTATGTGGCTTATTTTTTATGTTTGTGCTTTGCTTTTCATTTGTAGCTTATTAGACCACTTATTCTCACCCACCCTTTTTGTTTCACTAAGCCAAATACACTGAAGCAATCAGTGTATTTGGGCTTGCCTTCCTAAGCTCTAATAAGTTCCTAGCTGAGCTTGATGAGGTGAGCTTTGGCTTTTAATAAATCCAAGCAAACCAACTTTATGCCCTACAGCTAGTTGAGCTACTAGAGCTTATTTGATAGGTCATCATGGAAGCTGATTGTTTGCCCATTCACAAAGTTTCCTGAGAAATCAGGAAACATGCACTATTCCCAACAGCTTTCCACAAGCTCATTGATGATCATAAGCTTGTGTGAATTAGTTTCATTTGAAGCTAATCCACCATATCACTCATTTACATATTATTTTTATCTTTTATTTCCTGTGTGAAGCTTATAATAGGCTTTTTCAAGCCTCAACTCCATCCAAGATGAGCTGTCAAAAGCTCATCTGTCTAAACCTTAAGCTTGCACCATTTTACACCATTTCTGCACATAATTCTGTTTATACTTGTCCCTTGGGCATGTTTACATGTTTCTCTTCTTTTGTTTTCCTTTTGTAAAGTTTTTTTTTCAAGCTTATTTTGGACTTGTGAGTTGACAGTGAGCCAAAAGCTCACTAAATAAGCCATAAGCTAGCACAAGCTGATTTGGTCCTCAAACTTGGCATTTTCTAAGTCCTTATAGGTTCTTTAGTAAGTACAAAATGGTCCCAAACCTTTGTGCCTTGTGCACACAAATCTGCACAACCCAGTTCACATAGCAGACTGATTTTTCAGTTTTATAGGTTTTTTAGAAACTTTGATTATTTTTAATTTCCTCATTTCAAATCCTTTTAAGCTAATTCCTTTTCACCTTTATACCCACCCAGCTAATCTATATCTAGAATTTTTCTTTTGAATTTTAGAAACCTTTAAAGCCCTTAAAACTAGGCCCAAAGTCGGGCAAAACTGCCCTGTGCAGGGCATACCACAGCAGTCCCTTCATAAGCTTTTGCTTATTGTGAGCTTTCCAGCTTATTCCAATAGATTTTCTTGACTCTTATAGCTTCTTTACAAATATGCCAGTCCATAGTAGCTTTTTCTTTTAGCTTGTAACCCATTTTAAAGCCTATAGCTTAATTAGAAAATCTAGTATTTAAATAACCTTATAAATAGCCCACTGTTGTGAATATGATGTTTGAATCAGCATATTAAGCTTATTATAAAAGTTTTGTCTTTTTAAAAGTTGTTTATAATTAGTTGAAAAGTTGGTTTGTAAAAAGAAAATCGAAAAAAAATAAAAACGCAAAACAATGGGGTGTGGGATTCGAACTCAAGACCTCTCGCTAGTAACATGTACAACACACACCACACCCCCTTCCCATCTGCTCTGGAGCACCAGTTCTGCTAGTCTTCCCACATTAATTCCTTTTAACCTATTTAGTTTCGTTTAAGCTTATTTTTCTATTTCAGCTTATATTAGCTTATCCGTATAAGCTGTTTTGTCCTTTGTATTTTTCTTAGCTTTGTTATATCATAAAGTATTTTAGATAAAAATTTCAGATTTTTTTGATCAGTTTTAGTATTTATTTCGTATTTTTATTTGTATAATAGTAATTAAATCATAATAAATAAAATAAAAGTCAAAAAAATATAATTCTTTTTTCTAAAATTTTCTTTTATCATATAGAACATGTAAAAATTATAATTGTACCCATAGTGTTTATATTTCATAAATTTTACGTTTTTACTCGCGCACGTACATAGTTTTTAATAAAAACGCGCGTTTTCAGTTTTCTTTGTAGTTTTTAATTACGTAGACCTTAGATAATCAATTTTATTACGTTTTTAATCATTTTTAATTATCTTTCATTTTTTTTTGATAGAACTTACGTTTTAGGTTTTTAGATTTTCTAATTATTATAATAATAGCTTTGTAAATATAGTTATTTATTTTATTTTCTTTTAATTTGCATTTAAGCCGTTAAGGCATGCAAATTCCCTCTTTGGGAATGTTTGTTTTTATTTCGTTTTGCACGTTTGCGTTTAATTTAAGTTAAACGTATGTTTGTAAATCTTTCGCGTTTTTAGGTTTCTGATTGTACGTTTTTAACGATACAGCTGTGACAGAGCTATTACTATTCACATTCCTAGTGTTAGTCAATCAGATTCCTGTTTTTGTATATTTCATATCATTTCAACACACACATTCGTTATATTACACTTTACACACCTCGTTGGGACATAACGACCCGGGGATGCACTTTTCTGTACTCATGTACTTAACTCCCACGGATTTAAATTGCATTTTTCTCCCTTACGGTTCGACTGTAGTTGACCAATATCCTTGGTTGAAAATAGTTGACTGTAAGGGAGGAATCACTTCACATCATAGACTGACCAAGTATCACCTTCTCCTACCGCTATCTTAGATTCCTTACAATCAATCATAGCACTAGCGGTCGCCAAAAATCCTCTACCTATCAACAAGGGGCATGTAGGGTCGCTAACCATATCAAGGACGTGGAAATCGGCTAAAATGGTTAGTTTTCCTATGTGTACTAACACGTCCTTGACTACTCCAACTGGGTAAGCAACACTCCCATCCACTAAGCCTATTATCACCTCGGTTTCTTCAAGTTTTCCTAGTTTTAGAGAGGTGTAGAGAGGTAACGGAAGTAGCTTAAGGCTTGATCCAAGATCGGCTAATGTATCATAAGCCTCCAAATTGCCGATCTTGCAAGGTAGAACAAATAAGCCCGGATCATCTAACTTCTTAGGTAGCTTGTTTTGAACGAAGGCGGTCCCTTTTTCGCCTAACTTGAGCTTCTTCTCATCCAACACATCAATAACCGGACTTTCAAGGTGGAGCTCCTTGAATTCATTGTCAAGGTTTTGAGTGGGAGGTGTTTCAACTATGTTGTTGACCAATTTGGATATCATAACTTCTTGGTCATTTTGAACGACTTGGGTTTGTTTGAAACACGAGCTCATGGAGTTGACCGAATAATATTGTGGACAAGAACTAGGAGACGAAACTGACGAGATGGCGTTGACGTTTAGTTTCGGGTTCTTGACTGTGTTGCTAGGGAGTGCTCCCATTTCTCGGTCATTGAGGGCTTTCAACAAAGTGTCAATCTTATTGGTCATCTCGCTTTGTTTTTGTTTGAAATCGGCTTCAAACTTGGCCAAACGAGCTTCTTGAGATGCCATAAATTGGGACATCAATCCTTCAAAGTTATTGGTACTACCATAATTGTTGGAAGGATTGTTATTGAAAGTACGGTTCGAGTTGGAACCGCTTGATTGGAAACGATTAGGTGGGTTGGAAGAATTGGTTTGTTGTGCGTTTTGGTTTTGTTTCCACCTAAGGTTTGGGTGATTTTTCCATGAGGGGTTGTATGAATCACCGTAGGGGTTTGGCTCGGGTTTGAAAGTGTACCACTTGTCTCCTGCTCCGTCGGTACGCGAGGATGCGTAGTCCGCAAAAGCTTGTTCGGGGAGTTCCACGCAATCACGAGTGTCGTGGGGACCACTACATAATTCACATGAAGAAGTGATTTTGTTCACTCGGCTTGAAGGTTTAGGAGCCTCGTAGGATTTCATAAGAAACTTGACTTGGTCTTCAAGTTCTATGATCCTACGGTCGGAAGTGCTTGAATTGTTCGAAGGCAAAGATATTGCCTTGACCGTTTTATTCAAATCACGGGGATCACTCCAACTTTCGTTGTCATAAAGAGCAAGATCTTCTAGGAGAGCCCATGATTGTTCCGCACTTAGATCACGTAGCTTACCACCGGCCGATTGGTCAATGGTTTGCCTCGTGGAGAGATTGATATGGTCATAGAAGATTTGGACTTGGAGCCAAAGTTCTATGCCATGGTGAGGGACTTTTTGGAGTAGGTCCTTGAATCTAGTCCATGCCTCGTAGAGGGTTTCGCCTTGACGTTGTTGGAACATCAAGATATCATTCCTTAGCTTGGTAGTTCTTCCTGGTGGGAAAAACTGGGCGAGGAAACGAGTGGTGAGATCATCCCAAGAGGTGATGAATCCTGCGGGTAGGCGCTCTAGCCATTGACTAGCTTGGTCCCGCAGAGAGAATTGAAAGAGACGTAGTCGGGTCGTCTCTCGAGTGGCATCATCAAGGTCTATGGAATCAACGATTTTGAGAAAGTCCTTGAGATGTTGATTACGATCTTCAGAACGAAGTCCATGGAATGAGCATCCGCTTTGCACCAACCGGATGGTGTCGGATCGCAAGGGAGTAACATTGGCTCCTTGAGTGAGCTCAATGGTGTTTCGATAGCCATGGTGGCTAGGACGGGAGTAGTCTTCTAAGATACGGGCTCTAGGAGGTGGGTGTTGTTGTGGTGGTGGGTTGTTGGGATCGAGGATATTACCACCTTCCATGATGTCGGATGGTAATGGTTACGAACAAAGAAACGAAGAAAAAAGATAGACTAAAGAAAAACCTAGAAAAATAAAATAAAAATCTCACTAGAAAGGAATCTAGTGAGTAGACCTAATAAAATAAAAATTCAACCTAAACAATAACTATTCCCCGGCAGCGGCGCCAAAAACTTAATGCGTGGTTTTGCGACCTTACAACAGGTTTTACCTCTCGAGGGATCTCAAGAGGCTTGCAATTCCCACCAGGCAATGTACCTGACCGATGTAGTATAGTCTAGTGGCAAGTACCGGGGGATTGATCGTTCTCTAGGGGAATAGTGTCGTTAGGATTGAAAAACTACTCTAATAGGTCTAAGGGTGAGGGAAGATTCTTTTTGGTATTTTTATATTTTTATGAAAAGCAAGTAAAATCTCGGGTTTGAAGGAGTGGGTGGAATTAGTTGCTAATCAACTAACCCAAATAACTACAAATGCAAATAAAATAAAATAACTGAAAATAAAAAGGTGGTGGAACTTATATGGAGAGAAATGTGTTTACTTAGATTTCCTTACTCCCTAACTATCTTTTACCGGTTGATTAGTGTGTATTAATTGTGTGGATGACGGGTGTATTCCTTAATACCAATCGTGGGGTGGCGTACGTACTTCCCCAACTCTATAAGCTCCTACTTCACTCCTATGTCGAGTCGACTAAGAAGCTCCTAACATGGGATCACTAGAATTCGCTCATGCATTAAATACAACCATAATAACCTTAGTACGCATTGGTTCATGTTTCTTAAGACGTTCAAGCAAGTTACCGTATAGGAGGTTAGCCAGTTTTCTTAAGCCTAACATCGATAAACAATCATCCAATACAATTAATAACACACCAACAACCGATAATCAATAGTTAGGTTTCATTAGATCTAAGCAAACACAAGATAAATCTAGCCTAACATGTTAATTAAAAGACAAGAACAAGATATAATCAAACAACACATAGACATATTGAATGATTAAATGATTACTTATCTTCAATTAAACATGGGAGATCCAAGGGTATAAAACCCTTAAAAATGGCAGAAAATTCGTCTTAGGGTTTCTCCTCACAAAGTTGCACACTAATGACTAAAAATTGCAAAACTATATATAGAATTTAGGGGCTGACGGCGTCACGTTGTAGGAGGTGACGCCGTCACCTCGCCACGGCTAGGGTTCCCGGATGGTCTTCCTGACGCCGTCCCTCTTTAATCCTCCAAAATCCTCTCTGGCCCATCAAGGGCTGACGCCGTCAGAATTGTGCTTGACGCCGTCTCGCTTTAACTTAAACCGTGACGACCTTGATCACCTTAAAGGGTGACGCCGTCAGATTTCCATTGTAAAACTCTCTGGCGCGTCATGTGTATTTTGTCATATCCACCTCTTTTGCCAAGCCGTGACGCCGTCAGGAGCAATCCTTGACGTCGTCATGTGTACTTTTCCAACAGCTTTGGAGACTTTGTCGTTTTCTTCACTTTTATGCTCCAAAAACGTCCAAAATACTTCCTTTTCCAGATTTCTTCTCCAAAGTACCTAAAATGACAAAAGGAACGATTTAGGGCAATATTTGATCAAATAAATACGATTTAGGGCTTAAATGACCCCCTAAAAGCGGTACACTTTTCGCTTCATCAGTAACATGGAACTTTGCGCAGCGTAGTAGAATTTCGTATAACATTATGCATATTATAATGTTAACTCGTAAACTTATTGGTCTAACTTTACTGTTTTATGTAAACCTATGAACTCACCAGCTTTTTGCTGACATTTTAGCATGTTTTTCTCAGGTGTTTAATTGTTTGAGGTAAGATGATGCAAGGCAGAGCTTGGCTGGGGCATAGGCACATTTTTGGAGTGTACACATAACACTCATGACCATTGTTTTGTAATATGGGATAACTTAAAACTATTATGGGACTTGTTTTCCGCATTCATAACTATGTAAAACTTATGTTTTGATAAATGAAACTTTAAAACGGATTAGATAATCCATTCTCTATTACTTGTGTTGTGATTCCAATACGTTGCACCCTAGATATCACTTCCGCTGCATTCTGATTTGGGGGTGTTACAGGTTTGGTTCTCAGTCCATTTGCTCACCCCTAGCACATGGTACTATTGCTCCCCGACAGTCACTAACTGTTAAGATTTATCACCTGACGCTGTGTAGTCACTGGATTTTGGGATCATTTCATGATCATATTCTAGATTGGCAGGAATGAAGACATTCTCATTTTTATCCTTTGTGAAGGATGAATCAGAAATCTGATCACTTCCTAGAATTTTCTTTTTCTGACTAGGGATTTGATCATTTATGCATTGAATGCCTTGTGTGACCTATTGATCCATTTTTTATTTATACGTTTTTCTTCCATAAGTTGTTCTTGAAAAGCATCATTGTGTTTAATAATCTCAATGTTTTGAAATTGAAGTGTAAAAGCTTCTAATTTGGCTTGTTTGAGCACTAGTAATTCATCTCTACACTTGTTTAGTTAAAAGCAAGTTTATTATATTTTAAAGTAAGTTAAGTCTTTCCTCTTCAACAAACTTAAGCTCAATATTTATATAACTCAAGTAAGGTTGGCAATCAGAATCATCATCCATAAAAAGTAAAGTCTTTACCTTCTTTATGGTGATGTTGACCCATTCACAATTTCTTGCATGGCTTTTTCAAACTAATAGATTTTGATCCTCTGATAGAGCCATCATAGCACTGACATGAAACATTTCATCTTCAGAGGAGACTTCTTCCTCATCCTAGTCATAAGTTTCAGCAACTAGACCCTTGTTTTTGGTTTGAAAAGGTTTTGTTGGTTGAGATGTTGAGGAGCAGCCTCAAAAAGTGCAAGTTTGGCTTTGACCTTTTTTGTATTTTTCTTCAAAATCTTTCTTTTGCTTATACTTATTATTTTGAAAGTGTTGAGCAGACTGAATGAACTTTGTTTAAAAATTGGTTGGCCTTGAGAAAAAGTTTGACCCTGAAGCTTTGTATGAAGGTTCTGAGATGATTTTAGAAAAACAATCTTTTGCAAAGTGACTACTTTTTCAAATTTAAAACATGCAGTGCTTTCTGTGGATTTTGTTCCAGAAAAATTAGACTTGTTTTTTCTGATAAACTGATTTGAGTTTGCAAGATGTGCTCTTTCATGAAATTCAGTTTTTAAATCATTTAAGTACTCCTCACTGGTTTCGTCATCAACTTAATCATCTGAATTTTCTTGAAAGTACTGAACAATATTGTTAGAGAAGAAAGCAGTTGATATGGGTAAGGGTGCATATATCAAGGACTTTTTGCACTCAAGTTATCTCCTAGAGATCAAATTGTCTTCATGGACAAATCTCCCATATATGTCAGCAAGGTCAAGGGTCTGAATATGGTTGGCATTTCTTAACCCTTGTGAGAAGCTTAACCATTTCTCAGGGAGACTGTCAACAAAACCTACATTATTGTTGAGCTCATGCTTAGATAGTTTGACACTATTATTGGTGAGCTCATTGAGCAAGGTTTTGTAACGGGTAAAGGTCTGAGAGAGACTTTCAAAGTCTTTGGCTCTGAATGTACTATCTCAAGTTTTAGCTCCATGATCCTATTTTCCTTGGTATTTGAGGTGCCTTCATAGTTGTGAACCAAGTCAGTCCAAGTTTTTTTTAGTTGTTTCACAGTTAATGACTAACTCCATTATATCATCTGGTAGACATGATATAATGATGCTTTTCAGGCATTGGTCTTGATTGACCACCCTTCTCTCATCAGCATTCTATTGGGCTTCAGGTTTGGGTAAACCTTCAGCTGTCTTAGGGATATATGGTCCTTCCTTAATACATTTTATATAGTAATAAGCTTCCATACCTGTTAAGTAGAGAAGCATGCAGCTTTTCCACTTAAAAAATTTACCAACTTCGTGTTTGGGAGCAACCGCAGAATATCTTCCTCCATTTTTATCGACAAGTTGGGGTACATCATTTTCAGCTATGGTAGGATCTTGATTTTAAAAACGTTTGAACACTTTATAAAACTTGTATTATAAATCAAACCGCTCTGATACCAATTGTTGTTTTCTTATACAAGTTTAGTTTAAACAAAAAGTTAACGCAACTAAGTTCCATGTTTAATAATTTTAAGTAAAGACACAAAGTTTTCAACATTTAACTCTTGCGTATGTGATCTTCTCACTGAAGTTAAACACAAAACCAAGGTTAAGTGTTTAAGCAAGAACTATGCTAACCGATAGAGTTATACTCTAGGACTTAGTTCTTCTTAGAGAAGGATATGAGCTCTTGAAAGTGTTAATAACTTTTAACATAAAAGATGCCTTTTCCTTCTTTACAATGATCTATTTATATGCAAGGAACACCATGTATACCCATGAGGTAAAAGATACGTGTCAACTAACAATAAGCTAAAGTACATTTTGTACTTTAGCTTCTATTCCTAGTATGCTACCAGTCATACTTTTTGCGTAACACTGTTGACAACTATTTGTACTTTATACCAACTATAATACTTCTTAAGATTTGATAAGAGCTTAGAACTTATCTTCTCAAGAAGTTTCCCTCCTAGAATTCAGATTCTTAGTTGCTCATCCGAGGCACTAAGTCTTTAGATAGCATCAGTGATTTAAAAATATCTTTCAGGGAGTCATTGTGTTATTGTCATCACACAATGACTCTATCATCCTGATCTTGGTTCTTGATCCTCACTCTCTGAGTTCCTCCTCGTGTTGTAATGAGTCTTTCTTTCTCAGACTCTGAATAATATTTTGAGGATGACTCTCTAATAGAATTATATCTTTCGGAGACTGTATTAACTTAGGTTACTTTTCATTAAAATATGTACTTAAGGGACTTTGGGCTCTGAATTGATCGAGCAATGTATATTTTGCTACCATTCATAGCAGGACAAATAGACGTATTGTCTACAAAACAAAATATAGAACAATTAATTATATTTGTTAATAACATGTATATATAATTATGAGTTACATACGTAAATTACCTAGCCACTATTTGATTTTAGCCATATGAAGGATTACAACCACATGCCCAACTTTTTCCCTGTTAGCAACATAAGAAACAAGAGGATTGCTACATCCACATACATTTTACAAAAACAAATCCACACAATGAGGTGGCAACATGTGATTGGTGTATTTTGATACACTTTCTCCCTCTTCTCTTTCATCACACCAATCACATGTTGTCACCTCCTTTGTGTGGATTTGTTTTTGTAAAATGTATGTGGATGTAGCAATCCTCAAGAAACAAAGAGATATGTTATTCCATAAAAAAACAACATTCCAACCTATCTCCCTGGCATAAAATACAATAATTAATTAGACTTGTTTAATAAATATAATTCAACATTAAAATACAAATACTTGAAAGCTTACTAAATATCTTCGATTAACACAAAGTCGTCGCTGCTTGTTAAGATCAAAATGTATTGAATCACTCATTGAAACAACTGTGCCAATTACATCTGTAATTTATTAAAATTATAACGTTAGCTATTATGAATTGCATATATTGCAAATTGCAAATTATAGAATAAAAGAAAAAAAAATAAAAGAAAAAACCAACATTTTTGGTTTCCTGAAATTCTCTAGACTTGATTTGAATGATGCTTACAAATTTGAAACTCATATTGTTATCATCAAAGTTTTTGATTCGGGTCAGTGTAGTGTTTTTGTAAAACATGATTTTATACTTATACTTTAGCAAAGGAAATTTACCACCGTTTTCTCCTAGGCAAAGTTAGATATCTTATAACACTTACCTTCTTCGAGTATCCTTTCATATTTGAGCATGTCATTCTTTTTAACAGTACATTGAACACGATTACCCTAACACATTACATAAACTTGTATTACCATATAACATCATGACAGAATTATAATTTTAATAATATCGTAATCATAATCATAATATAATCAAACATGTTCATTTTGAACTACAAAATCTAAGGTCCGTAGAGAATGAGACATATTAGGTGCATGTGAACGCCATATAATGATGCATCTTACTTGGGCTTTGACATCATCCATCATAATATCGACATTAAATAACAGAGTAAATTCTTGATTAATGGTTGTTGTTGTTTATGGAGTAAACAAACCAAACAAAAAAAGCATGTAACAATAGCATATAATAATGCATGAAAACACAAACGAACATTGTATGAAACAATTAAATCAACATTACATACAATGAAAACATTAAAAACACACAAACAACAAACAAACATGATAAATACGAAAGAATAATAAGTTTCTAACCTTTTGATGTTGTCGATTTTTTTGTGTTTGATGCCACTGCTGCAAATCATTTTCTACTACCAATGCTGAAGTTGTTTTCATTCGTTTGTGAATGTGGCATTGGTATAGATTTTGGGGAGCATTTATAAGATTTGATTAGGGTTTGTGACAAAATATATATTGTAGAGATTGGGTTATAATACAATACCTAAAAAATTGAACAAATCAATCCCAAAATTCTGAAAACCGATTTTGCCACATAGGATTGTTAGATAGTGATTAGAATTATTAACAACCAATCATATTTTTGCATGTAAACAATGCATCATCATTTGAGAATCTTTCTAATATATATTTTTAAGATTAATAAAACATTATATATATTTGTAATGTTACTAAAGTTGTAGATATTTATATCTTTCTAAAACTATAAAACATTTATTTAAGATTAATAAAACATTTTATATGTAGCAACCGCGAATTTTCTAGGTCATTACTCAGCATTTAAAACTCAAAATGAATTATTTTAGAAGTTACATATTCCCCTTGCGTATAACTGGTAACTAAACTGCACGAATTGAGAGAACGATACCACACGCGTACCGACACCACATTAGTAATGGTTCAAAATTTTAATTCGTATTCGGAGTCAATAAAATTTTACTCTATATCAGTTTGATAAAAACAACTCCTGAACTATATCTTTCGTGCTTACGACAACCCGGAAATCTCGAGTGACACCTGGGTTCTACGGGACACGAGGTACACTCAATACAAAAATAAAAACAAAAATACTATACCTTATCTACATCATCACCGCCCCCACTCACCTACATATTTGGTATACTTTTCCTTTTCTTTCCCCTCCCTCTTCTCCCTCATCACCCTTTTCTAATAAGCCATCGCCATCCCCATTAAATCCCTTCCTCAGATCCACGTCAATCCTATGAGGTGAGGCTATAAACGAGACAAGCCAAGTCTTAACCTTTTCCTCTTGTCCTTATGGAGTGTATGATATCCTCTTTGTTGAATCCCAAGAGTCAACAAGCCAAGCCAAAGAAATGTCGACATAGTTTCCTTATTTGGCTATGGGAGCGTCTGGTACTCATGAAAGGAGAGTCAATCGATTCTTTTTTATTTGCTATAAAATCTACTCGACTCCCAGGCAACCCACCTCACATCCGAATCATCATCACACACAATTAAAAAGGTGATATCTTGGTGAAAGAGGAAGTGGGTTTGCTTGGATCGGGTTTGATTGTTTTGTTCCTCTCTTCATCCTCCTGTAACCCTTCGACCGAATTGTAAGGATTCTACAAATCCTTATTCTTCTAATTCGAATGTAACTATGTCCATGATATATTAATTTGAGTGTCTTTTGATTTAATTTGCTAAACACATACGATTTGTTGTTGTTCTTATTGATCTATGATATGTTCTGTCGAAAAGTTATTATTGTGGAACCAATTGATTTTTAGTTGAGTTATTATGTTGGTGTGACTCAATTTAATCTGAAAAACTAAACCTTAAAACAAAACGTATTTGATTCGGCTCAAGTCTGGAAGTGTGTTTGATTTTTCGTATTCTAGATCGAGAAGTTAATCGAGGAAAGTCAAAAATGAGGTTAGGCTTGTATTTTTGTGGGGTTGCACTCGAGCTATAGTCCGGTATACACTAGCATCGGCTATGTTATGCTTGGGTTTATGCTCGAGTTGTGTGTTCGAGTTGTACTCGAAGTTTTCGAGTTTTGCGCTCAAATTCTGTTGGTATTTTAATTGTATTCGAATTTGGTTGCGAGGTATATATTTACACCAGTGGTCAATCTTGGTTGATGTGGTCATAGTTGCGTTCGACCTTGGTTAGTTAAACTTGGATGTGTTTTGAAGTGGCGAGCCACTTTGGCCGTAAGTGTTAAACTAAATGTGAGTGTGTCTTGGTCTGTAGGTGAGCCGAGAGGGTACTCGGAGTCACCAAGAAACGTGATTCGTCATTTCTTTTCATTTGGTTTAATTATCACCCCGAAGGAATGACGTGATTACCACGTAAAAGGTGTAATTGGTGATGTGGTCTCGGTAAATATCACCCAAAAAAAAGGGTGTTTGTTTGCTCAGTCAAAATGGTTCCCTAAGAACCCTCGAAATGAGTATTCGGTTTGTTGAAAATGGGTGTCGATTTTCCCCATAATCCATTTCGTTTAAGCGTGTTTAGCACAAGAAAGAAACAATACTGCTGCGTTTTCTTTTGGCTCCAAAAATGTGCAATAAGTCTGGTCTTAGTTTCCACGAAGAATGGTGTACTGGGAAAATTTTTAAAGCTACTGATCTTAGTTTTTCCAAAAGGTGTACTGGGATTTTCCTTTCCTTGTTGTGACTAAAGTCAGTCTTACACTTTGGGCCCAACCCATAGCCGATTGTTCTTTTTCTAATCCTTGCGTTAAACAGGCCAAAGCCCATGGCTTGCTTGTTGACTTGTTTCGCTAAGTTGGGCCTAGCCCACTCCTAACTTCCAACAGCCTGCTCGAATTTAATAAGTGTGCCGCAGCCCACTTCACAACACTGGATTTTATTGTATGTTCGATTTATGTATAAAAGTTGTTGTCGCAATCGTCAAATTTATAAGACACGACTATTACACAATTTATGCTTCACAATCCAACATCAAATTGTTACACTACAATCTCGCAATATATTTTTAACATAGCTACATTACAATGTAGCCAATTCCCTACATTTCCTTTGAAAAAAAGGGTAGGGACAGGGGGAAATCATGTGTCAGGGACTGAACTGTACATTTTTAAAACTTTTTTCAAATGAAATGTAGGGAATTGGCTACATTTTTAATGTATCTATGTTTTCTCATATATATAATATATATTATATATATATATATATTATATATATATATATATATATATAACTTTTTGAAGTATTAAACAATTCCATTCTTAATAAGAGACTTGAAACAAAATTAAGTTTAATATGACAATTGCAGTCTCATAATGCCAATAATGTAGTTTATATATATATATAAGTTTGAAAATATATATATATATATATATATATATATATATATATATATATATATATATTAATATATATATAGTTTATATATATATAAGTTTGAAAATGTAGTTTATATATATATATAAGTTTGAAAATATATATATATATATATATATATATATATATATATATTATATATTATATATATAAGTTTGAAAATATATATATATATATATATATATATATATATATATATAATATATATATATATATATATATATATATATATATATATAAACTACATTATTGGCATTAGTGAGACTGCAATTGTCATATTAAACTTAATTTTGTTTTCAAGTCTCTTATTAAGAATGGAAATTGTTTTTAATACTTCAAAAAGTGGGTTATTAAAGTACATGTAAATGCCGCAATCTATGATATATATATTTTCAAACTTATTAAACTCGATGTAATATTTTATATAAATAACCAAATTGACGTTCTCTACTCAAATGACTAGAAAATCGTTATATATTCAACAACTATAGAAACTAAGTGAAAAATTAGCCGCGTGAACTTTAAACCCGTTCATTAATTCGAGTACATATAAAATTTGAAATGGTTTATCAAAACTCATAATAGATCTATAGATTATGAAATGATTGTTTTAACGTAAACCTTATAACTTTCGTTAGCACAAGAATTATCTATTAACAAAACATTCCTTCTATAAATGCTATATATATAAACATACACACAGACACCAATTTCTTTATTTCCCATGCCCACACTCACGCGCACTTTGTAATATAAATACTCACTTGACTATAATACTTTCCCACATACCGCCAACGTCTTATAATTATTAATTGTTCCGTACTTAGTCTTTCAGTTATTGTAAAACTGGAGATTATTCGTCTTGACATACACATAAGCACTTCAAAGAGCCAATACCTTCAAATGATTTAGAAAATGATTTTTAAGCTTAAATGCTGCCACACCAGCTACAATAACATAAACTCTTTAAATCTTTCAGATTTAACTTAAATTCTTAAACTCGATCCGTGAACTAAAACAAACCTTACTAATCTAGGTCGCGTGTTGGTGCTGAACACTGTCTGAATTATTGTGTTATCTGACTGCTGCTTGATAAGGTGGGTTCTCGTAACCCCTTTTTCATTATATTTTCCTTGGGGGGAAATGGTACTCAAATGATATTTTAACTGTTTTCATGCTGTGATATATCGTTTTCATGTTTTTGGACATTATGTGTGTTGATACAATTATGTGCTACTAAATGTTTTGTCTGTGTGTACAAGAATACGCAACTGTTAACTCTTTTGAGAGCCGAAACAATATGATAGATCTATCGGGGTAGCTCCCCTCTGTGTATACTGTTTATGTTTACAACCATCGTGGCAGGTTCAGTTGGCGCGACACTATTTTGTTTTGACTGGTGCTTATGATTGGTTATCATGCTCACTTTTGTCGTACACTATGCTATCACAACTCAACGGTTTTACTTTTAAACCTATGAGCTCACCAACATTATGTTGACGTTTTCGAGTACCATTTTTTCAAGTGTTATTGAAGCTGCTTAGTAGTTTGAGTATTGACTGGCTTAGCAAGACTTAAGATAAGACCCTCCCGGGTTATATCTCGTGGAGTTGCATTTGATATTTCCTAGTGACGTTGTTTAACTTTGAGACTTATGTTTATTTTGGATCTTTGTACTTATCCCTGTTGTGGGAGTTTGTGACTATTATCTGTTATATGTATTACATTTAGTATTTCTCCATTGTGAAACCTTGTGTTCTTGACAATGAGGTCATACCCCATAAATACCATTCCGCTGCGCCATTTTTAGGGTGTGACAGATTGGTATCAGAGACAGGTTATAGAGAATTAGGTGGTTTAACCTAGACTATAACCTAAGAATCCTCATATCCTTTGCATTATAGGAACTACGTGTGCGATAGTATGACACGAAGTGATGATGAATAGTAAATACATCATGATGCTATCCTAAAAACGCCTGGCCAACGTTTTTACGATAACATGATGCGGCATGGACTTATCAAATTCATTGACTGCCAGATAGGAAATTGAGTGTAGTAGTACGACACGTATACCGACCCATCCTACCTACCTCCTATCTAACGTCTACCGATGTCCTACTTTGTAGAATCATGCCTCCAAGAAGGTCGGCTCGAGTTAACCGAGGCATTCCACCTGATTGCGTGGTTTTGTAACCTTACAACAGGTTTTACCTCTCGAGGGATCTCAAGAGGCTTACAACCCCACCAGGCAGTGTACCTGACCGATGTAGTATAGTGTAGTGGTAAGTACGGGGGATTGATCGTTCTCCACAGGGAATAGTGTTCGTTAGGTGTGAAAGGCTACTCTAATTAGGTCTAAGGGTTGAGGAAGATTCTTTTTATGTTTTTATAGTTTGTATGAAAGCAAGTAAAATCTCGGGTTTTGAAGGAGTGGGCGGAATTAGTTGCTAGTCAACTAACCCAATTTACTACGAATGCAAATAAAATAAATAACTGAAAATAAAATGTGGTGAGAAACTTATGTGTAGAGAAATGTGTTTACTTAGATTTCCTTACTCCCTAACTATCTTTTACCGGTTAATTAGTGTGTATTAGTCGCGTGGATGACGGGTGTATTCCTTAATACCATTCGTGGGGTGGCGTACTTACTTCCCCAACTCTACAAGCTCCTACTTCACTCCTATGTCGAGCCGGCTAGGAAGCTCCTAACATGGGATCACTAGAATTCGCTTGTGCATTAAATACAACCATAAAAACCTTTAGTACGCGTTTGGTTCATGTTTCTTAAGACGTTCAAGCAAGTTACCGAATAGGAAGTTAGCCAGTTTTCTTAAGCCTAACATAGATAAACAATCATCCAAAACAACTAACAACACACTAACAACCAATAATCAATAGCTAGGTTTCATTAGATCTAAGCAAACACAAGATAAATTTAGCCTAACATGTTAAACAAAAGACAAGAATAAGATAGAATCAAACAACACATAGACATATTGAATGATTAATTGATAACTTATCTTTCAATGAAACATGGAAGATCTCAAGGCAAAAAGCCCTGAAAAAGTAGCTAAAATCGTCTTAGGGTTTTATCCCAAAATTCCACACACTAAGCTCTCCTTAATGACAAAAGATTAGAAAACTATATATAGATTTTTGGATCTGACGGCGTCATCTTATGGAGTGTGACGCCGTCACCTCGCCGCTTTTAGGGTTCCCGGATGACCATCTTGACGCCGTCCCTCTTTAGCTCTTCAAAAATCCATTCTGGCTTATCAAGGCTTGACGCCGTCGAACCATGAACGTGACGCCGTCCCCTTATGATTTAAGCCGTGACGCCCTTGATCAAGTTAAAGCGTGACGCCGTCAGAATTCACATGCTATTTTCACTGGCTTATCATGAGTAAATTTCACGTCCAACTTTTCTTGCCAAAGCATGACGCCGTCCAGAGTAAATTGTGACGCCGTCAAGAGTAACTTTTAGCCGATTTTTGAGACTTTGTCGTTTTCTTCACTTTTATGCTCCAAAAACGTCCAAAATGCCTCCTTTTCCAGATTTCTCCTCAAAAGTACCTAAAATGACAAAAGGAACGATTTAGGGCGATATTTGATCAAATAAATACGATTTAGGGCTTAAATGACCCCTTAAAAGCGGTACACTTTTCGCTTCATCAAATACCCTTACACTTGAGATTTGCTTGTCCTCAAGCAAATGCGCTTTTATTCTAATCAAAATACAAGTTAGGGGTCATTTAATGCTAACATAAAAGTAATTACAACAAATAATCGTTCCACTTCAATCATAATAAGCACGGAGATTACATACTAGCACCTCACAAGTAGTGTTTAGATACTCACATCTCTCAAGTGTCATCAAAATAAATCTCATAAATGAAAACGGAAAATATCTCTCACTACCTGTCATAGCAAATAGATTACCATAGGCTTGGGAAAGGATCGAAAACCTCCTCCACTAGGCGTAAGCACCTAAGATAAACTATCAAAGAGGGCTTTTAAATGGGTTATAACGTAAGGTGTAGGGAAAAGGAAAACACGGTTTTGTTGGATAAAGGATATTTTACTGGTGGCGAGTTAAAAATCTTGATCAATTACATGTACTATACAATGTTGCTAAGCCAAGACTAGACTCGATCTTAAGCTAATGATAAAATAACAAAAACATAAAATAAACATAAAATAAAACGGGATGGTAGTCCGTATGTTTTTTCTAGTTTTCTTTTTCTCATTTTTTTGTGTTTTTCTTGATTTTTTTTTTTTTTTTTTTTTTTTTTTTTTTTTTTTTTTTTTTTGCATACACTTTTACCCTACCATCCAAAATAATACATCATAGGGGCATTGCATCCCCCTTACACTTGAATTTTTACATAACTTTACAAATACTAATCTAATGACTCGAATTAAGATAATCGAAAAACTTGGAGTACTTTTAAAATATTTAGCACATATGGGGGTAATAAATGATGTTCTTCCCCATTACTCCATTACACTAGTACTTTACCCATGAGTCCCAATCGTCCCAAAACAATATGTACAAGGATATGACTCGACTTAGCAACCATGTAATCAACTAGATAATTAACTTGGGTTTAAACAAATGTTGTAACAATAATGCACTAAAAATGAGTGCATACAAGGTAGGCTAAGGCGATTTGGGTGTACATTTTAGTGGGGTGTAACAAATTCTTCCTTTAAGTAAAATGCTTAAAGGTCGAAGCGAAAAGATAGGCTCTGAGGGGTGTACTAGGGGTATCGTGTACTAAAAATGAGTACAACGCAAAGGGTGTGGGAGAATTACTTGACCAATGTAGCCAATGTAATTTATAACAAAAACACAGGTGTAAAACAATGGGTTAATCCTAATGCCTCTTATCATGTAGTAAATCTAACTACACGAATGTAGTCTCATTTGTGGCCTCGGAATGGTCCTAACGCAAGTTCTAGAATCTAAGTGCTACCGGTACACACATCATAGCATAAATGCTTTTCCTACCAATTCTAGGGGCGAACCTCACATATTTGGGGGTGGAAAATTTTTTTAGTGGTACGGTTTTTGTGCTAGTCATATAACTCCTATCCGTGAGACGCTCATTAGAACTAAAGTTTCACTCCTAAATGTTGTAAAATTTTTTTAAATTTGGCACTAAAATTACCTTAACAAGTATTTCTCTCAGTTTTATTACACATCTACCATCAAACAAACAAAAATCAAGCGCAATTGTATTCTCTAAAATCGTACTTTTACCCTCCCCTTACACTTAAGATGAACATTGTCCCCAATGTTCAAATAATAAGATGTAAAAGCAAAAAGTAAAAGAATGAAATCAAATACTCCCCTGATTCGCTCAGTGGATAATGAAATTACACGGTTAAATCTTCCTCCAAAGAGAATGTTGAAGCTCCATGACTAATGCATCGCCACAAGCTTGATCCAAAAACATTTCCTTGTCCAAAATAACCTGTTAAACCTGAGAAAACAAACACGAAAACCTGCATAACATCGGCGGGAAAAATCTATATATAAGGATATAATGCTTGTGGAATGATAATTTTGCAGATTCCTGGAGATTATAAGTTGGAGATTTTAATAAAAACTTTTTATGAAAACAAAACTTTCAAAAATTTCTGGAAATTAAATCTGACGCCGTCAGGTTATAACCCCTGACGCCGTCAGAAATGACCTGACAAAAATTTTCGTTTTAAGTTCCCGGAAAATTTCTGGAAAAACCTTTACCTTACTTCCTGGAAATCCTGCAAAACATCATTATGACTCGATACAAGCATTTGACTCAAACAAACACTAATATGTATGCTAATTTATTATTATTACGATTCATGTTAATTTGTGTTCTAATAAACCGATTTAGATTTCCCTTACACTTATCTTTTGCAAAATACCTTTATATGTAGTTAAGACGAAGTTAAAAACAACATAAAGCATTTTCACAAATTAGTTTTTAACATGAACCAATAATAATAAAAATTAAACACACATACGGAAACAAATAAAAACAAACAAACAAATAAGTAAACACACAAAGCAAATAAAGCAAATAAAGCTTGGGTTGCCTCCCAAGAAGCGCTTTTCTTTATTAACGAGTCTTGTAGCTAGACTCCAAGTCACGGGGTCTACGTTTTTCCGTTTTGCTTCTCAATTGCCCCCTAATCATCCTAACAACCTCCATATCAATTTTGTATTTAGGTCCAAGGTTTAAGCAATCTTTATAATAAAGGCTTCTCCTATTCCAAACATGGTCCATGCCTTTTTCTTTATCCTCTTCATTGATGTCCTCAATCGCACCAATGTTGTCCATGTCAAATCGAGGCACAAAACGAAACTCATTAACCCGATAAGGCATCCTATATGTGATCCTATCTATGTGATTAGAAAACTGAACCGTGCCTTTCAAACGGTCATACCTTAAATTGGATGCTTCGATAAATGGCTTACCTAACACAACGCGAGCTAGGCGGCAGTCAACAACACTTGCCATATCTTCTAAAATCATGAAGTTGGTGACAAAGGTAAAGCTCCCAACAAGGATATGTATATCCTTAATTCTTCCAACGAAGTTACAAACTCCGCCTGGACACTTGGGGTCCATCCTAGGCTCAAGTGGTGTGTTTATGATTTGGCTATAGAGGCCTGCGGACATAACGTTGATTGGGGATTCACAGTCAATGTAAGCATGCTCAACGTATTGGTACCCAATCATACATGGTATCTTCACATTCCCGGGATCACCTCTCTTAATCTTTGGGTCAATTCTAACAAAATGTGGTCGAGGGTTATCAACTAGGTTGTTATAGTAAGCAATCTCCTCCTTAGTGGGGTATTCATTGAAATAATCATCAAACCTAGGATCTACCTTCACTTCTTCAATTTTCTCAATCAACTTATCAACCGTAAGATTATTACGTTCTAAGTAATTATCTGAGTATATGGCGGTCCCTAAGTTGTTCAAGGCATAATCAAGCTCTATATCAATCATTCTACTGAGCTCCCTGAGCTCACTAATCTCATTCTCAAGTTGGCTACGCAACAAAGCCACTTCGCCAGGTGTAAGGGGTGGATTCGCGTTTTCCATAATGGCAAACTGAATAGTCAATGAAAATCTGTTACGAACAAAAGCACAAAGAAAATAGATAGACTAAAGAAAACCTAGAAAAATAAAATAAAAATCTCACTAGAAAGGAATCTAGTGAGTAGACCTAATAGAAATAAAAATTCAACCTAAACAATAACTATTCCCCGGCAGCGGCGCCAAAAACTTGATTGCGTGGTTTTGTAACCTTACAACAGGTTTTACCTCTCGAGGGATCTCAAGAGGCTTACAACCCCACCAGGCAGTGTACCTGACCGATGTAGTATAGTGTAGTGGTAAGTACGGGGGATTGATCGTTCTCCACAGGGAATAGTGTTCGTTAGGTGTGAAAGGCTACTCTAATTAGGTCTAAGGGTTGAGGAAGATTCTTTTTATGTTTTTATAGTTTGTATGAAAGCAAGTAAAATCTCGGGTTTTGAAGGAGTGGGCGGAATTAGTTGCTAGTCAACTAACCCAATTTACTACGAATGCAAATAAAATAAATAACTGAAAATAAAATGTGGTGAGAAACTTATGTGTAGAGAAATGTGTTTACTTAGATTTCCTTACTCCCTAACTATCTTTTACCGGTTAATTAGTGTGTATTAGTCGCGTGGATGACGGGTGTATTCCTTAATACCATTCGTGGGGTGGCGTACTTACTTCCCCAACTCTACAAGCTCCTACTTCACTCCTATGTCGAGCCGGCTAGGAAGCTCCTAACATGGGATCACTAGAATTCGCTTGTGCATTAAATACAACCATAAAAACCTTTAGTACGCGTTTGGTTCATGTTTCTTAAGACGTTCAAGCAAGTTACCGAATAGGAAGTTAGCCAGTTTTCTTAAGCCTAACATAGATAAACAATCATCCAAAACAACTAACAACACACTAACAACCAATAATCAATAGCTAGGTTTCATTAGATCTAAGCAAACACAAGATAAATTTAGCCTAACATGTTAAACAAAAGACAAGAATAAGATAGAATCAAACAACACATAGACATATTGAATGATTAATTGATAACTTATCTTTCAATGAAACATGGAAGATCTCAAGGCAAAAAGCCCTGAAAAAGTAGCTAAAATCGTCTTAGGGTTTTATCCCAAAATTCCACACACTAAGCTCTCCTTAATGACAAAAGATTAGAAAACTATATATAGATTTTTGGATCTGACGGCGTCACCTTATGGAGTGTGACGCCGTCACCTCGCCGCTTTTAGGGTTCCCGGATGACCATCTTGACGCCGTCCCTCTTTAGCTCTTCAAAAATCCATTCTGGCTTATCAAGGCTTGACGCCGTCGAACCATGAACGTGACGCCGTCCCCTTATGATTTAAGCCGTGACGCCCTTGATCAAGTTAAAGCGTGACGCCGTCAGAATTCACATGCTATTTTCACTGGCTTATCATGAGTAAATTTCACGTCCAACTTTTCTTGCCAAAGCATGACGCCGTCCAGAGTAAATTGTGACGCCGTCAAGAGTAACTTTTAGCCGATTTTTGAGACTTTGTCGTTTTCTTCACTTTTATGCTCCAAAAACGTCCAAAATGCCTCCTTTTCCAGATTTCTCCTCAAAAGTACCTAAAATGACAAAAGGAACGATTTAGGGCGATATTTGATCAAATAAATACGATTTAGGGCTTAAATGACCCCTTAAAAGCGGTACACTTTTCGCTTCATCACCACCATCGAGGGGTGTAAGGACTGGTGGGGGAGGAGGTAGAGCAGGTGGTCGCGGCACCGAGAACAACGCCAATGACAATGTGAATCCCGACCTTTCTGCCATGATCGCCGAGTAACTACAAACATGACTACCCACTCTTGTCACCCAAGTTGGCCATCACATCAGTAACCTAGGAAACAACGGAAGCGGGAATGACCATGCAGACAATGGCATTGGTAGTGACCACAACAATAATGGAAACAACAACAATAGTGGCAAGGGATGTTCATACAAGGAGTTTACAACATGTAAACCAGTGGACTTTGATGGCAATGGAGGTGCAATGGGTTACACAAGATGGATTGAGAAAATGGAGGCAAAAATGGACATAAGCGAGTGTGCAGCTCACCAGAGGGTGAAGTACGTTGCAAGCTCGTTGACAGGAAAGGCCCTGACCTGGTGGAACAAATAAATCCAGGCCAGAGGAAGAGAAGCCGCCATGGAAATGAGTTGGGATGACCTTAAGGTATTACTAAAGGAGGAGTATTGCCCAAACAACGAGATGCAGAAACTAGAGCATGAGTTCTACAACCATGCTATGGTAGGTGCTGGTCACGCGGCTTATACAGATCGATTCCATGTGCTTGCTAGACTGGTACCTCACATGGTCACTCCCGAATCCAAAAGAATTGAGAGATACATCTATGGTTTGGTCCCTGAGATTCGCGGGATGGTGAAAGTGACTGAGCCCCATACCCTTCAGAAAGTGATACTGAAATCTGCAACCATAACGGATGAGATGGTTAGGAATGGGACATTGTCCAAGAGTGGTGATAAGAGGAAGACCATGAGTGAGGCAAGTAAACAAGGAAGTGAAAATGATGAAAATAAGAAGGCGAAATGGGGAAAAGGATTTGTGGCAACAAGCTCGGGCCGTAAGGGATATGAAGGCTCTCACCCTAAGTGTGCCAAATGTAACTACCATCACTCGGAGACTAAATCCTGCCTAGTGTGTTTCAACTGCAATCAGATTGGTCATTTCTGAAACACGTGTCCAAAGCTGAATAGGGCATAGGGGCAAGTGCAGTGTGGAAAACTAGAAGGGGGTTGAATAGTTTTTACCGTTTTTTAAATTAATTCACTTTGTGACTTAACGTGATTTCAAAGTAAATACTCACAAACAAGCAATATAAGTAAAGTAAGTAAGGATAGGAACAATCAAAGCACAACCCGGAGATTTATAGTGGTTCGGCTACAAGGACTCTCTTCCTTGCCCTACTCCACTCCTCGAGCCTCTAACTCGAGAGTTTTTCTTCACTAAGAAACAAACTCCCTTCTCGGCGGAGAAAACCTTTATACACGTCGCTTACACTTTATCCGGTACTAAGCTAAACACCGGGTTCTTTACAAGGGTACAACCACTCCCGTTGGTTCTTTCACAAGGGTACAACCACTCCCGACACTCTTTGTGTTTTAAGGACTAAAACACTAACTAAACTCTACTGAATAAATGATACAAACAATGATGTGTGGACTAATACAAAATCACACAGAGTCTATACTAAAAGGATAACAACAGTAGGTTGATCCTTATATGCTTTGATCTCTTTGCTACAAAAGAAAAGATCAATGAAATGAAAGAATGATATGGGTTAGTGATATGTAAATGAATGAGTATGTATTTAAGCTATATGAGTGATGAAAATGCCCAAATGATCAGCTTGCTATTTATAGGCAAACTGATTCAACAGTTGGCGGATCTGGCGAATCCCTAAAATTGGATCCGCCTTTGTATGGGTTTGGATCCGCCACTTCAGGACAACTAAGAGATTCTCAAATCTTTCCATATCTTGCCATATCTTTCCATATCTTCCAATGTCAACTCTTTGGCTTGAAGATCAATACAAGATATCTCAAAATCTTTCTAAGATTGTGTTCATGATGTATGCCGTGATGTCATCCAAATATTTAAGAAATAAAGTTTCTAATTTAAGGAAGAAACTTGTAAATGTATATATGTATATAAAGTTACTCCTAGAGATCTTGTAATATGTAAATATGTTTTAAAAGACTTATCACTATAAATGTAAAAGGCTTATTCTAATATTTATGCTTTTGCTTAAAGATAAACTTTGTATTTGTCATTAACAAAATTAAGCAAAGATCGTAAAATATAAATAACATTTTTGGGACGATATTTCTATTAACGATCTCCCCTTTTTTGTTGATGACAAAACATAAAGTGTATTTTTAAGTAAAGAGCTTAAATAAAGGATGAATCTTTTAAAAATATAGATTAAGTTAGTTTATGCAAGTTTTAAAATCTATTTTAAGCAAAAAGTATGTACTGTGATGTTTCACAGTGATGTAAACTTAATCTTTTCTCCCCCTTTTTGTCGAAACAAAAAGAAGATATGCGTAGCGGAATGTGATTTTGAGAACTTTAAAGCTCCCCCTTGGATTATACTCCCCCTAAATGGAGTGCCAAGTATATGATGTATGATCCTACAAAACAAATGGTTAGAATATGATATGCTCCCCCTTGATGTATACTCCCCATTGCTAGAACGTATATGTTTCAAGGATATGATATGCTACAAAATAAAAGTTAATGAAAAATTTCAACCAAGAAGCAAAATGCATATGTAATGGTCAACCAAACAAGAAAGGTCAACCCATTTGACTTTAAAAAGTCAAAATGAAGGGTCTGATCAAAATTAAGTACCTAAGTACAATTGATCAAAGCATTATGTGAAGTTAAAACAACCATACTATGATGTTAGTAATCTAAAATAAGATAATATGCTAAATGTTGATCACCCACAAGCATAAAAACATAACATTCATTACTTGGAAAAAATGATGTTACATTTAAACAAAGAAAATAAATCCTAAAAAGAAAAATTCTAAAACAAAATCCTAAAAGTTCCTATAAGAGGAAACTAAAGAGCTCCTATTGAGGAGGATGAGAGATTGCATTGAGACGCTCGAGAATGTGGTTCAAGATGAACCTCATTTCATTTTGGAGCTCATGGACTAAAATGCTGGTCCTTTGGGCCAATGAGCGGTTCTCTCGCATTGCGAGCAATCATGTCTTGGAAAACTGGGAGGAAGGGTAGGCTCATTATTTTGTGGTGGTGGTGGTGGATTATTTGGTAGTGGTGGTGGTGGTGATTGGTTGTTTGATGGTGGTTGTTTTTGTTGGTTGGATGATGGTGGAGTGGGGATATTGGAGATCCATTACTTCACCAAGGCGGGAATCCACCATATGAGAGAGAGCATAGAGGTGGGTGAGTTCCTCATCGATTTCATCTTGGGTTTGTGGTTGATTGATCCACATTTCCTCATCAATGGCAACTAGTATGGATGTTGGTGAGAGGGGTTGTGTTTGTGGTTGAGGTGGTTGTGGATCACGGTATAAAGGACCGTGGATATCCTGATAAAGTGGACGAAAAAGCATGGGTTCTTGATCTTGAAAGGTCATAGGAGGAGGATTGGTTGATCTTGGTGGAAGATCCTCCGAATCCTCAAGGTGAGGATGAGGTGAAGTTGGTGGAGTTCTAAAAAGTTCCAAGGGCTGTAGTTGAGGTAAATGTGGTGGTGATGGTGATTTGCTAGGTTGGGTTGGGGCAGGCGGTGGAGTTGTAGCAACAGGTGTGATTGTTGGTGGTGGTGTGGAGATAATGGTGTAAGATGGTGTTGGAGTAGCAAGATTGAGAAAATTCTCATTTGCTATTGGTGAAGAGATGTTTACAGGAGAAGACTCGTCTGATGATGAGTTGGTTAGGTTCACGAAGCAACAAGGACGGACACTCATACGAGTTGTCCTTCTTGCGGGTCTACTTCTAGATGAGTTACTTGATTTTGTCATGATTAAGATTGATAATGTAGCTAAGAAGTACAGGAGAGATATGTAGAGAAGATGATAAGTGAGTGAGTTTTGAATGAATTTGAACTTCCTAATTTATAGCTAGTAAGATTTTTGAAGTTAGTGTTTGGATTTGATGTGAATCCAATGAGGAATGTTGGTTCCTAATGATTTGGAACAAAAAAATCAAGCTTGTCACATCCTAAGGTCAATCCATACAAATGGAGTTGAGTGAAATGTGGGAGATTTGCAGTTAATGCAAAGAGTGAGAGGAAAATCTGTTGATATGATGTTCCCACGGATTTGTCGGATCCCATAAAAGGGTTCCTTGCTTGTATTAGAAAGGTAACTCACATGTTAAATTTGAAAATTCAAATTTTGGTGAGAAATAGATTTCTTAAGGTTCTAAGAGTCCCTAAAACATTCTAAAGAGTCTAATGATCAGTAAAGAATTTCTAAAAATTATAATCCAAAATCTAACTATCGGGATTAGTCGGGAATTTTTGAAAAATGTTACTGTTGGCACCTGCGGATCCAATCGAAAACAAAGACGGATCCAAAATTTAGGAGCCGTGGAATCCACTGGTTCAGGAATGGCGGAGCCAAAGGATACACTAGGCGGATCCAAAATTTGGGATCCGCCAAATCCGCCATATGAAAGTGCGAACTCTAAACAGAATGAATATCAAATTTTTTGTTTCTCGGTCAAAACCCAAAAAATCTCCTAAAACATATGTAATAGCTAATATGTGATAGAAAAATACTAAATATATAGGTTCTAACACACGTGTAATACCTGAAATTCTATAACATGTAAAATGACCAAATTGCCCCTGAGAATTTAAAATATGAATAAAACATATGTAAAGCACAAAATAAATTCCAAACTTCTAGCAACGAACAAGTTATGGTCCCAAATAATTTTAGAAACTTCATTTAACATTTAAACAAGCCAATAAAATTACTAAAATGCCCTTGGGCGCCTAATGTAAATTAAATACAAATTCTATGATTTAAATGAAAGAAATTAAGGGAAATAAAAGACATTAAAGGTAATTAAGCAAGGCAATTATTTCCTTTGACATAATTCCGAAATTTATGTCCATTAAACTCCCCTTTGACCAGCCAATTCATAATTTATATCAATCACACACAATTCCTTTCAAAACCCTAAATTGCCGAGTAATACACACACACAAATTAAATTGCATAGCCCCATTCGATCATCCTAAAATTCCACACTCAATTTTCTGTGATTAAGCATCATCTAAAGAGTCCTAGAAAAATAATACTTCGAATTGTGGTGGCCGGATTCAAGGGTTTTCGAAAATTCTTGTTTAATTCAACCCGAAAGGTAATAATTCCATTTTTGATTCATTCGATCTTGGAAAATTCGTTTCTTATTTTTATGGTGTTCCTCACATCATATGTGACCTGTGAAAATTGGTTTCATGATTTTTAGATCGTTTTTGAAGTCGTGGTGATTTATGGTGCATTTTGGCTATTCGCGTACATATTAAATCGTGCGTCTCGTTCTACACGTTCAAATCTTGATTTGGTATTTTTCTCAGACCCTATATATGTTATGAACACCAAATAAAATGTAAAAGTCGATCCATGCATGATCTAACAATTATTTGTGAATTAAATCTTAAAAACGTGTATAAACCCTAAATAATTCAATTCGAATTTTTGAGGCTTCATATTTATTTTATTTGGACTCCATATGATCATACTAATCTGGGAAAAATTATATTTCGAATTGTTAAGGCCTAAAATAATTATTCTTGATTTATTTAGTTTTACCGATTTAAAGAAAATAAAGAAGAAAAAGAAATAAAATATAAATCGAATTAGGGTTAGACTTTTTGGGCTGTTCTTGTGTGATTAAATGATGATTAATGATTATGATATGATTGGTGAATGATTGGTATTTCTAGGGTTAGGATTTTGGTAATATAAAATGTTATTCGATCCTAATTAAATTATAAGGGGGTGTTTTGTAACTTTTAAAACTCAAGGGTTATTTTTAGAACTTATTTTGGAACATGTACCTACTGTATAAAATATAAAAGGAAGGGGTCTAATGTCATTTTTGTATTTTAGAAGGTTAAAATGTTTTTAGGGTTTTATTATGGCTCGAATTATAAAATAATTAAATAGAGGGACTAAACTTGTAATTTCTGGAAAGTTAGTGCTGTTTTGAGTAAAATAATTCATTCAGGGGGTTATGTGTTAATTTGGTGATTTAAGGGGTTAATATGTAATTATTAATAATATAAAGTTGAAATTGTATAATAAGGGACTAAATATGCAACTTTGAAAACTAGAGGGACCTATTGTGTAAATTCTGTAAAATTGAGGATACATTCTTATAATATGATAAAATGAGTAACCATTGTGAAACTTTGATAAATTAAGGGTCTGAAGTGTAACTTTTGAAACTAAAGGGTGTAAAGTGTAAATTGTGAATTCTTAAGGACCTAAAATGTAAATGTGATAAAAGATACCCTAATTCCAGAAATAATGATTTAACTAAGAATGTTGATCCAACTTGCTATATATGGAAACTTTCTAAAAATGGAAACCTGCTAAAAATAGAAAGTTACTTAATATGAAAATGGTATCCTTAGTAATTCTGTCTCTACTCCTCTAGGTGTCAAGGAGGAGAAGTTTTATCAGTGTCTGCCATTTCACTTGCTTACTTGATCACTAAGGTACAGATATTCTGTCCTCATTTAGTAAGGACCTTCGTCTCATTTCTGATTTCTATTTCATTGCCATGCTTTTGATTCTGTGAATCTTGTCTGCTTTTCTTTCATGATGTTATGACCCTTCTGTTTTTCCATGACCTTTCAATATTGAACCTCTTGATATTGAACCTTTCTTATGCATGACCTTTTGATATATGAACCTTGACTATGAATCCTTTATCATGAAACCAGTTATGAACCTTCTGATGTTATGACCTTTCTGATTATGAACTTTCTGATTATGAATCTCTGATTATGAGCCTCTGATTATGAACCCTAATTATGCAACTATGACTATGGACTTAGGATATTTATGAAATGGAAATTGACTTATGCAACTAAAGTAAATACCGGATAGTTATACTTGACCACTGACCTACAGTCTGATACTACGAGCCACTCACTAGGCATGAGGGTTTCATGTCCATGTCAGTCGATGCACCGATGGCATGACTCTAGGTCAGGAGAGTGATGACCTGGCCCGTCCCTTTTCTGTATCATGTTTTGGTGTGTTTGGGAGTTATGGCCACCAGGGGCGTATGGATGCATCCTAGATTTGTTTCTGTATCATGTTCATGTTATGTTATGTTATTCATGGTGACTGATGGTGTGTGCGATACACGTCTTTCACACTCTGGGAGCTAGCTACTCCATTTCTGATTTCTGGGATTAGTGAGAGGAACATCTCTCTGCATGGTGGTCTGATTATGATTATGATCTCATGTTTCATGTTTCTGGGCTCGTAGAGGATTTCTGTATCACTAGACCTCATGGACTTCTGACCCTTACCCTCATGACACCCATGATATGTTTCTGGACTTATTTCTGTATGGGCATGGTATGTTGGGCCTCCTGGGATTCTGGACTGGTTCTTATACTAGGCATGGTAAGTTGGGTTTTATGGGATTATGGATTTATTTCTGGACTGGGCTTGGGCATGTTGGGCTTTATGGAACCTTGGACTTATTCTGGACTGGGTTGGTTATATTTGGGCTAGTTGGGACTTTTATTTCTACTCATCAGTATTCATGGTACAACTCTATACTCCTGATATCTCTGCATGCTTTTTCCTACTTCATTATTATTCATGTACTTTTCTATACTTTCTAATATCTCTGCATGACCTTCCTATCTTTTCTTATCTGCTACTATGTCACGTTTTGTTTCTTTCATTTATTTTACTTCATCATTATATCACGATCTGTTCTGCCTTTATTTATCTCATTATTATGTCACGTATGATTTCTTTCGTGTTTCCCTATTTCATGATTATTATTTGTTACCGTTATATCTGTTCACTGAGCTCGTGTAGCTCAGCCGCGTTTCTTTTCCCGCGGCAGGTTTTAAGCTAGGAGCTGGGTTATGGATTTTGGGAAGAGTGTTCACAAGTGAAGTCTTGTTTTTGTTGGATTATTCTTCATTTGTATTATGTTTTGTATTTCATGTATTTTTCTGTCTCATGTTACATTGTATTTCCGCTGTTTAATTATGGATGTTATGTATGATCTGATGTGAAACCATGTACTTGTGACATCTTTACCCTTGTCGGGTCGGGGTGTTACACTAACACACGTTTACACATAAATTAATCCGATCATAATATCTTACCATAAAGGGAGTTAAGCCAAACGGGGGGCTTAATCTTGGAAAATTGATAACAACATGTGTTATCGACCTGCAATTTTGAGTTAGTTCACACACAAGTTAAGTACATACATAATGTCTTAAGAAACATACAAGTCCAACACATCATTGTTTAAAAACGTCTAATGCCAAACACTCCTCAAACCTCACTTGTCGTTCATTTTCTTGATTATTTTCTTGTAACCCTTGTGAAGCTTCATGATCCATCGGCCCAAATTCTTCACCATTCTTTTAGCTTGCCAAAATTCTGCCGATTCATTTGGGATTGGTGAAAGTTGACTTAAGTATTCCTGTGGAGAGATCCTAGAGTTGGGCAAACCATCATCTTCGCTCATTGATGATGATGATGATGATGTAGGAGGATGAGGACGTTTGCCTTTTGCAACCGCTACCCTATGATCACTTAAAGGAACAAAAGTGTGTGGAATCTCGTCGTAGTCGGGAACAAAACCTAAAGCATTTTTAGGAATGGGTTCAAAGGCTTTATAGAGATGGGTCAAGAGCATCCCGTAGGGCATTGCGGTGGTACCTTGTACCGGAATATCGGCCATTTGCTTGGCGATATAGTATGCAAGGTTGAACGGTTGATGGTTTGACACACAATACATCATGTAACAAAGACATGCATTGATATGGTCTCAGTTCCCTATGGTGCTTATGACATTTGCCCTCAAAACTTCTTCTAGCTTCTTGAATTGAGGCCTAAGTTCATTGAGTTCCATGGCAAAAGGATCTCTATTTACTTGACGACCTCGATGCAACCTAGTTGGGTTGTTCCTAGGTAAGAAAAGATGCTCTCGAATGGTTTCTTTTGCGGTCAAAGGTGTGGCATATGGTGCCGTTCTATCAAGGTTGGATTCTAATATTGTCAATGACCATTTATCCGAGTAGACACATGCTCCTTGATTTGGAACTCCTAAGACATCACCAAATTGATCTAAGGGAATGTTGAATTGGGTTCCATTGACTCTAAAGTGAATGTTCATGTAACCATTGTCGTTTGAACCAAGACCTATAGTTGCATAAAATTCAAGTATCAACCTAGGGACTATGGGTTCATCGATATCTAGAAGACAATCGAAGTAAATTGCGGCTAGTTGTTCTCTAAGCATGATTCCTTCATAAAATGAGGAGTCTACAACCCTACCCTCATGGACATAGCGTTTTTCAAGGGCTTTAAAGATGTTTACTTGAGCTTCGGTGAGACCCTTAGTTTTGTGGTGTTTGGGTAGGTATTTGATGGTGTTTTTGTGATCATAATTAGTTGCAGGAGGCATGATTATCCTAAACACGAAAGATATGTAGTTTAGTTGAAATTATCGAAAATACGTATATATGTCTAGTGTGTACCTACATGGGGACAATGTGGAGGTACGGTTATCTCGACTCCTTTTGATGCACGAAAATTTAGTTTATGCAGGTTATATAATAAAACGAGAGATAACCCAAACGCTCCTACTTCAATGTAGCTTCATTTGAATGTACCCGAAAATACATATTAGTTATGTATTCCCTTTAGCATTCAAGAGACATTATGCAAGTGATGTTTAAAATATAACGCTTTTGTATTCGTATGAACAATGTTCAAAAACCGTTTTTCCTAGTCGTGAGAAGATTTTAGCAAAAATTTCTCATATGGGGTTTTTGATAAATAATGATAATGCACTACAAGATGCAATTCCTAACTATGAAAAACATGATTTGTTATGCAATTCAGTAAATATGTGTCATGATTTTACAGGAATTATGCATAAACCCCAAGTTTTGATTTCGTGCATGAAATAGAAATCCTAGACGCAGATCAGGAATGCAAACATGATAAGGATACTTACAGTGATGTTTAGAGCTTAGTTTGGTTGAAGAAGATAGCTTAAATTGTGAGTTTGGTGAATTATGGGTCAAATTCCAGTAGGTGATATGTTTTTGGGAAATGTGATGAATAGTATAGGAGTTTATTTAATATATAAAAACTGGCTCACCAAGTGACGGATCCGGCGGATCCAAAACAAGGGATCCGCCCTTGTTGTCGTTTAGATCCGCAGGATCAGAACACAGGTTTGGTTATTGCCGTGTTTGGTTAATCAATGTTCGATTTAATGTTTAATCTACTCACTAGGTTCCATTAATCCTAAACCAAGTCTAAGATAGTTGAAAGGTTCTCTCTTGAGAGGTTTTGTGAGGATATCGGAAATGTTGTCCTCTGAGGAAACTTTCTCAATTGAGATGTTTCCCTTCTGAACATTGTCACGTAGGAAGTGGTGACATATTTCTATGTGTTTGGTTCTAGCTAGTTGGACTAGATTTTTGCTGAGGTCGATAGCTCCTTTGTTGTCGCAAAGAATGGGAATTTCGTTGAGTTCAATTCCATAGTCGACGAGAGCTTGTTTCATCCACAGTGCTTGTTGACACGCCTTTCCTGCAGATACGTACTCTGCTTCGGTTGTTGATATTGCAAGGGCTATTTGTTTCTTAGCAAACCATGAGGTGAGACAATGTCCTACAAAAGTACAAATACCACTTGTACTTTTCCTATCGACATAATCACCGGCATGGTCTGAGTCGGCATACACTATGGTTTCTACACCCGTTCCTTTGGGATACCATAATCCTAAATGTGTAGTGCCTTTTATGTACCTAAAGATCCGTTTAAAGGCTTCAAGATGGGATATTTTGGGATCTTCTTGAAAGCGTGCACATAGACAAACACTAAACATAATTTCGGGTCTACTAGCCGTTAGGTAAAGTAAACTACCATTCATCCCTCTATATTTAGTGCTATCTACGGATTCACTTTCGTCATCCTTGGTGAGTTTAGTTTCGGAAGAAATTGGTGTTTTCATAGGTTTGGAATCTTCAAGACCAAATTTCTTAAGCATATCCTTGATATACTTAGATTGGTTGAAGAATATCCCATCTTCTAACTGTTTAATTTGGAGACCTAAGAAAAAGTTTAGTTCCCCCATCATACTCATTTCAAACTCATCATGCATGATTTTTGAAAATTCATCGCATAACTCTTGACAAGTTGAACCGAATATAATGTCATCCACATATATCTGGACTATGATAATATGTGATCCCTTTTACTTGGTGAAAAGAGTATTGTCTACTAGGCCTATGGTATACTTATGGTCGACTAGGAAAGTCTTAAGTCGATCATACCAAGCTTTTGGTGCTTGCTTAAGTCCGTATAAAGCTTTCTTAAGTTTGTAGACATGATTTGGTTTTTCAAAATCGGCAAAGCCGGGAGGTTGTGCTACATACACTTCCTCATTTATAAAACCATTAAGAAATGCACTTTTGACATCCATTTGAAATAGTTTAAAGTCATGTGCACATGCATATGCGAGTAGTATCCTAATTGACTCAAGTCTAGCAACGGGTGCAAATGTTTCATCGTAATCTATACCTTCTTGTTGATTGTAGCCTTGTGCTACTAGCCTAGCTTTGTTTCTAGATACTATGCCATTTTCATCCATTTTGTTTCTAAAAACCCATTTTGTACCTATTATGGTTTGATTTTTAGGTTATGGGTCTAATGTCCAAACATCATTCCTAACAAATTGATTTAATTCCTCTTGCATCGCAATGACCCAAGATTCATCTTTTATGGCTTCATTAACATTTTTAGGTTCAATTGTTGAAACAAAATAAAAGAAATTACTTTCATTTTGGGCTTTAGACCTTAATGTTCTTTCATTGATTTTTCCTATGACGTTTTCTAATGGATGACTTTTTGTTTCTTTGATATTAACAATTTCTCTTTTTACCGGTTCATCTTCTTTGTCACTTTCAATATTTTCTTGGTTTTCAACCATTTGACTTTCAACTAAGTCATCATCTACCAAAGGTGATGTCTTAGATGGAGGTGGACTTTCATCGAATGTTACGTTCAATGATTCCTCGAATCTTGAGGTTTCTTTGTTCAAAACTATATATGCTTTACTAGTTTGTGAATATCCTAGAAATACACCTTCATATGACTTTGGGTCGAACTTGGTGAGATAATCCTTTGTGTTTAAAATGAATCACTTGCTTCCAAAAACTCTAAAAAATCCTAAAGTAGGCTTTTTGCCTCGGTATAACTCATATGGAGTCTTTTTCAAGAATGGTTTAATTAGAACTCGATTTAGGATATATGTGGACGTATCTACAGCGTGACACCAAAACTTTTGAGGTATGTTTTGTTCATTTAGCATGGTTCTACTCATTTCTTGAATTGTCCTATTTTTGCGTTCTACTACACCATTAGATTGAGGAGTTCGAGGAGCTGAGAAATTATGTGTTATGCCATTAGCATCACAAAAAGCTCCGAATTGGATTTCTTTGTCAAATTCACGACCATGGTCAGTTCTTATGGACACTATGTTACTTCCTATTTGATTTTGAATTTTCTTACTTAATATTTCAAATTTATCAAACGCTTCATTTTTCGCTTTCAAAAACTTAGTCCATGTATGTAGGATATTCACTAACAAAGAAACACAAGTTTGGGACTAGAGTTTGTATCGAATGGTGATTTGTAGAGAGAGAAAGAGATGGAAACTTTGTAGAGAGAGAAACAAATGTGTATTAGCTTGATAAGCAAATGAGGTCCAACCCTTCCCATGGGTGGGAAGGGTGTATTTATAGTCCTTACATAATATGCCCCGAGTGGGCTGTGGAGCGAGCTGACAGTGGGTAAAGACCCGACCCACTCCACAAGATCTATAATAACTAATCTACTACTAATATTACTAATAATCCTACGAGCTATGGAGTGCTAATAAGTACTCGGGGTGACCGAGTCTTCAACTGAATATTTATATTCCTAACAATGTATACCTAGAGTAATCATCTACTATTACCAAAGTATAGAAGTTTCCCCCGTAACTTTGTATAGTGGATGGACCAAACAAATCCATATGTAACAATTCTAGACACCTAGATGTAGACACCATGTTTTTAGCCTTATGGCTATTATGAACCTGTTTTCCTATTTTGCAAGCATCACAAAAGTGTTGGTCATATTTCAACTTGGGCAGGTTCCTAACGAGTTCCTTAGATGATAAGAATTGAATTAACCTCATATTGGCATGACCTAAGCGTCGATGCCATAGAGTTGAGTTTTCATCCAAAGAAGTGAGACAAAGTTTGTCTTTAGGTGTTTTGTCTAATTTCATAACGTAAACGTTATTCTTCAAAACACCTTTTCCTACGGTTATGCCATCTTTTAGTATTTTACTTCCATTTTCACTGAAAAGAACGTTATACTTTTTGCGGCATAATTGACTAATACTAAGCAAGTTAAATCCTAAATTATCTACATGAGCAACATCATCAATAGTGAGAGAGTCATGAGATATTGTACCTTTTCCGATGATTTAACTTTTAAGCTTGCTACCGAATGTGACATTACCTCCGTCGTACACTTGGTAGGATGAGAAAAGGCTTTTGTTTCCCGTCATGTGTTTTGAACACCCACTATCTTTAATCCACTCATCTGGTTCTAATTCAACTTTGAAGCACACCTAAGTTCAAGAAAAACTCAAGCGTTTGGTCCCCAATATCTCATGGGTCCGTTTGGGTTAAACATAACATTATCATGGTTCATGTAAGGAAATGGTGGACAAGTGTTCCATGGCATATAATTAGGACCTTGAAAGTTTCTAGACATGTTTTGGTTCCAATTATTTTGGTAATGATGTTGCGAGTTAAAGTCACTTTTTGGAAAGGGATGTTTGGGAAAACTAGTTTTGGGTGCCTGTTGAACCATTTTAACTCTATACTCATTTCTAACTTGACCTTTTCCTATAGAGACTGATGGTTTTTGTTTGTTAATAGTTGTACTAGTGCTAGGTTTTTTAGTGACTTTAACGAAATCAGTATGATCCGATTTAATAACATTCTGTTCATTTTCTGTACTCGCGGATCCCTTGGGCACAACTAGCGGATCCAAAATTTTGGATCCGTCGGATCCGTGGGTGTCTGACTCAGTTGGAACAGTTTCTTTTTCTTTCACTGTTTGTTTCTTAAAGTCACTTAAGCTTCCTAGTTTCATAAAACCTAGTCCGGTTTTATCATGAGGTAATTTTTGCATCTTCATTATCTCATCTATACAACTTATATTTATCAAACTTTTTAAACTTAGAATTTTGTTTGATAAGTTCTTCCTGTGAGGACTTAAGTGTTTCTAGTTCTAATTTAATTTCCCGACATGACACACACGTTTCTTTAACACTTTTACCCTTTTCTATTCTTATCCCTTTTTCTTTTAACCAGTGAACTTCGTTTTCTAAAAGTGTTGTTTTGGTTTTTAAGAACTTATTCTTGTTTATGATTTTAAGGGTAATTTCACACAGTTTGTTATATTCTACTTCTAAGGTTTCATCATCAATAGAGGAGTATGACGAGTCAGAATGTACCTCTTCTGAGTTATGAGCCATAAGAGCAACTTCATCGTTCTTAGGCTCGTCGTCATCACCTTCACTGTCACTCCAAGCTCCACTAACAAACGCTCTTTGAGATTTGTTCTTTGGAGGCTTTGGACATTCTCCTATTAGGTGACCAGAATCTCCACACCTATAACACTTCCTATCTACCTTTCCTTTTCTATCATCACGGTCTTTCCAGAAGGATTTCTATTCTTCACGAGGTGGTCTTACGAACTTTCCTCGTCTCCTAAAGAACTTCTTGAAATCTCTTACGGTCATGGCATACTCTTCGACTTCGCTACTAGAACAAGACTCTTCATCATCACTTGACTCAACTCTAGCTTTCAAGGCAATGGACTTCATCTTCTCCTTCTTGCCTTTAACTATTTCTGACTCTTTTTCCATCATGATTTCGTGAAATTTGAGATTTCCAATGAGCTCGTCCAGTGTCATGCTTGAAAGATCCTTAGATTCTTCAATAGCGGTCACCTTTGCTCTCCACTTCGGATGGAGTGCTCTTACAAATTTCATGACAAAATTCTTACTAGAAAAAGATTCATCAAGTGCTTTAACAGATGTAATAATAGTATTAAACCTAGCAAACGCACTATCAATGGTCTCATCTTCAGAGATAACAAATTGTTCATATTGTTGAACAAAAAGATCGATTTTGTTATCTTTGACTTGTGAGTTCCCTTGATGAGTGATAATTAATGATTGCCCAATATCCTTAGCCGTTTTACACATAAAAACTCTTTCATATTTTTTCTTAGGTAAAGCATTGTAAAGCATCATTTTGGCTTTGTTATTTTTGGCAATCAACTTCTTTTGCTCATCACTGTGACGAGTAAGAGAAGCACCTTCATCCCGACCACCTGAAATATTATAACTTATGGGCTTGTAATCACCCTCTACAATTATGTACCATAGATCTATGTCATTTGACTTCACATATGTCTCGAAACGGTTTTTCCAGTATATGAAACAATTTGGTTCAAATAGTGGTGGTCTTTGCATAGATTGTCCTTCTTTAAAGTTTTCAAAATTCATTGATCGTTTCAAGTTTTAAAATACAATATATTTGAAAATCTTGAGTAACGTAGCTCTGATGCAAATTGTGGAAAACTAGAAGGGGGTTGAATAGTTTTTACCGTTTTTTTAAATTAATTCACTTTGTGACTTAACGAGATTTCAAAGTAAATACTCACAAACAAGCAATATAAGTAATGTAAGTAAGGATAGGAACAATCAAACCACAACCCAGATATTTATAGTGGTTCGGCTACAAGGACTCTCTTCCTTGCCCTACTCTACTCCTCGAGCCTCTAACTCGAGAGTTTTTCTTCACTAAGAAACAAACTCCCTTCTCGGCGGAGAAAACCTTTATACACGTCGCTTACACTTTATCCGGTACTAAGCTACACACCGGGTTCTTTACAAGGGTACAACCACTCCCGTTGGTTCTTTCACAAGGGTACAACCACTCCCGACACTCTTTGTGCTTTAAGGACTAAAACACTAACCAAACTCTACTAAATAAATGATACAAACAATGATGTGTAAACTAATACAAAATCACATAGAGTCTATACTAAAAGGATAACAACAGTAGGTTGATCCTTATATGTTTTGATCTCTTTGCTACAAACGGAAAAGATCAATGAAATGAAAGAATGATATGGGTTAGTGATATGTAAATGAACGAGTATGTATTTAAGCTATATGAGTGATGAAAATGCCCAAATGATCAGCTTGCTATTTATAGGCAAACTGATTCAACAGCTAGCGGATCTGGCGGATCCCTAAAATTGGATCCGCCCTTGTATGGGTTTGGATCCGCCACTTCAGGACAGCTAAGAGATTCTCAAATCTTTCCATATCTTCCAATGTCAACTCTTTGGCTTGAAGATCAATACAAGATATCTCAAAATCTTTCTAAGATTGTGTTCATGATGCATGCCATGATGTTATCCTAATATTTAAGAAATAAAGTTTCTAATTTAAGGAAGAAACTTGTAAATGTATATATGTATATATGTATATAAAGTTACTCCTAGAGATATTGTAATATGTAAATATGTTTTAAAAGACTTATCACTATAAATGTAAAAGTCTTATTCTTATATTTATGCTTTTGCTTAAAGATAAACTTTGTATTTGTCATTAACAAAATTAAGCAAAGATCGTAAAATATAAATAACGTTTTTGGGATGATATTTGTATTAATATGCAGGATAACCCAAATCAAGCCTTAGTGACTATTGGAACAAACACACACAATGGAAACTATGGCAACCCAGCTCGTGGGCGGGTATTCGTGATGAACGCTGAAGAAGGACGCCAGGACCCGAACCTCGTGACGGGTATGTTCTCCTTAAATGGATATTAGACTATCATACTGTTTGATTCCGACGTCGATTATAGATTTGTTTCCACTTAGTTCATGCAGCTGTTAAAGGTGAAGCCTAGTGTCCTAACTCTTAGCTATGAGATTGATATAGTGTACGACCAAAAAGGTAGGAACCGATAAGATAGTTAAAATCTTCACCACCTGGTAGCAAGATCTTTGAGTGCTGAAATGCCACCCGTTAATTTTTGAGCAACCCCAAACTTTAACTAAAAAATTTTATTTTCTTAAAAAAAAAAAAAAAAAAGCTTTTTAACAACTTTTAACTTAATTTCATGTCAGTTCTTGTTTGATGAGATGTGAGATTAAGTTTAAAGTTGCTACTTAGCTTAAAATTTTTTAATGATTTTGCTCAAGAATGGACGAGGCATTTCCTGAAGTATAATCACTCGATAGTTACTATAAAAATGCCTATTTTAGTGCGCTGATGAGTGTCTAAATACTCATCATTTTATACCTATAAAAGACACTAAAATGACCTAAAACACCCATATTATATTGCAGATATCCTTGGTTTGTGTTTTATGTGTTTCAGGTACCAAAGGATTGAAAACGGAACAAAAACGAGCATTTTTGGATCGACTCGACAACAATTGTACATTTGATCAAGTGAAGACGAAAGTCAAAGACAGAGTCAAAGTCAACCCCCAAAATACCAAAATCACACAAATGGTCCCTGGGAATAATTTCTATTTTTGGCAGCAATAGTCCTTGGATTTTCAGAATATTACAAAATTGGTCCCCAAAGATTAAACCTAAATCCATTTCTATCCTAAAATAACTAAACCCAGCCAAAATAACTAAACCTAGTTACCAACCAAGCCCAATTTCCCAAAGCCCAATCATAAACCCGATCCAACCCACCCTTAGTTAAACACTGTTTGACCCTTCGGTCAAACCTTTCCCTCAAAACCGTTTGCCCACCTAAACCATACCAGAAACCACCCTTCTCCACCGCCTTATCCCTGACACACCCACCCCCTCCTCCTATCTCACTTCACCTAACAAGCCAAGGAGTATTAAATGCTCCTTCCTCATCACACTCCATCAGAACCTAGTGGTTCTCCCACTTTATCTTTTTCCCGCCAAAACTGAGTTTGGACGACTCAGATTGATTCAAGGGCATCCAAGGGATCAGAATGGATCAGAGATGATGAGAAGACTTTATCCCACTTAGTTTTTGTATAAATAGGTCACAATGTAGCCTGTAATGGGCAAGTAGTTAATTTAGCAATAATCGTTTTTAATATTCAGTCTCTATAATTTGTAATTTCAAAGTTTCAGTTGTTAATTCAAGTTAATTTCAGTCAAAGTGTTATAAATTCAAGCAATCTTGTACTCATTTTCATTTATAATAGAATTTCAAGTTGTTGTTAATTTGAATTAAGCTCAATTCATATTAATTACCAATCACAAGCCTCAACACCCTTGTTATAAGCTTATACAAGCTTATAATAGCTTTTTGTAAGCTTATATAGTGATTAGCAATTCTTAATTTCAAAGAATGAAGAAAGTCAAAGAAAGTCAATGAAAGTCAAAAAAGCTCCCAATAAGCTGTTCTGGTAGAATAAGCTATTCAGGAAGGTTGAAAGTGGGTATCTAGCTTGTTGTTGACAAGCTAGGTGAGTTCTGATCACTAGTTCACTGTGTTACAAGCCAAGTCAGTTGTAAGCTATTTTCTATATTTTTGCATTATTTTTCTAATTCACTGTTTCATAGCTTATATTACCTTATTATAGTAATTACCTGCTTATTAATAGTTTATAAGTGTATTTCATTAATCTTATCAGTATTCAAATAGCTTTTTCTTCATTTTGCTTAAAAACCTTATAAAAGCCAAAAATAGCTTATTTAAGCAAGAGCTTATCTCAGTGCTTATTTCTATTAGATAAATGCTTTTTAATGCCTATTACAACTATTGCTTAAGTTGTCTTCCATACATTAGCTTAAAAAATTGCCTGTTCATTTGAAAATCCATATAAGTCCACCAAAAGGGCTGTTTGGGTTGAGAAGTCAAATAGGTCAAACCAAGGTGTTACTGTACATTTGCATTAAGCTCAGCTTTGATCCAGCTTAATATAGTCCATATAAGTTGTTTGTAAGTTCTAATAAGCCACTTTAAGAGGTATAGTAGTTTTGTATAGTCTGTTGTCATTTCAGACCATTTAAAGACCAAATAAGCCATAATTAGCCATAAGCACTTTTGGCCCTTAACCTTGGCTTCTCTGAGGTCCTTTCAAACCATTTAGAAGATATCAGAAGAGTTGGACTAGACTTGTGCCCTCTGCACAAGTCTGCACAAAACAGACCATAACTGCAGCCTGCATAAGTTAAACTACCCCTTTTCTCAGCTTATTTGTAGCTTAGCTAGTTAAGCTGAGGTCCTGATTTTTGGTTTACAATTAGGTTACATAACTAGCTTTTAGGGTATTATCTGGTATTTCACTTTAGAGCTTATTTAATAGCTTAATTCTTGTCTGCAAAAAGCCCATTTGGACTGATCTAAGTCTGCAACAAACCTCAGTTCTAACACCATCTGATCTAGGTGCAAATTAGGGTTCAATTGGGTTGTAATAATTAGGGCTTTTGATGTTTTAGTGTAGCCTATAGTACTAAGAAGCTTTTGCCCCCATAAGGTTTCATTTTCCAGCATATTTGAAGTGCTTATTTTGATCTGCAAGTAGGGGTCTTAACCATTGTTTCTGCCCTAATTTGTGAACCTGCCCAACTGCTTAATTGCTTATTCTGGATGATTCCTTGTGCTTATTTAGTTGTTTTAAGCTTCTAGTGGTGTGTTAACATAATTTTGAGCTTTTGGTAATTTTTGGTGCTTAAGTGCTTATTTTTGTGCTTATTTCCAAACTGTTTATTAGCCCATTTGCTTATTAGGGTTTAGATAACTTCTGATATTATTTTTCCTAGATTAAGAATAATATTTTAGATTTACCTTAAATTTTTCAGATTTTTCCCTAGTCATTTCCTATTTTTAAATCATTTAAATAGTTCTTTTAGTTTTTAATTCATAATAAAAAATATAAAACTCAGAAAAATATAAATCTTTTTTCTAAAATTTTCTTTTATCATTTATAACTTAGGAAAAATAATTTGGAACTTGTAGATTAAATTTTATAGATTTCACTTTTTAATCCCGTTTTAGAATTCCCGTAACGCGTTTTTAATATAATTTGTTAATCTTAATTTCCTTGTGAGAATTTGTTTCTCATTTGTTAAAATTAGAATTAAAATAAAAATCAAAATTCCAATTCCCTATCATCAGTCACTCTAATCCAAACCTTAGACGATATCGCCCATTCACACCTCGTTGGGACACGACCTGGGTAATCACTTACCTGGTTTCACACACACACATCGTATTCACGGGTTTTGTAAATTGGCCTTTTTCCTAAGAGGTTGATTTTTCATTTCTCGCGTATCACGCGTATCCATCGTCTGCATAATATTTATATATCTATTTAGCACGGATCAAATTTTGGCGCCGCTGCCGGGGAGGTTGTGTTGCGACAATATCGTTGAGATTTTTAACGATTAGTGACTTGAGATCCTTCTTTTTGAAGTTTCCACTTTCATAAACCATATAAAATCCAAAAATATTTTTCTTTTCTTTTATATATATAATATCATATAAAAAATAAAAACCCAATAACATTTTTCGTTTTATTGTAAAATAAAAGATAAAAGCAAAATTAATATAATATTCCTCAACTTGTGTATTATCATAATAAGTTCCCAAACATCAGATTAAAACTTGCCTTTGTGTCGCTTGCGAATTCGGCTCACCTTTGATTGATAAACAAACTCTAACGGAGGTTTCAGGAGGTTTGACATTAAATTGTCGAACCGAAAGGAGCAGGTTTTTAAGGAGCATTTATTGCCCACCTTTGCTCCTCCGCCACTCTGTGCGTTTTTCAGTCAGAGAGCTACCGTACGCTTGTTGATTTAAGGTTTTAAGTTCCTTGAGTTTTGCTTCGATCTTGATTTAATTGAATTATTTTATTTAGTGCATGCGCACTCGTTCTTCTACGTCGACAAGTACTTTACGTGAACTCGTAGATATTCCGAGAAGACGTAATCGTAGACGTACTGCCCGAATAGTCGAACCCGAGATTCGTACTATTCCCATTGATAATATGGCAGACAATCGAACAATGGCTGAGATGCTCCAAGCACCCACCGAGGGTTACGGAGATGCCATCGTTTTACCACCAATTGACTCTGATCATTTTGAATTGAAAACGCATTTGATTCAACTCGTGTCTACAAACCAATTCCACGGGTTTGAACGAGAAGATCCGTATGAACACATCCGTTGGTTCAACAAGTTGACCTCTACAATCAATTACAAGGATGTGCCACAAAAAGTTATCAAATTGATGCTATTTCTGTTTTCACTCGAAGGGGCAGCCCGGATTTGGCTGGAAAAAGAACCCCCTCGATCCATTGAAACTTGGGAAGATCTCGTACAGAAATTTGTCAATTATTTCTTTCCTCCTTCAAAGACGACTAATCTGAAAAATGAGATTTCTGGATTTCGTCAAGGATTCGATGAAAACTTCGGAGAGGCATAGGACCGATTTAAAGATCTCCTAAGAAAATGCCCGCATCATGATTTCACGGAGCTACAACAGATCAATACGTTTTATAATGGGTTAAATGGGAACGATCAAGATTCTCTTAACCCTGCCGCCGGTGGCAATATCTTGAATCGTCGACCTAAAGATGTGCTTGAAATTTGCGAGAATAAATCAAAAGTTCCTATTTCTCGAAACAAAGTGAATGTTCCTATCACTCCTGCTTCTTCATCCGGTAACTCATCAGAGTTAGCCGCTTTAACGGACGTAATTCGTTACATGATGAAGGAAGTGAAAGAAATTAAGAGTGAAATTCATAAACCGGAACAAATCAAAGCCATAAACAAAGTGTGTGAAACTTGTGGTGGCCCGCATGCGTATTACGATTGTCAAGCAACCAATGCTTCTGTTTACCAAGCTTTCGCAGCTGCAGTAAACTACAATCAAAACCGACCGCATGCTGACACTCATTACCGAGCACCAAATGCTATGGTACCACCTGGTTTTCCACCCGTGCCAAATCAAAACAATCAAAATCGCTTTGTTCAAAATCAAGGACAAAATTTCAACAATTCTCAGAATTTCAACCAGAACCGTAACAATTTCAACCAGCCTTATCAAGCTCCGAATCAACACGTTTATCAACAACCTCATCAAACTCCTTTGACTAATGATTTCATGAAAATTACTGAGTCCAGCATGCGTTCAATGCAGACTCAAATCAATAATATGAAAGTCGAGTTGAGAAAGGAAATTGATACTACGATGTCTCGTCAAACAAATGAGTTGAAGAATATGATGGGCAGTTTCATGAATATGAACATGAACCAATCTTCTTCATCTTCCGGATGACTTCCGAGCAATACCATTCCTAATCCTAATGCTGAGTTGAAAGCCGTCACCACTCGTAGTGGAAAGACGCATAATGGACCCTCGACTCCTATGCCCCCTCCACCGGGGGAAGGGACTCGAGATGCCGAGGTGACAACGGACAAAGTGCATTTCTCAAGCCCACAAAGTACCGCACACGTCCAACCTCCTAATGTCCAAATTCAAGTTCCGGAACCCGACGTTCCGAAGACCAATCCTAAGCCTTCAATTCCATATCCTTCGAGGCTTAATGATCAGAAGCTTAAAGACAAAACGAATCAACAGATGGAGAAATTCTTTAAAATCTTCAGTGATTTGCACTTTGACATTAGCTTCGCAGATGCTCTCATTCTTATGCCCAAATTTGCATCTACAATCAAAAGTTTGCTAAGCAACAAAGATAAGTTGTCTGAGATGGCAAAGACCCCACTAAACGAACAATGCTCGGCGGTGCTCCTCAAAAAGCTTCCCGAAAAGCTCGGAGACCCCGGCAAGTTTTTAATCCCTTGTGATTTCTTGGGGATGGTTCAGTGCTCAGCCTTGGCCGATCTTGGCGCAAGCATTAACCTTATGCCACTCTCAGTATGGGAGAAATTATCTCTTCCAGAGCTTACATCTACTTGCATGACACTCGAGCTAGCGGACCGTACTATAAAACGTCCACTTGGAATAGCCGAGGATGTCGTTGTGAAAGTAGGAAAGTTCCATTTTCCTACTGATTTCGTTGTGGTAGACTTTGATGCCGATCCTCGAGTTCCACTCATACTAGGGAGAGCCTTCTTAAGAACGAGTCGTGCTAACATTGATGTATATGCCGAAGAATTAACCATTCGGGTTGATAATGAAGAAGTCACGTTTAACATTAATCAAGACTCTAAACCTCTAACCACCAAAGGCAATGTTGCTATGGTTGATCAAAAATCTGATACCGTAATTGATTCCAAAAGAAGTGATTCAATACTTTCAAGATTCACGGTTAAGAGTCTTTCACAAAAATGTGTTGAACTCAAAGCGATGAAAATTGCCCCGGGTACAAGTAAATGGTTTGAAAGTTGTACTACAGAAGTTAAGAGTGTTTTTTACTACGATGAACAAGAATCGGAGATCACATCAGAAGTTGTGAAAATTGCTAGCTCTAAGAGCACACCACTTGTCCCACCTCCGGAATCGGTTTATCGTGTTGAAATTTTTGATTCTGTGGATGAAACTAAAAATCCCACTCCTTATTCTGCACCAGTCATTTCTGACTCTTCCCCTCCGCTTGAGGGAAGTGATATCTCTATGGAAAAGCTCGAGGTATTCTTGTTTGATGCTCCAATTTCGCTGGAAATTGTTGAGCCTGATTGTGATCCAGGAGGAGATGCCCTGTTATTAAAAAAAATGGTATTTGATGAACCATTATTTTCCTTCCCCCCGAAGGATGTTGTTGTTAAAAATAAGCCGTTAGATCCTCTTCAGGTCAAGCTCGAGGATTTTATTCCCGAATATGAGAGTTTTATCTTTGATGACAAAGAAGAAAGTAGTGGTAATCCCACTCCTCATTCTGATTTTTCTCTCCCGGCTTATGAAGCCTTTTGCTTTGATATCGATCATTCGGAAGAAGTGGGAAGTGGCAGTACCACTTCTCATTCTCAGATCTCTCTTCCCGAGTATGATGCATTTCATTTTGATATGAATGATCTTTATCATGAGGAGTTCTCCAGTAAACTCTCTCATATTATATCTCCTCCGGAATATGATCATTTCTATTTTGATCCTGAGGATGATTCTAGTGTGGGGGGAGGTGTACGTAATCATAAGAATGTGCTTATTGATAAAATCATCCCAACCCTCCCTCCCGTTGAAGACAAATTTGCTTCTGATGATGAAGAGTTCTTCCTGATAATCATCATGATATTTTTTCTCTTCATCACATATGGTGTGAGTTTTCTTTCCCTTTTCTTCTATGGGAATGAGGACACCATCTTTGACCCCGGTATAATCCCTTATAGTTTCTACTATTAAAATACCGTGGGTATCTCATCGGTGTGGAACTTTCTTATGTTTTTCCAAACACATGAATGAAAGTCCGATGGAGATGGTTTCTTCCACTTGCTTCTCCATGAACCAATGAATTCGGGGTCGAGTCAAGCTAGTGACTCGGTTAACAAAAACATTAGCATTGCATGGTTAAACGCCCATGTTTCTGACTTCTTTCTATTTTCTGACACTAAGTGTGGGGGAATCCCACTGTGATGTGCTGTTTTGTGTTGTTTACTCTTGTTTACAGGTTTCCCTTGGATTGTGATGATTGCCGCGCCTGTTTTCAATCCAGCCGCCCAATATCCTATCCTTTTGCTAACGATTATCTAGGGATATCTTTTCAATCCTATTTGTTAAAATAGAGATTTCTTTCACACACTTGGCTATTAGTATTACCTTTTTACGTTCTAAGTCTCGGCATAATAGCCGGTACTTTCAATATTGAGGGCAATATTCAATTCTAGTGTGGGGGGGAATTCTCTCGAATTTTGTCACATATGTACCTTCTAGTGCCCTAGTACCCCCGTTTTGGCCAAAATTTTAAATTTTTTTTCGTTTTTAGATAAGAAATTGCAATAAAAAAAAAGTGTTTAGTCTTGATTAGGTTAGAACAAAGGGAATCCCGACTCTGCCAGAGTATTGATCTGGCTGCTTCCTTAACGATTAGACTAAGGTTTTACAATATGTGCAAATGAAAATGCTAAGCGTAGAATAGTTGGTTTTCTTTAGAGCTTATATAAGTAATCTATGGCTTTTCCTCCCAGGAGATAACTAATCTGACTTAATTAGTGCTTATTTTCAAACTTTTGAACACACAAAATCATTTTTCTTTACGATTTTGAAAAATACTAGTTCAAAGCTTTATTTAAACTTCAAAACAAGCATATGTCATAATAATGTAAAAGTTAAGTAATAAATGTATGTGCTAAAAGCTAAGGTTCAAGATCGGCCCTTGGATTCTTATTTCCGGAAGGCATTTAGGTCTTGGCTACCCTCTTACACCGGCCCTTGGACCCTTAATTCTGAAAGGCGTTAAGGTCTTGGAACTCTCCGTTGTAACGACCCTTGGATCCTTTATGCCGAAAAGTGTAAGGTCTTGGTTCCCGTGAAACTCCGTTAGTTTATATTGCACAAAGTTAAGTATATATAAAAAAAAAAAAAAAAAAAAAAAAAAAAAAAAAAAAAAAAAATGATGATGAAAAATGAAAAAATGAGAAAATAAAAATAGTATAAAATGGAATGATATTGCAAAATGCAATAAATTTTGAAGCTTGCTTGTTGTGAATTTTAAATCTATCTTTCAACTGGTATTAGTCAAAGTTTTATAAAAACGTCGATTTTTGTTATCAAAATTTTGAATATAAGCACAATCACCTAAACTTGATAAATATGGGAGTGAAAAGTTCAGTTTTGGCTTACATAGATTATTGATATAAGTAGTGTTAGCATTTTATAAAAGCATTTGCACATTGAGTTTAAGCTTAGTTGGGAGTATCAAAAAGAGGATGACGATTACAATTCCCTGGAGACACCCAGTTTGTGTGAATCCCGTTCCATGATACCATTTTTGGAAATCAAGCGTGTTATATATTTTGTTCTAAGTTTAAATTTCTGGCATTATGTAAAAATCAAAACGGGGTATGCTTGGTATTCTTTTGATCCTTTCATTACTTCATATGATCGGATTCCTAGGGACTAGCAATAGCTTAGTATGGGGGATTGATGAGTGTCTAAATACTCATCATTTTATACCCATAAAAGACACTAAAATGACCTAAAACACCAATATTATATTGCAGATATCCTTGGTTTGTGTTTTATGTGTTTCAGGTACCAAAGGATTGAAAACGGAACAAAAACGAGCATTTTTGGATCAACTCGACAACAATTGTACATTTGATCAAGTGAAGACGAAAGTCAAAGACAGAGTCAAAGTCAACCCCCAAAATACCAAAATGACACAAATGGTCCCTGGGAATAATTTCTATTTTTGGAAGCAATAGTCCTTGGATTTTCAGAATATTACAACATTGGTCCTCAAAGATTAAACCTAAATCCATTTCTATTCTAAAATAACTAAACCTAGCCAAAATAACTAAACCCAGTTACCAACCAAGCCCAATTTCCCAAAGCCCAATCATAAACCCGATCCAACCCACCCTTAGTTAAACACCGTTTGACCCTTCGGTCAAACCTCTCCCTCAAAACCGTTTGCCCGCCTAAACCATACCAGAAACCACCCTTCTCCACCGCCTTATCCCTGACACACCCACCCCCTCCTCCTATCTCACTTCACCTAACAAGCCAAGGAGCATTAAATGCTCCTTCCTCATCACACTCCATCAGAACCTAGTGGTTCTCCCATTTTATCTTTTTCCCGCCAAAACTGAGTTTGGACGACTCAGATTGATTCAAGGGCATCCAAGGGATCAGAATGGATCAGAGATGATGAGAAGACTTCTCCAACTTAGTTTTTGTATAAATAGAATTTCAAGTTGTTGTTAATTCGAATTAAGCTCAATTCATATTAATTACCAATCACAAGCCTCAACACCCTTTTTATAAGCTTATACAAGCTTATAATAGCTTTTTGTAAGCTTATATAGTGATTAGCAGTTCTTAATTTCAAAGAATGAAGAAAGTCAAAGAAAGTCAATGAAAGTCAAAGAAGCTCCCAATAAGCTGTTCTGGTAGAATAAGCTATTCAGGAAGGTTGAGAGTGGGTATCTAGCTTGTTGTTGACAAGCTAGATGAGTTCTGATCACTAGTTCACTGTGTTATAAGCCAAGTCAGTTGTAAGCCATTTTCTATATTTTTGCATTATTTTTCTAATTCACTGTTTCATAGCTTATATTACCTTATTATAGTAATTACCTGCTTATTAATAGTTTATAAGTGTATTTCATTAATCTTATCAGTATTCAAATAGCTTTTTCTTCCTTTTGCTTAAAAACCTTATAAAAGCCAAAAATAGCTTATTTAAGCAAGAGCTTATCTCAGTGCTTATTTCTATTATATAAATGCTTTTTAATGCCTATTACAACTATTGGTTAAGCTGTCTTCCATACATTAGCTTAAAAAATTTCCTGTTCATTTGAAAATCCATATCAGTCCACCAAAAGGGCTGTTTGGGTTGAGAAGTCAAATAGGTCAAACCAAGGTGTTACTGTACATTTGCATTAAGCTCAGCTTTGATCCAGCTTAATATAGTCCATATAAGTTGTTTGTAAGTTCTAATAAGCCACTTTAAGAGGTATAGTAGTTTTGTATAGTCTGTTGTCATTTCAGACCATTTAAAGACCAAATAAGCCATAATTAGCCATAAGCACTTTTGGCCCTTAACCTTGGCTTCTCTGAGGTCCTTTCAAACCATTTAGAAGATATCAGAAGAGTTGGACTAGACTTGTGCCCTCTGCACAAGTCTGCACAAGTCTGCACAAAACAGACCATAACTGCAGCCTGCATAAGTTAAACTACCCCTCTTCTCAGCTTATTTGTAGCTTAGCTAGTTAAGCTGAGGTCCTGATTTTTGGTTTACAATTAGTTTACATAACTAGCTTTTAGGGTATTATCTGGTATTTCACTTTAGAGCTTATTTAATAGCTTAATTCTTGTCTGCAAAAAGCCCATTTGGACTGATCTAAGTCTGCAACAAACCTCAGTTCTAACACCATCTGATCTAGGTGCAAATTAGGGTTCAATTGGGTTGTAATAATTAGGGCTTTTGATGTTTTAGTGTAGCCTATAGTACTAAGAAGCTTTTTCCCCCATAAGGTTTCATTTTCCAGCATATTTGAAGTGCTTATTTTGATCTGCAAGTAGGGGTCTTAACCATTGTTTCTGCCCTAATTTGTGAACCTGCCCAACTGCTTAATTGCTTATTCTGGATGATTCCTTGTGCTTATTCAGTTGTTTTAAGCTTCTAGTGGTGTGTTAACATAATTTTGAGCTTTTGGTAATTTTTGGTGCTTAAGTGCTTATTTTTGTGCTTATTTCCAAACTGCTTATTAGCCCATTTGCTTATTAGGGTTTAGATAACTTCTGATATTATTTTTCCTAGATTAAGAATAATATTTTAGATTTACCTTAAATTTTTCAGATTTTTCCCTAGTCATTTCCTATTTTTAAATCATTTAAATAGTTCTTTTAGTTTTTAATTCATAATAAAAAATATAAAACTCAGAAAAATATAAATCTTTTTTCTAAAATTTTCTTTTATCATTTATAACTTAGGAAAAATAATTTGGAACTTGTAGATTAAATTTTATAGATTTCACTTTTTAATCCCGTTTTAGAATTCCCGTAACGCGTTTTTAATATAATTTGTTAATCTTAATTTCCTTGTGAGAATTTGTTTCTCATTTGTTAAAATTAGAATTAAAATAAAAATCAAAATTCCAATTCCCAATCATCAGTCACTCTAATCCAAACCTTAGACGATATCGCCCATTCACACCTCGTTGGGACACGACCTGGGTAATCACTTACCTGGTTTCACACACACACACACATCGTATTCACGGGTTTTGTAAATTGGCCTTTTTCCTAAGAGGTTGATTTTTCATTTCTCGCGTATCACGCGTATCCGTCGTCTGCATAATATTTATATATCTATTTAGCACGGATCAAATTTTGGCGCCGCTGCCGGGGAGGTTGTGTTGCGACAATATCGTTGAGATTTTTAACGATTAATGACTTGAGATCCTTCTTTTTGAAGTTTCCACTTTCATAAACCATATAAAATCCAAAAATATTTTTCTTTTCTTTTATATATATAATATCATATAAAAAATAAAAACCCAATAACATTTTTCGTTTTATTGTAAAATAAAAGATAAAAGCAAAATTAATATAATATTCCTCAACTTGTGTATTATCATAATAAGTTCCCAAACATCAGATTAAAACTTGCCTTTGTGTCGCTTGCGAATTCGGCTCACCTTTGATTGATAAACAAACTCTAACGGAGGTTTCAGGAGGTTTGACATTAAATTGTCGAACCGAAAGGAGCGGGTTTTTAAGGAGCATTTATTGCCCACCTTTGCTCCTCCGCCACTCTGTGCGTTTTTCAGTCAGAGAGCTACCGTACGCTTGTTGATTTAAGGTTTTAAGTTCCTTGAGTTTTGCTTCGATCTTGATTTAATTGAATTATTTTATTTAGTGCATGCGCACTCGTTCTTCTACGTCGACAAGTACTTTACGTGAACTCGTAGATATTCCGAGAAGACGTAATCGTAGACGTACTGCCCGAATAGTCGAACCCGAGATTCGTACTATTCCCATTGATAATATGGCAGACAATCGAACAATGGCTGAGATGCTCCAAGCACCCACCGAGGGTTACGGAGATGCCATCGTTTTACCACCAATTGACTCTGATCATTTTGAATTGAAAACGCATTTGATTCAACTCGTGTCTACAAACCAATTCCACGGGTTTGAACGAGAAGATCCGTATGCACACATCCGTTGGTTCAACAAGTTGACCTCTACAATCAATTACAAGGATGTGCCGCAAAAAGTTATCAAATTGATGCTATTTCTGTTTTCACTCGAAGGGGCAGCCCGGATTTGGCTGGAAAAAGAACCCCCTCGATCCATTGAAACTTGGGAAGATCTCGTACAGAAATTTGTCAATTATTTCTTTCCTCCTTCAAAGACGACTAATCTGAAAAATGAGATTTCTGGATTTCGTCAAGGATTCGATGAAAACTTCGGAGAGGCATAGGACCGATTTAAAGATCTCCTAAGAAAATGCCCGCATCATGATTTCACGGAGCTACAACAGATCAATACGTTTTATAATGGGTTAAATGGGAACGATCAAGATTCTCTTAACCCTGCCGCCGGTGGCAATATCTTGAATCGTCGACCTAAAGATGTGCTTGAAATTTGCGAGAATAAATCAAAAGTTCCTATTTCTCGAAACAAAGTGAATGTTCCTATCACTCCTGCTTCTTCATCCGGTAACTCATCAGAGTTAGCCGCTCTAACGGACGCAATTCGTTACATGATGAAGGAAGTGAAAGAAATTAAGAGTGAAATTCATAAACCGGAACAAATCAAAGCCATAAACAAAGTGTGTTTTTAATATAAAACTCAGAAAAATATAAATCTTTTTTCTAAAATTTTCTTTTATCATTTATAACTTAGGAAAAATAATTTGGAACTTGTAGATTAAATTTTATAGATTTCACTTTTTAATCCCGTTTTAGAATTCCCGTAACGCGTTTTTAATATAATTTGTTAATCTTAATTTCCTTGTGAGAATTTGTTTCTCATTTGTTAAAATTAGAATTAAAATAAAAATCAAAATTCCAATTCCCAATCATCAGTCACTCTAATCCAAACCTTAGACGATATCGCCCATTCACACCTCGTTGGGATACGACCTGGGTAATCACTTACCTGGTTTCACACACACACATCGTATTCACGGGTTTTGTAAATTGGCCTTTTTCCTAAGAGGTTGATTTTTCATTTCTCGCGTATCACGCGTATCCGTCGTCTGCATAATATTTATATATCTATTTAGCACGGATCATGCGCCTAGCAGGACGAGTAGAAACCCAAAAATACCTCGCGTGCTTAATACTTCCCTGGAGTACTTCATAAAGACCTAACAGGATTTACCCCTCCTTGAAGAATTGAGATACGTATCAACTTAACTCCCGGAGCGACACAAATTTCAGGATACGCGATACTTCTCGAAGAAAGATTCTGAACCCGAATATCATTAGTTGAGAGTGCACAAGACTGACAACCCTAAAACCGCGTTAAGAACGATATACAGGCATTTCAAGTTTTCAGGATAAGTCGTTTGGTTTGATCAATGCCTCCGTAGTATTCAAAGATAAGAAATCCAATTTGAGCGAAATACATGAGGAGCGCCTTACCTATTATATCGAATCCTGACAGACGATCCGCATCGCGATTTTGGTAGACACTATAGGACGCGTTAGGAACACAGTTAGATTGGAGTACGACCTACCATTCCTTGACCGATGGTCTGGATGAGTGTAACTACTCGTAAAATTTCCTCATTTAAACATATTACTTTACAGAATCATTATCCTTTTTCCACGTATAAATTTTTATTTATTTATTTGATTATATCTCCTATCTTATGTGACGTAACTCACATCCCTGATAAACGTGCTCTCACACAGACCAAGCTAACAAACCTAATGTTTATTTCATAAACATCACTATATGGAAACATTACAAAATACTATTTACCATTTTACGATAATTCCTTAACGAACGTACAAACAAAACATTCATTATCTAAATAGAGTTTCTAGGAAACCCTAAATTGATCACAACACCAAATATGAATAACTAGACCCTAGAACATAAAAATACAACTCATCTAAGCTACTGTACAAGTTACCAAAGCACCAGAAACCCTAATCCCATTTTGTTCCCTGTAAAACCCTAATTTCATAAAATCATGATTTTATGTACAAAATTCACAAACCCTAATTTATTTATACAATATTTTTAAAAAATAATAAATGTACAAGTGATCTAAGCTAGAGTACAAGTCTTTTATGCATGAAACCATTTATTTACAAAATCCTTATTTAAAACCCTATTTATATTTATTTTTAAAGCATAATTTACAAACCCTACATGCATTATTCTTAAAAATTAATTTTTCTAAACTCACTAAATATTTTTACAAGTCTTTAAACCCAAAGTACAAGTGCCTAATGCACAAAGACCAAAAGTCCCATTTACTTACTTTTAAACTTAATAAAAATTTACATATAATTTTTATAACATAATAAATTATTAAAACTATATTTTTCTTATATTCTAAATATTAGTACAACCCTATTAAGCATATAATACAACCCTCCTAAGCCTAAACTAAATTCTTCACTATTTCTCTAAAATTTGAAATATACATATATAGATAGAAACTCTAAACTATTTTCCTAACTCTTGAACCAAGACATTAAACTAGACAAGTTCTATCCCTAAACCCTAAGTACAATATGATAAAGCTCAATGTATAACATCACTAAGCAAATCTGGTTCCTATACTAATTCCTAGTCGATCGAATTATAACTTAAAACTTTAACTAAGTTACCTTCTAAATATTACCTACACTACATACATCTTCTTTAGTCCAATTCACACGCCACCCTCTCTTCTTCTTTCTCTTCAAACAATAGCACCACATGTCCATTCTCATATGCAAACACATTTTCCCTTTTCCCTCCACAAACATACGCCAACCTCCTCAACATCATCTCTTCCCTCCTCTTCCCAAGTGGCACCATTTTCAGTTTCACTCAGCCTTTGTCCCCTCATAACCTGAAAACCCTAACTTTCCTTCTTATAAATAACAGCCTAAAAACTCACCCTTAGTCTTACAACCATTCGACTCTCAACATATCCCATTATCAGTCGACAGCCACCAAAGCCATTTCACATTTATTTCCACCCTGATTACAGCCCTAAATTACTCTCAACACAAAGCTTAGGAAGTCCAGAAGAGGAGAACTCTTGGCTTTCATTCACAAGAACCCAAGTCGCCCCAAAAACCCTATTCGACTAACAACCTAAGTAAGTCACTCAAACTCTATTTTAATTCAGTTTTATTTACTCTATCTAGCATTAAAAACATCATTAAGAAATCACTAATAATAAATAAGAACAAAAACCATAATATTTCTTTTCTTTCTTTTTGTGTGTTCGAACAGAAAATCCAAAGCACCCTAAGTATTTGAAGTTTTGTTAAAACAAATCAAAGGCCTATGAAACATGTTGAAACACATCAAATATTATCATATCCTACGTAAAATCTTAGTTAAAAATGTTTAAAAACATTAAAAATCCATCGGGTCCTTTTTCTGAGGTTATGTCGAGCAGAAAACTGCTCCAACAGCCCAACTTGTGACCCATAAATCGACCCTCAAACGACCACTATAAATTCTGATTTTTAGTATATATAAAGACCACCCAGCTAACTAAAATTAGGAAGAAAAATCACGCGAAAAGATTAAACGAGTCAAAAGTTATGGCAACTTTAAGTTATATAAAATCTGAAAATATATACTGTAACAGAAAACGAAATCACGCAAAACGAGGCCCTTCTGTTCCGTTTCGTCGAAAAGTTAAAACATGAAAGTTGTCCGGAACGACGTTTTCTTCAAAAACTCTTTAGATCTCGAGTCATGAAAACGCATAATAGATGCTGTTTTTATTCAATTTCTTAACAGCACATACATAAAAACGCCCAACTTAGGACCTTTGTTTCGACCCTCTAGAGACGTATAAAAATTCTAATCTTTTGCAAATATATAAACCACTTAGCTGTCTAAACGTAGGAAAAAGAATTATGTAAATTGGTTGAGTTTTCACTAAGTTATCGAAGTCCAAAAATCTGCCTATGTCGCTAAAACTAGAACCAAGATTTTCAGTTATGTGTTTTTAGTTCAGATGCCTAACTTTCGACCTATATTTCGACCCCTATATGATCTCTAAACATTCCAAGTTTTTAACATGTTAAAACCCACCTAGCTAACTTATTTTAGAAAGAAGAATCTTGCAAAATGATCGATCGAGTAGAAAGATATTAAACTTCAAAAATCACCCTATCGCTAAGGCTAAATTCATTTTTCAGACTTTTGTAAAAAACTAGTTTTGCTCGATCAACTATAATGAATTATTTCAAGTATCTGATGAGTGCTCAAATACTCATCATTTTTACCATATCTGAACTGCCAAAACATCCAAAAACGCTCAAAAATGCATCAAAATACAGAAAATATCCAAAAATTGTGTTTTATATGATTCAGATGCAAAATAAGTGAAAACAGTTGAAAAACGAGCAAAGTTTATAAAATTGGCAGTTTCAGTCCCCCAAGTTTTAAAATTCGTCAAAAATAGTCCCTATGCATTTATTTTAAAATAAAAGTCAACCCAAGTCTTTTGAAAATCAAAATATTAAAAATATGATTTTTGGGTAAAAAGTTTTGAAAAGTTACAAGTTTTGGTCCCTCATGTTTGGTGGAATTGAAAAAATGGTCCTTGTGTTAATAAGCAACAAACCAATCCGGACCCTTAGTTTTATTTAACAAAAAACCCACTAAACCTATAAACTTATCCCAATCCCAAACCCGCCAGCCCAAATGAAATACCAAACCCACCACCGGCCTTGTTTTTATTTAGTTAACCCTTCGGTCAAACCCGGTCAAAACCATCTTCAACCCCTAACCCGCCAAAAGCAAACCCAGGATACCACTTCTTCCCCCCATACCTTATCCCTGCTAAACTCTGCTCCAACCCACTCCCTATCACTGCCAACACGTTTTCACCCCTATCCTTAGCTAATCCCACCAACCAACCCCCACGTGTGAAGAAAACTCCAAAACCCACTAGTCCTAGTTTTCCCGCCAATTTCAAGATGGACGGATGAGATGAATTGGAGTTAATCTAACGAGTGGGAAATGCTCAAGAGGAGTCAAGAAGCTTATTGGAAGTATAAAAGAAGAAAGAAGAACAAGAAACAAGCTGTCACCAGTTTTTAGACCAATTCTAGTGTAATTTTAATTTATTGTCGAATTTTAAATTCCATTGTAACTTTAAATTCAGTTTTAATTTTAAGTTGTATCCTGTTTTTATGTTAATGAAAATTTAATTTCAAGGTTGTTTTTTTTTAAATTCGAATTTAGCAATTTTTAAGTAGATTTGACAATTCTACTTAATCATTGTTAAAAGTTGTTATTTATTGGTTGTTTAAGCTCATTCATAAGCTGTCTAAAGCTTCCTAAGCCTTATTAGTCAGTTCTTAATCAGTTTAGCAGAAAAATCAAAAATACCAAAAAAATATAGTTAGAAAATAAAAAAGAAAATCAAGAAAGAAAGGAGAAGACAGCTGGAGCACAGTTGATTAAGGATGGCTGTGGGTTAGTGAACCTGTGGGGGTTCTATAGGATAATTTTTTGGTTCTTGGTCCATTGTTCTGTGCTCAGGCTCACTTGTAAGATGCTTCCTGCATAATTTTTATTTAGCTAGTTTCATTGTTGTTTGCTTCTTGAATCTTGCTTTTTAGTTGTTAATATACTTAGTTGAACATAGTTTAAGATTAATCATGGTTTAAATCAGTTGGATATAGTGTAAATTGCATATTCAGTTAGCATCAGGGGTGTTTGGATTTGCATGATTTACTGAGTTCTGATTGTTGTTTGTGGTTGGCATTGGTCATTACATGTTTCATTAAACATAACTAGCTCAGTTCAAGCTTAAAATCCATAGGTCATAGTTCAAAAGTCAAAATCATTCTTTAATTCCTCTTGTCAGTTGACTGTGAGGAATTCTAGGATCATAATCATCAAAATCAGTTGCTAAGTTGTTAAGATTGCTTGTTCTATTCATTTAGTAGCTTTTTACATCCATTTCAATCAATTAGGAAGGATCAAAGTTCGAATAAGTCAACCTAATCAAGAGTAGTAAAAAAGTCAAATTATATTTTGTATTTTCAGACTTTTGCAGATTTTCAAGATTTTCTATAGGTTTCATTTTAAGTTGAAATTAGTTGAATCTCTGGATTATTAGAGTTCCCTAGCTGATCTATCTTAGGTATTTTTTTGAGGATTTTTAGATTAGCTTATCCTAGCTTATCGAGGGCTTGAAGTTGCCCCATTTGCCCTGCATATCGAGTGTAGCAGCAGGCTGCTGTGTTTTTGAGCTCATTTAGAGCTTATTTTTGAGCTTATTCCTAGTTAGAAAAAGCAACAATTAATTGAATACGCTTATTTGATAAGTGGATTAGTTAGTTTTTAAGAGAAAAGTAAAAAAAAAAATAGTTTTAACAAGTGGTAATTGCCCAGGTTCGAACCTGGGCTGTTTTCTAGTTTAAAATCGTTTTTAAGTTTTCACTTTTTACAGGTTAGTCTCCTAGTTTCAGTTTAATCCGTTTGGTCCCTGTCTTTTTGTAAAACCGTTTTTAGTTATAATCAAGTTTCAGAAAAGTACCATTCAGCCCTTGTCTTTGTTTAAGTATTTTTAATTTTTACTTTTTACATTTTTAGCCCCTAAACTTTTGTAATTTTTTATTTTCTTTTATAAAATTAGTTTTTATTGTATTTGTACCCATTTTTAGACTTTAAGAAAAACGAAAACATAAAAAATAGTGATAGCTTCTATTTAATAGATTTTATCTTTTTAATTTTTCTTTCGCGTTTTTAAGTTTTTCTTTCCCGTTTTTAATCCCGTATCTTTTAGATAATCGTTTTTATTTCTTTTTAATTCATTTTTATTTTACGTTCATCAATCGTAGTTTAGAAATCAAAAATCAAAACCCCTTTTCCATTCAATATTCACCCGATCACGAATTCGATCTATTTCAGAACGTCACACCTCTTTGGAACTTAACGACCCGGGGAAACACTAAACTCCAGGGAGATCGTGCCCTAGATTGTTTGACTTTATCTGACCACATCCGTGGTTGATTTTAGTTGACTGTTTAGCACGTATCAAATTTTGGCGCCGCTGCCGGGGAGGTGTGCTGCGTAGATCGTTTTTGAAGAATCAGTGATTGTTGGATATTCATCCATTGTATATTATCCATCTTTGTCCATATTCTTATATATATATAAAACCATAAAAAATTATCGTGAAGTTAATTCGTTTGACGGATCGATAAACCAAAAATATCGTATTTCAATCTTCCATAAAACATATAAAACACAAAAATATTTTTCTTTTGTTTCTATATATATATATAAGATAAAAATAAAAATACAAAAAGATTTTCCGTTTTCTTTGTTTAATAATAACAACAATAAAAATTTACCATCGAAAACCAAGATTGAGTACTACCTAACTGGGGGTACGACCATAATAAGTTCCCAAACTAAAGATTAAAACTTGCCTTTGTATCCTTGTGAGTGGTGTACCTTTTTCAAAGAAGCCATTCATCTTGTGATTATTGGTTTAAGTTCACTCTCGTTTTGCCTCGATCTTTTTTTAATTGGTTTTGTTTTCATTTTCACTTTTCAAAAACAAAAACAAACAAAAAAATAAGAAAATAAAAGATAAAATCCAAAAATAATCTTCTTACCCCTTTTCTAAGTTTCCATCACTCTAATGGATTCTTAGACTCGTCTTAGTGCATGCGCCCCTCGTTCTTCAAGGTCATCAAGCCCTCATCGTGAGCTTGGAATCATACCTCGAAGACGTCGCAGACGTTCTGTTTCATCAGTCGTACCCGAGATACGAACTGATCCTGAAACCCCTGTCATCATGGCAGAAGACCGTCCCATGAATGAGCTTCTCCAAGCTCCCACCACTGGGTACGGGGATGCCATTGTTGTTCCAGCCATCGTGGCTGAGAATTTTGAGCTTAAGACTGGGTTAATAAATCTTCTAACCCAGCGACAATTCTTTGGTTTTGAGAGGGAAGATCCTCAAGATCACATTCGGTGGTTCAATAAAATCACATCCACCATCAAATGCAAAAATGTCCCGGAAGAATCAATCAAACTTCTTCTTTTCCCGTTTTCCATCGATGGGGCAGCCCGGATTTGGCTTGACAAACAACCCCCTCGGTCGATAACAACATGGGAAGATTTGGTTCAAAAGTTCGTGAATGAATTCTTTCCTCCTTCTAAAACCACGTATCTCAAGAATGAAATCATGAAATTCTCTCAAAGGTTTGATGAACCATTTGGAGAGGCATGGGATCGTTTCAAAGAATTGCTCCGCAAATGTCCTCATCACGGTTTCACCGATTTGATGCAAATGGACACTTTCTACAATGGGTTAAACCCATCTGACCAAGATTCTCTTAATGCCTCAGCTGGAGGTAATTTTCTGAGCAAATCCACCAAGGAGGCCATTGCCCTAATTGAAAATAAGTCAAAGGTCCGCACTGCACGAGCCAGACCATATAATTCTCAGGCTAGTGCCGGTCCTTCTACTTCATCTCCCGTGAGTCAGCCTAATAATGATACTCAGCTTGCTGAACTCACGAAGGTTATTCAATCTTTGGTTCTCGCCACAGAAAAGAAAGAGTCCGCTCCGCAAACTTCTCACACTGCTGAAATTAAAAAGGTAGAAGTTTGTGTTACTTGTGGTGGTCCTCACGCTTACTACAATTGTACCGCCACCGATGGCGATGCATTTGAAGTCAATGCTTTAGCCGGATTTTCCAATCAAGGAGGTAACCAATACCATCCTCAAATGGAAACAAACTACCGTGCTAACACCCAAGGGGGACAGCCCGGATTATATCAAGTCAACAATGCTAGTAGGTTCAACCCTAACCAGCAAAGAGGGCAAAACACGCAGAATCAATACCCACCCCAAAGGGGTAATCAAGGGTATTCAGCCCCTAGTCACCAAGGACCTCAACCAAATGATCTTGATAATCACATCAGGGTGAATGATACCAGAATGAAGTCAATGCAAACTCAAATCACTAATTTGAAGAGTGAACTTCAAACTTCAATAACCCAGCAAGGCCATGAGCTAAGAAATGAGTTTGCACAGTCTCATAACAAAATTGAGAACATGTTGACTGGTATCATGAACCACATCAATCCACCTTCTACTTCGGGAGGTCTCCCAAGTAACACTGTTGTCAATCCTAGGGGTGAACTCAAAGCTGTCACTACACGTAGTGATAAAGCTCATGATGGACCCGAGATTCCTACTACCGCTTCTTCTCTTCCTAAGGTAGTGGAACATGAAATCAAGGTGACAAAGGACCCGGTACTTCCCGCTAACAACGGAAGTGCTAAATACGTCCAACCTATGGTTGTCCAAAATTCTACACCCCCAATTGCTCCTAAACCGTCAAGAATTGATCCTGATCTTTCACGGTTTACGGTGAAAAGTTTGTCCAGCAAACTTAGTGACCAAAGGACAGCTAGAACTTATTCCAATATCCTCAATGCTGCTCCTAAGAGTATTCTTGATGACAGTGATGATGATGATGATTCCGATTTCATCAAAGCTATCACCACTCGAAGTGGTGCTGCTTATGAGGGACCCGCTGGTCCTATTCCTCCTCCGTTGTATGAAACGGAGGAAGAGACGGAGGCTACAACGGACAAAGTGCAAATTCCAAGCCCACAAAGTACAGCACAAGTCCATCCTCCGGTTGTCCCTAAAAAATCCAAACCAGGAGTTGTCTTTGAATCTGTTGAGACTCCTGAAGTTACTGCCCCTAAATCCAAACCTTACATTCCTTACCCATCACGCTTAAACGAGCATAAGCAACGTGAAAATCATATTCAACAAATGGACAAATTCTTTCAGATCTTTAAAGAATTACATTTTGACATCAGTTTTGCGGATGCTCTCATTATGATGCCCAAGTTTGCATCAACAATCAAGCAGTTGTTAAGCAACAAGGAAAAGCTGATTGAAAAGGCTAAAACTCCTGTGAATGAGAACTGCTCAGCAGTTATCTTAAAAAAGCTTCCCGAGAAGCTTGGAGATCCTGGAAAATTTCTTATACCTTGTGTATTTCCGGGAATGATTGAGTGCTGTGCCTTGGCCGATCTTGGCGCAAGCATCAATCTGATGCCTTATTCAGTATGGAAGAAACTTTCTCTTCCGGCACTTACTCCTACCTGCATGACTCTTGAGCTTGCAGATCGTTCCATATCTCTTCCTCGCGGCATTGCTGAGGATGTATTTGTGAAAGTAGGAAAGTTCCATTTTCCAGCTGACTTTGTGGTTGTTGATTTCGACGCTGATCAAAAGGTTCCTCTCATTCTTGGAAGAGGATTCCTAAAAACGGGCCATGCTTTTATTGATGTATTTAAGCATGAGATCACATTGCGTGTGGGTAATGAAGCTGTTACCTTTAACCATGATCAAACTTCGAAGTACTCCTCAAATTTTGATTCTGCATCGGTTAACCGAATCAATGTCATTGATATTGCTTCAAAGGAGTACTCTCAAAATCTTGGTTATTTTCATAATTCTGTGAGTGGTAATCCCACCACATCTTCTCAACCTATCATAGCCGACTCTTCCCCTTCTCTCACTCCGGTTGAGGGAAGTGATTCCTTTTGGGATGAAGTCGAGGCTTTTCTTGCTTTAGATAGTTCACCTCCGCATGAGGTTGATGATAACTATCTTGATCCTGAGGGGGACATTCTTTTTCTAGAGAATTTGTTAAACGAAGATTCATCTCCCCCTCTTCCACCAAAACAACTTCATAAAAAGGAAATCAAGTCAGTTGAGAAAACTGATAAATTTCCAGAGATCAAGTTTAAGGACTTGCCTCCTCCACTTGAATATGAAATTCTTGAGGAGGAAGTTCTTATCTTAAGTGCTATTATGATCTCTCTTCTTCCCTTCACCTACCCGGTGATTTCCCCTATCTTTCACTCATTCGGGAGTGAGGATATTACCTTTGACCCCGGCATTTTCCATCTAACATTGGTTTAAATGCCGGATTTATCTCATCGGTGTGGAACTTTCTTATGTTCAATTGGTTATCCAAACATTTTGAACGAAAGTCCGATGAAGATGGTCTCTTCCACTTACTTCCCCATAGACTTTTAAATTGCTTTTTCTCCCGGGCTGTTCAGGAACCCTTTGTTACAGTTGACCGTTCACAAGCGGTTAGCTTGCGTGATAAACCTGACTGTTCGGGAGGAATCAACTCAATGCGGGGTCGAGTCGAGCTAAGTGACTCGGTTATCAAAAATATTAGCCCACCATATGGGTTTTCACCCATATTTCTGACTTCTTTCTCTTTTCTACCACCTTAGTGTGGGGGAGATGCCCCACATGTTGTATATATGTAAATTTCAAAAAAAAAAAAAAAAAAAAAAAAAAAAAAAAAAAAAAAAAAAAATGTGTGTATATAAAATAAAATAATGGCCCGTAGTATTTCCCTTTTACGTTCTTATTTTCGGCATAACAGCCGGTACTTTGAATATTGAGGGCAATATTCATTTCTAAGTGTGGGGGGGGAATTCTCACGAATTTCATCACGTATATAAAACCATCTAATTCCCCCATTTTTGGCCAAAATTTTTTTTGGTGTAAGTGTTTGCACTTACACGACAAATGGTTATCAGTCCGCCATGTCTAACCCACAAAAGGATTGGCTAATCCCGGAGCAAACGGCTCTGGGTAAAGATAAATCAAATCCGTTGACGGCTTGCAATTTGCCCAAAATTGTATGGTATTCGACTCACCATATCTTTATAAGTGAAGAGTTGGCTAGCCCGCAAGGTTATGGCTTGTGGTAAAGGCAGTGGAAAACCATAATTGGTAATCAACTCACCAAGATGTTGACTTTGTCCATCAAGAGTTGGCTAGTCCAGAAGCAAACGGCTTCTGGTAAAGACAAATCAAAACCGTTGGCAGCTGGTGGTTTGCTCAAAATCACATGGTTATCGGTGTACCATAGTTCTTACTTGAACTAAAAACATTTGGCTACTCCAGAAATGATGGATATCTGGTAAAGAGAAAAATCCATTAAGTTTTCATCAAATATTGCTAGGGACTAGCAATAGTTTAGTGTGGGGGATTGATGAGTGCTCAAATACTCATCATTTTTACCATATCTGAACTGCCAAAACATCCAAAAAACGCTCAAAAATGCATCAAAATACAGAAAATATCCAAAAATTGTGTTTTATATGATTCAGATGCAAAATAAGTGAAAACAGTTGAAAAACGAGCAAAGTTTATAAAATTGGCAGTTTCAGTCCCCCAAGTTTTAAAATTCGTCAAAAATAGTCCCTATGCATTTATTTTAAAATAAAAGTCAACCCAAGTCTTTTGAAAATCAAAATATTAAAAATATGATTTTTGGGTAAAAAGTTTTGAAAAGTTACAAGTTTTGGTCCCTCATGTTTGGTGGAATTGAAAAAATGGTCCTTGTGTTAATAAGCAACAAACCAATCCGGACCCTTAGTTTTATTTAACAAAAAACCCACTAAACCTATAAACTTATCCCAATCCCAAACCCGCCAGCCCAAATGAAATACCAAACCCACCACCGGCCTTGTTTTTATTTAGTTAACCCTTCGGTCAAACCCGGTCAAAACCATCTTCAACCCCTAACCCGCCAAAAGCAAACCCAGGATACCACTTCTTCCCCCCATACCTTATCCCTGCTAACTCTGCTCCAACCCACTCCCTATCACTGCCAACACGTTTTCACCCCTATCCTTAGCTAATCCCACCAACCAACCCCCACGTGTGAAGAAAACTCCAAAACCCACTAGTCCTAGTTTTCCCGCCAATTTCAAGATGGACGGATGAGATGAATTGGAGTTAATCTAACGAGTGGGAAATGCTCAAGAGGAGTCAAGAAGCTTATTGGAAGTATAAAAGAAGAAAGAAGAACAAGAAACAAGCTGTCACCAGTTTTTAGACCAATTCTAGTGTAATTTTAATTTATTGTCGAATTTTAAATTCCATTGTAACTTTAAATTCAGTTTTAATTTTAAGTTGTATCCTGTTTTTATGTTAATGAAAATTTAATTTCAAGGTTGTTTTTTTTTAAATTCGAATTTAGCAATTTTTAAGTAGATTTGACAATTCTACTTAATCATTGTTAAAAGTTGTTATTTATTGGTTGTTTAAGCTCATTCATAAGCTGTCTAAAGCTTCCTAAGCCTTATTAGTCAGTTCTTAATCAGTTTAGCAGAAAAATCAAAAATACCAAAAAAATATAGTTAGAAAATAAAAAAGAAAATCAAGAAAGAAAGGAGAAGACAGCTGGAGCACAGTTGATTAAGGATGGCTGTGGGTTAGTGAACCTGTGGGGGTTCTATAGGATAATTTTTTGGTTCTTGGTCCATTGTTCTGTGCTCAGGCTCACTTGTAAGATGCTTCCTGCATAATTTTTATTTAGCTAGTTTCATTGTTGTTTGCTTCTTGAATCTTGCTTTTTAGTTGTTAATATACTTAGTTGAACATAGTTTAAGATTAATCATGGTTTAAATCAGTTGGATATAGTGTAAATTGCATATTCAGTTAGCATCAGGGGTGTTTGGATTTGCATGATTTACTGAGTTCTGATTGTTGTTTGTGGTTGGCATTGGTCATTACATGTTTCATTAAACATAACTAGCTCAGTTCAAGCTTAAAATCCATAGGTCATAGTTCAAAAGTCAAAATCATTCTTTAATTCCTCTTGTCAGTTGACTGTGAGGAATTCTAGGATCATAATCATCAAAATCAGTTGCTAAGTTGTTAAGATTGCTTGTTCTATTCATTTAGTAGCTTTTTACATCCATTTCAATCAATTAGGAAGGATCAAAGTTCGAATAAGTCAACCTAATCAAGAGTAGTAAAAAGTCAAATTATATTTTGTATTTTCAGACTTTTGCAGATTTTCAAGATTTTCTATAGGTTTCATTTTAAGTTGAAATTAGTTGAATCTCTGGATTATTAGAGTTCCCTAGCTGATCTATCTTAGGTATTTTTTTGAGGATTTTTAGATTAGCTTATCCTAGCTTATCGAGGGCTTGAAGTTGCCCCATTTGCCCTGCATATCGAGTGTAGCAGCAGGCTGCTGTGTTTTTGAGCTCATTTAGAGCTTATTTTTGAGCTTTCCTAGTTATAAAAAGCAACAATTAATTGAATACGCTTATTTGATAAGTGGATTAGTTAGTTTTTAAGAGAAAAGTAAAAAAAAAAATAGTTTTAATAAGTTGTAGTTGACCAGGTTCGAACCTGGGCTGTTTTCTAGTTTAAAATCGTTTTTAAGTTTTCACTTTTTACAGGTTAGTCTCCTAGTTTCAGTTTAATCCGTTTGGTCCCTGTCTTTTTGTAAAACCGTTTTTAGTTATAATCAAGTTTCAGAAAAGTACCATTCAGCCCTTGTCTTTGTTTAAGTATTTTTAATTTTTACTTTTTACATTTTTAGCCCCTAAACTTTTGTAATTTTTTATTTTCTTTTATAAAATTAGTTTTTATTGTATTTGTACCCATTTTTAGACTTTAAGAAAAACGAAAACATAAAAAATAGTGATAGCTTCTATTTAATAGATTTTATCTTTTTAATTTTTCTTTCGCGTTTTTAAGTTTTTCTTTCCCGTTTTTAATCCCGTATCTTTTAGATAATCGTTTTTATTTCTTTTTAATTCATTTTTATTTTACGTTCATCAATCGTAGTTTAGAAATCAAAAATCAAAACCCCTTTTCCATTCAATATTCACCCGATCACGAATTCGATCTATTTCAGAACGTCACACCTCTTTGGAACTTAACGACCCGGGGAAACACTAAACTCCAGGGAGATCGTGCCCTAGATTGTTTGACTTTATCTGACCACATCCGTGGTTGATTTTAGTTGACTGTTTAGCACGTATCAAATTTTGGCGCCGCTGCCGGGGAGGTGTGCTGCGTAGATCGTTTTTGAAGAATCAGTGATTGTTGGATATTCATCCATTGTATATTATCCATCTTTGTCCATATTCTTATATATATATAAAACCATAAAAAATTATCGTGAAGTTAATTCGTTTGACGGATCGATAAACCAAAAATATCGTATTTCAATCTTCCATAAAACATATAAAACACAAAAATATTTTTCTTTTGTTTCTATATATATATATAAGATAAAAATAAAAATACAAAAAGATTTTCCGTTTTCTTTGTTTAATAATAACAACAATAAAAATTTACCATCGAAAACCAAGATTGAGTACTACCTAACTGGGGGTACGACCATAATAAGTTCCCAAACTAAAGATTAAAACTTGCCTTTGTATCCTTGTGAGTGGTGTACCTTTTTCAAAGAAGCCATTCATCTTGTGATTATTGGTTTAAGTTCACTCTCGTTTTGCCTCGATCTTTTTTTAATTGGTTTTGTTTTCATTTTCACTTTTCAAAAACAAAAACAAACAAAAAAATAAGAAAATAAAAGATAAAATCCAAAAATAATCTTCTTACCCCTTTTCTAAGTTTCCATCACTCTAATGGATTCTTAGACTCGTCTTAGTGCATGCGCCCCTCGTTCTTCAAGGTCATCAAGCCCTCATCGTGAGCTTGGAATCATACCTCGAAGACGTCGCAGACGTTCTGTTTCATCAGTCGTACCCGAGATACGAACTGATCCTGAAACCCCTGTCATCATGGCAGAAGACCGTCCCATGAATGAGCTTCTCCAAGCTCCCACCACTGGGTACGGGGATGCCATTGTTGTTCCAGCCATCGTGGCTGAGAATTTTGAGCTAAAGACTGGGTTAATAAATCTTCTAACCCAGCGACAATTCTTTGGTTTTGAGAGGGAAGATCCTCAAGATCACATTCGGTGGTTCAATAAAATCACATCCACCATCAAATGCAAAAATGTCCCGGCAGAATCAATCAAACTTCTTCTTTTCCCGTTTTCCATCGATGGGGCAGCCCGGATTTGGCTTGACAAACAACCCCCTCGGTCGATAACAACATGGGAAGATTTGGTTCAAAAGTTCGTGAATGAATTCTTCCCTCCTTCTAAAACCACGTATCTCAAGAATGAAATCATGAAATTCTCTCAAAGGTTTGATGAACCATTTGGAGAGGCATGGGATCGTTTCAAAGAATTGCTCCGCAAATGTCCTCATCACGGTTTCACCGATTTGATGCAAATGGACACTTTCTACAATGGGTTAAACCCATCTGATCAAGATTCTCTCAATGCCTCAGCTGGAGGTAATTTTCTGAGCAAATCCACCAAGGAGGCCATTGCACTAATTGAAAATAAGTCAAAGGTCCGCACTGCACGAGCCAGACCTTATAATTCTCAGGCTAGTGCCGGTCCTTCTACTTCATCTCCCGTGAGTCAGCCAAATAATGATACTCAGCTTGCTGAACTCACGAAGGTTATTCAATCTTTGGTTCTCGCCACAGAAAAGAAAGAGTCCGCTCCGCAAACTTCTCACACTGCTGAAATTAAAAAGGTAGAAGTTTGTGTTACTTGTGGTGGTCCTCACGCTTACTACAATTGTACCGCCACCGATGGCGATGCATTTGAAGTCAATGCTTTAGCCGGATTTTCCAATCAAGGAGGTAACCAATACCATCCTCAAATGGAAACAAACTACCGTGCTAACACCCAAGGGGGACAGCCCGGATTATATCAAGTCAACAATGCTAGTAGGTTCAACCCTAACCAGCAAAGAGGGCAAAACACGCAGAATCAATACCCACCCCAAAGGGGTAATCAAGGGTATTCAGCCCTAGTCACCAAGGACCTCAACCAAATGATCTTGATAATCACATCAGGGTGAATGATACCAGAATGAAGTCAATACAAACTCAAATCACTAATTTGAAGAGTGAACTTCAAACTTCAATAACCCAGCAAGGCCATGAGCTAAGAAATGAGTTTGCACAGTCTCATAACAAAATTGAGAACATGTTGACTGGTATCATGAACCACATCAATCCACCTTCTACTTCGGGAGGTCTCCCAAGTAACACTGTTGTCAATCCTAGGGGTGAACTAAAAGCTGTCACTACACGTAGTGATAAAGCTCATGATGGACCCGAGATTCCTACTACCGCTTCTTCTCTTCCTAAGGTAGTGGAACATGAAATCAAGGTGACAAAGGACCCGGTACTTCCCGCTAACAACGGAAGTGCTAAATACGTCCAACCTATGGTTGTCCAAAATTCTACACCCCCAATTGCTCCTAAACCGTCAAGAATTGATCCTGATCTTTCACGGTTTACGGTGAAAAGTTTGTCCAGCAAACTTAGTGACCAAAGGACAGCTAGAACTTATTCCAATATCCTCAATGCTGCTCCTAAGAGTATTCTTGATGACAGTGATGATGATGATGATTCCGATTTCATCAAAGCTATCACCACTCGAAGTGGTGCTGCTTATGAGGGACCCGCTGGTCCTATTCCTCCTCGTTGTATGAAACGGAGGAAGAGACGGAGGCTACAACGGACAAAGTGCAAATTCCAAGCCCACAAAGTACAGCACAAGTCCATCCTCCGGTTGTCCCTAAAAAATCCAAACCAGGAGTTGTCTTTGAATCTGTTGAGACTCCTGAAGTTACTGCCCCTAAATCCAAACCTTACATTCCTTACCCATCACGCTTAAACGAGCATAAGCAACGTGAAAATCATATTCAACAAATGGACAAATTCTTTCAGATCTTTAAAGAATTACATTTTGACATCAGTTTTGCGGATGCTCTCATTATGATGCCCAAGTTTGCATCAACAATCAAGCAGTTGTTAAGCAACAAGGAAAAGCTGATTGAAAAGGCTAAAACTCCTGTGAATGAGAACTGCTCAGCAGTTATCTTAAAAAAGCTTCCCGAGAAGCTTGGAGATCCTGGAAAATTTCTTATACCTTGTGTATTTCCGGGAATGATTGAGTGCTGTGCCTTGGCCGATCTTGGCGCAAGCATCAATCTGATGCCTTATTCAGTATGGAAGAAACTTTCTCTTCCGGCACTTACTCCTACCTGCATGACTCTTGAGCTTGCAGATCGTTCCATATCTCTTCCTCGCGGCATTGCTGAGGATGTATTTGTGAAAGTAGGAAAGTTCCATTTTCCAGCTGACTTTGTGGTTGTTGATTTCGACGCTGATCAAAAGGTTCCTCTCATTCTTGGAAGAGGATTCCTAAAAACGGGCCATGCTTTTATTGATGTATTTAAGCATGAGATCACATTGCGTGTGGGTAATGAAGCTGTTACCTTTAACCATGATCAAACTTCGAAGTACTCCTCAAATTTTGATTCTGCATCGGTTAACCGAATCAATGTCATTGATATTGCTTCAAAGGAGTACTCTCAAAATCTTGGTTATTTTCATAATTCTGTGAGTGGTAATCCCACCACATCTTCTCAACCTATCATAGCCGACTCTTCCCCTTCTCTCACTCCGGTTGAGGGAAGTGATTCCTTTTGGGATGAAGTCGAGGCTTTTCTTGCTTTAGATAGTTCACCTCCGCATGAGGTTGATGATAACTATCTTGATCCTGAGGGGGACATTCTTTTTCTAGAGAATTTGTTAAACGAAGATTCATCTCCCCCTCTTCCACCAAAACAACTTCATAAAAAGGAAATCAAGTCAGTTGAGAAAACTGATAAATTTCCAGAGATCAAGTTTAAGGACTTGCCTCCTCCACTTGAATATGAAATTCTTGAGGAGGAAGTTCTTATCTTAAGTGCTATTATGATCTCTCTTCTTCCCTTCACCTACCCGGTGATTTCCCCTATCTTTCACTCATTCGGGAGTGAGGATATTACCTTTGACCCCGGCATTTTCCATCTAACATTGGTTTAAATGCCGGATTTATCTCATCGGTGTGGAACTTTCTTATGTTCAATTGGTTATCCAAACATTTTGAACGAAAGTCCGATGAAGATGGTCTCTTCCACTTACTTCCCCATAGACTTTTAAATTGCTTTTTCTCCCGGGCTGTTCAGGAACCCTTTGTTACAGTTGACCGTTCACAAGCGGTTAGCTTGCGTGATAAACCTGACTGTTCGGGAGGAATCAACTCAATGCGGGGTCGAGTCGAGCTAAGTGACTCGGTTATCAAAAATATTAGCCCACCATATGGGTTTTCACCCATATTTCTGACTTCTTTCTCTTTTCTACCACCTTAGTGTGGGGGAGATGCCCCACATGTTGTATATATGTAAATTTCAAAAAAAAAAAAAAAAAAAAAAAAAAAAAAAAAAAAAAAAAAAAATGTGTGTATATAAAATAAAATAATGGCCCGTAGTATTTCCCTTTTACGTTCTTATTTTCGGCATAACAGCCGGTACTTTGAATATTGAGGGCAATATTCATTTCTAAGTGTGGGGGGGGAATTCTCACGAATTTCATCACGTATATAAAACCATCTAATTCCCCCATTTTTGGCCAAAATTTTTTTTGGTGTAAGTGTTTGCACTTACACGACAAATGGTTATCAGTCCGCCATGTCTAACCCACAAAAGGATTGGCTAATCCCGGAGCAAACGGCTCTGGGTAAAGATAAATCAAATCCGTTGACGGCTTGCAATTTGCCCAAAATTGTATGGTATTCGACTCACCATATCTTTATAAGTGAAGAGTTGGCTAGCCCGCAAGGTTATGGCTTGTGGTAAAGGCAGTGGAAAACCATAATTGGTAATCAACTCACCAAGATGTTGACTTTGTCCATCAAGAGTTGGCTAGTCCAGAAGCAAACGGCTTCTGGTAAAGACAAATCAAAACCGTTGGCAGCTGGTGGTTTGCTCAAAATCACATGGTTATCGGTGTACCATAGTTCTTACTTGAACTAAAACATTTGGCTACTCCAGAAATGATGGATATCTGGTAAAGAGAAAAATCCATTAAGTTTTCATCAAATATTGCTAGGGACTAGCAATAGTTTAGTGTGGGGGATTGATGAGTGCTCAAATACTCATCATTTTTACCATATCTGAACTGCCAAAACATCCAAAAACGCTCAAAAATGCATCAAAATACAGAAAATATCCAAAAATTGTGTTTTATATGATTCAGATGCAAAATAAGTGAAAACAGTTGAAAAACGAGCAAAGTTTATAAAATTGGCAGTTTCAGTCCCCCAAGTTTTAAAATTCGTCAAAAATAGTCCCTATGCATTTATTTTAAAATAAAAGTCAACCCAAGTCTTTTGAAAATCAAAATATTAAAAATATGATTTTTGGGTAAAAAGTTTTGAAAAGTTACAAGTTTTGGTCCCTCATGTTTGGTGGAATTGAAAAAATGGTCCTTGTGTTAATAAGCAACAAACCAATCCGGACCCTTAGTTTTATTTAACAAAAAACCCACTAAACCTATAAACTTATCCCAATCCCAAACCCGCCAGCCCAAATGAAATACCAAACCCACCACCGGCCTTGTTTTTATTTAGTTAACCCTTCGGTCAAACCCGGTCAAAACCATCTTCAACCCCTAACCCGCCAAAAGCAAACCCAGGATACCACTTCTTCCCCCCATACCTTATCCCTGCTAACTCTGCTCCAACCCACTCCCTATCACTGCCAACACGTTTTCACCCCTATCCTTAGCTAATCCCACCAACCAACCCCCACGTGTGAAGAAAACTCCAAAACCCACTAGTCCTAGTTTTCCCGCCAATTTCAAGATGGACGGATGAGATGAATTGGAGTTAATCTAACGAGTGGGAAATGCTCAAGAGGAGTCAAGAAGCTTATTGGAAGTATAAAAGAAGAAAGAAGAACAAGAAACAAGCTGTCACCAGTTTTTAGACCAATTCTAGTGTAATTTTAATTTATTGTCGAATTTTAAATTCCATTGTAACTTTAAATTCAGTTTTAATTTTAAGTTGTATCCTGTTTTTATGTTAATGAAAATTTAATTTCAAGGTTGTTTTTTTTTAAATTCGAATTTAGCAATTTTTAAGTAGATTTGACAATTCTACTTAATCATTGTTAAAAGTTGTTACTTATTGGTTGTTTAAGCTCATTCATAAGCTGTCTAAAGCTTCCTAAGCCTTTTTAGTCAGTTCTTAATCAGTTTAGCAGAAAAATCAAAAATACCAAAAAAAATATAGTTAGAAAATAAAAAAGAAAATCAAGAAAGAAAGGAGAAGACAGCTGGAGCACAGTTGATTAAGGATGGTTGTGGGTTAGTGAACCTGTGGGGGTTCTATAGGATAATTTTTTGGTTCTTGGTCCATTGTTCTGTGCTCAGGCTCACTTGTAAGATGCTTCCTGCATAATTTTTATTTAGCTAGTTTCATTGTTGTTTGCTTCTTGAATCTTGCTTTTTAGTTGTTAATATACTTAGTTGAACATAGTTTAAGATTAATCATGGTTTAAATCAGTTGGATATAGTGTAAATTGCATATTCAGTTAGCATCAGGGGTGTTTGGATTTGCATGATTTACTGAGTTCTGATTGTTGTTTGTGGTTGGCATTGGTCATTACATGTTTCATTAAACATAACTAGCTCAGTTCAAGCTTAAAATCCATAGGTCATAGTTCAAAAGTCAAAATCATTCTTTAATTCCTCTTGTCAGTTGACTGTGAGGAATTCTAGGATCATAATCATCAAAATCAGTTGCTAAGTTGTTAAGATTGCTTGTTCTATTCATTTAGTAGCTTTTTACATCCATTTCAATCAATTAGGAAGGATCAAAGTTCGAATAAGTCAACCTAATCAAGAGTAGTAAAAAGTCAAATTATATTTTGTATTTTCAGACTTTTGCAGATTTTCAAGATTTTCTATAGGTTTCATTTTAAGTTGAAATTAGTTGAATCTCTGGATTATTAGAGTTCCCTAGCTGATCTATCTTAGGTATTTTTTTGAGGATTTTTAGATTAGCTTATCCTAGCTTATCGAGGGCTTGAAGTTGCCCCATTTGCCCTGCATATCGAGTGTAGCAGCAGGCTGCTGTGTTTTTGAGCTCATTTAGAGCTTATTTTTGAGCTTTCCTAGTTAGAAAAAGCAACAATTAATTGAATACGCTTATTTGATAAGTGGATTAGTTAGTTTTTAAGAGAAAAGTAAAAAAAAAAAATAGTTTTAACAAGTGGTAATTGCCCAGGTTCGAACCTGGGCTGTTTTCTAGTTTAAAATCGTTTTTAAGTTTTCACTTTTTACAGGTTAGTCTCCTAGTTTCAGTTTAATCCCGTTTGGTCCCTGTCTTTTTGTAAAACCGTTTTTAGTTATAATCAAGTTTCAGAAAAGTACCATTCAGCCCTTGTCTTTGTTTAAGTATTTTTAATTTTTACTTTTTACATTTTTAGCCCCTAAACTTTTGTAATTTTTTATTTTCTTTTATAAAATTAGTTTTTATTGAATTTGTGCCCATTTTTAGACTTTAAGAAAAACGAAAACATAAAAAATAGTGATAGCTTCTATTTAATAGATTTTATCTTTTTAATTTTTCTTTCGCGTTTTTAAGTTTTTCTTTCCCGTTTTTAATCCCGTATCTTTTAGATAATCGTTTTTATTTCTTTTTAATTCATTTTTATTTTACGTTCATCAATCGTAGTTTAGAAATCAAAAATCAAAACCCCTTTTCCATTCAATATTCACCCGATCACGAATTCGATCTATTTCAGAACGTCACACCTCTTTGGAACTTAACGACCCGGGGAAACACTAAACTCCAGGGAGATCGTGCCCTAGATTGTTTGACTTTATCTGACCACATCCGTGGTTGATTTTAGTTGACTGTTTAGCACGATCAACTATAATGAATTATCAGTATCAAACGAACTTCATAAATAACGAAACTTGGCTTATTTTAACGACGACCTGGCTAGCTTTTTATAGGAACAAAGAGTACGTAAAATGATCTATTTTCCACTAAGTTATTCAATCTTAAAACTCTAGATTTATCACATAATTCATGCAAACTATTTTTAATTAAAAGAGTATTATTGGGCCAATTTTGTAAATATTTTATATTAAGGATTATTTTTGTCAATAACAAATAAAAAGGGTAAAAAATGTCATTTTTGAAACTAAAGGGTAAAAACTGTCATTTTCCAAAAGTCCAGGGTATAAATTTTCATTTGACCAAACCTTAGGGATAAAAGTGTAACTTTTCGTAACTATTATTTTATTTTCCGATCTAATAGAAATTTATAACCATAACACGTTTATTGATATGAAGAACTAATGAACGAACGAACAAGTGAAATATTAAACGAACGAAAGATATATATAATGAACGAACAGAAACATAATGACGAATAATAAGATAAAATCTTATTTTTGAAGAGACTTCATGATAAAATCTTATTATTGAAGAGACTTCATGTTGTCTCATTTCAATATTTAATCAACACCCAAACAACGAAACGAAACGAACAAATGAACTATAATCATCTGAAAATGATTACTGAAATTTGGCATAACAACCCAGGTTTCGTGTCCGGAGACGTTTATCAACTTTATTCCATTTTGTTTTTCATCCAGATTGCTAAGGTGAGTTCATAGTCCCACTTTTTATATACGTTTTTCTAAATTTGTGGGGAGATACATGCTACCAAACCGAACATAAGTATTTTCTGTATGCTTTCCCGATTAATATTGCATAAGACACCTTATTTGTGTTAGCCGGATGGATAGTCTTTGTACTAGCCGGATTGATAGCCAAATACACCCCATTTGTGTTAGCCGGATGGATAGACTTTGTGCTAGCCGGATTGATAACCAAATGCACCTTATTTGTGTTAGCCGGATGGATAGACTTTGTGCTAGCCGGATTGATAACCAAATACACCCTTACTTATATCATTTTATGATATCACACACACACACACACCCCCCATTAATGTTTAAGTTCATGAGACTTAGTGCAACATATAACGAACTGTGATATTACTGATTTATTTCCTACTTAGCTTATGTTCAAACTGATTTAACTTTAAACACTATGGATTTACTCAACCTTTGTGTTGACTTTTTAGCATGTTTATCTCAGGTAATTTGAAGCACAGTTTGGTACGGAATGGCTATGGACTGTCCATTTTTGTTATCATTCAACAAATAACGTATTTTATTAATGTATTTTGGAACCTCCTGCTGGGACCTGAATATTGTAACTCTGATATAAATAAATGAATGATAACAATTTTATCTAAAACGTCTCTTTTTGAGTCGTTTTCTATTATCATGACTGTGAACTGTGAAGTAGCACCCCAACTTATATTTCCGCTGTGAATATCGAAAACGGGGGTGTTACAATGAGCATACTATCCGACATTAGGAGATATACTTAGGGCATGCACTATTGATTTTGGAGGAAACAGGAATGCACATCCCTCTTAGTTGAACCTTCTCCTTGGTTATCTACTAGTTGTTTATTTGAAAGCGATCCCAAAATTGAGTCAATACTTAAAAACTTTTGAGTTTCCTTTCTTACAACTTGATACCTAACTTAATTTCATGACAGTTCTTGTTTGATGAGTTGTGAAGTTAAGTTAGATTCAAGTTGGTACATAGTTTAAAGTTAGGTTTAATCTCATGACAGTTCTTGTTTGATGAGTTGTGAGATTTGGCTGAATCAAGTTGTTACTGGGCTTAAACTGTGGTTTAGTTTAATCTCATGACAGTTCTTGTTTGATGAGTTGTGGGGTTAAGCTAGATTTCAGTTGAGGCTCAACTTAAACTACCAAAAGGACACCTAAGGTTTTTGATGGCTTTACTCAAGGACGGAAAGCTTGCCTTACTGTGTGATTATTATGTGGTTTCATTTGTGTGATTTCTAGAGGTTAGGAAGTATTGATATGATCAATTGGGAAGTAGCACCCGGTACTATTTTGATTGACACCCACACCCTTACCTTCCTGTGTGCAACCAAATCGAATGGTGAATAATGTCCGATCAAGCTCAGACCCTTAGTCAACTGAATTTTGAGGACAAAATTCTAATTAACGGGGGTAGACTGTAGCAACCGCGAATTTTCCAGGTCATTACTCAGCATTTAAAACTCAAAATGATTTATTTAAGAAGTTACATATTCCCCTTGCGTATAACTAGTAACTAAACTGCACGAATTGAGAGAACGATACCACACGCGTACCGACACCACATTAGTAATGGTTCAAATTTTTAATTCATATTCGGAGTCAATAAAATTTTACTCTATATCAGTTTGATAAAAACAACTCCTGAACTATATCTTTCGTGCTCACGACAACCCGGAAACCTCGAGTAACACCGGGGTTCTACGGGACACGGGGTACACTCAATACAAAAATAAAAACAAAAATACTATACCTTATCTACATCATCACCGCCCCCACCCACCCACATATTCGGTATACTTTTCCTTTTCTTTCCCCTCCCTCTTCTCCCTCATCTCCCTTTTCTGATAACCCATCGCCATCCCTATTAAATCCCTTCCTCAAATCTGCGTCAATCCTATGGGGTGAGGCTATAAACGAGACAAGCCAAGTTTTAACCTTTTCCTCTTGTCCTTATGGAGTGTCTGATATCCTCTTTGTTGAATCCCAAGAGTCAACAAGCCAAGCCAAAGAAATGTCGACATAGTTTCCTTATTTGGCCATGGGAGCGTCTGGTACTCATGAAAGGAGAGTCAATAAATTCTTGTTTATTTTCTATAAACTCTACTCGACTCCCAGGCAACCCACCTCACATCCGAATCATCATCACACACAATTACAAAGACGATATCTTGGTGAAAGAGGAAGTGGGTTTGTTTGGATCGGGTTTGATTGTTTTGTTCCTCTCCTCATCCTCCTGTAACCCTTCGACCGAATTGAAAGGATTCTACAAATCTTGATTCTTCTAATTCGAATGTAACTGTGTCCGTGATATATTAATTTGAGTGTCTTTTGATTTAATTTGCTAAACACATACGATTTGTTGTTGTTCTTATTGATCTATGATATGTTCTTTTGAAAAGTTATTATTGTGGAACCAATTGATTTTTAGTTGTGTTATTATATTGGTGTGACTCAATTTAATCTGAAAAACTAAACCTGAAAACAAGACGCATTTGATTCGGCTCAAGTCTGGAAGTGTGTTTGATTTTATGTGTTTTAGATCGAGTAGTTAATTGAGGAAAGTCAAAACTGAGGTTAGGCTTGGATTTTTGTGGGGTTGCACTCGAGCTATAGTCCGGTATACACTAGTGTCGGCTGTGTTATGCTTGGGTTTATGCTCGAGTTGTGTGTTCAAGTTGTACTCGAAGTTTTCGGGTTTTACGCTCGAATTATGTTGGTATTTTACTTGTACTCGAATTAGGTTGCGAGGTATATATTTACACCAGTGGTCAATCTTGGTTGATGTGGTCATAGTTGTGTTCGAACTTGGCTAGTTAAACTTGGACGTGTTTTGAAGTGGCGAGCCACTTTGGCCGTAAGTGTTAAACTAAATGTGAGTGTGTCTTGGTCTGTATGTAAGCCGAGAGGGTACTCGGACTCACCAAGAAACGTGATTCGTTATTTCTTTTCGTTTGGTTCAATCATCACCCCGAAGGGATGACGTGATTACCACGTAAAAGGTGTAATTGGTGATGTGGTCTCGGTAAATATCACCCCAAAAAAAAGGGTGTTTGTTTGCTCGGTCAAAAAGGTGCCCTAAGAACCCTCGAAATGAGTATTCAGTTTGTTGAAAATGGGTGTCGATTTTCCCCATAATCCGTTTTGTTTAAGCGTGTTTAGCACAAGGAAGAAACAATACTGTTGCGTTTTCTTTTGGCTCAAAAAATGTGCAATAAGTCTGGTCATAGTTTCCACGAAGAATGGTGTACTGGGAAAATTTTTAAAGCTACTGATCTTAGTTTTTCCAAAAGGTGTACTGGGATTTTCCTTTCCTTGTTGTGACTAAAGTTAGTCTTACACTTTGGGCCAAGCCCATAGCCGATTATTCTTTGTAACACCCCCTAATTTGGTTTGTGGCAGCGGAAAAATAATTAGGGTATTACGGTGAGGATCGAGTTAAAATTTCAGAAAAACGGCCCAGAATAGGAGTTTTGAAGGTTATATATCATTCAAAATAATAGTTTTGGTATAAAAGGAAGATATTTGATTTGAAATTCCCACAAAAGTGTGATAATTTGGAAAGAATGACATATTTGATTTTACACCAGTTTATTTATCAGAGTATAAGATGCCCGCTCCGTGTCTTGTACTGCTCCGTTAATTACCTGAGATAAACATGCTTAAAACGTCAACACAATGGTTGGTGAGTTCGTGGAGTTTAATAGAAAAGAACTTTCTTTCAATAGATTTTAAGAGGTGTACAGTGATTGTCGCAATAAATAATAGTTCTTCATTAAATAACAATTTGTGTTGAATAAAATCCACAAGTAATTCATGTATGATCTCAAATGATCATAAGTTTCAAGCTTTTAAATGAAAATGAGCTACGTTGTTATATGCTCGAAATGGTGTGTTGGGTCAACTTTTAGAAGTAACAATATACCAAGGAATTTGGGCTGTCTCGAATAAAATTCTCATTTAATTCACATATGATAACAGTTAAAGTTCAAGTACAGGATTCATAATCATAACACATAGTGAAATTAACAATCTAGAGTCTGAAATCTATCAATGTGGAGTGGTGGTTACTAAATACAGCTGTATCCTAATATATACGAAACATTCATATATTCATAAAGTTATATTGCCCTAAGCCTCATGACACGCAAAACGTTAATAGAGTACCGTAAAACGGAGTGTTCATCAAATTAATGACGAAAGTTTTGCCCTCATGTAATAGGTGATTTGCCAATTCCTATTTTTCTCAAATATAGTGTATCGCGACTAAATACGACTAACCATGTAGGCATTCCGTCCAAGTATTTAGTAGGATAGGTCGTCAGCCTCTAACAGGTTTCGAAGCTGTTCACTATATTCGCGCTCACCGCAGTGATTAATGGCTCATGATCGAGGGACTTTATGGCAATAAAGTAAACTTAGGCAATATAGGTTTCAGGGTTCATGAATTATGCGTAATTTTAGTCTTGGCAATTATTTCTAGTGAAATGTAGAAATATCATAGTAGAGTAACAGGACATTCATTTGTTATATGAATGTATACAATAAGTCTCAGTATCATGTTACATCAAGTAGTTTAAAAATGTTATCTTTCAAATTCAGTGTTTAAACTAAGTAAGCAATTTGCACATATAACGAACATATATTTCTCTCAAAGGTGATTCAAACATGTAAAGCATAGTGGATGATTTTGAGTAATCATGAGAGTTTCCAAAGTAACTTAAAACAGTTAAAGCATGTATCTCCCCCAAAAGTGTTATTAAAACAAGTATTAAAAGTAGGGGCCACGACTCACCTGAAGCGTATCTGACAAGATAGAATTATTTGATTTATGGAAGCGATCACGGAAACGTCTTCGATACGAAACCTGAATATAAGGGAAGTCTAAGATTCTGACTTACTACTAACAGTGAGTGCGATGTGAGAATCGTATAACGATTTGATCGGTGATATGAGTGTGATATGCTTAAAATGCCTCAAGTTAAAAATATAATATCATATATGATATTATCTTGATTCTCATGTCACTCGACTCAAAATATTATCTTCTCAAAATATGCTGAAATGATATGCAAAGTGAATCGCTAAGTTCCTAGTTATAATAAATAACGAATATTAAATAATGCATAACTAAAATGTAAAATGCATATGAAGTGAGGGGTGAAAGATAGAAAATAAAATAAGAATGTCAAGTGAAATTAATTGGTCCTTGTCCTTTCCAAGTTTTATACTTTTTACACTAACTGCGCTTTCGTTACGTCGTTAGTCCTCGGTTAAGTCCAAAGTCCATAATAGTCCAAAACTTGTCCAATAGTACAAATAAGGCTTGGAGTTACATCATTGGTCAATTTCAGTCCTTTATAAACTGTTTTCACAGCTTCAGTCCATAAGTTTCTCAGGTTGACAGTTTTAGTCCCTCAAGTTAGATCGCGTTACATTTTTAGTCCAAAAGTGACAAATAAGGTGGGAAAAAGGTGGCGCATTATTCTGAGTTATATTTAAGATAAAAGAAGCTTATTTTAACAGCTTATTTGCTCAGTAGCTTATCTTTACTACTAATGGGCTTGTTAACGAGCCAAAACACTAGGCCCAATATTATTTTTAGTTATTTTTAGTTATGGTTTATGCGACATACTTGGGTTGTTTTAAAGGGTCGTATCTCAATTATTTTCACATGATGTTCATACGAAAAATGTAGCTTGTTAGGAGGTCTATGAAGTCGTGTAAAAATAAGACATGGTTATTTATTCGAATCGTGAGTTATGGTCTTGTTTTCTAGGCGACGTGGGGCTGTCTTAAAGGTATAAAACTTTTAAAAATTCCTAAGTGTTTTCAAAACAGATTTTTGCCATTCACTTTGATTACTTTTGAAGGTCAAAACGTGAGTGTTGTTACGAGTTGTCTAAATAAAAAGAATAGCTAGTTATGTCATTTAACAGATTGTGTAAAGAAAAGACGTGATTGTCTTGTGGGATCGTGAGATATAGGGTCGCTTTTAAAGTCACTTGGGCGTTTCCTTATAACAAATACTTAGGAAAAACTTATTGTTTATCCTCATCTCTCTTATACGCATGGCATTTTAAGTTCTTATATGTCCATATATTGTATGAATGGGTCATGCACGTATGAGTGTGGTGTGTGCGTGATTTCTAAGACTCCCAAAAGAGAGTTCGACACTTTACATGATTCGAAGTAGTTACTGTGGGCAGTGTGCTCAAATATAAAGATGGGTTACACTTTTGAGTGGGAACCAAAAAAAAAAATGATGCATGGCATGATCATATCTTAAACGTGAAAAGGGTGTGCGAGTTGTGACCCTAAGTCCCTCAAGATAGAGGTTCACACACGTTGGTGGGTTACACCAACTAAAATGCATGCAAGTAGTGTACAAAAGAAGTTCTACTTTCGAATGCAATATGAGAATATGCATGCATGTGAATCTGTGTTAGTGAGAAATGGAAACAAATGAGGATATTAGAATACTTACTACACCTTTGAAAAGGTGGTGGAGAGTCATGAGAGGATGAACGAAACACAAAGAAGGCAACCCACTTCGTTGCACAACTTATACGCATTTATATTTGTAACCCTTCTTTAGTCGACAAGCTTCCAATCGTAGCCACAGAGGACTCCGGGTTTTCTAAGGTATTTTGTGAGTGAGAGGGAGTGAGATGTGAGTGGTGTAGAGTGGGAGAGGTGAAAGAGAGGTGGTAAGATGGCAGTGGTGCTCGAATGAAATCACAAGGACGAAGTAGACAGTTAACTAAGTTCGAACCATGTTTTAATGTGTTTATTTCTTATCCAATATTTCCTAAATGAGTGACATATGTTTTCTGGGTTTCTAAGGTGTTTAGTGAGAGATGAAATTAGTGAGAAGTGAACAAGGTGGGCGGAAGAAGGTGGTATATATAGAGGTAAGAAAGTTACACACGTTTTTATTGACTCTTAGAATTCAACCCCAATGATTGATGGCTACTGTGCCATGGCAGTGATCTAAGGGTTTCTAGAGAATGTAATCTTGACATGATAAGATCTTTGGACAGCTAGGACAAGAAGGGATAACTTATCTTGTGTGTTTTACACTTTTATATTTTGGTTTGTATTAATAAGTGGGTGTCCATTGAATTTAACGAGCCACGATTTCTACTGCTGTCCTAACCATCTTCTAAACATTCTATTATGTTAAAAATAGCATTGGTGAGACGTAGGAACCAGCGGGGATTAATTTGGTTGAGTTTCGATGGTTTACGAATGTAGGATTGGGTTAAAATGGGACAAACAAACCGTCCTTCAAAACCATAATAAATCGCGTCATATAATCCTGGAAATTGGCACATATATTGTTTAGTGGGTGGTGATCGAGGAGGTGCAAAAATATGGATGGGTCGTGTTTAGTTTTCGAGAGAACGAGACGCGTTTCTGGAGGTGTTGTGGCTATCGATTACACATGAAATGATAAAGGGCAAATGGGTTTTGGAGGTTGGGCCTGGCTCGTGGGAGTTTGGGTGGTGATGGGCTGATGATTTGGTTGTAGCCCAATCGGTTTGTAGCTTGGTTACATTTTAGTGTAGTTAGTGAATTACAAATGTAACTAGTGTATAATATGAGTTGTGATTAGTGGATAAAGTGTGTTTAGTTTATATTTCTATTGATACTAATTATAGAATTAGTGTAAAGGGTGATTTTTGTGAACTTACTAATTCTTGTGTAATAGTTATGTTCCGTAAAGCACGTCGAGAACTAGTGTTATTATTTGGTAATCGTTGTGATGTCGTGACATGGTGAAAATAATATATCCAGAAAAATTTTAAATTTCCCCGAAAAATGGGATTTGCTAGACAGTAACTCGAGGTTATTATTAATTAATGAGGATTATCATAATGGATTTTTGTGGGATCCTACATTCTTTTTCTAAGCCATGCATTAAACAGACCAAAGCCCATGGCTTGCCTGTTGACTTGTTTCGCTAAGTTGGGCCTAGCCCACTCCTAACTTCCAACAGTCAGCTCGAATTTAATAAGTGGGCCGCAACCCACTTCACAACACCGGATTTTATTGTTTGTTCGATTTATGTATAAAAGTTGTCGTCGCAATCGTCAAATTTATAAGACACGACTATTACACAATTTATGCTTCACAATCCAACATCAAATTGTTACACTACAATCTCGCAATATATATATATATTATTGGCATTAGTGAGATGCAATTGTTATATATTAAAACTTAATATTTTGTTTTAAAGTCTTTATTAAGAGTGGAAATTTTTTTTAATACTTCAAAAAGTGGGTTATTAAAGTACATGTAAATTCCGCAGTCTATGATATACATATTTTCAAACTTATTAAACTCGATGTAATATTTTATATAAATAACCAAATTGACGTTCTCTACACAAACGACTAGAAAATTGTTATATATTCAACAACTATAGAAACTAAGTGAAAAATTAGCCGTGTGAACTTTAAACCCGTTCATTACTTCGAGTACATATAAAATTTGAAATGTTTTATCAAAACACATAATAGATCTATAGATTATGAAATGATTGTTTTAACGTAAACCTTATAACTTTCGTTAGCACAAGAATTATCTATTAACAAAACATTCCTTCTGTAAATGTTATATATATAAAAACACACACACACCAATTTCTTTATTTCTCATGCCCACACTCACGCGCACTTTGTAATATAAATACTCACATGACTATAACACTTTCTCACATACCGCCAACGTCTTATAATTATTAATTGTTCCGTACATAGTCTTTCAGTTATTGTCAAACTGGAGATTATTCGTCTTGACATACACGTAAGCACTTCAAAGGGCCAATGCCTTCAAATGATTTAGAAAATGATTTTTAAGCTTAAATGCTGCCACACCAGCTACAATAACATAAACTCTTTAAATCTTTCAGATTTAACTTAAATTCTTAAACTCGATCCGTGAACTAAAACAAATCTTACTAATCTAGGTCGCGTGTTGGTGCTGAACACTGTCTGAATTATTGTGTTATCTGACTGCTGCTTGATAAGGTGAGTTCTCGTAGCCCCTTATTCATTATGTTTTGCTTGGGGGAAAATGGTACTCAAATGATATTTTAACTGTTTTCTCGCTGTGATATATCGTTTTCATGTTTTTGGACATTATGTGTGTTGATACGATTATGTGCTACTAAATGTTTTGTCTGTGTGTACAAGAATGCGCAACTGTTAACTCTTTTGAGAGCCGAAACAATATGATAGATCTATCGGGGTAGCTCCCCTCGGTGTGTACTGTTTATGTGTGCAACCATTGTGGCAGGTTCAGTTGGCGCGACACTATTTTGTTTTGACTGGTGCTTATAATTGGTTATCATGCTCACTTTTGTCCTACACTATGCTATCACAGCTCAGCGGTTTTACTTTTAAACCTACGAGCTCACCAACATTATGTTGACGTTTTTTAGTACCATTTTCAGGTATTATTGAAGCTGCTTAGAAGGTTGAGTATTGACTGGCTTAGCAAGACTTAAGATAAGATCCTCCCGGGTTATATCTCGTGGAGTTGCATTTGATATTTTCTAGTGACGTTGTTTAACTTTGAGACTTATGTTTATTTTGGATCTTTGTACTTATCCCTGTTGTGGGAGTTTGTGACTATTATTTGTTCTATGTATTACATTTAGTATTTCTCTATTGTGACACCTTATGTTCTTGACAATGAGGTCATATCCCGTAAATGCCATTCCGCTGCGCCATTTTTGGGGTGTGACATTATATATTTATAATGTTACTTAAGTTGTAGAATATTTTATATCTTTCTTAAACTATAAAACATTTATTTAAGATTAATAAAACATTTTATATATTTGTAATGTTACTTAAGTTGTAGAATATATATATATCTATACTAGCTATTAAAAAAAAATGGTTAAACTTGAAAAGTGAAAAAACTCTGTCATGGTCAAACTTAAAAAGTTAAGTCATCTATCTAAAGAAACCTATGAAATAATTTTAAATTAAAATATATTTAAGGTATATACTAATTACTCAAATCTTACATCACAATTTTCGGGGAAAATATACAAAACCAATTTTCGGGTCTGACCGGGTTTCGAAAATATAAAAAAACGGTTTTCTTTGACCCGTTGTTTCAATCGGAATCGGTTCAACTGGTGGAACCGACCTGGTCGAACTGGTTTTCAAAACATTATGTTTAATCCCCAAATTCTCAAACTTTTATTATTTTTCGTTTATAACCCATAAACTTTTTTTATCGCTACAACTAGGGGTGTCTGTCGGATCGGGTTGACCCGACCCGAACCCGAACTCGAACCCGATAAGGCTAATCGGGTCCAAAAATTTAGTCGGGTTGTTTTGACCCGACCCGATAACCCGATAGTGTTATCGGGTCGGGTTCGGGTTAAATAAAAAATGTTATCGGGTTATCGGGTCAACCCGATAAGACCCGACAATCCTTTGCTTTTTTAATTCTTCTGGCTTTTGGCTGTTTTGAGTGTGCTAAATCTAGGGATTTTTGTGGTTGTTGCAAAGTGGTATGCGAGTAAAAGATCTGTTGGAATGATCATGTGATTATGTAATTCAATTGAGTGAGGTCATGTGATTATGTAAATCAATGTAACAGCTCTGCAACTATTTGCACTGTGATATTTGAGGCTGCTACATACTTGGGTTCTAATTATTTTCAAGTTCTTTTATTCTCACTTGTTCAAATGGCATACTTTGTGATTAAGATAACGAGTCGTGGCCTGTCCATTATCTGGTTTGGGTTGATTTTGCAATTTGGCTTTCGTATCATCAAATATAAACATTAAACATATCTTTTGAGCGCAAGTTTAAAAAACAAAGTATCATTTGATCAAGGCCATGCAAATTACCATAAGCCATGCAAATTATTACATCAAATTTCAGTTGTCATTTTGATTAACTAACTTTTTAAGAATGAGAAAAATAACTCAATTCTTTCCATGTACTATTGTTACTTAATCGGGTCACCCGATAACCCGAATCACCCGAACCGACATAACCCGACCCGACTACCACCCGAACACGATAACCCGATTCCTTATCGGGTCGGGTGTCGGGTGAGTTTTTAAAAAATCCAAACCCGACTCAACCCGACCCGACTAACCCGATAACCCGATAACCCGACCCGATAACACCCCTAGCTACAACTATCTGTCACTATAAAATTTCGTTGTTATGCACGGGTACTCGTTTAGTCTTTCTAAAACTATAAAACATTTTATATCTTATTAGAGTTATTCTCTGGGTTTTGCTAAACAATGCCAACCGGGCAATTGTTAACAAAATAAGTATGAAAAAAATCACTAATTGTTGTAGTTCATTTATTATGCATTAAATACATAATTACTTTAAATATGAAAAAAATATTTTATTTAAGGTAATTTATATATTTATTTATTGTGTATTAAATACGTAATTACTTTAAATAAAAAAAATAATATGTGATTTAATTTGGCTTAACTATTGCCCATTAGCTGTTGGATTTTTCAAAATAGTACTAGTATATATGTACATAATTCGAAACATTGATTGTTTGACTCGGTCGAAACATAACTTTAAAACTAAATTTTCTCAAAATTGTTATGTGTTAATAAAGTTTGTAACCGACTCACAGTCTCAAACTAGAATGAACAAACGAGTATACACAAAATGAACCGGTAACAAACTTGTTACTAAACATTTATGATCGCAAATTAAGAAACGAGCATACAAGTATCCGTTTTTCATAGAATCTATACTACATATAATGGAGGAAGCACTCTCTCTCCAAAATTTTAAGACTTATAAGAAATTAAGCATGGTTTACAACACTTTAATGCACACAATTTTCAGACTTACAACAAAATAAGCATAGTGTACAACAAAATAAACATGGTGTAATTTTGAGACTTATTTTCAGACTTATAACATTAATGCTATTAAAGTGGTCAATGTTATTAATGACTATAATGACTACTACTTACAAGAAAAGAAACATAGTGTACAACACTTTAATGCACATAATTTTCAGACATACAAGACAAGAAACATATTGTACAACAAAACACCACATTAATGCTATTTAATGTAGTCAATTAATTAACTGATCAATAAATACAATTAATACAGTTATTAAAACACCCCTTACATAAGAAATACAAATTATCAAACATATTGTACAACCAAATTAAACACAATTCCTGCATTAAATTTCACTAGTAAATAATAAAGCACATTATACAAATATTCAAGCCCGAACGGGCAACGGGCTAAATGGGCTTGAGCCCGAACGGGCGCGGGCCAAATGGGCTTGAGCCCGAACAGGCACGGGCCAACGGGTTCGAGCCCGAACGGGCACGGGCTATACGAAATTCTTGATATCCGTAAATTTATTGTCAAAAAGAACATAATAAATTAAAATACATAATTCACCGAAAAATTTTATTTCAAAGTACCCGTCACCGTAATGCGCGAGTACCCTGCTAGTTAAAATTAAAGAGCAATTATCAGAAAACAACAATAGCAACATTAAAAGCTGATTGTGCTTCAAATTAATTGAATATGCTACCAAAATTTTATTTCTAGAAACATTTTGAATTGATTGAAATTTCAACGCAAAAAAAATATTTCACAAATTTCCATGTTTTGGAACAAGGTTTTAGATAGCGTGAGGCGTGACGTAACAGTAAGGTCAAGCCTCATGTCTTAAAAGCTATGACGAAGACTTGGCGTTTATTAATGCATGACTTAAAGCGGCAAAAAATATAAAAATATTTATATATTTATAAATTATATATCATATAAATCGAATTTACAACAAGTGTTATACATAAGGAACTATTCTTTCATTCAACTTTCTTCATTTCCTTTAAAAAAAAATAAAAATAAATAATAAATAAAAATAAAAAATTTCATCGTAGTTGAATTCAAAAAAAGCGTCACGCCTCACGGTTTAGCGTATTTTATTGCGCCTTTTCACGTCTCATCACACGCCACGCCTTGAGCTGAAGCCTTGGTTTATTGCGTATCGTGAACCTCAGGTCTCGCGCATTTGCGAAGCCTTTGCGTCATAATGGCGCGCCTTTTAGAAGTATGTTTTGGAATCGATATTTGAAACACGTAGTCTACTTTCAAAAAATATTTGGAATCAAAAAATATGGCCTTTATTATAGGAACCCTCTATTATGTGGGGGCCGCTTATTTTAGTTAAAATGTACAAGTTTTAAAGCAGACAATACAGGCAACGGCAGCAGACAAAAGTTAACGACAGACGACGGCAGCAGGCAAAAATTAACACACCCCCTACAGGGGGTGTTAGGATATCATGTCCCTAAAAATATATGTCGTGGACCTCGTGGTCTACTTTCAATCAATCTAGTTGCATCTGTTAAAACACGTGGTCCCAACATTCGAAAATTCCATCTAAAAGATTCCAAAATCAATATTCGACTTTGTCCAATTGAGTAATTGACACTTCAAAGAGGACCCAAAATGCACGACTGAAATAGGCATATAAATGCATGTGGATGGAAGGTAAAGTTATATCACATCCCAAAACCAAAGAAGCAATTTTTTAAAGATCATTTATTCATCTCTACACATGGATTACACAAACAAACTACTATGCTTTCTTTTTGTTTCGGTTTTTATGGCCTCGGTGACAGAGGCCAGAAAGCGCAATCCAACCCATATCCAGTTCTCTACATGCACGACACCCCTGGTGGACCCAACCCATCTGCAGTCCGTGTTGCAGGTAGAGTTGGCCATCAGAACCGGTTCCTGAACCGGAACCCAAAAAAAATTCGAATCCGAATCCGGTCAAAGCCGGTTCCTCCAAGATCCGGTCCGATTCCTGCAAAATCCGGTGGTTCCTATCCGGTTTGACCTTTCTGCGGCTAGAACCGGTTCAGAACCGGATATTTTCAAACCGGTTCGAGATCCGGTTCTTGAGAACCGGATCCAACGGTTATATTGCCCTTTTGCATAGCTTCGAGACAGTAGCATGGTTCAGTAAGTACATGGTCTAAATCATCATTATTTATTAATATAGCATCACCTCCATGCTGCCATGCATGCATGCTTTTTTCCCTTTTGCATAGTTTCGAGACAGTAGCATGGTTCAGTAAGTACATGATCTAAATCATCATTATTTATTAATATAGCATTACCATTCTCTTAACTCTAGTATTGTAAAACCGAAGCAATTAAATGGTGTCTTGACACTGAACATTTTAGTAAACGTCTTAGAAACACTCCTTCATTACCCATACACCACAAGACACGCCACAAGACACTCTATCATCATCATCATCATCATCATCATCATCATCATCATCATCATCATCATAGTACTCAAGCAAATCAATGCATTAGGGATAGGAATACCAACCGATTTTCTTACAGAAGGAATACCAACCGATTTTCTTACTCGAAATATGACATGCCCACTGTTAGTTTTATGTCGACCAGTTCTTGGGATCCGGTTCGACCGTTTCTTAGGAACCGATCCGGTTTGGAACCAAACCGGAACCGGTGCTACCGGTCCGGGTATTTTAGAGGTCGGATCCAAAAATATCCGATCCGGTTTGGAACCGGATCCGGTTCCTTGACTTTGACTATTATCCGATCCGGTTTGGATCCGGTTTCGGTTTTTTTTTGGATCCGAGTTTTGGCCACCTCTAGTGTGCAGGGCAACCCATCAATGCCACGGCTTCTGGCATGGGAGCTATGTTTGGGTTTGGGTCCATTTATGTCATGGACAACGCCCTCACTAAGACTCCTGATGTTAACTCGACCCTTATTGGTCGAGCCCAAGGGCTCTATGCCGTGTCCTCCCAGGAAGGTGAGTTTAGCCTCCTTATGACCCTCACCTACAATTTTGTGTCGGGAGCCTACAATGGTAGTTCACTTAGCATTGTTGGCAGGAACCCTGTGATGAATGAAGTTAAAGAAATGCCGGTGGTTGGAGGTACTGGGGTTTTTAGGCTTGCACGCGGTTTTGCACTAGCGAAGACACACTCGATGAATCAAGTTGATGCCATTATCGGATACAATGTCACTGTGATAGCTTATTATTAGAAAACATTTAGAACAAGTTGATATCAACGTTGATAGTGTATTTGTTTCAGTTTTGAATGACTGAAGAACAATTTTATTTGATGTATTCTGCCACATTTTGCTAATTTATTTACATAAGAAAAAATTACACGGATGGTCCCTGTGGTTTACACGGATTTCATGTTTAGTCCTTACTTCGTTTTAATTACGCCAGAGATACCTATTTTTGAAATGTTGCACTGTTTGACCGTTAAGTATTTAATTAATGTTTGCCCGTTAGTCCCTCCGTTAATATTTTTTGCACCGTTAGTCCTTATTTTTTGCACCATTAGTTTGACCGTTAAGTGTTTAAATAATATCAACCAACCACTGTTGGGACCCACATGGACAGACAATTTGATTTCAACCACTGCCGATGAGATATGTATTTTATAGAGAGAGGATGTGGTGCTCGAAGATGGGTCTCTTTTATTTTCTCAACCCACCACCGCCCCTTCCATCTACAGCCACCGCCACCACCGATCATATTCGACAACTTCCACAGCACGCAACCCACCACCTCCTGCCAATATACGTTCCACAAAGTTCCGGCGAACCACCACCTCCACCACTGTAACGTTCGTAATAGACCACCACCACCGCCACTCTGACCAACATCTACGCCATCACTGGATCATTATCTTGAAAGAAAAGTAAAAATCTAAAAACACTTACAAACACCAACATCATTATCATCACCAACTCTATACATCATTCAAACCAACTTAATGTTTGTTAGAGAACAGGAAAACAATACCCACTTAATTGTTCCAACACCAGATCTACAAATCATTAAAAAAAATTCGTCGCCTGCCGGACTATCGTAGTCTGTCACCACTGCCATTTTCTCTGAAAGAACGAGCTTGCCGGAGCTGTGAACCTATTAAGTTGACTTTGTGATTTGAGTTGAAATACTAGGGTTAGGGCTTTTTTTTGTAAGATTTGGGGGTTTTGGTTTTTTGTTTAAGTTGAAGATAATTGTTGATGACTTGATGGGTTATTGTTTAGAGGGTGTTTGGCCGGCGATTAGGTAGCAGAGGTGGGGGTTAGGAGGCGGCAGTGAGGTGCGGTTGGGGTTTGATTGGTTGTGGTGTCCGGCAGTTGGGTCTATTGCAAAAAAGAGAGTGCAGGTGGCGTCGGAGAAGATGGCCGATGTGGTGGTCTGCCGTAGATGGTGGTGGTTGTTGTTTAGTGAGTAAATGAAAAATGAAATAAAGAAAAAATTACAAGTTTTAATGGTGGAAGTGGTTATCAAGTTGTTTGTTTTCAAGTTTTATTGGTTGTAAGTGTTTTTAGTTACTGTATTTGTTTGTTTTCAAGTTTTAATAGTGGAAGCGGTTATCAAGTTGGAGATGAAGATGAGTGAGTGGTTACTGTATTTGTTTATACAATGAGGACTAACGGTGCAAAAAATATTAATGGATAGACTAACGGGCAAACAAATTAAATACTTAACGGTCAAACGAACGGCCCATCCAAAATAGGGACTAAAAGAGTGCAACGTTTCAAAAATAGGTATCTCTGGCGTAATTAAAACGAAATAAGGACTAAACATGAAATCCGTGTAAACCACATGGACCATCCGTGTAATTTTTTCTTTACATAATAAACGTCCTTTATTATTTTTAGTCAACGTTACAGAGATTTTTGAAAAAAAAATAAAATATATATATATATATATATATACGTCAATAATATTGACCTATGATCTCCTTAGAAAAAAATAAATAAATAAATAAATAAATAAATAAATAAATAATCAATCTAATTTGTATTAGGGTCATGTTATAAGGATCCTCCTTATGGGTCAACCGTACAAAATATAAAGCACACAATATAACACTGTGATGCACATAATACAACCGCCCAATACGTACAATTATTAAAAACCCTCCTATAAGGTGTCCGGATAAACTGCCCATTTGTATTATAGTGTTACATGGTTGGTGTGGTTGAATTTTTATAGGCCGTGCTATAGGTGTCACGTCAAATTTTGCACCATTAACAAGAATCCTATAACGCAATACAAATAACCATGGCTGTCAAACTCGCGAGTTTACACGTAAGATCGTACGATCTTACGTGCACACCAGCAAAAATCGTGTAAACTCGTCATAGGATCGCACTTTAGGTGGGATCGTACGATCTTACGTAAACTCGTTCGTAAACTTGCGAGTTTACACGTAAGATCGTACGATCTTACGTGCTCACCAGCTCTTGTTTCTGGAAAATGGGAAACGGGAAACGCCTAGAAATGCGGCGAAAACGTTTCTGGAAAATGGGAAACATTTCAAATCTTTTGAAAACACCTGGAAACGTTTTTGGGACATTTATCTGCGTTTCTGGGCCATTTAAAAGCCCAGTTGACGGCGGTGAAACAGATTTTCCGGTTAAATTCTCGCTGGAGATGGCTCCGATCTGGTGGAGGATTGTTGCTAGAGCTCTAAGAAATTGTTTTTGTTAGTTAAATGTGAATAACAGTGTTTTGAGTGATGAGTATGAAGTAAAAAGATAATGGTGATAAATTAGTGTGGATTTGTAGCCGTTGGATGGTGTGACACGTGGAGTATTGAACTTTGAGTCTATCTTTTTGTCTATTGTGTTTAGGTAAGTTTTGGCACTGTATCTTTTAGACACATGGAGTATTGAACTTTCATAGGCTGTTGTAATTGAATATGGATGAAGAGTAGGTAGAGAACATCTCATGAAGAGTAGAAATATAAAAAGTTTGACTCGTTTATCATTTGCTTATAAAATATGATAAATTGGTAGGATCGTAGGATCTCGATCTGATCCTACGATATCAATCTTGCAAAGACAAAAACGATCTTGCCCGGGATCGCGATCTTGACAGCCTTGCAAATAACCCTCTCTCACAAGACGGGGTTATAGGTACACCCACGACCCACAAACACAAACCACGAGTAGCAAAAAAGATTACGTGGAAAAAAAAAAAAAAAAAAGGTGGGGTGTGGTGGCTTAGGTTTATAGGCTCCAAAATGCCTGCAACTTGTCCATACCGTTGTAAAAATGAACTCCAATTAACATATTTCAATCTTAGTTGATATTGTTATTTCTTTAATATCTGATGTTTACCAAATTTGCATGTTAGAAAGAAATTTATATATTGAAACAAAAATGTTCATCCACATGTTAAAAAAAAACAGTATGTATGAAAATAAACTTATCAATCACCCCCCTCTGCATGAAAAAATAAATTCTATAACTTCCCTTTTATTTTGGGGCATCTTTGATCATATCTTCATGTGTACCTTGCTAAAAACCGAGTAGTATGCGGTTATCTAAGTATGAAATCATACATTACATCTGACGTATAGCTCAAATGAGAAAAACGTACAAAGGAAGAATGGTATACGACTATAATTTTATATGTACGAAAAAGATGATTAGCGTCATTAGATTTTACGATTCCTTTCGTCCCATACTCGTGATTAAATACCATCGGGTTCATTTAAAACTTGATGTTGGGAATTAAATATTCAAGAAGTTTAATATCGGGTTCTATTCAAAGAAATACTCTAAGTATGATCCTGCTGCTAGAGCATTTGGTTCCTGCTGCTAGTGTTTGATTCTGCTGTCAGCGTTAAACATTCTGCTGCTAGGCTTAACATTCTACTGCTGAAGGATTCTGCTGCTAGCGTTAACATTGCTGCTGGTAAAGTACTTTCTGCTGCTGAGTGGATAAGTATGAAAAGATATTATGTGTATTTAAGTCAACAATATACGGTAGATAATATCTTACCCCATGTGATCAGTCATAATGTTATATTCACAGAACAAGTTGTAAACATAGATACAAGTTGTATCGACTGACACTCTCAAAGTAAGTGTTCGACTAGACTTAACAATATTGTAAAAGATCTTTCTTATGATATAAAAGAAAGATCTTAGACTAGTGATAAATATATACGAATAGATAAGTGCAAAACAAATAACTCTCAAGAATATAGAACAAATATCACAAGTCGTAGAAAACATAAGATTCAAGGTTTCTGTAACCCTAGTGATATTGAAGATCACTCGTATTATCTTGAATAATATTGAATCGTTTGGTGATAACATTGCATGTTCTTTGTTCTATATACACAAGCATAACTGTTCCATTTCCATAACACAAATAACCTTCTAAGTGTGATTGAGTAAATTCCGCGTACTTGATCATATTAACTCAACTTATCACATACACAAAGAACGAAGGTTTAACCACCTTATCAGTGTATCGATCAACCCCATCAATTGGTATCAGAGCGCCAGGTTGATATAGTTGATTTAGAAGAAGAAATGGACGTTGAATCTATTTAGACCAATGTTGCTGCTAAAATACCCATGCTCAAACAGAATGAGTTTGAGATGTGGAGGCTAAGGATAGAACAATATTTCCAAGTGCAAGACTATGCACTTTGGGAAATTATTGAAGATGGAGACTCTTTCAAGCCTACCACCACTACATCAACTGTTGACGGAAAAGTGCTGACAACTCTGCAGATGAAGCCAAAATCTGCAAAAGAAAGAATACTGAGAAAAAATGACTTAAAGGCAAGAAGCATGTTGATGATGACCATTCCCAATGATCAACTTCTAAACTTCAGCAAGTTCAAAGATGCCAAGTCCTTATTTGAAGCTATTATTAATAGATATGGTGGAAATGAAGCCACCAAGAAAACCCACAAGACACTGCTCAAGCAGCAGTTTGAAAACTTCTCCTCTACATATAATGAATCTCTTGACCATATGTTTAATAGGCTTCAGAACATTGTGAGCCAACTTGCTATTCTTGGCGTTGAAATACCTCAAGAAGATTTGAACTCAAAATTTCTGAGAAGCCTACCAGAAGAGTGGGCTATGCATGTTTTTGTCTGGAAGAATAAGCCAGACCTTGATAAAATGGAACTGATTGATTTGTATAGCAGCTTTAAGATTGTGGAGCAAGATTTGAAGAAGAATAGAGGTACTAGTTCTAATACTGGGAACATGGCTTTTATGTCAACTCCTAGTACCTCAAAATCAAGTGAAGAGGTCAAAAGTTGTTGATGGTGTTGGTGCTGCTAGTTCATCAAGCAGTACCATAGGTATTTTAGATGAAAAGACTTGTTGTGCATTTCTTACAAGTCAAAATAATGGGTCCATGCTCACCTATGAAGACCTCCAAGAGATCAATGATGATGATCTAGAGGAAATGGATCTAAAATGGCAAATTTCTCTTCTTAGCATGAGAGCCAAGAAGTTCTATCACAGGACGGGGAAGAAGCTCGTAATCAGTAACACTGATGCTGCTGGTTTTGATAAGTCAAAGATAGAGTGCTATAACTGCCACATGATGGGTCATTTCTCAAGAGAGTGCAGAAGACCAAGGCAGCAAGATAGAAAGAACAAAGGTTTTGGAAGCACATCCAAAACAAGGGAGGTTTCTGAGCCGAACTCAAAGGCTATGGTAGCCATTGATGGGCTAGGTTTTGATTGGAGTTTCATGGCTGATGAAGAAGAAGATTCTTCACAAATGGGACTCATGGCTTTTTCTACTACTGAGGTACAATCTCATAAAGCTTGTTCAAATGATTGTACTGCTCTTAAAGAATTACACACTTTAATCAAACATTATGATGACCAAAAGAAAGAGCTAAGCAGAACTTTTCAAGAGTTAGTAGATTATAAGTGTGGATTAGCATCAACAGAAAAGCAGATCTTATACTACAAAGAAAATGAACTTGCTTTTTCTGATGACAAAGCTCTTCTAAGACATGACATATTCTTTAAAGATGCTGAAATTAAGCTTTTAAGAGAGGCTTTTGATAGGTTCAAAAAGGAAAATGGAAACATTCACTTGACTACACAGACACTAGAACATGCTTCTAGAGGTGCAACCAACATGATAGAATGTCAAGTGATTAATAGAGCTAAGCCAGGAGTAGGATATAAGAGTGTCCCACCTCCATACAGAGGTATCCCTAAACCCCCAGGGATTGACCTAGAAAATTCAGGTATCCCTGAATTTCAACAACTTGAGCTACAATATGGTGTACAACCAAAGACCAAGCTAGTTGTTGATGAATCTAAGAAAGTAAGTGAAAGTTTAAGTAAAACTTTACTTCCTGCCTCTGATAGAAGATCAGATAGTGTAGTCATTGAAGACTGGGTATCTGATGATGAAGAAAATGAACAGGTTATGTCTAAACCTGAAGTAGTTAAGAAAGCAGGAACAAGGGTTCCTAAAGTGATAAAAAAGGATACTGTTAAGCCTAGAAAAAACATTAAACATGTTAGGCAGCCAGTTAAATATTGTGAACAATATAGATCCACTAGCAAGCCCAGAGGTAACCAAAGAAATTGGAATGGCCTCAAGTCTAACCAATTAGGTGATGACTTTTTCTTTTATAATAAAGCTTGTTACACATGTGGTAGTTTTGATCATCTTGCAGCTTTCTGTAACAAATGGGTATCTGGGTATGAAAACAATAGAGTGAATTTCAAAAGGCAAACTCCTCAAACTCACTTTCACTCTAAGTCTAAAAGAACAAAACCCAGAGCAGTTACCAATGCAGTTTCTGCTGCTAGACCATTCATGACTGTTAACCCAAGACCAACAGTTAAAAATGCAAAATCTTTTTATACAAATGCATCAAAGACTGTTCAAAGGCCCATTCAAACAAAAGCAGTGGTCCCAAAACAAGTTTGGAAATTTAAGGGAACAATTACAAAGCTAGCAGTTTCTACTGCTAAGCATGTAATTCATTCTGCTGCTAGGGAAAACAGGGCAAATGCTATTAAGGCCTCAGCATGTTGGATTCTTAAATCCAATATTGCATCAACTGTACTTAAGAGATTAAATTTCATTGATGCAAGAGGCAGATCCAAGTCAGTAATGGCTTGGGTCCCCAAAAGAAACTGATACTTCTCATTATTGTGCAGGAACATTCAATTGATAAACAAGAGGATCAAGGATACTCAGATAGTGGATGTTCTAGGCACATGACAGGCAACAAGTCTTATCTCTCAGATTTTCAATCAATAGATGGAGGCTATGTTACCTTTGGAGGAGGTGTTGGTGGCAAAATTTCCGGTAAAGGTACAATCAAAACTGGAAATTTAGATTTTGAAGATGTGTACTATGTACAAGAGCTAAATTATAATCTTTTTAGTGTCTCACAAATGTGTGACAAAAAGAACAAAGTTCTTTTCTGTGACACTGAATGTCTTGTACTTTCTCCTGATTTTAAGATGCCTGATGAAAGTCAAGTGCTTCTTAAAATTCCTAAAAAGGGCAATATGTACAGTGTAGACATGAAGAACATTGTTCCTAAAAAGGATTTAACTTGTCTTGTTGCAAAGGCCACATTGGATGAATCAATGTTATGGCATAGGAGGCTTGGTCATATTAACTTCAAAACCATAAATCAAATTGTTAAGAATGGTTTGGTAAGAGGTTTACCTCAAAAACGATTTGAAAATGATCAAACATGCATTGCTTGTCTTAAAGGAAAACAACACAAAGCCACTTGTAAGCCCAAGCTGTTTAACTCTATTAATCAATCAATCATTGTTTATGCTTCATATGGACTTGTTTGGTCCTACAAATGTTAGAAGTATGCAACATAAGAGATATTGTCTAGTTATTACTGATGACTATAGTAGATTTACATGGGTTTTCTTTTTAGCTACTAAGGATGAGACACCTAGCATCCTTAAGACTTTCATTACTGAGATAGAAAACCTAGTAGACAAAAGAGTAAAAGTCATTAGATGTGATAATGGGACAGAGTTCAAAAATAGAGTTATGGATGAATTCAACAAAGAAAAGGGTATTAGGAGAGAATTTAGTGTTGCTAGAACTCCACAACAGAATGGAGTTGCTGAAAGGAAAAATAGAACACTAATAGAAGCTGCTAGAACTATGTTAGCTGATTCTAAGCTACCTATAACTTTTTGGGCTGAAGCAGTCAACACTGCTTGCTATGTTCAAAATAGAGTTTTAGTTGTTAAGCCTCACAATAAGACATCATACGAACTTTTTAGAGGAAGAACTCCTGCAATAGGTTTTCTTAGACCTTTTGGATGTCATGTGACTATTCTCAATACCTTAAACCATCTTGGAAAGTTTGATGGCAAAACAGATGAAGGTTTCTTAGTTGGACATTCTCTCAATAGTAAAGCTTTTAAAGTATACAACTTAAGAACTAAGAAAGTAGAAGAAAACCTACATGTGGAATTTTTAGAGTAAAAATCCAATGTAGTAGGTGAAGGTCCTAATTGGCTATTTGATCTAGAGTCATTAACCCATTCTATGAATTATGTGCCTGTTGTTGCAGAAACTAATGATTTTTTCAGGTTCACAAACAACAAATGAGGCAGGGTTAGACAAGGAGACAAATCAAGATCATATATGGATGCCAATAAGTACCAGTGTGGTTTCCACTTCATCAAATGATGAATCTTCTTCTGATAAAGCTAAAGAAGATGTTGAAAGTGAACACAAGGAAGATGGAACAAAGGAACAACAAAGTGTTTCTGCTGATGATAGTGCTGTTGAGACAGAGCATTCTGCTGCTAGGCTAAATAATTCTACTGCTGGCTCTTCAGACTCAAATGAAGCAGATTTCTCAGATAATCAGGTGGATTTAAGCAATATCACACCTAACTATCAAGTTCCTTCAACCCCACACACAAGAATTCACAAAGTCCACTCCCTAGAAAATGTGATTGGAGATGTACAATCAGGTGTGAAGACAAGACAACAACTGACGTCTTCAGACCAACAAGGGCTTCTTGATGCCCTTTATGCTTCAAAGCAGCATGAGTTTTCAAACTCTTGCTTGTTTGTATGTTTTCTCTCACAAGATGAACCAAAGAACATTCTGAAAGCCTTAGATGATTCAAGCTGGGTTGAAGCTATGCAAGAGGAGCTTCTTCAGTTCAAGATTCAGAAGGTATGGGTGCTAGTTGATTTACCTAAGAATGCAAAGGTAATTGGCACTAGATGGGTTTTCAAGAATAAAAGGGATGAAAGGGGAATAGTGATTAGGAATAAGGCTAGATTAGTAGCCCAAGGGTACACACAACAAGAAGGTATAGACTATGATGAAGTTTTTGCTCCAGTAGCAAGACTTGAGGCAATTAGGCTTTTCTTAGCTTATGCTTCATTTTTAGGCTTCACAGTTTACCAAATGGATGTCAAGAGTGCATTTTTATATGGCACAATTGAAGAAGAGGTGTATGTCTCACAACCTCCAGGGTTCATTGATCCTGACCATCCAGAAAAAGTGTACAGAGTTGTTAAGGCTCTTTATGACCTTCATCAGGCACCTAGAGCTTGGTATGAAACACTAGCTTCCTATTTAAAAGAAAATGGATTTCAAAGAGGAAAGATTGATCAGACACTTTTCATCAAACAGCACAAGAAGGATCTTCTGTTAGTGCAGGTGTATGTGGATGACATTATCTTTGGGTCTACAAAGAAGGAGATGTGTTTGGAGTTCGAGAAGCTTATGCATGATAAGTTTCAGATGAGTTCAATGGGGGAACTTACATTCTTTTTGGGTTTGCAAGTTAAACAGTCATATGAAGGAATATTTATTAGTCAAGATAAATATGTTGCAGAGATACTAAGGAAGTTCAACTTTTCTGATTCAAAAATGGCAAGCACACCAATGGACTCTGAGAAGCCTCTTCCAAAAGACTTAGATGGAGAAAATGTAGATGTACACACTTACAGATCTATGATAGGATCTTTGATGTATCTCACATCATCAAGACCTGACATCATGTTCTCTGCTTGTGTTTGTGCAAGATTTCAAGTAACTCCAAAGGTTTCTCATTTAACAGCAGTCAAGAGGATTTTTAGATATCTTAAGGGTCAACCTAGGTTGGGTCTATGGTATTCTAGCGAGTCACCTTTTGATTTGGTAGCATTTTCGGATAGTGATTATGCTGGTGCTAGCTTGGACAGAAAGTCAACAACTGGAGGATGTCAATTCCTTGGGTGTAGACTTATCTCATGGCAGTGTAAGAAGCAAACAACTGTGGCTACTTCAACAACTGAAGCTGAATACGTAGCTGCTGCAAGTTGCTGTGCTCAAGTCTTATGGCTTCAAAACCAACTTCTTGACTATGGGTACAATTTCATGAACACTGTTATTCATATTGATAATAGTAGTACTATTTGTATTATTAAAAATCCAGTGCAACATTCTAAAACAAAACACATTGAAATTAGACATCACTTTATAAGAGACTGCAATGAGAAAAGATTAATTCAAGTTCTTAAAATTGCTTCAGAATTCAATTTTGCAGATCTGCTAACAAAAGCTTTTGATGTTGGAAGGTTTCAGTACTTGGTAGCAAGTATTGGAATGCTAAATCCTCAATGATTTTAAACTTTGTGTTTTTGTAAATAAATTTTTATTTGTGCTGCTGACTTTAAAAGATACTACTGCTATTACAAAAGTTTGTGCTGCTAGTACAAATTTAAATTGTGTTATTCATACAGTTAGTCCTATGATTATTCTAATACAAGACAAGTACTTTGTACATTGTTCTTTTGGTTTTAGACTAACAATTTCAGGTATGATCATGTGAACACAAAGGATGTTTCAAGTGAAATGGAAGCAGCAGAATGATCTATCAGTTGCTGTCATAATAGGTTCATGATAGAAAAGGTTTAGGAATTTCTAACCTCCTTAAAACTTCTTTCTTGAAGCTTGATTATGATGTTTCACATTGAATTGATGACTTAGTTGATCAGAAAGTAACTGATGCAACTCACTTTCTATCATTTTATACTTTTAAGTATAATGAGCAAGTCTAAGGACATCTGATAGATAGAACAGCTAGTAAAAGTGAATCTAATACTTGTGTTAGAGGCAACAATTACTATGAGCTGGAAACCCTGTCAAGAAAGCCTTTTGAATAGGTTTATCTTTACACAGGCAGTTATTTATAACTGAAAAACACTGGTTCTCACACAACCAGAGGTTGCTTTAAACCGAAATTATGATTAAGTATCTGTTATACACTTAATCCCTTCAAAATGGTTGAAAGCAGTATGGTTTTTCATAATAAAATCAAGTACATACTGCTAAGGCAAAAGTTTCTTAAAAGGATTTTCAAAGAGACTCACAAAAACCATCAAATGATGGACCATGAGTCAAATGCCCAATGAATTACCTCTCATAGGAGTTAACACACCTAGAAGTGAGGAGGGCAGCAAATTAAACTCTTAAGGAATTGATGGCTACATGTACAACATTGTCTGATAACATGTTCTGATGGATAGCTCAGATGATGGAGAGAAATATTTTGGTACATAGTGAGAGATCTTCCAAACAGGGGAGGATAAAATATCTCAGGGGAGGAAATAAATTCCAAAGAAGGAAGATTAACCAATGAAAGGGAGGAAAAGACAAGAGCATACAAGATGATGACATGGAGGTTGAAAATGACAAGAACATAGCTTATTATATATATTCAGAAGGGATGAAGCATTCCAAAGGATAAAGTTCTATCTAGGTCAAACGAAGAAAAGTTTCAATTTCAGTTCACCACGTTTGTTCATCACTTGCAAAGGCATGCTGTTAGATGATTTCACTTGTTGAAACAAGCATCCAAGATACACAGCATCATTGCCTCTTATAATTCCTCCATCCAAGGAAATTGCACCATATTTTAAGTCAATGTTTGAAGACTGAAGATGTGTATTGATATTGTTAAAGTCAAAGAACAGAAAGCAGATGAGTTACTGAGAAAGATATTCAATCTTGAAGAACAGAAGTGTTTGAAAGATCTTCACAATCCATCATTTAATTCAGAAACATATTGAAATGGATTCACATGTTTAGGGGAGGATTGTTGGGAATTAAATATTCAAGAAGTTTAATATTGGGTTCTATTCAAAGAAATACTCTAAGTATGATCCTGCTGCTAGAGCATTTGGTTCCTGCTGCTAGTGTTTGATTCTGCTGCCAACGTTAAACATTCTGCTGCTAGGCTTAACATTCTACTGCTGAAGGATTCTGCTGCTAGCGTTAACATTGCTGCTGGTAAAGTACTTTCTGCTGCTGAGTGGATAAGTATGAAAAGATATTATGTGTATTTAAGTCAACAATATACGGTAGATAATATCTTACCCCATGTGATCAGTCATAATGTTATATTCACAGAACAAGTTGTAAACATAGATACAAGTTGTATCGACTGACACTCTCAAAGCAAGTGTTCGACTAGACTTAACAATATTGTAAAAGATCTTTCTTATGATATAAAAGAAAGATCTTAGACTAGTGATAAATATATACGAATAGATAAGTGCAAAACAAATAACTCTCAAGAATATAGAACAAATATCACAAGTCGTAGAAAACATAAGATTCAAGGTTTTTGTAACCCTAGTGATATTGAAGATCACTCATATTATCTTGAATAATATTGAATCGTTTGGTGATAACATTGCATGTTCTTTGTTCTATATACACAAGCATAATTGTTCCATTTCCATAACACAAATAACCTTCTAAGTGTGATTGAGTAAATTCCGCGTACTTGATCATATTAACTCAACTTATCACATACACAAAGAACGAAGGTTTAACCACCTTATCAGTGTATCAATCAACCCCATCACTTGACAACTTGATAGTTGTCAATTATCAAGCACCAATCCATTTGTTCACCAACTTCTTGGAATAGAACAATATTAGAAATCCTTTCGTCCTTTAAATCCAATAGTGTTCAATAAACAAGTTTAAGAACACGAATTATATTTAAACAAACTTATGAGATAAATCACTTTTTCTAACCGAACTAATCATTCAACATTCACACGAATGTCTACATAATTCCCAAACATGTATCACAAATTACTCCATAACAACTTTCATCAAAAAACATAACATTTCATTTAACATCGAACCGTTGAACATAATAATTAAGTAAAAGAGTTACCTAACGTAATACTACAATTGAGCAAGAAATCTAAGAAGTTATAGCACTCATTAAAGCCTACAATCGAACAACGAATCTTTCACCTCTTCCAATAAGTATTACCAAAGCTTTCTTTCTTTTTTCTTGGGATCTTCTTGATAATGACAGAGATTATAGAGCTCTTTCGGGTTAGTAGAAAATATGATCAAGTCCTTAGGGTGTAAGGCTTGATTGTATGTTTGTGTGTCTCAAATGTGGTGATAGAGGGTCTTATTTATGCTTGGATTATTGCTAAAAAGCTGTTACAAACTCCCTTTAATCATAATGAAAGGTTAATGATCGGACTTTGATGGTTAATGGTGATTAAAACCAAGTTTAATGCAACTTTTCAGTTCAGGTGTGTCTCAACCCACGGTTGGGACCTTCAACCCGCGGCTGAGATGTCTATTTCAACCTCAGGTTGGGATATCGAACCTTGGGTTGGAAACTCAGCTTCAACCTTAGGTTGGGAATTTGGTTGGCATGTTGATTTCAACCTTGGGTTGGTACAAAACTCCATCTTTAACAATCATCTTTTAGCACTTAATCTTGACTCATTCTTTCATCGAATATCTTCATAATCTTTTACTTGTTCTCGGAAATAATCTTAACATGAATCTTTATCTTAGACGAGAATCTTCACTGTTGGGAATACGTGTGACTAGTATAAAAGTCTTGGTCTTAATTTATGTAATAGGTTGCTTTTATATTAAGGCCTTTATGTTTGTTTTAAGGTTCGTCTTATGTAGAAGGCCCATGGGCCGTGCCTATGTAGAAGGCCCATGGGCCGTGCCTATGTTTTAGTTTCTAGAAAGACTTCATAAGGTGATGCCCTAGCTAAGCATCACCTATATATACTCATTTAATATACTCTTTATTATGTTGGTTATTTCACTAATGTAAGCAACACTTTGTCATTCTATTGTGTGAAGTGATCGACCCATTGTCTTCTCTCTTTCTCTCATCTCTCTCGTATCATATACTTGTGTTATACTATTAAGGTGACCTAACAAGTGGTATCAATCGCCTAAAGATCATTGAGTAGTGTGTTTTAGTGTAGTTCGTACATTTTCTTTTTATTACCGAGCTGGTTTTGTGGTTATTTTGTGACAAAATCTCATTTCTAGCACTCATTCTTCACGCTTGTAAAGTGTTAAGAACTATATAGTGTTTAGAAGTCTAATTAATAGTCGAAAGTTTGTATCTTTTTTCGATCTACACTAGTTTTACATTCGGTTTACTTATTCCCACTTTATCGAAATTGCTCAAATTTCGTTTAAAACGTTAAAGCTTGACACTTTCTTATCATTTAAGTGTTTTTAAACGTTTTTATCCAAAGAAACTCAGTTTAAACATCGTTTTTGATAGAAAGAAAGTGTTTTGATAAAACTGTTTTCTTATCGTTATTGGAAAAAGGGTTTATAGGAATTGAAGATTAAGGGTTTATCGGAATTGGAAACATAAGGGTTTATCGGAATTGCAGAAAAAGGGTTTCTCAGAATTGATACTCAGTAGACTCCTTGCTTGTACAAGCTTGTGAAAATACTTCGACTTTGTGGAAATCTCCTATCTTGTATAAGTTAGTGAGAAATCATCGGAATTGCCAAGTTCCATCGCTATTCAGATAATTTATCGAAATTGCAAAGTTCCGTCGCAATTTCAAAGTCCATCGAAATTGAAAAGTCCATCGAAATTCAGCTATCTTTGTCGGAATTGGATAAATCCATCGCAATTGTAACTTTGTCGCAATTCAGTGAACTCGTCGCAATTGACCCAGACCCGAACTCACAAGCCAAGAAATCAAAGAATGTCGGCGGCTCTTCTTCTCAACGCCAAGAACCTGTCAGGCCTTCAGCAACTATAACAACAGCCAACCAACCACCAAAGGCTTCTGGCTCTAGACCAACAACAAGGGAACATCATTTTGAGTTCACTAAAGACGATGAATTCCAACAACAGCAAGATCAACCAGACTCTCCACCTAAGTCGAAAGCAACAACGTCTAAACATGGAAAGAAGTCAACAACCAAAAAGACAACCATTTTCTCATGGCTTGATGAAGACACGACTGAAGGGAACGAGTGGTTTGATCAACTCGTCAGTGCTCAACCACATGTCGACGATGACTCCATGATTGAAGGACGTACACTTGAGTTCACACAAAAAGTCAAACGTGACCAACGAATCAAAAAGCTTACAAAAGGAAAACTTTGTCGCATCAAGAATGATGCGTTCAACCTGCTGAAAGATCGGTCCTCTAGTGCGGCTGAGCTCGAATATCACTTGGAAAACATTGCACGAGCAATGTCTAATGATTTCAGCTGGACAAATCCGGAAACGTATGTGATTGATAGTACTTGTCAACACAAACAACCATACGTTATGGATTGGACAAAGCCTCTGCCGGTAATTGAAACTTCAGATCAACCTGCTATCCCATACAGCTTCTTCTTCAACAATGACCTGGAACTTCTTGTACACGGCAACAAGTGTCAACCCAAGTATGCAACGTCTATAACCCTGATTCCTGCTGCAAGTTATCCACAACCTGCCATTGAAGAAACAACAACAAGACTCTTCGTTACTAACAGAGTGCTGTACGATCAAGATGCGCAACTGGGAATATATCACTGGAATGAGAAAAGGAGAACCTAGTACAAAAGCAAACGTACGAAGAAGTCTCCAACTCCAGTGATGAGCGATCTCAGAATAATTGCTGTGGTTAGCATTGAAGCGGAAAAAAGGCATGATTATACCTTTCTACATAAAATCAGGGTTAGAAGATAAGAACAGAAGATGTATTCATTCTCAGAAGCAGACTTCCCATACTTGAACCTCAACGATCTTGAAGACATGTATCTCATCAAAGTTCAAGGGAAGATGCATCATTTCTCCACTGATCTTACATTCGCGTTCAACGCTTCACTGCTATACTACATCAGAAGAAAGATCATTCAAGAACGCGTCGAAGACTTGCAACTTGGGGTCGAGAGCTATCAAAGGAAGATTAACTTAACCACACCACTACTACATATTCCTGAGATCAACCAAGAACCCCAGTATACCATGAAGAAAGACCCAACCTTTGGGTTTGTCTACAAGAGTGATCTCTCCATCAAATGCTTCATGGGATACAAGGAGGTTCACAAGTTCTGCGACCACACGCTCAAGAAAGTTCGTGATGGGTTAGTGATTCGGGTGAGAGACCGGGAGTTGTACAAGACTAGCAGGTGGATAGCTCCTCAACTACGAGAAGTTCGTCAATTTATTCTGAAGATAGAGAAAAGGCTTGTTCACAAAGACCAGATGAGGAGACTTGAAAGCTACGTTGAAGGAAGACCATCTTTTCCGATCAGGAATTTTCAACGACCTGATCCAGTATTCACTGTCTTCAGAAGCACGGATTGATGTAAGAGTTGGATATTTTTTTGATAATACTTGCTTGTGATACATTATGGTTTGTGTACAGATAACAGTGCACAACCCGTACCTTGTAAAGAAAGGACCCTGAGGTACGCTTCAGTGCCTCAATCCTAATATAAGGAGCGAAAGCTTCTTACTTTTGAGTAGAATTAATCAAAATTTTAATAAATTTTCCAAAATCCTGCTCAAAAGAACAAGTATCCCCTCTCGTGTTTAAAACCTCAAAAAGTGATTTCACTTGTTGAGGGGGAGTACTTGAAACAAATCTTTGTTTAAAACTACAAGTTCTTGTTGGATTCTTCCTACAAATCTCAAAAAGCATATTTTAATCAAAATGTTTTCCAAAAACAACATCAATATGCTATTTTTGTGGGGGAGAATAATAATGTGATTTAAATATGCTAACTAATGTATGGAATCTCGCATCAGCTCGACTCAGATTTTACCCAAGAATTGACGAAAATTAACTATCATTAATCGAAAGGACTTGTCCGGGACGGGTAATAATTTCAAGCTGGTTTATCCAGTGATGTAAGCGTGTCTCGAATAGGACTTGTCTGAGTAGAGTGTACCATTTTTGAGAGATTTTATTTGAATATGACCAGGATGGGTAATAATTTCAAGCTAGTGTAACTAGTGATGTAAACATGTCTCGAATCGGTCATATTCACTGAAAGTTAATCGATTCAAAAAGTGCTAACTCCACCCGACATGTGCAAATTTATCTTATAAACTTATGAGCACATGTGAAGGGGGAGTATTTCTGAAAAAAGCAAAACTCTCAAGGTGTTAACAATATATGTTTCATAATCATAAGCACTTTGAGAGATTTTCAAATGATTGGTTTATGGCAATATAGGATAGTCATGGAGTTATAAGGTGACTAAGGTTTGGAAAAACATCCTATGATCCGCCAGAACCGGAGGGATCTACCTGTAACACCCCAACCCGACAAGGGTAAAGATGTCACACTATGGTTTCATATCAGATCAAAACAAAGCATACATTTACAGTAATACAAGGGTTACAAATGAAATACTGAATACACAAGGTTACAAAGGGAAATTTCAATAACTACTAAGTCTAAATATAATGTCTTCTAATCCCTGCTAATCCATAATAGCTATCAAAGTCTTCTAAGTCCGAGGTTCTCTCCACTCATAACCCAGCTTCCATCTAAAAACCTGCCGCACACGAAAAGAAAACGTGCGGCTGAGCTTAAAAAGCCCAGTGAACAGATATAACGATAACAAACAGTAATAGAGAATAGTACAGAATAACAGAAACAAAGGTCAAACAGATGTAATATGGTTCAAGGGGTAAGTCAATGAATAAGTATAAGGAAAAGAGAAAGGGATAGTAATCCACCACGAGCCCAGAAACAGATCATATCATATCGTAACCATAAATCTTCATAATCATATAGAGGGGAGACCTCTCAGATAATCAGATAATATGAGGGGTGTCCTCATTCTTCAAATGGAGTAGCTAGCTCCCAGATATATGTGAAAGGCATGTATTGCACACAGTACCAGTCACCAGAACAGAAATCATATCATATATAGTTAAATCCACTAAACAGAACAGATCTAGGATGCATCCATACGCCCCCCAGAAACATACATAATCCATAATCAAAGTAATGCACATATCATAATCAGAATGGGGACGTGGCGGAACATCACTCTACCGCCCTAGAGTCATGCCATTGGTGCATCAATGACACGGCCATGTTACCTTCATGGCTAGGAAACAAATTTTGGCTCGGGTATCAAACTAAGAGTCAGATATCATATCAAATCAGAGTGTCATAACAGATGGCTCATAACAGATAGTTCATAACAGATGGTTTATATCAAATATCATCAGAGGTAGTACCAAAAGTCCAAATCAGAGTTTATCAGATCAAGGTTCATATTAAATAATCAAGTCAAGGTTCAGATCAAAAGTTCATTTCAAAAGTTTCTATCAAAAGTTCATTTTAACCAATCCTTTATTCATGATGTTCATAAAACGATCCTTTAAAGTGGTTTTCATAAAAATAATCTTTCAAAACGGTTTTTATAAAGATAGTCTTCAAAATATAGTTTTCATAAGAGTTAGTAACATTTTATATAAAAGTAGTTTCGCATCATTTATAAACATCTTTTTAAAATGGTTTTTCTCAAAACATTTCCATGGTATAATTAAAAAGGTTTTCATAACATAGGTTCATAACGGAGGTCATATCAAATGGGATCAACAGAGAAGGTTCAAGCAAAGGGAATCATAGCAATGGCATCGGTTCAGAAACTAACGGATCAGAAAATGAAAGAGATCATGAGAAACCTTAAAAGAAAGGTCAGAATATCTGTACCTTAGACCGCAAGTGAACACACAACTAGAAACATAAGGATCGGAAACAACTCCTTCTTCAGCGAATCTACACGAATTCATGATCGTCTTGTTAATAACTTATTTTAAATCAGATTACTTATTTTAGTCTGCTTTCCATTTTTAGTGACTTCCCTTTTATAGTAACTTTCCACTTTAAGTAAGTTAGCCCATTTTAAGTAACTTTCCCGTTTTAGTAAGTTTAGGGTTGTAATGTAAATTATCAAAGATTAAGGTTTATTTATGACAGTTATCAAAGATTTAGGTTTTGAAACCAAACATTAGCTTGACATACACATAACATACTACATGCTTTTAAAACCGATTATACGCTTAATTATAACTCTATTCGTATAACTATATTATCACAAACAACGATTCGATCTAACACATCATACTCCTCATCGGCTAGTCTTTATTTACAGGTTTTATACTCACCCCACACGACACACAAACCATCCACACAATACCAGTTTGTATATACAAACTCACACCCACATGCATGCAAACACAGCCCAAAAGATTGATGTATACACACACGTTCTCGTTAAATATTCACATAATATAGTGAGCCACAGCATATCAAAATTCACACAAAGTCAACCTTAAATCTCGAATACTCATGCATGTACACACGTTGAATACAACTACAAGACCTATCTTCACGTGACTACCATGCATACCCATTTTCATTTTTTTGTTTTCCTTAAGTTTAAGACCAGATTTATATCACATATCATATGCATGTTCTAATGACACATATCAACAGTTTGAAAAAAAAAAAAAAAAACAGAAACAAGGTCGACAATAGCGTTTCATACATTTGTGATTTCATGTTAATTATTGTTTCTTATTATTTCATGAGAGTTTGTTTTCGTTTCATACATGCATGCACAAGACTAGCCGATCCATTTACTTATTAAGTGATATATTTTACGTGAAGAATAAGATCAAGGCAATAGAAATAGATTAAAGACGACACTCGTACCCTTTGTGATCGATCGAAAGAGAACAAGGAACCACGACAGAACCAAAACCCAGTCACTACAAGACCTTCCTCGAATCCGATATAGACCACAACTAATACCCCCACCTTTCGAACCCAAAAGTATCGCAGTCGATCCCCACCGATTCAGCAAGGTAAGACCGAACCAAAGCCTAAACGTACACACCCACCATACATGTGAGTTACGAACCGCAACCTCGAACCCAACCGTACACAATCACCTCACCGTGTTTAAGTCGCGAGCTATGCACCTCCAACGGATGAGACCGAAATGAACTACCGGTCACGAACCAAAGATCACAACACATTTTGTTCTTCTTGCATCACTCGAAGGCTTTAGAGAGAAGAAAAAAATATGAGGCTGCGTCATTTTTTTTTTTTTTTTTTTTTTTTTTTTTTTTTTTTAGGGTTTGTGTCGAATAGCATAGGGAAAGGAGGAATCAGTTTGATAAAAGAAAATAAGGGAGGAGCGTGTGAAGTTTTTTTTTTTTTTTTTTTTTTTTTTTTGGAAAGAAGTAAATGTCATAATTTTGATTGATATGCTGTTATGATATGGCTGTTTTTGGGCAATTAAAATAGTTCCTATCTTTTGAAATTGAGTATGTCATACGTCATAATGTATAGAGAAATTAGTAAGATTTTATTTGTGTAGTAAATTTGTTTTTAGGCATGAATCAAAGTTGTGTTTTATTCATTGTATTTATTTTCATACTTTATAGTTTAGGTGTCTAATTAATTATTACAAACTTTAGGTTAAAGTTCAATTTAGACGTAAAATTTGGAATTCAAAATTCAGGGTTTTACAACTCTTCCCCTCTAGAAGAAAATTTTCGTCCTCGAAAATTAAAGTGAAAAGATGCGGAAAACACAACGGACCGTGAACAGAAATGTGAATGACTTGTTTCTCATGACTCTATCTTGTTGATCAAAATAGCTTCGGCTTCCTCAGAAAAGACATACCATACTGAATCCAGATCATAAAAATAATATACTAAACGTAACAGATGATAATCGTATCTTCTCGGGAGAGATACAGGAAATACGTAGGATTTGACGGATATGCCGTCCATAGAATTTGATTAGACAAATCAGATGAGAACGTACAGAAAACAGATTGTCGATAACATCAACCGGCAGGAAGCTCTACAACAGAACCTAAGATTCTTATTGGAAGTGTAGAGGTCAGCAAAACGCGTGACGAGAATCCAGACGTATCAAATCGTATAACGGTGAGAGGATATTAAGCGCATAGGCAGAATGAACCTAAAGTCTCACTAACGCAGATAATCTCAAACAGCTATCAGAAATTCTAAGGCTTCTAAGGCACTCCTCGAAATATCCTATGCCCACAATAAGTGCACGTTATATGATATAAGTAATATCACGTTGGCCAGACGTCATAATACTGGCATCATATAAATATGCCCTCATGATGGTCATACTTTATCTCAAGTCGTGAACAAAATAACCTATCTTAATCCACCTAACCCAACTACAGTCTCAGAGGTCGTCAAAATCCAACACCATATCTAAGAGGAGAACGAACTACTCGAAAAGTAACGGAAAAGGTCTAGACTGCCTATCAGAATTGGATACGTCGCCAGTAGCGTCAATCCTTCATCACCCACCAGAATCTACTCTTTTAAACACAACCGTTCGCTTCAGAATTATCGTCCATTCAAATACATGATCTTAAACTTCTTCCAAGTCCATGCAGTCTGTCGTATGATCATAGGGCGGAAAGGAATTATAAACTCGAGTCTGGTCCCTCAAGCCTTCGGCACTTCTTCTTGGAGCTGTGGAGTGGAACGTAAATCTCTAACATGGTCACTGTGCATCTTCCATTCGCGAGTCTGCTTCTGCTCTCAATTCATCTTAGTACAACTAAAATAAATAGAGAAGCAAGACTGCGTGTCTTTGACAGGTCTTCTAGTACAGTTCGAAATTCGCCAACTCAAACTGCTGTCGTCACTGGATGCCTGGTAGTGTTGTCTGCTACAATCTCTGAACGCCTATCCAATCTATCCTTCTCGAACAAAGGGTCACTTTACAAAATGATCTACCTGTTCCTCTTCGTGCCTAACACAGAAATGCTTCCCGGAGGTTACTCTCAAATAGTTATCTCCTTCTCTTAGAAGTTCTTGGGGTTGCTTCTTCAGTCCTTCAAACACTAAGTGAGGCCGTCTGATACAGAGTTTACAAAGATAGAATAAATCACTCATTGACACGCTGAATTGAAAGATGGTCATGGTAGTGATACGATTAGGTTTACGATAGTCGATATTCCAAAGTTTTCTCTTTCTTCTTCACAACTAACAGGGTATTCAAAATGAAACACTGAGGTGAACAAAATCATATTCCATCATCTTCTCCAATTTCTCAACTTCTATGGCATCATGGTCCGTCAACTGAGATTGGTTCAAATTTCATTCTACTTCTCAAACAGGAGGGAAACCCAAGAGTTCCATCGGAAAACACCAAAATTTGCACAACAAACTCCCAATGCCAACGTTTTCTAAGAGTGGATACAAATAAGTGTCAGGGGACAATCATCAATAAAAATAAGACCGAGGTAGATGTTTCCATAGCAGCGTTAACAGCTTTGAGCGGTTACCGGTTATCATAACGAAAGTGGGATGAAACATACTACTAAAGGTCACAATTCAGATACGGTAGTCCCTGGCAGCGTATGAGGGCCAGCCAATCCATAACTTAAAGACCCCAAAATCGAATATATCAAAAGTAAACGGATTCGTAGGATGAGTACGGTCGCCAAGCCAGACGGATAGTTCATATATCAAGGTCAAGTACATGGTTCATCAAAGTGTGGAGATAGATAAATGAACAATTCAAGGTGTTGGAGTCTTGTTTAGCTATTTAGCATAAGTGGCAGGTAGGTTGTGAGTCATCGGTAATACGAACATCGTATAACCGCCAAAAGTGAGGCATATAGATTATCAGAAATCAGCATCATCATGTTCAGTTAACAATTTCACATTGAGACAAAATTATCATCATATCCATGGCTAATAATCATCAGAGTTCTCATAGGAGTAGTAATGGATTTCGCAAGGACAGAGTAATATCAGATGATACATTTTATATCCAGCACGGGTAATTTAATTCACAGAATGGGTCAAACACATTAAGGTCAAATGACCTTCGGGATGGTCAGAGGAGTATTAAACTGCTTATCAAACAGGTCAGAAATGAAAATCAAAATCAGGTAGAGATAGCAAAAGTTTAACAATCGGAAATCATGGTAGGGGATTTCAAAATGGTTTTTCAAACACCGAAGGTGAAACATAGGAGGGTAGTCGTCAATGATCAATCAACCCATCCTTTATCAGAATACAAATCAAAGCTAACTATTCAATGAAAACATATCGGCAACGCAAGTCTTATCGTTCAAAAGTGAGAGGAAAGCATTCTTATACTCATGGGAATAGAGATGTTTAAGACGAACTCAGATAGGGTCAGAAGATTCATATATTATCAAAAGCAAATAACAGAATGTATCAAGTAGGTCATCGTCATGGAGATTCTCAGAATATCCGAAGAGACATCAAAATGATTAATAAAAGATTCAGAGATCGGAGTCGGAATCTTAGGTGGTGCAAGCGTAAGCTTTCGATTTCCAAAAGTGATATCAACAGACTCTAACCAAAAGCAAGGCACGAATCAGAGTGATGCGGAAGCAATGATACTTAAACAAATGCCTTATAGTCTACCCATTCCTCACCGGTCAAAACTTAGGTTCCTATGGGAAATCCTAAAGCAATTTTCAAATGATGACTTACGAGCGCCTACAGGGAAAACTTAGTGGTCCTAACTTACACAGGCCAAGGGTAAATGTATTACGTATCGCAGCCTGTCTCTCTGATACCATAAATTGTAACACCCCAACCCGACAAGGGTAAAGATGTCACACTAATGGTTTCATATCAGATCAAAACAAAGCATACATTTACAGTAGTACAAGGGTTACAAATGAAATACTGAATACACAAGGTTACAAAGGGAAATTTCAATAACTACTAAGTCTAAATATAATGTCTTCTAATCCCTGCTAATCCATAATAGCTATCAAAGTCTTCTAAGTCCGAGGTTCTCTCCACTCATAACCCAGCTTCCATCTAAAAACCTGCCGCACACGAAAAGAAAACGTGCGGCTGAGCTTAAAAAGCCCAGTGAACAGATATAACGATAACAAACAGTAATAGAGAATAGTACAGAATAACAGAAACAAAGGTCAAACAGATGTAATATGGTTCAAGGGGTAAGTCAATGAATAAGTATAAGGAAAAGAGAAAGGGATAGTAATCCACCACGAGCCCAGAAACAGATCATATCATATCGTAACCATAAATCTTCATAATCATATAGAGGGGAGACCTCTCAGATAATCAGATAATATGAGGGGTGTCCTCATTCTTCAAATGGAGTAGCTAGCTCCCAGATATATGTGAAAGGCATGTATTGCACACAGTACCAGTCACCAGAACATAAATCATATCATATATAGTTAAATCCACTAAACAGAACAGATCTAGGATGCATCCATACGCCCCCCAGAAACATACATAATCCATAATCAAAGTAATGCGCATATCATAATCAGAATGGGGACGTGGCGGAACATCACTCTACCGCCCTAGAGTCATGCCATTGGTGCATCAATGACACGGCCATGTTACCTTCATGGCTAGGAAACAGATTTTGGCTCGGGTATCAAACTAAGAGTCAGATATCATATCAAATCAGAGTGTCATAACAGATGGCTCATAACAGATAGTTCATAACAGATGGTTTATATCAAATATCATCAGAGGTAGTACCAAAAGTCCAAATCAGAGTTTATCAGATCAAGGTTCATATTAACTAATCAAGTCAAGGTTCAGATCAAAAGTTCATTTCAAAAGTTTCTATCAAAAGTTCATTTTAACCAATCCTTTATTCATGATGTTCATAAAACGATCCTTTAAAGTGGTTTTCATAAAAATAATCTTTCAAAACGGTTTTTATAAAGATAGTCTTCAAAATATAGTTTTCATAAGAGTTAGTAACATTTTATATAAAAGTAGTTTCGCATCATTTATAAACATCTTTTTAAAATGGTTTTTCTCAAAACATTTCCATGGTATAATTAAAAAGGTTTTCATAACATAGGTTCATAACAGAGGTCATATCAAATGGGATCAACAGAGAAGGTTCAAGCAAAGGGAATCATAGCAATGGCATCGGTTCAGAAACTAACGGATCAGAAAATGAAAGAGATCATGAGAAACCTTAAAAGAAAGGTCAAAATATCTGTACCTTAGACCGCAAGTGAACACACAACTAGAAACATAAGGATCAGAAACAACTCCTTCTTCAGCGAATCTACACGAATTCATGATCGTCTTGTTAATAACTTATTTTAAATCAGATTACTTATTTTAGTCTGCTTTCCATTTTTAGTGACTTCCCTTTTATAGTAACTTTCCACTTTAAGTAAGTTAGCCCATTTTAAGTAACTTTCCCGTTTTAGTAAGTTTAGGGTTGTAATGTAAATTATCAAAGATTAAGGTTTATTTATGACAGTTATCAAAGATTTAGGTTTTGAAACCAAACATTAGCTTGACATACACATAACATACTACATGCTTTTAAAACCGATTATACGCTTAATTATAACTCTATTCGTATAACTATATTATCACAAACAACGATTCGATCTAACACATCATACTCCTCATCGGCTAGTCTTTATTTACAGGTTTTATACTCACCCCACACGACACACAAACCATCCACACAATACCAGTTTGTATATACAAACTCACACCCACATGCATGCAAACACAGCCCAAAAGATTGATGTATACACACACGTTCTCGTTAAATATTCACATAATATAGTGAGCCACAGCATATCAAAATTCACACAAAGTCAACCTTAAATCTCGAATACTCATGCATGTACACACGTTGAATACAACTACAAGACCTATCTTCACGTGACTACCATGCATACCCATTTTCATTTTTTTGTTTTCCTTAAGTTTAAGACCAGATTTATATCACATATCATATGCATGTTCTAATGGCACATATCAACAGTTTGAAAAAAAAAAAAACAGAAACAAGGTCGACAATAACGTTTCATACATTTGTGATTTCATGTTAATTATTGTTTCTTATTATTTCATGAGAGTTTGTTTTCGTTTCATACATGCATGCACAAGACTAGCCGATCCATTTACTTATTAAGTGATATATTTTACGTGAAGAATAAGATCAAGGCAATAGAAATAGATTAAAGACGACACTCGTACCCTTTGTGATCGATCGAAAGAGAACAAGGAACCACGACAGAACCAAAACCCAGTCACTACAAGACCTTCCTCGAATCCGATATAGACCACGACTAATACCCCCACCTTTCAAACCCAAAAGTATCGCAGTCGATCCCCACCGATTCAGCAAGGTAAGACCGAACCAAAGCCTAAACGTACACACCCACATACATGTGAGTCACGAACCGCAACCTCGAACCCTACCGTACACAATCACCTCACCGTGTTTAAGTCGCGAGCTATGCACCTCCAACGGATGAGACCGAAATGAACTACCGGTCACGAACCAAAGATCACAACACATTTTGTTCTTCTTGCATCACTCGAAGGCTTTAGAGAGAAGAAAAAAATATGAGGCTGCGTCATTTTTTTTATTTTTTTTTTATTATTATTTTTTTTTTACTGTTTGTGTCGAATAGCATAGGGAAAGGAGGAATCAGTTTGATAAAAGAAAATAAGGGAGGAGCGTGTGAAGTTTTTTTTTTTTTTTTTGGAAAGAAGTAAATGTCATAATTTTGATTGATATGTTGTTATGATATGGCTGTTTTTGGGCAATTAAAATAGTTCCTATCTTTTGAAATTGAGTATGTCATACGTCATAATGTATAAAGAAATTAGTAAGATTTTATTTGTGTAGTAAATTTGTTTTTAGGCATGAATCAAAGTTGTGTTTTATTCATTGTATTTATTTTCATACTTTATAGTTTAGGTGTCTAATTAATTATTACAAACTTTAGGTTAAAGTTCAATTTAGACGTAAAATTTGGAATTCAAAATTCAGGGTTTTACACTACCCACGGACAATACCAATAGTTTAATACTAGAAGTACTTAGGTAAGATCGGAAAAAGGTGAAAAGAAATGAAAGGAGAAAGAAGGGGATGAAGAATTAAAAATAAAAGTTATGATAAAAGGTGAAAAGTAATAGCCCTCCAAATGTTCAACCTTAGGGCAGAAACCGGGTTCAATTCATATGCTACTGGTTGTTACTAAGGTGACACCGGTATTGAAGACAAAGACAGTGACGCACTACACTAAACCTTCTAGCCTCTCAAGTGTCTCTCAAAAGATACTTGTTTCATTTCTCACAGAGAACCTCGCATAATCTATCGACCTCTCACTCAGAGATGGGTTGATATTGAAAAGGAGGCACTCTTCTTCATGCCACCGACTACTAAAACCAAAATGCACTAAATCGAGTCTAGAGCCGCGAGATACATCAAAAGAACTCTTAGGAACACTTAATACTCCTACACTGGTTATTCAACATTAAAGACACCAGTTGTAAATAACAAGAGTCCTACGCAGATCTTAGCAATCTGCCAAGAACATTCATGAGGGAACTCACAATTGTGATTCTCAGTGATTGAATGGAAATTCCTGCCAGGGTCAACATCAAACAGCCCTGACAGCAGGCCACATCGGTAATCCCTTGTGGGTTACACTTAGTGTTCACGGTGGTTTCAAACGGTCTACAGTCGTGGAGTGATACTTCGGTATACTTCAGTGGCTCACCTGAATCGTTGATACACTTCGGTGTATCTGTGTAAGTCCTCTTGGGGGCATCCAATTCAGGAATGGCCTTGGCAAGGATTCGAGAAAGTTTTCACACTATGTTGTTAACGATCTCGAAGTCCGAACCTGTAAGTGTCGGATACTTTATTGCTAACTGTTTTCATGCAGGTAGCTATGGAGACCAGGAGTTCCACCACTACCATCATGATCATACCTACATCTGAAGGTTATTCAAAGTTCAAAGACAATTCTCATCAAATATTGAAGCAAACATTCAAAAGTCAAAGATCAAAGCTAAAGAATGAGAATCACTTGAAGTATAAAGATCAAAGTCAAAAGAAGTATGAGCATGGTGGAAAAGACGTAAAGACACTGGTATTAAAGACGTTGATGAAAGGCAGACCACAACACTATCATATCACACATAACAAGAACAAAGAAAAAAGATACTGAAGACGTCAAAGCCAAAGAAGCAAAGAAGACGTCGAGCAACCTATGATGACCAACCCTTAGGGGGAGATTGTTGGGAATACGTGTAACTAGTATAAAAGTCTTGGTCATAATTTATGTAATAGGTTGCTTTTCTATTAAGGCCTTTATGTTTGTTTTAAGGTTCGGCCTATGTAGAAGGCCCATGGGCCGTGCCTATGTTTTAGTTTCTAGAAAGACTTCGTAAGGTGATGCCCTAGCTAAGCATCGCCTATATATACTCATGTAATATACTCTTTATGATGCTGGTTATTTCACTAATGCAAGCAATACTTTTTCATTCTATTGTGTGAAGTGATCGACCCATTCTCTTCTCTCTTTCTCTCATCTCTCTCGTATCATATACTTGTGTTATACTATTAAGGTGACAACATTCACTTTGCGTATCTTCTTGATTTATCGACTTTTCTTCGTCTTTCTTGATATTTCCTTATACCTAAACCTGGATACATCTTTTATACCTTTTAAGCGCAAAATCTTCATAAACATAACCTAATAACATGCATAAATATACAAATAACGCGACTCTAACACATACAAAATGAGCATTATCAAATTCCCCCACACTAAAGCTTTGCTTGCCCTCAAGCAAATTAATCTTTTGAAAAGTAGTATTCCAATAGCCAACCGATCATGATTCTCAAAAAGGTTCACTAATCTTTCTCTCACCAAGGTAAAAGAGCAAAAAGTGAGTTTTATCTTTTGTATTTGAAAAATCAAACGTAGTACTCAATCAAGCTAGATAACACAACTAAGCTCCTCACGAAAAGAAAATAGATTATATTATTCACTCACACTCATTTCTTTTGATGGAGGTGTATTTCACTCAATTTCTCAATCATTGTTTCATGTCATACCATAAGCTTGAACGAGTATCAAAACTAGTCCAAATCATGTAAGAAATAAATAAACTTATCAAAAAGGACTTTTATTCGGGTTGAAACGTTAGGCTAAGGGTTAATATAAGGGTATGGATAAGGCATGGGATTTATTTATAAGTTAGTTGTACAACAATAATCAAGTTAAACACCAAAATCACTTGTTGCATAAAAAATCGAATCATGTACCCCAAAATGATTATAGCCTCCTGTAATAGCCCCAAAATATCGCAGCGGAACGATAGTGTCAATGGGGTGCTACTTCTTAATATAAAGCACAAGGTATAGAAAACGACCTCTAAATGATACGTTTTGAAAAGTTACCATTCGAATGAATTAAATCAGAGTTATTACAAGAGGTCCCAAAGTATATGATCTCATAAATGTTTTCAAAATGTATCGAATGGTAAAGGATAAAGGCATAAGTCTCCAAAGCATGCAAATGAATCTATGATCCATGCATCCGCTATCGCCTTACTAACCTGAGATAAACATGCTAAAAAGTGTCAACACAAAGGTTGGTGAGTTCATAGAGTTTAGTTAAATTGTAAAGCCTTCAAATAATGTTCCCACAACAAAGGTATTGTAAATCCATTCAGTTCCAAGTTCCCGCCCATACAAAACTTGCAACCTATGTGTTCACAACCCACTGCTAAAATATAGTATGAGTAGGACATATGTGTATACGATATATGTGAGTACTTAATGTAATGAATAACAGCCAACTGAACCTCATGACAAGTTTACGTAAGTTTACACAAGACTACTAGATTATATTCACCCAAGGCCATGAATCTGGATCCAAGGGTGGGGGCGTCAGCCCGATAGTACTATCAATACCTCTCCAACAGCTCCATCCAATAGTTAAACAGTTGCTAAAGAATAAAGCATATAAGAATAAGTTTAACACATTAAAGCACATATCGTAACTACACATCATGTCCAAAAGTATAAAAAGTATAGCGTAACATAAGAGTAAAAATGTTTAGAGTACTTGTGAAAGTAAATGAAATTAATTGAGCATGTATCTACCCCAAAAATAATTCTAAACGTATAAAAGTAGGGGCTATGAAACTCACAGTAATCCTTAAAAGTTTAGAGTACTTGTGAAAGTAAATGAAAATGGATGAGCATGTATCTGTCACACCCCCAAATTTCGTGACTTGCAGCGGAATGAAGCATTCGAGGGTATGACTGGTCATAGCACCAAAGTTGCAGTTATATTGAATGACCTAAAGTGTCGTTTAGAAAATACATCTTTTGATTAATTAAAAACATTCAGAGTTACAAAGCTAGGTCCCAAAAGGTGAAACAAGTTTTCAGAAAAACAAGTTCATACAATTCAAACGATGGATAAGTGCATAAAATATAAGGTGAGACGCGTCGACTTCGCGACTCCATGATATGTCCTTATGCAAGCGAACATGCGATACATTAATTACCTGAAAATACATTGCTAAAAATAGTCAACAAAAATGTTGGTGAGATCATATGTTTATGTAAATGAAATGTTGTACGGATACCACAAGTATAAAGTGTATGACAAAACCATGCCACATAAAAATGATACATTAGCTCTTAAGCTCATGACCCCGAAGCTAGACTGAATGAAATGCCCCAACTGAGTGTTTGCCAACCACTCTAATATGACGGAAATGAAATGCGTTCGTTTGACCAGTTGGTGCTACCAACCCGAACGGAGGAGTCACCCTCAATAGATCTATTCACTCACTCTCGCTTGCTAACAATTAACGGTTCATGATAATAAAAGAGGACTTTAATTTGGGCAAATGATGTAACTTAAGCAATGTAATGAGTTTGGATATTTTAGTCCGCATATAAAAATGGTGCAATGTATTCTCCCCCGAGAGTTTAGAAATCAATAAACAATTTAAAACGAGGCTATGAAAACTCACCTGATATGATATAGCAACAAGGACAATGATGGATGTGATGAAATAAAGCTCGGTCTCTAACCGCGACCTATTATGAATGATGTGATCCAATGTAAGCAATGATACAACGCAACACATGCAAATACGTATGTTAATGATACCATTTGCTAGTTTTGAAAATAACGTTTATTGACGAAAAATACACTTTTGATGTCTCGTTAAGTTATAAACTACTTTTCGTATAAATATGTTGAAACGGTACTCCACGATCCTCATTTGGTGTTCTATCGGCAAAATATAATGTTTTCATTGCAATTTAACATTTTCCTTAACTTGTGAAAATATGTCCAAAATGGCCTCGTAAAACTAGTCGTGAAATATTGTAAGTTAAGTGTTAGTGATCAAACTCGATGTTTTTGAAAACCTTGTAACAATGTCTTAATGTCGTTTCATTTAACTTTTGATTGTACATGCCTCGATCAATTAGAAAATCGGCTATCAATGTTATGTCTCGCAAAAACACTAGTTTTTATACTTAAAACACTTTCTATTAGTGGGCTGTCAAAATAAACATGGTACGTCAGGCTTCGAACGTGAATATCTCGGTCGTTATAAGCTTGTTTTCTACGTTCTTTATATCCACGGATTCGTATAGACATGAACTAACATAATCTTAGTCGGGTCATCTAGATCACGTCTAACACCTCGTTTTGTCCTTTGAATCTCGGCGATCAGCAACTAAATTTTCAGAATTTTAGTTTTCGTCGTCTAAATTTGAAAATTCATATCTCCTTCGTTGTAAGTCGGTTTTTAGTGATTCTTGCAGCCACGGTTTCGTTTTTGAAAGAACTTTCTGTATATGAAGGCCAAAATAGTTCAAAAGTTTCTGAGTTTTCCAGACTTTTCATTTTTGGACAGAACCTTATCTATACTTGTTAAAACTCATTATCTTGGTTCCAAACTTGATCATACCACTTCAAATCAAATCCACAAGTTCGTAAATCCTACCATATACCTTCTTAGGGTGTCATGGGGTCCTAAACATCACCAAACTTGGTTGATTTCATGAGATTACTAGTGAAACTTATCGATCTAGTGTTAAAGATAGTTTATGTGCAAGGTGGTATCTAAAACATAAATATGTTGCATGATTAACTAGTATAACTTGAAAATACATAATCATATGAATCAAATGAAAGTATAAGATGATCAAAATGTGTTCTTGAAACTTACTTGGATATTTGATGAGTTTTGATGAGAAATGTGTAAGAAACTTTGAGGTTTAACCACAATACCTTAACAAGGAAGGTAAATGGAGCTTGATTATAACTTTAACTTGAAAATTTGAAGGATTGTTCTTGATGTTCTTGTCTTGGCCGAATGGGGAAGAGAGGAAAGGAGAGAATGTGTGTTATTTTTGCTAGTTGATTTTGCAAGTGAAGTGTTATTGTAGTGGAGTGGAAATTAAATCAAGTTAATGCATTAATGGGTTTTGTTTTATTAATCAAGCGCTAATGAGAAATGGGAGTGCTAGGGGGGGGGGGGCACATGTGGGTATATGGAAGAAGATTTTATGTTAGTTAATGTTCATGTCCCCATTTAATTAGAGTTTAGCTAGTTTAAGGTATACATTAAGTGTTATCGGGTACCGAGTTAACTAGAAATAAATCATGACGAGTTGAAATAAATACGACGAAGTTGTAAAAATTGTAAAATCATAGTCCATGCAAGAATCGGGTGTTAGAATGATTATCGGATTGAAATTTCGTAAACCGACGGAGTTATAAGCGTCAAACGAAAAATATAGCTATTGGTTTGAAAACACCGGGTAAAGTAATAATATAATCTCTATATCATTAAAATTTGTTTGAAAATGTGTTAGGATCATAGTTGGGAGTATTGGGTATAATGTTAGTAGAAATGACTGAGTGGTAACGTTAATTAAACAATAAACATGCGTTAATGAAAATCACACAAACCCATGCATGAACTGATATGATAATGATGTTACTAATGATATGCAGACTACTCTAGTCTGTATGATGTGTCTTTACTGATGATGCATGAATACGCAGCTAAACCTAACTGGTTACGCGCATTTGAGTACCCGTAAACCAGGTTTACAACATGATGAATGATGCCCATGAATAGTGATTTCTCTCCGGGAATGAATAGTATCACATGAATAGTAAAATTTTTGATGACTTCTCAAAGTCTCAAACTGACTTCAAAAATGATGAATAGTGAAATGATGAATAGTAATTGGTGAATAGTGAATGATGAATAGTAACTCATGAATAGTTAATTGTCGGGGTTTGGAAAATGACCTGAAATTGCGAGTTGTGACAGTCGACCACCCTAAAAGGAATTCTGTCCCTGAATTCAGCTGATGTTGGTCTCTGGAGTGGTCTTAGTGAAAAGATGTGGGTATTTGAGTCGCATCTGGTCTTCCCGTTCCCAAGTAAACTCAGGACCTCTGCGTGAATTCCAGCGAACTTTGACGATAGGAATTCGACTTTGCTTCAACTATTTGACCTCTCGGTCCATGATTTCTGCTGGTTCTTCCACAAAGTTAAGCTTATCATCGATCTGAATTTCTTCTAATGGAATTACGAGCGTTTCGTCTGAAAGACATTTCTTGAGGTTTGAGACATGAAATGTGTTATGTACACTGCTGAGCTCTGATGGAAGCTCTAGTCTGTACGCTACCGGACCGATCCTTTCCAGAATCTTGAATGGCCCAATGTATCTCGGGTTCAACTTCCCGCGTTTCCCGAATCGTATCACGCCCTTCCAAGGCGAGACCTTCAACATGACTTTGTCTCCAACCTAAAATTCTAATGGTTTGCGTCGAACATCGGCGTAACTTTTCTGTCAGCTTCTGGCTATTTGGAGTCTTTCTCTAATCTGAATTATCTTTTCTGTTGTTTCTCTAACCAACTCTGGACCAGTTAGTTGTACATCACCAACTTCGGCCCAACAAACTGGGGACCGGCACTTACGACCATAGAGTGCCTCAAATGGTGCGGATTTTATGCTCGAGTGATAACCGTTATTGAAAGAGAACTCGATCAATGGCAAATGGTTAGCCCAGCCATTTCCAAAGTCAATGACACATGCCCTGAGCATGTCTTCCAATGTCTGAATCGTTCTCTCGCTCTGACCATCGGTCTGAGGATGATAGGCGGTACTTATGTCTAATTTAGTCCCAAATGAATCTTGCAATGACTCCCAAAAGTTTGAAGTAAAGCGACTGTCTCTGTCGGAAATGATGGAAATTGGTGCTCCGTGCCTTGAGACTATTTCCTTGACGTAAAGTCTGGTGAGCTGATCCATAGTATAAGTCTCTTTGATTGGAATGAAATGGGCTGACTTGGTGAGACGATCAACTATTACCCAAATAGCATCGTAACCTCCTGATGTTTTGGGAAGTTTAGTGACAAAGTCCATTGTAATGCGTTCCTACTTCCACTGGGGAATCTCTGGTTGCTGAAGTAATCTTGACAGTTTCTGGTGCTCGGCTTTCACTTTAGCACAAGTAAGGCATTTACTGACATACGTAGCTATCTCTACTTTCATATTCGGCCACCAATAAAGCTTTTTGAGATCCTGATACATCTTATCAGAACCTGGATGAATGGAGTACTTCGACTTGTGTGATTCGTGCATAATCAACTCTCGTATTCCACCATAGAGAGGTATCCAGCTTCTATCCTTGAAGCATAATGTTCCGCCTGATCTTCTTACTAAACCGTTTGAATTATCTTGCATTCCTTTGAGTGTTTCACTTGGTAGGTTTTCTTCCTTGAGTGCCTCGACTTGGGCCTCGAGGATCCTTGATGGTAGTGGTGAAATGATTGTCATTCCCAATGATCTGACTCTCAAAGGCTTGAGTCTCTCTTTCCGACTGAGTGCATCTGCCACAACATTGGCTTTTCCCGGGTGATATCTGATTTCGCAGTCGTAATCACTAAGTAGTTCCAACCAACGACGTTGCCTCATGTTAAGTTCCTTCTGATCAAGAATGTACTATAAGCTTTTTTGGTCTGTAAATACTACACACTTTGTTCCGTAAAGATAATGCCTCCAAATCTTGAGTGCGAAAACTACGGCACCCAACTCTAAGTCGTGAGTAGTGTAATTCTTCTCATGCTTCTTAAGCTGACGAGATGCATAAGCTTTCACCTTCTCGCTTTGCATTAGCACTGCTCCAAGTCCTTTGTGTGAAGCATCACAATATACCACGAAGTTTTCAATCCCTTCTGGAAAAGACAAAATTGGCGTGCTGCAAAGTTTCTGTTTCAATAACTGAAAAGCGGTCTCTTGCTTTTCTCCCCAATCGTACTTCTGGTTCTTTTGTGTCAACTTGGTCAGTGGCTTAGCTATCTTGGAAAACCCTTCAATGAACCTTCTGTAATATCCGACAAGTCCTAAGAATTGACGAATTTCTGTGGAAGTTTTTGGTGTTGCCCAATCTTTAACTGCCTCAATCTTTGCTGGATCAACCTGTAGTCCCTGACTATCAATGACGTGACCAAGAAATTGTACCCTTCTGATCCAAAAATCACACTTCGAAAATTTGGCATACAGTTTCTCTTTCTTGAGCAGTTCTAAGATTGTTCTGAGGTGTTCTCGGTGCTCTTCTTCACTCCTTGAGTAAATCAAGATATCGTCAATGAATACGATCACAAACTTATCTAGGTATGGCTTGCACACCCTGTTCATGGGATCCATGAACACAGCTGGTGCGTTGGTTAGTCCGAACGGTATTACCTGAAATTCATAATGGCCATAGCGTGTTCTGAGTGCTGTCTTCGGAATATCTCCCTCCCGAACCCTAAGCTGATGGTAACCCGATCTCAAGTCGATCTTGGAGTAATAAATGGAACCTTGCAACTGATCAAATAAATCGTCGATCCTGGGAAGTGGATAACGATTCTTCACTGTTAATTTGTTTAGCTCTCGATAGTCGATACACATTCTAAAAGATCCATCTTTCTTCTTCACAAACAAAACTGGTGCTCCTCAAGGCGAGGAACTCGGCCTAATGAATCCTTTATCCAAAAGCTCTTGCAATTGGTTCGACAACTCTTGCATTTCTGAAGGTGCAAGTCGATAAGGTGCTCGCGCAACTGGTGCAGCTCCCGGCACTAAGTCAATCTGAAATTCGACTTGGCGAGTAGGTGGAAGTCCTGGTAAGTCTTCAGGAAAGACTTCTGGAAAATCTTTAACTGTTGGTACATCCACAAGTCGCTTCTCCTCTGACTTCTTTTATGTGATATGAGCCAAGATTGCATAACAGCCCTTCTTTATGTATTTCTCTGTTTTAATGCATGAGATGATGCTGAGTCTGGTTCCACTTCGTTCTCCGCGAACGACCAATGTTTCGCCATCATAAGGAAGATGAACAACTTTTTCATCACAGATGATTCTGGCATGATGTCGAGATAACCAATCCATACCGATGACAATGTCGAAACTTCCAAGTTCTACTGGCATGAGATCTATATTGAACGGGTGATTGAGAAAATTGAGAGTGCAACCACGAACGATCGTGTCGATGCCAACTAAACTACCGTTAGCTAATTCAACGTGATATGGAGTGTCTAATACGGTTGGCTCAATGTTGAGTAATGGTGCAAATGCAGTAGAAACAAAACTTCTATCGGCTCCTGAATCAAATAGTATGGATGCATAACGATTATTAATGAGGAACGTACCCGTAACGACATTCGGGTCCTCCCTGACATCTTCTCCTCCAAGGACATAAGCTCTTCCTCTAGCTGTTCCACCTTGGTTATTGTTTCCCTGATTCTTTCCTTTTGGACATTCCTTCTTGAAGTGTCCTACTTCTCCACAACCAAAGCATGTTGCTGGGGGTTTCTGATTATCAATCACAATCGGAGCCTTGCAATCCCTGGTCGAATGACCAACTTTCTTACAGTTCCCACAAGGATTTGGACAATTTTCGGGGTTATGATGGGTTTGACATTTGTTGCACTTGGGTAAAGTACCATTGTAACCTCTTTTCTCAGCTGGACCTGCAACATAGGCCTTTTCAGTTTACTGTCTCTTGGGTGGTGGTTGAGTAACATTGCTACTCTGGTTGTTATCCCGATTTCTTTTGTTGTTGTTGTTATTGGAATTGTTTCGGTTGCTGTTATAGTTGTTGTTGTTTTGGTCGTTGTTGGAATTGTTGTTGTAGTTACGGTTACTGTTGGTGGTGTTGTTGTTTGAGGTAGTTCCTTTCTTCACTATCTGAGCCATGAGTTTCTGAGACATTCTGATTGCCTCATCCAATGTTTGTGGGTCAAAAGAAATCACATCTCCACGGATGTTGTGAGGTAATCCTCCAATGAAATTCTCTAATAGCTTCTCAGTGTCAGGAACCATTGTCGGACATAATGCTGCCAATTCCTGAAACCTCCTGATATATGCCTCAACATCATTACCTGCTGTCACTAGCTCATAAAACTCTGTTTGCATCTTTTTCACTTCTGTTCGTGGGCAAAACTTCTTTGTCATCAACTTATTGAATTCGTCCCATGTAAGCTTGTGAGCATTATCCATTCCCATGGGCTTTGCATACGAATTCCACCATGACATAGCTTCCCCAACGAGTGTACTAGTAGCAAACTTTACTTTGCTGTCCTCCGGACAGTTGCATAGAAGGAATACTGATTCTGTCTTTTCAAACCATCGGATCATGGCAGTGGCCCCTTCAGTGCCTTTGAATTTTTCCGGATCACCACTCTTGAAATCTTTGTACGTACATTTACGACCATTTGTACCATTGGTAGCTTCCTCGGTTTCTGCCCGAGAAGCGGCTTCAGCAACGGCTGCAACTATAGCAGCTCTTTCTGTAACCAATGTTGCCTCAATACTGTCGGCAACAAGCTTTTTGATCTCGGCTGGTGTCATAGCAGTAGTGGCTCTTTTGGGTGGCATAATTCTTCACAATCACAAAAGATAACAACAATGAGAATCCACAATAGAAAATGATCATCATACACAATATATACAACCGCAACATGTATATACATCCACAACACGTATAAATACAACCAAAACATGTATAAATAAAATGAAACCACAACGAAACATCATAAATATAATCACAATGCACATGAATATAATATATGAAAATTTCGGTTAACGCAGACCGATATCATAAAATAGCACAATGAAAATCCTGCATAGTAGAGTCACACTTGATATAATTGTTTGTACTACATGCAAAAGACAACAAGTCCTAACTATGTCCCACACCCCGGGACTTGGATAATAATGTACAAGCTACATGATAAAAGTCTAACACTAGGCACCTCCTCCGGGTGCTCCATCTAGCCTATGGAAAATCCTCTGAAGATCCCTAGACATAGCAACAACAATCTCCTCTAGGTGCTGAACTCGAAGCTGAAGATCAGTCTCCCTAGTCTCTGATAAAGACATCCTAGCCTGAACTGAAGATAACTCACTGGCCTGGCGATGGTGCTCATCCTGGGACATCTGTGCCCTGTCGAACAACTCAGGCATCTCCTGCCTCAACTGGGTAATACGCTCAGAACTCTCTAGCTGTCGGGACTCCAATCCACGATATGAAACATCTATAGCAACTCTGCCTGTGACTAGTCCCTCGATCTCCTCCTCTATAGCCTCGATCCGGCTCACTGGTATCTCCTTCACATGGCCTAATGCCTTGTCAATCTGTCCCTGTAGATGGTCTAGTCTCGAGTCAAGTGTAGCAGCAGTAAGTAGTCTGTCAGCAGCAGCCCTCGAGCTCTCACCAACCTCAAATCTGCTGGGTGGTGCTGTCTCTGTGGCATTTGAAGTATCTGGTGATGGAATATCAATACGTGCCCGCTTCTTGAGCGGTAGGTCTGACATAGGAGTAGGATCTCTGGGATGAACTGGTGCTGATAGGGATGGCAATGGTGGAGACAATGATGATAAGGATGGTAATGGTGATAATGGTGATGGTGTACTGAATGCCACACTCCTCCTCGCTGTCAAGCGGCGACGGAGTGGATGAGATAAAGTAAGTGATGATGGTGGTGGTAGGGATATGAATGCAGCTGGTGATCTGACAGTGAGACGATGAACCCGCTTAGCAGCAGTGCACTTCATGCGCCGCCCACCTGGATATGTACGGTAAACTCGACCATAGGGTATAAACTCTCCTGGCTGGATAACTGGAACAACTCTGGGACTATGATGGATCACAGGTGACAGTGTTGGGGTAGGCACGACTTCCCCCTCCTCAAAGGGTTCTGTTTCAGCCTCTGACATCACAGGTGAAGACTGTGGAGTAGGCTCCACTAATGACAAAATGATAGTGGGTAGTGAGGGTGATGTAACCGACTCTAGTATGATGGAGGGTAGTGAGGAAATATCGTCTGACTCAAAGTCCGATGAGATAACAATAGGGTGTGAATCCAAAGACATCACTGTGACAATAGATGTGAAATAAAAGTAAATAAACCTTTACATAATGTGGGTTATGATGAAATGATATATGTATGAAATCGCAATCACTACACGTGATATAATGAATATGCACTTACGCTACAATGATGAGATGCTATGATGGTGTAGTTATAGTCTAGGATATAATGGACAACCTAGTTCGCTATAACCTTTGCTCTGGTACCAATCTGTCACACCCCCAAATTTCGTGACTTGCAGCTGAATGAAGCATTCGCGGGCATGACTGGTCATAGCACCAAAGTTGCAGTTATATTGAACGACCTAAAGTTTCGTTTAGAAAATGCATCGTTTGATTAATTAAAAACATTCAGAGTTACAAAGCTAGGTCCCAAAAGGTGAAAGAAGTTTTCAGAAAAACAAGTTCATACAATTCAAACGATGGATAAGTGCATAAAATATAAGGTGAGACGCATCGAATCCGTGACTCCATGATATGTCCTTATGCAAGCCAACATACGATACGTTAATTACCTGAAAATACATTGCTAATAATGATCAACAAAAATGTTGGTGAGATCATAGGTTTATGTAAATGAAATGCTGTACGGATACCATAAGTATAAAGTGTATGACAAAACCATGCCACATAAAAATGATACATTAGCTCTTAAGCTCATGACCCCGAAGCTAGACTGAATGAAATGCCCCAACTGAGTGTTTGCCAATCACTCTAATATGACAGAAATGAAATGCGTTCGTTTGACCAGTTGGTGCTACCAACCCGAACGGAGGACTCACCCTCAATAGATCTATTCACTCACTCTCGCTTGCTAACAATTAACGGTTCATGATAATAAAAGGGGACTTTAATATGGGCAAATGATGTAACTTAAGCAATGTAATGAGTTTGGATACTTTGGTCCGCATATAAAAATGGTGCAATGTATTCTCCCCCGAGAGTTTAGAAATCAATAAACAATTTAAAACGGGGCTATGAAAACTCACCTGATATGATATAGCAACAATGACAATGATGGATGTGATGAAATAAAGCTCGGTCTCTAACCGCGACCTATTATGAATGATGTGAGCCAATGTAAGCAATGATACAATGCAACACATGCAAATACGTATGTTAACGATACCACTTGTTAGTTTTGAAAATAACGTTTATCGACGAAAAATACACTTTGACGTCTCGTTAAGTTATAAACTACTTTTCGTATAAATATGTTGAAACGGTACTCCACGATCCTCATTTGGGTGTTCTATCGGCAAAATATAATGTTTTCATCGCAATTTAACATTTTCCTTAGCTTGTGAAAATATGTCCAAAATGGCCTCGTAAAACTAGTCGTGAAATATTGTACGTTAAGTGTTAGTGATCAAACTCGACGTTTTTGAAAACCTTGTAACAATGTCTTAATGTCGTTTCATTTAACTTTTGATTGTACACGCCTCGATCAATTAGAAAATCGGCTATCAATATTATGTCTCGCAAAAACACTAGTTTTTATACTTAAAACACTTTCTATTAGTGGGCTGTCAAAATAAACATGGTACGTCGGGCTTCGAACGTGAATATTTCGGTCGTTATAAGCTTGTTTTCTACGTTCTTTATATCCACGGCTTCGTATAGAAATGAACTAACATAATCTCAGTAGGTCGGGTCGTCTAGATCACGTCTAACACCTCATTTTGTCCTTTGAATCTCGGCGATCAGCAACTAAATTTTCAGAATTTTAGTTTTCGTCGTCTAACTTTGAAAAATCATATCTCCTTCGTTATAAGTCGGTTTTCAGTGATTCTTGCGGCCACGGTTTCGTTTTTGAAAGAATTTTCTGAATATGAAAGCCAAAATAGTTCAAAAGTTTCTGAGTTTTCCAGACTTTGCATTTTTGGACAGAACCTTATCTATACTTGTTAAAACTCATTTTCTTGGTTCCAAACTTGATCATACCACTTCAAATCAACTCCACAAGTTCGATAATCCTACCATACACCTTCTTAGGGTGTCATGGGGTCCTAAACATCACCAACCTTGGTGGATTTCATGAGATTACTAGTGAAACTTATAGATCTAGTGTTAAAGATAGTTTATGTGCAAAGTGGTATCTAAAACATAAATATGTTGCATGATTAACTAGTATAACTTGAAAATACATAATCATATGAGTCAAATGAAAGTATAAGATGATCAAAATGTGTTCTTGAAACTTACTTGGATATTTGATGAGTTTTGATGAGAAGTGTGTAAGAAACTTTGAGGTTTAACCACAAAACCTTAACAAGGAAGGTAAATGGAGCTTGATTATAACTTTAACTTGAAAATTTGATGGATTGTTCTTGATGTTCTTGTCTTGGCCGAATGGGGAAGAGAGGAAAGGAGAGAATGTGTGTTATTTTTGCTAGTTGATTTTGCAAGTGAAGTGTTATTGTAGTGGAATGGAAATTAAATCAAGTTAATGCATTAATGGGTTTTGTTTTGTTAATCAAGTGCTTATGAGAAATGGGAGAGCTAGGGGGGGGGGGCACATGTGGGTATAAGGAAGAAGATTTGATGTTAATTAATGTTCATGTCCCCATTTAATTAGCGTTTAGCTAGTTTAAGGTATACATTACGTGTTATCGGGTACCGAGTTAACTAGAAACAAATCATGACGAGTTGAAATAAATACAACGAAGTTTTAAAAATTGTAAAATCATATTCTTTGCAAGAATCGGGTGTTAGAATGATTATCGGATTGAAATTTTGTAAACCGACGGAGTTATAAGCGTTAAACAAAAAATATAGTGATTGGTTTGAAAAAACCGGGTAAAGTAATAATATAATCTCTATATCATTAAAATTTGTTTGAAAATGTGTTAGGATCATAGTCGGGAGTATTAGGTATAATGTTAGTAGAAATGACTGAGTGGTAACGTTAATTAAACAATTAAGCATACGTTAATGAAAATCATACAAACCCATGCATGAACTGATATGATAATGAAAATCACCATCCATGACTTAGAGTTAGAAGCTATAGCCTTTGCACTAAAAATCTGGAGACACTATCTATATGGTACTAGATGTACTGTGTTAACTGATCACAAAAGTCTTCAACACATCTTGAATCAAAAAGAACTAAACATGAGGCAAAGTCGATGGTTGGAATTACTAAGTGATTATGACTGCGACATTCGCTACCACCCAGGAAAGGCAAACGTAGTAGCCGACGCCCTGAGCCGAAAGGAACGGGTTAAACCATTACGAGTCCGAGCCTTAGTCTTTACCATAAATTCCTATTTTCCCACTCACATTCTTCAAGCTCAAGCTGAAGCGGTGAAACAAGAAGACAACAAAAAGGAAAAGTTAAACGGCATGATACAGAAGAAATTCGAAACCTGTTCAGACGGAACTTTATGCTTCGAAGGTCGAAGTTGGTTACCACTTTATGGTGGCCTACGAGACTTGATCATGCACGAATCCCATAAATCTAAATATTCCGTACATCCAGGATCTGATAAGATGTATCAGGATCTTAAACAACTCTATTGGTGGCCAAACATGAAAGCCGATATTGCAACATACGTTGGCAAATGTCTTACATGCTCCAAGGTAAAAGCCGAACATCAAAAACCATCCGGTCCATTACAAAAATCAGAGATTCCTATGTGGAAATGGGAACGAATTACAATGGACTTCATTACCAAGCTTCCAAAGACATCAAACGGTTATGACTCCATCTGGGTCATAGTTGATCGTCTCACAAAGTCCACACACTTTTTACCAATTAAAGAGACATACAAAATGGATCAGTTAACCAGACTGTACATTAAAGAAGTAGTCTCGAGACATGGTGCACCAATATCTATCATATCTGACCTAGACAGCAGATTCATCTCAAACTTCTGGCAGTCACTCCAAGACGCCTTTGGAACAAAACTAGACATGAGTACAGCGTATCACCCTCAGACCGATGGTCAGAGTGAACGAACCATTCAAACGCTGGAAGACATGCTTCGAGCTTGTATAATCGACTTTGGAAAGGGATGGGATACTCACCTGCCATTAGTCGAATTCTCCTACAACAACAGTTATCACGCAAGTATCAAAGCAGCACCATTTGAGGCACTTTACGGACGAAAGTGTCGTTCACCTGCCTGTTGGGCCGAAGTGGGAGATGTTCAACTCACTGGTCCAAAACTCATTCGTGAAACAATGGAGAAGATTGTACAAATCAGAAATCAACTTGAAGCTGCAAGAGATCGACAGAAAAGTTATGCCAACACATGACGCAGACCCCTAGAATTCCAAGTCGGAGATAGGGTTATGCTAAAAGTATCGCCTTGGAAAGGCTTAATACGATTCGGTAAATGAGGAAAACTAAACCCAAGATACATCAGACCATTCAAAATCCTAGCCAGGGTTGGTTTGATAGCGTACAGACATGAGCTTCCATCAGAACTCAGTATTGTACACCCTACTTTTCATGTATCTAATCTAAAGAAATGCTTATCAAACGAATCACTCGTCATTCCACTAGATGAAATCCAACTCAATGACGATCTACAATTCATCGAGGTACCAGTAGAAATCATGGACCGAGAGGTCAAACAACTCAAACAAAGCCGAATTCCAATTGTCAAAGTTCGTTGGAACAAACGACGTGGTCCAGAATACACATGGGAACGAGAGGACCAGATACGTCAGAAATACCTACATCTTTTTACCAATAATGCTTCTACACCCAACACAAATTGATCTCTGGGACGGAGCTCTCTTAAGGGGTGGAGACTGTAACAATTTGCATTTCAGGTTAATTTCTATTCCCGAAATTTTTACTATTCATTTTACTATTTATTTTTACTATTCACTTTCACTATTAATTTTTGAAAATTTTATTTCATATCCTCGTAAGTTAAAATATTTCCATGACAAAGTGAAAGTTTGACGCTCATCGGGTCATTTTCGCAAAAGTTATTAAGAAACTATATGTTTGGTTTAAACGCCATTTAAACATCCTGCGCATAACGAAAACCAACTGCGACAATTTTCCTCGCATCAGATTAATTTTTAGTACACTCACAATCCATTAGGGAATTTTTGATAATTAAGTTAAAATGTTACCAAATAGACCCTGTGTCTTACAGAACTAAACTTGCGTTTAAAGCACTTTTACTTATCCGCAACCTTAGCCTATACCTGCACCATATTTTCTAAGGCATTTAGAAGCTTTTATATTATTGGAAAATTCAACATATTTTTCCCTCCTCCTTTGACCAAAAATCATTCCTTAATTTTTAACACTTACGGTTTTACGTCTAAAGGACATTTAACACCAACCGGCACTAGACTGAGCCCAGTATAGACATTATAGGCCATTTTAATTCATTATCTTCATATTAGAAAAGTTACACTTTACTTTTCTCAATTTTACGCAACTTTCGTACGTTTTACGTTTTACGCATTTTAGACCCGCGTTTCCAGTTTTAACAGCGTTTAAGCAATCCGATGGAACTTACCACTCATTTTATATTTTATTTTGGAGTATAATGATAATTTAAATCATTCCTACAAGTTTCGTATTTTTACGATACCCGGTTTTACGTTTCGTGACTTAACAACTTACAGTTAGCAATTACCGGGACAAAACTGACTCCGTAAAAGCAAGATAATGCAAGAAACTTATCAAGCTTCTCATGAAGCTTATCAAGGAAGGAACCAAGGGCATGTGTCTTGATTTTAAACCTTGGTCACTTAGGATGATACCATGTGTTCAAGCTTCTTATGTAAGCTTTCTTAAAGTCTTGCAACTAACCTCCTCAACTCACTATAAAAACCCCCCTCCTCCCTTTTTTTAGATGCCCCACATCCAACACACAAACACCTTTCATTTGCTAGTTTACTTCAAGTATTATCCAAGAGTACAAGTGCTATATCAATTCATAAAACTCTTGTTAAGTTTTTATTGATCCAAAGCCCTAGTTCTTCTTCCCTTTGGTGATCTTCCATCTACACAAGAAGGGTTCTAGTAGAAGTCTTCAAGTGCCTTTCCAAGAATTCATAAGTGGTCATCAAAAGATTAAAGAAGTAGGAAGCTAGTTCTTGTTCAATCAAAGTCCTATCCTTGTTCTTAATTTCCTTTCCTTAGAAAGCCAAAAGTTGTAAGAAACCCTAACACACTTTCTTGCTCAATATCATTTTCATGCTTCTTATGCTTCATTTATACTATATATGGTCTTTGTGTTATGTTAATGATGTATAAAAACCCTTAAAACAAGTTAAGAACACTAGATGTTAACCTATGTTAAGTAATCAAGGAAACTAGTGACTTATATTAGGAAACATGACAAAAATGGTATAAAAATGATATTTTACAAATTACCTACTATAATAGACGACTTCACAAGGAAAAAATAGCAATTTGAATCATCAAAAACGAGTACACGAGTCAAAAGTTATGGCCAAAAGAAATTAGCGAAACTAAAAACCCGAATCTGCCTAATTACATTCTGATCAAAATCCAAATTTTTATCGAGGCCTTCTGTTCCGTTTCATCAAAAAGTTAAAACACAAAAGTTGTCCGTAACGACGTTTTCGTTAAATTATAAAGAAGCTCGGACCCTGAAAACGCATAACGAATGATATTTTTCTACAAATTCTTAACAGCCCCGTTATAAGTGCCAAAATGATCATGTATTAGGTCACAGCTTTGTAAAACCAAGAGGTCTAATGGCCTTAGGCCTAGACCACAGCTACGGCTAAGGCCAAGGATGAGTCTCAAGACCATGGTAGCCACGAACAAAGCCACGGCTAGGACCCTTAGGCTTTCTAAGCCGAAAACATGAACTAAAGTGTTAGTCATAACCTAACCAACCAATTTGGATCTACTCCATCAATAAACCATGAGGTTTTGAAAGTAATATCACATACTTACGAGACTTAATGAACTTATAAAGATAACCATCTTCATTTAAAATAAACTTTCCTAAGTTTATTCAACTTTCGGACATGTAACGTTAATGACCAAAAACATATATTTTCTATCGAATGCTACAACACTAGGGAGCTTCATGTGAGGGGTTTCATTTGGGTAAACGGATCGATGAGTTGCTGGATTTACGAATTAAAGTGTCCTAGCTCCTCGAATGTTTACTACATGACCTCTGAATTATGATGGCCCGAACGGTAGTACAAGATATACAAACTAAACGTGTTTTATAAACCATCTTCATACAACGACCAACACACATATTAAGTACTACATCATGAACAATATGCAAGACATATATAGGCTCGTCTTTGTATGCTTAGACATTATTCAAACCTAAGTCGCAACGTTCTATTGTAGGTTGCACTTAGAGGTTTCCCGGATTATCCATCGAACTCATTAAGGCACTAAAACACCATCCAACTCACGGTGAGTTCATAGCCCCACTTTCAATTACTTAATTGTTTTACAAACCCTTGGGGGGGGGGGAATACATGCTATTTTTAGCCAAACACAATGCTTTGAAATTGTATGCTATCTGATTGTTTTATTATCACTAAGTACCATCCTTGCCAATCCTAGGCCCCATATCATGAACCATTTAATCACTAGGAATAGTGAGCACGAGTATTGTGAATAGGCCTATTGGGATTGACATATACCACTTGTATTGACCGGTTAGGCATATATTTGAGACTTAGGTATGTCGGCAAAGTACCTACCGAGGCAACAAATCCACCGATTGATATTGGTACACTTTAACGTATTGGTTGCATGAGCTTAGTGAATAATAATAAACGTTTTGTTTTCCAACCATGAATATGAGTCTAATTAACTCACACTACCAACATATTGTGTTCAACTACATAACAAACTCTATGAATATCACTCAACCTTTGTGTTGACAGTTTAAGCATGTATTTCAGGTGCATAATGATCAAGGATGGCACGGAGGGGCACATACTCAATCAAGAAGGCTATAACTTATTTTATCATTCAAAAAGACATCAAATGACTTTATATTGATGTATTTTGAAAACATGGAACCTTTTGGGACCTATCTTGTAAACTCTGATATACTATTTGAATGATAAATCCTTTTTTAAATGACTCAGTTAGAGATCGTTTTCTATTATTATGACTGTTGTGCCGTCGAGTAACACCCAGTTTGAATTCTGCTGCATCATTGAATTGGGGGTGTTACATTAAGTATAAGCTATTAGGTGAGTATGTGTGCTAGTTAGTTATGTGAGGACTTTTCATCTTTCACGGTAGTGTGGGAAATTTTTTTATCAAAAGAGATATAGATGTTGAAATTTACCAACAATTACAAATTAATATGTGTGTGTGCATTTGAGATATAAAGAGGCAAAACAATAATATTCTGTGTTTTTTAGTTTTTATAGGGTACCGAGTAAACCTTTAATTACATAGAGGTTTAGGTTTAGTGTTATTTGTTCTATGGGGTTGTTTGGATGTGTGTTGACTGTAAGTCATTACAGTTAGTTGAGTGTTTGGAAACAACTGATTATACATTTGGTCTTAGAAGGCACACATCCAAAAACCACTCCACCTGTACTAGAATATGTTGGCACTCAATATATTAAATTGCAGTATTTGTGCTAGCTACGTACTGATGTGTGCTAGTTAGCTACATATTAAAATTGCAGCATTTGTTCCTGCTACGTACTGATGTGTTTAAGTATAAGCTGTTAGCTACGTACTGATGTGTTTAAATATAACATGTTTTGACTGTACAGGGTTGCTAGTTTGAAGTAAAAACATACCGACACACATATAATACCGTATAAATTCATCAAATAATTCAACCACAGGGCTAATGTACAATTGTAATGAATCATATAATACCGTATAAATTCGTCAAATAAACTGATGTCTCTAAGAGTAAGGAAGTCTGCTGCAATAAGGAAGGTGGAATTGGCCTGGAATGTTCAGTTTGTAAGTGAGGTTACTAATACAGCGTAACAAAAACATGTATGCAACTAATGTGTTTACGTATAAGCTATTAGGTACGTACTGATGTGTTTAAGTATAAGCTATTAGCTACGTACTGATGTGTTTAAGTATAAGCTATTGTGTGAGTATTTGTGCTAGTTAGTTATGTGTATTAGATGGAATAAACATGTGTGTGTGTAATGATGCATGCTAGTTAGTTATGTGAATTAGATTCTGCATGCTTGTGTATTAGCTGCTAAGGATTCATGTGCATCAGTTGCATACATGTTTTGTGTTAGTTTGGAGTGTGTATTAGTTTGGAGTATGTATTACTGATCAGGCCAGGTTGACCCGAACCACTAGCTGTCAAAAAATTCAAATATAAAAACATAGTTCATACAGTAATCTAAGGTTTAGAATAAAATGATACAGGAGGTTTTAGCCACTAAAAATATAATTTTAGCAACTTTTTACCCGTTTGATCTTGGTTTTGTTTAATACGAGATCAGATGATGGAGGGTGTACAACCATTTTATCCCAAGCCTCCCGAAGAGGCTGTTAAGCTAATGTGTGTTGATGTCCAGAGACCAACATTCAAGACAAAATTGAAATATTATCCTACTGATCTAAAAGAGTAAGTATAATTTCTGTACACAATATCTTGAATCTATGTATGCACACATTTTCCAGAGGTGGCAATCTTGACACGTTTATCTACAAATGAGTAAATTTGGTTTATGCTCTATCATGTATGTCTAACGGTCAAAAGGGTTAAGGCAATTCTTTTTCAAAGATGCAAAATGATTAAAGCATTATTGCGTTAAGCTAAACGAGTTGCCTAAAAGGGAAATCGGAAAGATAGATTGGATGGGTCATTCATGTTTTCATTGTTTGTTAATTGCTTTTTCACATACAAAAATTTCTCATTCTTTTTCCATCTTTGTTCTTATTTTATAGATTGATCGAGGAGTGTTGGTATCCAGATTTGTGTATTAGACCAAAATTTTCCGAGATCATCATACGACTTGACAAAATTGTTGGGTATAGTTCTAAACAAGGATGGTTCAGAGACACGATTAAGCTCCCATGGTATGCTTTCTAACTTAACACCATGTCTCAAGCAAACGGTATTATTTTTTTTAACAAGGTTATAACTTTTTTTCTTGTAGGAAGTAATAGTTATAAACATTATAAATGTTGAACAAAATTTGTTTAGCTGGCAAGAGACTCCAAGTGTCGAGACCTTTGTGTTGTCATGTATGATGCAATGGGTAAGAAATGGAGGTCGGGTCAGTGGTACTGAGGGGACGTAAGCATAATCTTCAAAGTTGCGAAAGCTGGATAATAATAAGGCATTGTTGCTATACGTTTTCTTGTTTACGTTATGTGAAAATTGTTTATGTGTATTGACAGTTGATAGACTTGTGATATAATAGTTCGAGTCATCCTAGTGTTCTCTTATAAGCATAATGATCTATGGAATTTGAAGAACCCACAGCCTACTCTTAATAGGCAATAAGCTTTAACCTCCAAACCAAAGCCTCACTCAATAATGTGTATGATTACACATAAAGTTACCGTTACAAAAAGCGCGCAACTATAGAAAGTCACCTTTTTATCGTCATCGCATTGCACGGGTAAGCTACTAGTTTAGAATAAGAATGTTTTGACAGCATTAAACAATTATATATAATAATTACTCGTGCATAGATATTGTGATTAATTGTTTCGTGTAACGTTAAACAATTGACGTTGATAAATCTTCATTATCATCCGAAATGACAACAACATCATACCAGTTTTAGTTTAACAAATTAGGATTGAAATGTGGATCTGGTTTGGGATGAATTTGTAAAAATAATAATAATGGCAAAGATTGGGTAATTTTAGATGAGAAAATTCCAATTCTATGCTTGTTTCTAAATGCATGGAAAGTGATTTCCCTTTTCAAATATGGCGTTTTTGGGATGAAGATGGCGTCTGGTGCCATGGTTAAAGAATACCAATTAAAAAAAGAATACCTTGAATGGAATCATTATCGGTTGAATTCGACATAGTGGTAAATTCGAATATGGTGTTTTTGGGATGAAGATGGCGTATGGTGCCATGGTTAAAATGAAATTGAAAAAAAAAAAATAACGTATGAAATTAATTTGTAAGGATTGTGGAACATTTAAGATGGGATTACAATGGAAAAGAAAGATTACTATAATAACCTTAAACTAAATATCTAATTAATTAATATTATTATCTAATTAATTAATATTATTTATTTTGATCTCATCTATCAAGATTGATCCAACGATCCACATGTGTAACTATTTTATCTATTTTAAGCTTGTATACCACATGAACGCAAATATATATATATATACACTAGACGTCAAAGCCCGCCCGATGGGCGGGCATGACTTGTAATTATAATTTGGATGGTGTTAGTTATTCTAAAACTATTTTTAAGGACGTTTTTGTATTAGTAATCGATATTTGATTTGTTTATGAAAATACATTTTTGTATCCTAATAACATTTGAATATGGTTTGATGTATACATTTATAATTTTTATGATATTTGTTTGTTGAAAAGTATATATTTTATAATGAATATAGTGTAAGTTAATCATTACTACTCAAAGGCTATAGTGAACCTATACATGGTCTTTTCTTGTAACTATTTTTAATTTGTTATCTTCAAGACAATAAGCATTATTACAAAATTTAATAGACCAAATTATAGTTGATTTAAAAATGGGTATCCGGATAAAGAAAAGGTAAATCTACAATCTTGATCTTATAATTTTAGTTACGATATTTTGATCTTACTTATATGATTTACTTATTAAGAAGCTGCATCCATGAATTGTATTATATAAGTGTATTTTGATGTAAATAATTTATTGGATTTTTTTTTTGTTATGGCGTGACCTTCTGTTTGTAAAATATTAAGAGAAAGATGTTTGAAGGACATGCAAGTGGTGTAGCGTACTCAGTACTAATTGATGCCTAGACTTAACCTACATCGTCTTTTCTTCTCATCAGACTTAATTGCTTTTAGTTTCTTCACATCAGACATTATTACATTTTCGAAAATACCAAATCTTCTCTGACCAAATATTTGTTCCCGGATAAACAAAAGGTGAATGATACAATCTTGAGTTTATAATTTTGTTTACGTTTTGTTAATCTTTGTTACATGGTTTACTTATTGAAAAGCTAAAACCCTGAATCGTCTGATGTTGTAATTATATTTTATTTAAGTGTATATTTAAGTTAATAATTTGTGGCTGCATGTTTTTTTTTGTGTTTGATCTTATGTTCTGATTAATTTGATTAATTATTTTATGTATTAGGTTTTTAGGAACAGGATAAGAAAAAATATAGTTGGTGGGTAGGTGTTTTTTGTTGGATCTTGATGAAAACTGTTATGGTGTTGTTGTTTCCTAAGATCCTTATTAGTATGTTGTTAGTTGTTATTCTTGATACTGCATTTTTTGGTTGTTATAGTCTGGCATTGTTGTAGATCACGGGGATTGTAAGCTTTTGGGGTTTTTATAGGTTGTGATTTATGTTGAAGTTAAAGTAAGTAGTCTAAGGTCAGAGATAGTTTTGTGGTTGCATGGTTTTTTTGTGTTTGATCTTATGTTCTGATTAATTTGATTGATTATTGTCTGTATTTGTTTTTTAAGAACGGGATAAGAAAAATTATAACTGTTTTTAATTATTTTAAGGCTTTCGTAGGTAGGTGTTTTTGGTCGGGTATTGATGAAAAATGTTATTGTGTTGTTGTTTCCTACGATCCTTAATAGTATGTAGTTAGTTGTTGTTAGTCTTGATACTGCATTTTTTTCTTGTTATAGTCTAGCATTGTTATAGACTGCGTCGATTGTAAGTTTTTGGGATTTTTATAGGCTGTGATTTATGTCGAAGGTAAAGTAAGTAGTCTAACGTCCGAGATAGTTTTGTGGTGCAATATGGATGATCCGTTATTGTAGTTTACATGAAACACGGTTGTAGATCTTTTGAAGTGGGTGTAAAATTTAAAAAAGACATGCGAGGGATTACATTGTGATTTATATTATGGGTTTCGTATATTTTGATTTTGAATGTGTATGCTATTTTAGGGAATAAAAATATTATATTTTGTTGTTTGAATTAGACATGGTGCTCGCATCCATTTATGTTTGTTGTAATATTGAGTGCGAATGTATTATGGTCACTGTATTCATATTTCAGGATTGAAAGGAGTAAAATGGATCAGCAATTCTTGTTACGATTGAATACGGAAACCAACCCAGAATATCAGGTTTGGATGTGTAACTACCTTTGAATATGGATTTGTACTTGAGTGTTTTTTTTTTTTTTTTTTTTTTTTTTTTTTTTTTTTTTTTTTTTATATAGGATTATAACAGTATAATTGATTCAAACTTTATATTCTACAGAGGTTGCCTACGGTGTTTATTGAGAGGTTCTACGATGGTGAAGAATACATATTTGTTAATGGCAATAACAGGCGCAGGTATATATGTTTAATTAGACTTGTGGAAGGTGAAATTCAGGTTTATGGAGATGAGTGGAAAAAGTTTGTTGAAGATAATGTCCCGTCGTCAATTAAAAGATTGCATTTTGTCAAGGAGGCGTTAGGCACTTTCTATGTAACTGGCTATAATGAGGACGGTACTGAAGGTCCTGGTTATGACCGACGTATTGTGGGAAATAGAGTTGTTAGGTGTTTGGTCAGATTTTGGGCTGGAGGACAGGTATGAATGAGTAATTTATAGCTTTGTACATATAGTTTTTAATTTCCATATATGTATACACATTATGAGATAACGTGGAATGTAAAGAAGTACAATATAAGTTGGTTATATAGTAAATTAGGTTACAATGAGGTTTCATTGTGTTTATTGTTATAGTTGATATTAAGTTTATTGTAGATTCTGGTTAGTATGAAAAAGGTGTTCAATGTGAATATATGGAGTTTGTATGTGCGCATGTTAGTACTAAATGTTGATAGTAAAAATAGGGATATAATGCTTGAACAGTGAAAAAGTGGTTAGATGCCATTAATCCTTGGAATGTAATGCGTGTTTATTTTTAATAAACTATATTGAGATTTGATAAGATGTTATTAGGTGTTTGACAGTGTTTCATATTGGCATCTTCAATTCGTTTGTGGTTATAAGTTTGGGTGGCATATTATGTTAAAAATATCCAACTAACTTGTATAAAATAATTGGCTGGAAACTGGGTTTGAATGCGTTGAACTGAAAGTTGATATTAAGTAGATATCCGTAAGCAACAAAGTTGGTATATATTTTGAATATTATATATATGTATTTTTTTTATGTATTTTTGTTTTTTTTAAATGCAGGTTCTATCAGGTGACTTTTTGCAAGACATATGGAAGGAGAAGTTCAGAGTTTATGCTAATGGATTGAGGGTTTGGGTGAAACATGAGAGAGTACAAATGGATGTGAGTAGTGTTGTGAGGTGTAACAGGTTGTTTGGTAGTCGTTGGGAGAAACTTGTTGATGATTTGGGAATTGAGATTGGGCAACCGATGGTATTTACCAATTTAGGTGATTATTAATTGAATCTAGGGCTTTTCCGTAGTAATGGTATGTGCCTACATCGGGAGATTGTTCTTCCAACAATGTTGAGGCTGCCGGGGCGTGAAATACCAGCGTATGCCATGGAAGGTTCGTAGACTTTCATATGTCATTCTTTGTTAGAAATACAATATATGTATTATAAGAACTAATGTGGTGTTTTTAAATGTAATTGTAGACAAAAGAGCTCATCACATCTGCACGTGGGAAGGACATACTCAGCACAATGATGAAAACAATGTGTTTTATGTTGTGCTTGATGGTACGGTATTGGAATTTTACCATGTGGTAAGTATTACGGAATACGTAGTAATAATTTAAATTTAATTGATTAAAATTTGTTAAATTTTGTTATTTGATGATGTTGGAACAATTTTTATATTCACAACAGTCTGTACCCAAGGAGTTCGCCGGCGATCACGACATGCAGGCATACAGAAAGGCAATTCTGCTGCATGCTGATGAGAGGTTTCCCGTGAAGGTTGCTACGATTAATGATTCTAAAAGGACGAACAGGCAACTTGCAGTGAAGCTGAATGGGAACTTCAGGGCGTTTGCAAGCTTGTGTGGGTTCAGGCACGGGAAATTGCTTTAGTTTAAACTTGTGAACATTATCGTGGAAGGTGAACACAATGAAATACCAGTGTTCCACGTTTGTTAGGTTTAGCATGGGTTGTTTAACTTGTTAATGGTGGTTCTAAAAACACTTAACTAATGTTGGTCTGTATTTGGCTTATGACAATGACAATGACAATGACATGTGGGACGATATGCCATTAGTAATGTTGGCCTGTATGTGGCTGTCCCAGTATTTTGCTAATGTAGTAACTTTAAACTTGTGGCATGTAAGTAAGTCTACGTATTCCGTTTGCTATAATTTTGATGTGGTTGTGTGTTTTAGTATTTCTGTTAACGTCCTCATAGTGTCTTGTTTGTTTTCATTAGTAATGGTTAATATTGTAGTATGGATGAGGTATTTTCACCGTAGCAAAACATTTAAGAATTCGAATAGGTTGTTGATTTGGTAACATGTTAATTTGCTATGTATAGTAACAGTTTATGTTTCGTTTTAATTTGTGATGATGTTATACTGAACATGGTATTGAGAAAGATATGTTTGTTACTGTATAGCAAAATACAATTTATTTATTTATATATTTATTATTATTTTTTAATCTAAGTATTATTAAAATGAGTTAACAAATTTGAATAGGTACGTGTAATTCCAAACCCGTAACTAAAAAGTAACCTTGGATGGGGATGTTTTGTCGTAATTGATAATGCATATAATTTAATATTTATTTAAATGCGAAACAACGCTTCTTTATACACAACGTTCGTGGTTGATTTTGCGTACTTTCCATCCGCGTCGCAACAAAGGATCTTTAACCCTTTCCTGCTCTTGACTCTAGATACTGCGACATAAAGCTAACTGTGTGAGAACACTGGACGTTGAAGAAATAACCCTACCTGCGTCAATGTTTGGCCTTGACTTTTATTAACAGTCATTGCGAAACATGGCGATACCGGAAACTGCCTCCGGTTAAATTTAAAAGGCATCTTGCCATCTGAAGGACTTAAAACCATAGGTGGTATTGCGCAAATAGTTCCAACACTTCCACCTGATATAATCTTAGCTTCAATTATATTAGTACCGATCCTTCGAACTTGGAGCCTGGTTCCATTGTATAATCCAGTTGTTTTGTCAATGTTTCTCATGCACATAATAGGTGTGCCTACCTTTAATTTCAAAGTATGATGTGGAAGTTCGGATATTCGAATGCTGTCGAGAAAATCACACGTGTATAATTCCTCGTTGAAATTTGTGTCTTCATCAGCGATACCAATTGAGTCAGAACTTTGATATGTTTTTTGGTCTCCTGGAAGTAGTTGAAGCATTCTGTCATTGATCATATCCACAAGCTCATGAGTTGGTGCGAGAATCGCCTTTTCTTGGAAAAAGGTTGGGTTATAAAGGTTAGCGCCCAAATCTGGGTAAGTTTCTTCTATTATCGTGCCAATATGATCTTCGGAGTCAGGAATCAACATATCGTCTGTGAATTCAACCGTTTCTTCCCCATCGTTTTTACCTTCTATTGTTCCATTTCCGATTGAAAATATCCAGTGTGCAATGTCTTGTATTTCTTTTCTTTCGGAATTATTTGAGCTTGTTCCTAGCCTCATGTTGATGGTCAACCGTAGCACTGTACAATGTTGCCATAGATATGACGAGTTTATTGCAGAGTTCACAACAGTGTTTCTTGAACCATTTGTAACGACTGGAAGGATCTGTCGAAAGTCACCTCCGAACAAAACTACTTTTCCTCCGAATATCGTTTCGGATGGTGTTGATGGGTGTGCCCTACATATGTCTCTTAGGGTCCTATCGAATGCCTCATAACAATGTCTATGTGTCATTGGTGCTTCATCCCATATGATTAATTTGGACACCCTTATTAATGCGGCTAGCTCACTATCTGCCGGGATATGGCACATAGAATCTTCGACTACATTGCTCGGAATTGCAAATCGAGAATGGGCTGTTCTTCCTCCTTCCAACAAAAGTGCGGCTATACCGCTTGATGCGACATTTAAGACAATCTCTCCTTTTGATCTTATTGCGGCGGATAATGTCTTGTAAAGATAAGTTTTACCTGTGCCTCCATAGCCGTATACGAAGAACATACCTCCTGTTTGGCCGTTAACAGCGTTCACTAAGGTATGGTATATGTTTTTTTGTTCGCCTGTTAATGTACCATAGTGTCTGTTGTGTTGTTGCCGTAATTCGTCCGTGTTGTATTTCAGCTCATCTGATATCAACCTGTTGTAATGTGCCATTGAGAACATTTCGTTTGGGTAAGGCATGTTTGGTATGTTCCGCAAAGTTTTGTTGTTAAAAAGAAGAATGTGTTCGATATATGTAAGGCATATGTTCTTTCTTTGTGTGTCCGAAAGCTCCAAATCTGCAAAGGAAATTAAATGTTTTTAGTTTATTTTAATGAAGTATTTGCATAATCAAAAATATTTATATTTATGTTTGTTTTTAGTATGATTTTCCTTTGTTTGTTCTGGTGGTGGATAGTTTTAGTACTGCCTCATGAAAGGCACAACTGCTACTGATTTTACAGGTGCAAAATCTTTTTACTCAGCCGGACTAATAGACAATAGTAGTAACTTTATATGGAGAATATCAGCTGTATTTAAGCTCTAACATGTCTAAAATTTGGCTGATAAGTTCTTTGATTGGTTAGTTTAATATGTTTTTGTTTGTATGGATTTGGTTATTGATTTAGTGGCTTATTTGTTAGCTTAAATTTTCCATTCAGGATGTTTAGGTAACTTTTGTAGGTTTATTGCTTAATGACTACTTTGGCTTATTGTTTAGTGATGCTGCGTTATTTAAGTTCCTTAGAATTTATTAACATTAGGATTTTAGGTCTGATTAGTTTTTGTCTTATTGGAGTGCTTATCAAAATGCTAGAAAACCCTATCAGTTTTAAATATGATTCTGGCGGTTCTATTTTTACGGTATCATTGCTGAACGTATAACTATTTTTCTGGCTTATTTAAAGCTTTATAAAAAAAGGTGCTTTTATTAAAAGTGCTTATTTTTAAGTGGTCAATAAGTTTCATATAGAAAATTTTGCAAAAACAAAAACTAGGAAGTTGGGAAGCCCAGGGCGAGCCAAGGATCGAACCCCAGACCTCAACCATCCTCAACCAGTTTTTCACACACGCCACAACTAACTCTGCCCTTGGGTCTTTTCCGTTAATGATTGCACATATTATTTAACTAACCCGTTTTTTACTTTTAAGCTTTCAGCCCTTTTAACTTATTAGCAGCTTATACATATAAGCTGATGACGTCTTTTTATTTTTCCCAAGTTCTGTATGGCTTAAAGTACTTGTACAATGTTTTTCATAATTTTTCTTATTAGGTTAATATTTGTAATAATATTTTTAGTCTAAAAGTGTTTTAAAAGCATAATAAATCAAATAAAGCAGCGAAAAATATAAATTTTCTTCTAAAACTATTTTTTTGTGATTTAGTACGTTTAGCAATCAAATATACACATCTAGAGTGAATATTGTATTTTAGTTTTTGTAGTCTCGTTTAATTCACGTTAAGAGCCCGGTTTTATTCTAATTCACGTTTTTTCTTATCTGTGTTTTAATTTCTCAATTTATATGTGTATTAATTGATGTTTACTACATTTTTCCTTTTTTTTTTTAACATAATCCCAAAAATATATCAATTAATCAAAGCGCACTATAGCGCGATTTAACAATCTGGGAAAATAAGTTACTTTTGGAAAATAAGCAAATTACATACCTGGATCATTCCGCTTTCCTCGCTCTGCATGTAGTACGTCGGTTGCCATTACTTCCCATGTCTTTTCAAAAACAATCTCTAGGCGAGACATACTGTCCGTCATAATTAGTATGACATAAAACTTTCTCAGATAGTTGCCTTTTCCCCATAGGTTGGCTTCTAATAACCCGTCAACATATTCCTTATCATCTTCCAATAGGCCCCGTGCTTGGCAAGCGTCTTTGTATGTATTGTACGTAACACCTTTGAATTTTTTAAAATCAATCCACTCTTGTGGCCCCCTAACTTTGTTAAGCAAGACTCGTAAATAGAACATCTCCCCAAAAGAAGGAAGGACATGATGTACACGTCCAATGCACGTGCCTTTTTGTCTTTTTACCCAAATCCTGTCTTCTTGCTTCCATACATAGTGTTGTGGAAACTCGTGGTAAAGTAGCTTTCTTGCATCTGCATCCCTCTGGTTTGTTTGCATCCATGCGACAAATTTTGTGTCATTGACGGATGCTTTATCCAATGTACAATCAATGCTTTGCGAAGCATCAAATATAACTGATTGTTTGCCTTCTAAGTGAAATGGCAATCGCTCAACAGGAGGGAATCTGTAATGGATGTCAAAGCCGTAAATCCTCCATGCCGCTTCACATGCTGAAAGGTACCGACAATCGTAATAATATTTGATTTCATCTATTTCTTCATCTTCTACAGCAACTGTGACCCTATCTGGACCCTTGTTTATATATTTGAAAAGATATTTTATCGAACCTATCTGGTTGCACCATTCAACATTAATATGCGATTGGTAACGTCTCAGCAGCCCGGGGTTGTAATGTACCACGTATCCGTTATATAATTCTGATCCACTTTTTGTTACTCTACAACCGTCGTTCCTCCTTCTATAAAGTGTGTAACCACTTTCTTCAATGAAAGTTGAAACGTTAATTTTTTTTTTGGGAACTTCTTTGTTTACTTGTTCTTGACCGTGCAAGGGCAAGTTGGGCGATGGGGCCCACACGGTCCATGCATCATATGATCAATAACGATTTGATTCAGCTCTGGATCTTCATTTTTATCTGGTATTTCTGCCGAAATAAATTTATAAATTTGCCGTGGAGACGTTATTTTATCTTTTTCTTCTAGGAAAAGCAGTATGGGGCATGTGGTAGGCCTCTTTTTTGAAACTCAATAGTATAAACAGCTGCATTAAGTTAATAATGTTGATTATGGTATATAATAAATTCGAATTGACACAATAATTTTGTTATTGCTAAATAGAGATGTCATGAACATACCTGCTTTTAGATGTCCAAAGTAATGTCTGTCTTTCAAATCTCTCATTAGGCTGTCAAGTTTTTGTTTAAAGACTCTGGTTATCGCATCGGGCCTATCTTCGGATTTCAATCCCTTATCTGCGACAAAACGTGCTATTTCGGGCCAGTTTGGGTTGCACGTGAATGTGATAAATAGGTCAGGATAACCGTATACCTTGCAGATTGTCATGGCATCTAAATATTTTTGCATCATATACCGTGGGCTTCCGGTAAATGATGATGGCAATATAACCTTTTTTCCTCGTAACGTGACACTAGAATCTTCTTCCTCGGCCAATTTTACAAGTTTAGAATATGTTTCACTTCTCAAATCTTTTTGTTGGTTTTTAAAATACGACATCCTTTCAGATTCTATCATAGTGTATGCGTCAACAATAAATTGTTGGAATAGTCTCCTTGCATTAAGTATCATCAAGAAAACACCTATCCTTTCTTGCAGTCGATATGCAAAGTACTCCCTCATTGTTACCCTTGTTTTCTTGTTTGTTGGTGTATGATCAGTAATACTTACATGGTATATATCTTTAGGTATCGTAGTATTCATGGAGTTGGGTCGGGTCTTTACCCACTGTAAGCCTACTCCATAGCCCATGGTAGCACCAAGTCAATTGTATATATACCCTTTTCCATCTAATGGAGTGGGTTGGTTGTTTCTCTAATAACACACACAACAAGTTTGTTTTCTCTCACTAGAACATCCCATCTCTCTCTCTACTTCCTCTCACTAACCATGGATATGTTCTTCCATAATCCCCGACCTCAAGAATCCTACATAATCAACATAATACTCGATCCTACAATTGGTACCAGAGACAGGTTGTTAGTTGTGTTGATTCTGTGGTTCGGATCTTTTTTTTACGTGTATAAACTGTTTGTTCGAATCATGTTTGTGAAGCTGTTTTACACATGTTTTTGGAGCTCAGTTTGTTACTTGTCTAATCTCATTCGTGATTGTGCTTAGTTTTTGGTTCGACTTGTTTATTTGGTGGTTTTTTCTTGGAAGATTGAAGTAAGATTCTTGGTTGCAGTTTGTGTCAAAAAGGGATGTTCTTGGCTGCGGTTTGATGAAAGAGAATACCCAGATCTGGTTTTTTTTGGAAAGTACGAAAGTGACTGGTCAAATGCGGTTTGGCTGGTCAACTGTGGTTTGAAGTTGCGTTTTGATGACCAGCCTTGTGTTCTGACATTGCGTTTTGCCACTTGAAGATTTTATTCAAAGCAAAAAGGCAACGTTATGCTGCCCAAATCTCAAGAAAAGTTGTGGTTTGAATACTTTGTCTCGTTGCAGTTTGTCTCATACTTGTTGCGGTTTGTTTTGGGAACAAATCTTGCGATTTGTCCATAGAAGAAGAAAGATGTAGATGAAGACTGGTTAATGACCATAACCTAATAGGCTAATACCCAAGACTCCTTGACTTCAGATTCACCAACATACCAAGTCAAAACACAATACGGACACAAAAGTGACCTCACCATAAACATCATCAGCCTAAACACATCGTCATATAACAAAAACAAGATTGTTCATTCCTTTTTTTGATTCAGTTTAAAAGAACACAATTAGATCTCAGATTTGTTCATAACATATTTGAAGATTCAGACCTTTATAAGATCTTATGTGTTTGAACAATATCATCACAGATCCGACACAAATAGGGACTCGAAATCAAAACAACTCAAGATCTCAGTTGGGTACACCTTGGTTCAAACCTTTAACGATTTTAAGTGTAACCCAAACCATCATCGATCTATACTCATTCAAACACAAAGATAATCATCAATCCTACATCTTCAGATAACCGAAACCATCACCTCACAACTTCAATATCATCAGTCCTACATTCATAAGCCACTGAATAATTAACGAAAAAGAAATAGATAGAGGAGATGAAGAGAAGACCGAATCCACCGAAAACATCATCCAATCTAACATCTATCATAATCCCATCCACCTCAAATCTAAAACTATACCACAACTTCATCTCATATGCCTACTGTGATTCGAAATGAAAATAATTACAACCAAAGATCTCAGTTTTTCTTTCGTTTTGTGTGGTACAACAACTTCATGACCTTAAAGATCAAGAACACGAAAGAATATCATCACAGATCCAATTTTTGAATACTTAGCTTCTTTTTTATCCGATTCAAAGAAAAGAAAAATAACATGTATGTTATTCTCTTTTTTTTTTCTTTCTTTTTATCGATTTACAAACAAAGTATCGTACTTAAATGAAAAACACAAAATCTCATCACTGATTTTTATAGAAGCTTTGCTTCTTGTTTATTACGGGATGTATCAAAACCATTGAAGGTTCACACGAAAAACATTCATCATTGATTTTTATCTAAGCTTTGGTTCTTGTTTATATTCGAAAATAAAGAATGATTTATAACAATACTGTTATAATCATCCTTTGGATCGTTCAAACAAAACAAAAACAAGAACTAAAGAAACCTACCCAGCATCCATATCAAACGATCTTCAAACCTGTTGAAGAACCAATGAGTGTTGTTTGTGCTCGGCTTTGTTAAGAAAAGAACGTAAAGGATTTTCGTTGTGTATGATTCGATTATAACAGGTAAGAGATTGTTTTTGGTTGCTGCGTGGTATGTTATCTGCTTGTGGGAGAAGAGATATGTGTGACTGCGTATTTTTTGAGGTGAGAGAGATTAGGGTTATCAAAGATTAGGTTAGAGTGTGTTTAAGGTGCTATATAGTCCCTTTCTTTTTTGTGATTAGCTAATTGGACTTGGGCTTTGCATTTTTTCAAGAGGGTTGGACTTTGGCTGTGATTGGTGTAAAATTTGTGTTGGGCTAGTAACTTCACCAGGGACGATTATTTGATTTTCTCTTTTGGGGTTGACTAATTTAAGAAACGAGTTTGTGTATTTTGGTTATTATTGGTTTAAGAATTTGATTGAAGGGATAAATTGTTGATATAATCTTTTGGACTACGGTTTTACTCGAGCTTCGATAATCTGAGATTGATTATTTATTTGAGTTAAATTTTTGGGGTTCGGAATGTCAAAGTTAATATTTCTCACAGGGTTATCTTTTTGACAAGATCGGGAAAAACCATTGTCAAGATTCGTTTAAACCATCGAAAGGCTAATTTTTGGGTATTTAACCACACGAGATGATCACGGAGTTTATCTGGTATCCCTTATTTGAGATTGAAGTGGATTTCACGAAGGCGTTTGCTTATTTCATCATTGAGACTTCATCTATCGATTGATGACTTGCTTGAACTTATAAATTTTATGATTGGGACTTGGATTATCTAGTTATACCGTTGTAAGGAGTTACATTGTAGTACTCACGGGTTATAGCTATCACTTCAAGGAGTTACATTGTAGTGCTCAGTGGCACACGCAGATGTAGATGTGGATAGTCTCAAGAGGTGTTGTACTTACTTTGGCTCTTAGTTGAGTGTATAGGGTACTTAGAAGTTTTCTTCTGCATCGTTCTTCAATCAACAATAGTGCAAGCTTAAGTAACAAATTTAGGGAATTCTACTTCATTTTCCAGTTTGGTATATCGGGTTTACTTCACCAAGTGGTCACAACAATAGCCGACAGAATACGAGGTTGGTAAGTTAGCCAAAGGGTTTAAAGGTTGAGATGTGAACATCAATTCTCATGGGATATTCGATGCTATAGAACGTCAATGATACTTCATAGTCTAAGCAAAATCTTTCAAGAATCTTCAATGTCATTCATGATTTTTCAAGATGATTGCTTAAGACAAGAACTTCTCATGTATATGGCCCGTACACGTCAATGATGCTTCCGAAAGTTCGAAACCATCATGGGGGAGAAAGGTGTACTTTGATATTATTAGGTCAACTTCCAGGGGGAAGTAGTTTATACTACTTTACTTAGTATGGTTTGTGAAGTATTCTACATATGGGAGAAGAATTGTTGCTGATCTCTTGCATGTTGTTAGGAATATAAATATTCATATGAAAGACTCGGTCACCTCGATAATCTATTAGCATTAAGATTAACTCGTAGGCTTATTATCATTTTTTTAGTTATTGTAATACTAGTTTAGTTATAGTAGTATTTGTGGAAGTGGGTCGGGTCTTTACCCACTGTCAGCTCACTCCACAGCCCATGTGGGGCGTTTATGTGTAACTATAAATACCCTTTCCCACACAAGGGAAAGGGTTGGATGTTCATTTGCTTGGAAGCTAATACATTACATTTTCTCTCACTAGAACATCTCTCTCTCTCTAGATTTGGCCCAGTCTAATCCGACCTTGTGGGGTTTTATGGTATATGAATTTCCAAGATGGAGGCTTGGATTTCTTTGCTTGGGGCTAATACATTTACATTTTCTCTCACTGTGAGTACATTTGCATCTCTTGAATTCGGACAATTTAATCGACCTTGGTTAATTTTTTGGTATGTTGAATGTCCTGATTGCGATTTGATGGCATTAATTTCTTGGATGCGTTTGACTATAAACTTGTTGCGATTTGCATTTGTGAATGGTTGGATTTCATTCTTCTGTCGTTTTGATCATTTATGTCTGGTTGCGTTTGATATAATTTGCCTGCCTGCGATTTGCAATGCATGTTGCGATTTGTTTAAATTCATACTGTTCAATCGCATATTTCATAATTGTGAACTATTTTTTTCTGTTTTTGACTGTGATGTCCTGGTTTCGATTTGAAATTATAATATTGCTTATCAGTCAAATCCAATGTCTGCGATTTGCTTTAGAATAATAAATCAATTGTAGGACCCAGTGTTGCGATTGCTCGACTGGTTTCGAGAATATTTATATTAACTGGCCCAATCCAAGTTTTGCGATTTGAGGTCAAATATATTATATATTCAATGTGCGAGGGCCACATGTCAAGATGTTAATTCTTGCGATTTGATCACTGCTTGATTGTTGCGTTTTGATGTCTGCGATTTGATTATTTGACTGCGTGCGATTTGGCTGTTGCGAGTTAAGTTATTTGTATTTGGTCATAACCAGTTATATTTGTCTAATCACAATCCTGCTTATTATATACTATGAGTATTCAATTGTCAAATCATTTTCAAATTGTGACTAATTGAGATTTAATGGGTGGATCTTGCTTCTAAACAATGATCTAACATCGAGCATTTGCTCTTGTCTAACATTGTATCTGTATATTTGTCTCCTTGTGAACGTAATTGTGAAGATTCAATGGCCGATGTTAATGTCGATGTTCCCGCTGAACAAGCATCAGTTGTTCCACCTCCCGCTCGTTCAGATAAACAGATCTTGCCTCGTAGCGGATGGATCTCTATTGGAAAAAGCAACTGCTACTTAGATATGGATAAGTCTCAACCCAATCCTATCTACAAAATCGTGATGGACATTCTTAAGTAAACCACATTCTTCAGTGCGTTTACGGCTAGCTCAGCTATTCACGCTATCTACATTCAGTAGTTCTGGAACACAGTGAGCTATGATAAGGATACTGGATGCTACCGTTGTCAGCTGGATGAACAATGGTTTGATCTTACCAAAGACACCATCAGAGACGCATTAAAAATCTCATCGGTCATTGTGAACAAGCCATTTACTCCACCACCACCACCTGATGATCTTATCAACTTCGTCAATGATCTGGGCTACCCCATAACAGTCAACACGTTATCTGCCGTGGTCAATAATGATATGTATCAGCCATGGAGGGCAATCATCACTATCATCAACATGTCTCTCACAGGAAAAACCTCAGGGTATGAAAGATCAAGAGAACCAATGCTACAGATTCTATGGGGGATTGTTAAAAGGGCCAACATTGATTTTGCTGAAAGGATCTGGGAGGAATTCACTCACTCCATTCACACTTTCACTGAGGACAAGAAAAAACTGGCATTGCATAAGGCTAGTAAGAAGACGGTCAACAAACTTGTGATTCCAAGTATCAGATACACAAAGAGGATAATTCATCATCTTAAATGCTAGCATAAGTTCCATCCAAGATCTGACTCTCCTCTTCACTTGCCATCTGATGAACATGTCAGGGGAAATCTCAAATTCTCGGCAAAAGGAACCAAGCAAGAGTTCTTTGGGATGAATATACCTGAAGCTCTCATCATAAATGATATTCATAATGCTCCTTATTATCAGGAGTATTTGAATAAAGTGGCAGCGTATCAAAGGTATCTTGATGATGAACTTGTTGGTGATGCTGGACCTCTGGTACCTAAACCTCAGAAGACAACCAAGCTTAGCAAGACAAAATCCAAGACCACCAAACCCACATATAAAGCTCTACCCAAGAAGAGAAAGGAGACATCCCCTGCTGATGATGCTCCTGGTGATGCTAAGAAACCCAAAAAGAGTGTTGCGGGTAAGAAACAGGGGTCTAAAAGATGAAGACTGGATGACCAAGTTATGAATGAAGAAGGTTCTATGCCTGAGCCTATTCTGCAAGAAGAGGCAGTTAACATTCAAAAAACCGTATAAGCCAGTTTGAAAGAACAAGAGAAGTTGACGGGACACTCTATCAAAGGTGTGATCATCAGAGAACCTGATACAGGGAGACCTTAACCATCAGCGGAATTAGAAGGTAAAGGAAAAGGAATTGCCACTGACGAACAGGTTGCTCGGACACTTTTGGATATCTCTTCTCTAGCATCAAAGACAACCACAAAATTCATTCTCAAGAGACTAACCTTTGAAGATTCTGAAGCTGAAAGGGAAAAGTCACCAAGTCAAGAGCTTTATCTTGACTCTAGTGACATTGAATCAGAAGAAGCGGGAACCATGGAAGAGAATGTTGGGAAAGGTGAGACACAAGCTAAAGATGTTACAGGCCCTGATTTTGGTAAAGCAGAGAAGGAGATATCACTCCATGAGAAGGATTTCACCTCTGATCCACCTCTTGAAAAGTTAAATGATGAGTTCGTGTCCACTACTTACCCGAATATACTAGAGAATCTAAAGATGAGAACCGATGATCAGTCTCATTTGGAGGAACCAACCAGCTCAACGGGTACTTTGTCATCTCTCAAGATTTTGGATCATGACCCTACATTTGGGGATCAGTTTATCTCTGACAAGCCTGTTGATAAGGAAACTGAGAAGCCAAATGATCAGAAAGAGGTGGTGTCAATGGTGTCCGTCACTATTGAGCAAGACACTTCTACAGTCCCCACAATGACAATACCGATTCCAACTCCAACAGTGACTCCATCAACTAAAGCTCCCTCATCTACAACAACCACACCAGCAACCATCATACAATAACCGCAACACCAACACCTCCATATGTCAACAAATGCTTAGAATCACAACTTGCTGAAGCTCTCCAACACATTGCTGATCTGGAAGGTCATAATCTACCTTAGATTGTCAAAAGTCACGGCTCACGGTTATCCAAGCTAGAAAATCTCAACATTGACGACAAGGTATCTATTGCTGTCGACGAACAAGTAGCTGAAGCCGTGAGTCAGGCAATGGAAGCACCGCTGAGAGCACACTTCAGAGATCTTCCTACTATGGATATGAAGGAGATTGTTCTACAACTTATGTATGAAACAAATCTCGACAAAGGCCATGAAGATCACAGATGATTTTACGAAGCTTTGGAAAGATCAATTGACCGTGACAACTCTGATCAACTCATGGAGGACTTGGCTGAAACACGTAGAAAAATAAGAAGAGCCAGGACAAACCCAAAACACCTCTTGGGTCTCCTACTCATCCACCTCCTCCTCTTCCTCCATCAGGACCATCTGGAGCTGCAGGCTTCTCTGGAGCTATAGGATCTTCTCAAGCCACACCACCGCCTCGACCACCTTCATCATCTGCTAAGGAAGATCCACCAAGAAAGTCTACCGGTCCAAGATCATTGAAGAAAGGTGAGTCTACTGCATACGCTGCTTGGACGACTATTGACACTAGATTCAAGCCCTCTGTCTCGTTAATTCCTGAAGATCTTATTTTGAATGAAGAATCAGCTATCAACGATCAAGATTCTTATTCTGATGATGATGAAGACACTGCAAATGCTCATATTCCCAAGGTTAATCTGAAGAAAGACTGGTGGAAGTCCTTCTCAGAGGATGACAGGTCAGCTACTCCTGAGATTACTCCTACAGATGAGATGATGAAGACATGGTGGAAGCCCACATCCGAAGATGACAGACATCTAACACTTGAACCAGCTTGGTCTATCCCTTCATTTGATCCGCATGCTCCTGATAGCAATTGGGCTGTTGCTATTGTGTCCAGCTATGTGCCTCCTCTGGAAAACTCACTGCTTGCACAGACTGGAGACATGGGAGCATTTATAGACTGGTACTGTAAGAAGCAATGAATCACCAAACTGACACCTAAGGACTTGGAAGGGCCAGCGTATGAAATTGTCAAAGCATTTCATCCTGATGTGGTTCATCTTCAGTCTCTGGGTGGTCCACCTGGAAAAGTCACCATCCAAACAGACTTCTTCTTCAACAAAGATCTGGAGTAACTCAGGTTTGGCAGCAAGGAGCATAAACAAGCATTGTCAATTACTAAGATGAAAGCTGCACATTATCCAGACATCGGGTTAGAGCAAATGGTACCAGATCAGATATGGATTGAAGAAGAATGCACGTATGACATATCGGCTTCGTGTGGTATATCTCACTGGTGGTTCAAGAGACAACAGTTTTATATTGAAAGACTCGCTGCTGAAGGAGATCGTAAAGCTGTACGATCTCGCATGCAGATCTTAAGTGTAGTCAGAGTTGAGATCTTCTCAATATATGGCTATGACTACCTGAAAAAAATCGTCCTTCGCCGAGCTGATCTCAAAGAGCATATCATTGCAGAAAGTGACTTCAAACACTTGCACCCTAGTGACTTTGAAGATTTGTACCTGTTGAACCTTCAAGGCAAGCTGCATCACCTATCACCTCATGAAAAGAAGACTCTTGCCACTGCCGTCAATCTATGGACCAGGGGCTTATTTATCAGACAACGGGTAGGGGACTTTCAGCTTGGGATTGAGAGTTACCAGACGAAACTTAACCTTACGAGGCCTCAATGGGATGCAGATGACATGGAATTCAAGCACGACTACACGGTTGTTGAGTCTCCAAAGGCTGTGTTGTTCAGGGATAGGTTTGGGGCTCAGATGATCATGCGACTCAATGAAATCCACAAGTTCAATGATGGTACTATACAGCAGATTGAAGAGGCACTGGACTACAGGGTCAAAGAGTACAAGATCAACAAGGCAAGACTGGGGTGGTATACTATGTTCTGGACAAAGAAAGATCTGGAAATAAACAATGAGTTCATCCGTGCCATTAAGAAATGATTGAAGACAAGGAGGATCTTTCGCAGTCTGGAAAGCTTTGTTGGTGGACGTGTTCGAGAGGGCGATTACAGACTTCTACAGAGAATCGAATGAGAATATCTTCTCTGTAATAATTAGTCCTCTTTTGGTGTTGTGTAATTAAGCAATGTTTTGAACTTTGTACTATCTAAGTAGTGATAAACATATGATTTGTGTGTCATCTTAACATCTCTCACTAGTTGAGGGGGAGCAGTATGAGGTACGCTTCAGTGCCTCATTCTTGATAAAAGAAGAGAAAGTTTCTTACTGTTGAGTAGAATTAATCTAAACTTTTTCAAACTATTTCTTCGAATTCTGCTCAATAGAACAAGTATTCCTTCTTATGAGGGGGAGTATTTGAAACTCTTTGTACTAATCAAAACAATCTTGTGAGTTTCTTCCCGTAAACCTCAAAAAGGCATATTTTAATCAAAGTTTTTCAAAAACAACATCAATATGCTATTTTTGAGGGGGAGAAATATAAAAGGTGATTAAAATATTGCTAATTTGATATGGCATCTCATGTGAGCGCGACTCAGACTACACCAATGAATTGACGAAACAAAACTGTCATCAATCGAAAGGACTTGTCCTGGTCGGGTAATAATTTCAAGCTGGTCTAACCAGTGATGCAAGCGTGTCTCGAAGAGGACTTTTCTGAGTAGAGTGTAGCATTTCGAGAAACTTTATGTGGACTTGACCAGGCCGGGTAATAATTTCAAGCTAGTCTAACTAGTGATGTAAGCGTATCTCGAATCGGTCATGTTCACTGAAAGTGGATCAGTTCAAAAAGTGCAAACTCTACCCAACATGTGCAAATTTTAAATTAAAACATATGAGCACATGTTAAGGGGGAGCATTTGAAAAGTATAAAACTCTCAAAATGTTAGCAAAAGGTGTTTCATAATCATAAACACTTTGAGAGATTTTTCAAGGATTTGGTTAACGGAAACATAGGATAGTCATGAAGTTATAAGGTGGCTAAGGTTAGGAAAACCGCCTATGATCCGCCTGAGCTGGAGGGATCTGCCCACGGACAATACCGAATAGTTAGTACTAGAAAGTCCTTAGGTATGATTATGAAAAAAAGGAGTAATATGAGAAAGGAGAAAGAAGGGGTTGAAGAATTAAAAAGAAATGTAATGAGAAAGGGTGAAAAGAAATAGCCCTCCAATTATTCAACCTTAGGGCAGAAACCGGGTTCAATTCATATACTACTGGTTGTTACTAGGGTGATGCCGGTATTGAAGACAAGACGTCATGGACCCAGTGACGCACTGCACTAAACCTTCTAAGCCACTCAAGTTCTCTTAAAAGGACTTGTTTCATTCTCAAGGGGAACCCTGCACAAGCTATCGACCGCTAATTATGAGTTATGTTGATATTGAAAGTGGAGACACCGCTCCAGTCTCCGACTACCAAAATTGCACTTATCGAGTCTAGAGCCGCGAGATACATCATAAGATCTCATAGGAACACTTGATACATCTACACTGGTTGTTCAACATTAAGGACACCAGTTGTAAACTTATGAGTCCTACGCAGATCTCAGCAATCTGCCAGAATATTTATGAGGGAACTTACAAATGTAATTCTCAGTGATTGAATGGAAATCCTGCCAGGGTCAACATCAAACAGCCCTGCAAGCACGTCACCTTGGTAATTCCTTGAGGATTATGCTTAGTGGTCGCGGCAGTTTCAAACGGTCTACAGTCGTGGAGTGAACTCCAGCGAATCAACTAATCGTTGATGTACTTCAGTAGATCTTGTAAGCCCTCTTGAAGTCCGAACCCGTAAGTACCGAACATTTTATTGCTAACTGTCGTATGCAGGAATCCCTGGCAGTTGTAGATGATTGCCGAAAAGATGCCGATTCATCACCCCATGCTCACACTTCATCATCATAATCCAAGAAATCATGATAAATGAAAGACTTTCAACACTGCTTTCGCTATTCTGATGCTGGATATCATGACCCAGAAAAGTGTGAGCATGCCAGTCCAATGATCACTTTATCACAAGGATGCAACAGTACAAAGAGAATAACACACAAACTACCAAAACTGATGATTGCAATGAATGCTCAACAAACACTTACCAAAGGAACATTCATCAGAAGATCACGACTTCAAGTATGAACTTTACCTATTATAAAGAATCAAAGACTAAGAGCTAGGAAATTAAGTTCATCAGAATGCTAGAATTCAAATTGTAATTTCCGAGGTGACCTTCCTTAGGGGGAGATTGTTAGGAATAAAAATATTCATATGAAAGACTCGGTCACCCCGAGAATCTATTAGCATTAAGATTAGCTCATAGGCTTATTATCATTTGTTTAGTTAATGTAATACTAGTTTAGTCATAGTAGTATTTGTGGAAGTGGGTCGGGTCTTTACCCACTGTCAGCTCACTCCACAGCCCATGTGGGGCGTTTATGTGTAACTATAAATACTATTTCCCATACAAGGGAAAGGGTTGGATGTTCATTTGCTTGGAAGCTAATACATTACATTTTCTCTCACTAGAACATCTCTCCCTCTCTCTAGATTTGGCCAAGTTCTAATCCGACCTTGTGTTATGATATCAAGTATTCTACGTATGTAACCCCAAACAGATATTCACCAAAACCAAATTTTTCATAACACATTCAATTTGTTATTGTCTTACGATTTCTTCTTGGTTTTGTAAAATCCCACGAAAGAATCTATTTCTCAGTTTAAATCATAGATTTGTAAAATCCTGTGATGATGGAACTATCTTGGTGAAAGAAAAGTGCATTTCTGGATCTTAATTGATTCTGGTGCTACGGTTTCAACTTCGAAGAAGGGATAAAGTGTGTACTTCATGTATTGGATGATTTTTGATATACTTCATGGCATTTTGGATAAAACCATTATCAAAGTTCATTTAAAACATCAAAAAGGGCTAGATCTGGGCATTTAAACCACAAGATGTGACTACGACGTTAATTCACTATTATTTATTTGAGGTTGAAGTGAAATTTCATGGGTGCGAGTACTTAGTATATGAAGATATCAGGGTTGGTTGGATGAAGATTCTTCGAGATCCTTGTTCGAGCATTTAACCTTTACAATGACGAAGACTTGGATATCTAGTTATTTTTGCGATTCTTCCTCTCTATTACCACAAAATAACTATCACTTTAAGGAGTTACGTTGTAGTGCTCAGTGTCACACGAAGTTGTGGATATCCAAGAGGTGATGTACGTCGTATACTTGATGGTTGGTTGGTTGAAGAGTATAGAGTACTTAGGGATTCGAAGTTGCACAAACTCTCTACACCGCTTTTAGTCACACATTAGTGCAAGTTTAAGTCACAAGTTCGGGTTATTTTACTTCAGTCTCAAGTTCATCATATTGGGTTTTCTCCATCAGTAGTCACGACAAAGAGCCGACTGAATGATAATGGGGTTGGTAACGAGTTAGCTGAGAGAAGTAGAAAAGAGAGAGATGACGTTTGAACACAACAGTTCAAGCCTCGCTCTTCATCGACAAATGACGTTTGAACACGTTTGAACAAAACAGTTCAAGCCTCGTTCTTCATCGACAAATGACGTTTGAACACAACAGTTCAAGCCTCGTTTTTTAGCGAAATATGACGTCTGTTCACATCAATTCAGGACTCGTTCTTCAACAACAAAATGGCGTCTACAGATAACACTTCAGGCCCCGTTCCTCTAAGAAAATAAAGGTGTACGCCTCAGTGCGCGTTATCTTCGGAAGAAGATAAATCTTCTTGTTTATGATCACTCTCATCAACATGCTTCATGCTTTTCCAATGCTCATTCAGACATCAAGTGAATCAACGTTCTGTAGTCATTGTTATTTACTTATTCAATCAAAAATGGCAACCTCATATGCAATTTTTGAGGGGGAGAAGGGTGAATATACTAAATGTTGATTGTTTTCTTTAAATGGTTATACGACTCCTGCAAAAATCAGTTCAGGACCCGTACTTAATTTGATGACTCCTGATGTTTATCGATATCTTCTCACGGGCTGATATAATCAGTGATAAAGTGCTTCCAGTTAATGCTTCATGTACACATCATTATGCTGATTCTGATTAATCGTAACCATCAGGGGATAGAAATGTGTACACCAAGGACGCACAACAAGTTCACATGATCGGGTTTAATGTGTTATGAAACAAATTAAAGATGATCAGTGTTTCAACTTGTTACTTTGGTATTTTCATTTCATGTGTACGTTACGGGCTGATTAAGCGTGTTGGATCGATATACTCTGACCAAACTAACTTGTAGCTTGTCTACGGTTTAACAACCTTAGATAAATCCAAAACTGTTAATAGTGAAACACTGATATACTTTATTGAGTATGCGGAATCTACTTCAACAAGGCTAAGAAGAATTAATAAACAACTTCGAATATTATTAAAACCTTGAACCTGCTCTTTACACAGATTCACTAACAAACTCTAATCACTAATACTCTAATAAGCTTCTAATATTCGTATCTCTAATCGTATGAACTTGTCTCTCTAAAATCGTATCTCTAATGCCAACCTAGGGGTCCTTTTATAGGCACAAGGAAAACCCTAGTCGGTTTACAATACTTGAACGACAAGTAATTCTAATTCTAATTCTAATCTAATACGAACATTCTAGAATTACACATTAGTCCTTAAACATATTTGCATAACAGTCCTTCAACGAGCAGCAGTACTTTGACTAATTTAGCAGTACTTTGACTTCCAGCAGTACTTTGATATTCCAGCAGTACTTTAACTTTATAGCCCAACAATCCTCCCCTAACTTGAATTCTACTTGCTTGATTTCAAGTTCCTTTGTATTTCTTTAACTTCAATCTTTATCTTCAAGGAAAGGTTGTATCTTTGAAGTCTGTCTCGTTATTTTGTTATCATCAATGCAATCAGTATCTGCAATCTTTATCAGCAACAATTCTTTTCAGCAACTCAGCATCATATTGGCAATAGGTACATCAGATCTTAAAAGTTTCATACTATTCTCATCACTTCCAGGTGTGTTAACTCCTGTGAGAGGTGAATCATTGAAAACTTAATGGATTTTGATGTCTCTTTACCAAAGCCATTAACTCTGGAGTAGCCAATGTTTAGGTTTAAGAAACCATGGTACATTGATAACCATATGATTTTTAGCAAATCATCAGCTATCAACGGATTTGATTAGTCTTTACCAAATAGCCGTTTGCTTTTGGACTAGCTAGTTCTTTTAGTACAATCACTACCATGTTGAACTAATTACCATATAATGGTTTTCCACAGCCTTTACTACAAGCCATTATCTTGTAGGCTAGCCAACTCTTCACTAACATATATATGGTGAGTTGAAAACCATACAATTTTTAGTAAATTGTCAACTAAAAACGGATTTGATAATCACATCAGAGCCGTACCCTCATGATGAGTCAAACTCTTTCTTGTTTATTAAACATGGTGAGTTGATTACCATTTGTTGTGTAGTACAAGTACTAACACCATGTTGTTGCTTTCAAAACCATTTGTTGCTGTTTAATCTTTGTGCTTCAAAATGTTTTTGCACTTATCAAAAATCACTGATTTTATCAAAAGACTTTACTGGTTTCATGCTGCAAGCAGTACTTTGAGAAAGTACTGTTTGACTAGCAGTACTTTGAAGAAAGTACTTATTTTTCAAAAGATTTGTATAATAATTAAATCATACCAGTAGTTATGCATTAATCTTCAACTTCAGTTGTCCACTTGATGAACAATTTTATGACCATCAATGCTACTTCATTCTCTTGTTCCACTTCCATACCATGCTCTAGCATCCTGATCATCAGATCTCTTGTGAGTGGATATCTCTGTTCTGCTAGCATATGAATCATAGTGCCATCCTCTAACTCCAAAACGTGTATTCCAACTGATTCAAAGAATCTCCATCTGTTAATCTCCTAGTTTTCTTGATTTTCCCACAAAGTACTATCCTTTGTTTCCTCTGTTTCCCAGATGGTTGTGAGATCTCCTAGCAATATCAAACCTACTCTTGTGGTGGAATATGCTCAAAGTAAGTTTGCACTTGCAGATATAACTGAAGCATATCATCTCTGTCATTCAGATGTAGTATATCCCATAACGAATTGAATACTCTAAAACTTCCATCTTGTCTATGAAAGATCAGATAATCTCCTTCTTGTGATTCTACAACTGAAAAAGTAGATATCTTGGACTTCTTATCAGCATCTTCTTTTAATTTTGGATGTTCAAAGTCAACAACTCTGAGGTAATTCCTTAGCTCATCAACTGTGTCTGTTCTTAATTCAAATGTATCCTTGAACTTCTTTGATGGCTGTTCATCAGTTGTTGTTCTTTTCCTCTTTGAGCTCCTTGTAACAGCTCTTTCCTTTGTTCTATCTTCAAGCTTGTTATCTTCAAACGAAATAATGCTTGCAAGATCCTTTTCTATAGCTTCCCTAATAGCATCATATAGATCCTTCATCTCTGTATGTGTCAATTTCATCAAACCTGTATATCCTTGACCTTTCAGATAAGCCATCATATCATTCCTTTCTCTAGCTTTACTAATTGGTCTTTGTGGTTGAACAATAAGCTTCCTAGATTCTTCAGCATCTAACTTAGCTTGCAATAGTCTAGCTGCTTCCTCACCTTTGGCAATCTGAATTTCTCTTAACTGTGCCAATGTCAGCTTCTTCTTCTTCTTTTCTACCATGACCCCTTTACCTTTGTCTTTTGGATCTAACTCCTGGGTAGGTTGAGAAGAAGTATGAGGTTGTTGTTCAACTTCATGAATACTGATGCCTCTTTGACTTGACATATTAATCATAATGTCAGCAATCGTTTCATCATCACTGTTAGTATGAGCTACAACATCTTCTTCCTGAGCTGGTTTGGAAGGACCAACTTCCTCTTGAACTTGACTTGAAGGACCAACATCTTCCTCAAAATCCAAAGTCCTTGGTGTAACAATAAATTGCCTCACAGTACCTTGAAGAGCAGTACTTTCAGCATCAGTTCCTTCCAAATTTACTTCCTCAGTATCATCACTTCTTACTTCAACAGCAGCTTCTTCAATATTAATTTGCTCTGTTTCATCACTCTTCCTCTCAGCAGTTTCTTGAGGAATATTTTCAGGTGGTGTCATCTGAGTATCATCAATAAATCCAGCATCTTGATTAAATCCAGCATCTTCATTCAAATTATCTAAATTCCTCCCCAATTGGAATGAATACTACTTCTTTGACTTTTTCTTCTTTGACTGAGAAGCTTTCTTAGGTTTCTGACCACTCCTCTTCTGAGACTTTACCCATAACCGGTGTTGTTGAACTAGTGGCCAAACAAACTTCTTCAATCTTTGATACTTAGTCTTTAATTTGACTATCTGAGCAGCTTGAGCCTCACTCTCCTTTTTCAGCCTCCTTAACTCCCTTGTCAAGGCATAATTATCCATCTCTTCCTCATCTTCTCCAGATTGCTGAGACACATTTGTGGAAGTATAATCATTAGGAGATGGTGGTTGATTCATACCTTGGTCTGACTCCTCATGGATAGGAATTGACATAGGAGCAGCATCTTCCCTAGTAGCAGTATGTTGAGAAGCAGTATGTTAAGAAGCAGTATGTGGAGAAGCAGTAGGTTGAGGAATACTATCTTCTCTTGAAACTGGAGACTCATGACTTGCTGATTCAGAGTTATCTTCTTGCTCTTGCTCTTGCTTTTGCTCTGCATCTCGAACTACTTGTGCAACTTCCAACATATGAGCAGTCAAAGGTGTGTTTGTTCCAGAAAACTTGTTACTCCTCTTAGATATAAAAGTAAACACCTTTGGTGGAAGTTTGACAGTGGGTAAAAAACTTTGAGGTTTAGGGACATCCTCAAGCTGTTTGTTCAAGAATAATTGAACAAACCTAGGATACATCAAGAATGGTTTACCATTGGTAATGTGTGAAAGCATACCATCAAGAATAAGTCTTGAAAAATTGAATCGTTGATCAGTAGCCAAACCCACTAAAGCAGATGCAATATTTTGACCAAATTGATCAAAAGAAGTACTCTTGGGACTTAAGCAGTGAAGTAAGACATGAATTAGGCACTTCCAATGAGAACAAAACAAAGGCTTCTGAAAAGTAAGTGTCGTAAGATCTCCCTCATAGCCTTTATCCCGTAAAGTGTCCCAAAGTACTTGTTTGTCAAAACAAACAGCTCCTCCTTCATCATTAAACATCAAAGCATCCCTAATTGTGACTTCAGAAATCCGAATAGTTCTACCAGCAACCGCAGCCCTAATTAAAGAATCATCCTCATCCGTTGCAGTAGCCCAAAATTCTTGTATCCATGGACCAATAACGTCAGGATCAACTAAAATGGAATAGTTGATTGAAGACCCAGTCAAGAAATCAATGATCGCATGAAAGTCAATATTGTCCCCTGTTTTGTCTAAATTAGCGATCATGTTGTGTTTGCTAATTGTGATGTGATTAGCCATGATGAAGCGTAGAGAAGAATACGTTTTGAATGTGTGCTTCGTTAAAAAAATTGTGGTGGAAGAATGAATGAGGGATCACGGATTAAGATAAAAGGTGGTGAATAGGTGAGAGTTTCTTTAAATAGGATTGAAACAAATCAAACTCAAAATAATAAAGTTACCGTTTTGGATGTACTTATTATCTTCGCCGTAATGAATTAATTAACCGTAGCCCCACACTTTTTTTGACCATTGGAACAGTACATCCACGTAAGCAGTATGTTGAAGCAGTACGTTGCTGAGCCAGTAATTTAAGTAACAAAGCAGTACGTTCCATCTTCTTATCCACAACCAACACTCCAAACTAAACCAAGAACTTGTAAATGACGCATGCATAAGTTCTAACTAATAACTATGTTGCCTCCCCTCAAATACAACATAGGTTCTAAACTAAACTACGAAAAACCAATACTTTCATTAAGAACTGAAAGAAAGTATACTAACTAATATTAAAGCCTCCCCTCAAATGTAGCTTAGTAGTTAATCATCCCAATGCTCACAACTAAGTGGTTGAATCTTGAAACATCAAATCCCTTTGTGAGTAGATCAGCTACATTATCATCTGTGTGAACTTTGACCACATTTATAAGCCTGTGCTCATAACAATCCCGAATGAAGTGATGCCTAATCTGAATATGCTTGGTCTTGGAGTGATAAACTGGATTCTTCACAATACAGATGGTACTCTCATTATCAATGTTGATAGGAGTGTTTTTGAAGTTGAATCCATAATCCAAGAGTTGATTTTGCATCCACAAAACTTGTCCACAACAGCTTGCAGCAGCAACATATTCTGCTTCAGTAGAGGAGGTTGCTGCAATTGTTTGCTTCTTACATTGCCATGAGACTAATCTTCTTCCAAGATATTGACATCCTCCTGTGGTTGATCTTCTATCATAGTTATCTCCTGCATAATCACTATCTGAAAAAGCTTCCAAGTGAAAAGGTGACTCCTTAGGATACCACAATCCTAACTTTGGTTGATGCTTGAGATATCGAAAAATCCTCTTGACTGCATACATATGTGAAACCTTGGGTGTAACCTGATATCTTGCACACAGGCATACAACAAACATGATGTCAGGTCTTGATGCAGTTAAGTACATAAGACAACCAATCATTGATCTGTAAAGCTTGACATCCACAGCTTGTCCATCTTCATCCTTGCCTAATGGTTTATTGTTATCAATGGGTGTGGTGGCAGGCCTGAGATTTGGAAGGTCAAATCTTTTAAGTATATCTGCAACATACTTTTCTTGATTAATGAAGATTCCATCTCTTGTTTGTCTAACTTGAACCCCCAAAAAGAAAGTTAATTCTCCCATAGAACTCATTTGAAACTCCCGCTGCATAAGTTCTTCAAATTCTTTCACCATAGACTTCTTTGTGGCTCCAAAGATAATATCATCCACATAGACTTGGACTAACATAATGTCTTTCTTATCCCTTTTGATAAACAAAGTCTTATCAATTGCTCCTCTCCTGTAACCATGTTGTAATAGAAAATTTGAGAGTCTCTCATACCAAGCTCTGGGAGCTTGATGAAGGCCATACAGTGCCTTGATCACCTTGTAGACTTTGTTTGGATGTGCAGGATCTTCAAAACCAGGAGGTTGTTTAACATAAACTTCCTCAGAAATTATGCCATAAAGGAAAGCACTTTTTACATCCATTTGGTAGACAGGAAATCCCATGTATGATGCAAAGGCAAGAAATAACCTTATTGCCTCTATCCTTGCAACAGGAGCAAACACTTCATCATAATCCACTCCTTCTTCTTGGCGATATCCTTGTGCAACCAATCTAGCTTTATTTTTGATAACATTCCCTCTTTCATCTCTTTTAATTCTGAAAACCCATCTTGTACCAATGACTCTTTTGCCATCTGGTAGATCACATAATACCCAGACTTCTTGAAGCTTGAATTGTAGAAGCTCCTCTTGCATGGCTTCAACCCAACTTTCATCAGCTAAAGCTTGAGCTACCTTCTTGGGTTCATCTTGAGATAGAAAACAAGCAAACAGGCATGTTTGTTGATCCTTGTGATTCATCCTGTTTTGTTTGTAAACAAAGCTAAGTAAAGCAGTATGTTGCTTAGAAAGACCTTTAACTTTGTTTCCTGTAACCACTCCTGAAGAGGGTGATCCAATAATGTTGCTTTGAGGATGAGCTTTATGAACTCTCAATGTAGGAGTTGGTGGAACTGGAAGATCTGATTCCAAATTAGTAAAATCAATCCCTTCATTGGTAGTTGAGAAAATACCTTCTTGATTAAGCTCATCATCAATTTCTTCTAATCCAGGAATGTTAGCATTATCAAAATCATCATCATCAACATTGGAATCATCAGCATTGTTCCAATTTGATGGTTCTAACACACCAGAAGTACTGTCAAAAGGGTCAGCAGTACTTTGATCAAAAGTACTGTGAGCAGTATCTTGAAATTTACCCTTTTTCTTTGCAGCTTCATAAGCCCTCCTTTGTTCATCTTCATAGGATTTTGCTATAGTTTCTTGCAAAAGCATCCTATTAAGTTCATCTTGTATGGCTTGATCTTCATCAGATACTGTGATGGTTGGTTGAGCAGTACTTTGTTCCTTATCAGTAACTTCAGGTTCTTTGTCAGGAACATCTTTTGGTCTAACATTGAATCCATGAACAATGTACTATGAATCATCTTCTTTGTGATTAGCCTGATTCTCTTCTCTAACAGGCACATAATTCGTAGATGGAGTGAACTTGAGATCAAGATCAAACATCCAATCAGGACCTTTACCTTTCTGAGTTTCTTTATCTTCCAAAAATTCAACATGAAGACAATCTTGAACCTTTTTGGTACTCCTGTTATAGACTCTAAAACCTTTGCTATTTATACAATAACCCAATAGATATCCTTCATCTGACTTACCATCAAATTTTCCTAGAGAATCAATGGTATTTAGAATAGTCAGAGAACAACCAAAAGGTTTTAGAAAACGAATGTTTGGTTTCTTTCCCATTAGTAAATCATAAGGTGTCTTCATCTGAGGTTTATTTACTGAAACTCTATTTAATACATAGCAAGCAGTACTTATGGCTTCAGCCCAAAAGAGAATAGGTAATTGGGAATCTGCAAGCATTGTTCTAGCTGCTTCTATCAAAGTCCTGTTCTTTCTTTCTGCAACACCATTCTGCTGTGGTGTTCTAGCAATGCTAAACTCTCTCTTGATCCCTTTCTTGGCACAGAATTCATCCATATGCTTGTTCTTGAATTCTGTTCCATTATCACATCTAATACCTCTGACTTTGAGTCTGAATTGATTTTCAAGGGCTACTATCAGGTCATGGATAGCATCAAAGGTTTCATCTTTGAATCCCAAGAAAAAGACCCTACTAAATATGCTACAATCATCTGTCACAACCAATCAGTACTTCTTCTTATTTAAACTTTCTACTAAAACTGGTCCAAACAGATCCATGTGTAGCAATTCCAAAGGTTCTCTAATATCTCTTTCCCCAAGCTTCTTACATGAAGCTTTATGTTGTTTACCATTCTTGCAAGCCAAACATGAATGATCAGTCTTGAATGTTTTGGAAGGTAAACCTCTAACTAAATTGCCTTTCACCAGCTTGTTGATGTTCTTGAAATTAACATGACCTAGTCTTCTGTGCCATAGATGTGCTTCTTCCAATGATGCCTTGGCTACTAAACATGTTGTTGTCCCAGCAGAATTGAGAATCTTTAAGTCTAAACTGTACACATCATTGGTCCGTGGTACTTTCAATGTTACCAAGTGATCATCAACAAACTTGAACTCAGGAGAGAGAATACGACATTCTGTATCAGTGAACATAATTGGGTACTTCTTGTCACAAATCTGAGAAACTAACGAAAGATTGAACTTGAGCTCCTTCACATATCTAACATTCTCAAAATCAATACATCCAGCCTTGATTGTTCCTTTGCCAGTGATTCTCCCTCCATCAGGATCATTACCAAATGCAACTCTTCCTCCATAATATGCCTTAAAATCTGACAGGATCTCCTTGTCCCCTGTCATGCTGCCAGAGCAACCACTATCAACAATAATATGATCTTTAAGCTCCTCCTCTGGGTTGCCCTGCACAGTAAAAGAAAAGGGTTAGTTTCTTTTAGGAACCCAAGCCATTACTGACTTGTGTTCCCCTTATGGAGTGACATACTTGAATTCCTTCAGTATGTAATCTCCACTGGTTTTAAAGGCATGGTCAATGATTATTTGCTTTGGTCCCATGTCCTGTGTTGTATTATCAACAACACTCCCTGTTTCACCCTTATCTGATGAAAGTACTGCTTGTTCCCCATCAGTACTTTCTTTCTTAACCCAATTTCGTTTGACTTTAGGTTTCTCGGATCTAGGTACTTTGCTTGAGGTGTAAGACCTTTTATATGAATTGAATCTCTTAGGTCTTCTATATGAAAAAGTGTTAGCAGTGCCATGATTGGGTGAAAACTTATCAGTCCTTTGAGAAGGTACTTCTTGAGACTTATCAGTGTGTGAAGGTACTGGTGGTTTGGAAAACAATCTTTTCTGGCGAGGGTACCTATAGTCTTTAGAGAAATTACTATGGTTAACCCTATTTGAGTGATTCCAAGCTGGTCTAGTCTCTCTTGGCTTATGATTGGTAGGACTGTTCTTTGGGAACTAACTTAAGTATTCTGAGTGTAAGTCACAGTGCTTAATCAAATGATCAGGACTATAGCATACATAACATAATTTTTGCTCCATATTCCCAAATCCTCTTCTATGATTAAAAGGTTTTCTATAGTTAGCCATATTTTGAAAAGTTTCTCTTGGAGGTACTACTGAATGTCTAGCAGTACTTTGAAAAGATTTCGGAGGTACTGCTTGTTTTCGAATGGCTGTAGGAAACTTTTGATCGTTACCCCTTTGAAATTCATCCTTAGGTTTCTCAGAACTAGATTGACCAGTAAGCTTCTTCCTAAACTCTAGGTTATCTACACCATAACAAGAAACATCTGTCCTAGGTGGTTGAAGCCTACCAGTGGGTGCAGGAACTGAGTGGTACTCCTTATCTTTCTTAAACTCAGGAGGTGATTCACTAATTGGTTCCTCATTCCTAGGTGTGTTTTCTTCTGAGCTAGTAAGTTCATCATCACTAGTTGAGATCTCTTCCTTATCACTAGGTGGAGTTTCTTCCTTATCACTAGGTGGGGTCTCATCTGAACTACTATCCTCACCATAACCTAGTCTAGTTCTACTGTTTATTCTTCTTTGTTTTTCAACAAATTGAACATGTGATAGACCAGCCTGTTTAATAGTACCAAGTTTTTCTAACAAAGCATCTCTTTCCTTAGTGATCTTTTCTAATTCAGACACCTTACATCCTAACTTCCATTCACTTAATTTTAATTGGTAATCTTGTTGCTCATATTTTTCTGCCCAAGCCATTTCATTATTTTCATGTGTTAATATTTTAGCTTCCATTGACTCTAAAGTTAATTGATAACCAGCTACCTCAGACCTAGCTGTTCTACAATTATCTCTTTCAGTCACATATTCTTTAAGCAACTTTTGATACACATCATTACACTTAGAGCATACCTCAGAGACATTGGATGAACTTGGTGAAGTAGCTACCATAGCAATCTGAACAGGTTCATCTTCATCCTCCATGCTCCAGTCAAAGCTTCCAAGACCATCTCTTGATTCCAAAGCAGCATATCCTGGTTCCTCATCAAAAGCTGTGCTCCAATCAAAATCTATTGCAAAATTACAGTTCATCATCAAATTCAGCACTCCAGTCAATCTCTGCTAGATTTTCTTGAGCCACCAAAGCTTTTGGTTGTGATTCAGTAATAGGAACCTCCTTTCTTTCAACCTTGGGTTGTTCAATCATCCTGTTTGCTTGATATTTTGCAAACTTGCATTCCCTTGCAAAGTGTCCAAGCTTTTGACAATTGAAACATTCAATCTTGGATTTGTCAAAAGTTATACCCTGTTTGGCTTTGAAATCAATTCCCCTTCCTGTCTTGTTCATGAACTTCTTGATCCTTGCAGTGATCATGGCAACTTCCCATCTTATGTCAATCTCTTCCAAAGCATCTTCTTCAATCTGCAACAAGTCTTCTTGATAGGTAACAGGTAGAGTGGCTTTTTGAGCAAAGAAGGAACATACAACATCATCAGAGTTGGTGTTGTTTATTGGTGATGGGTTGGGAATAGTAGTGGTTGTGCAAACATGCTGTGTATCACCAACAGTACTTTGAGAGGGATAAGCAGTACTTTTAGTGGAAGTACTGCTTCTGTTTTCAGAAGAGACAAAAGCTATGTTATTAGTTTTCTGAGAACTATGACCATTCATCTCTTGCTCGTACACCTTCAAATTGTTGTAGAGATCATCAAAGTCCATAGATTCCAATCCAGGCTATCCTCTAATCATGGTAGCAACCACATGCCAGACAGATGGCAAACTCCTTAAGAACTTCAAATTTGCATCTTCAACAGATACCTCTGCTCCATACAGTTCTAGCATACTAAGTAGATTTTGGAATTTGTCATAGGCAGTATCAAGACCTTCTCTTTTACCAACAGTGAAAGTTTCAAACTGCTGCTTCAATAAGTTTCTATGCATCTTCTTAGAAGCATCATTACCTCCAAATCTTGTCTTGATCGCAACCCATAATTGTTTTGCATCCTTAGCATCATGGAACTTTAGTAGGTGACCATCAGGAATAGCAGACAACAGTATGTTGAGAGCCTTATCTTGATTTCTCTTTGTAGCTACTGGCAAGGTTGGTTGAGGTGGTTTGGGTTGTCCTTCAACATGTACAGGTTCGTCAAGAACAACATTACCATTGACAATCACATCCCATAGAGCATGGTCTGTAATAGCAAGGTACTGCCTCATCTTCATGCTCCAGAGATCATATTCTCCCTTCTTGATGATAGGAATTCTAAGTGAGGTGATGGATGGGATTGGTGCAGCTTCAGTCGACATCGTTTAGGGTTTGTTGATAAATCAGTTTTAAGGGTTTCTTCTTAATCAGAGTCTCCACACAATCTCTGATACCACTTGTTGGATCGATATACTCTGACCAAACTAACTTGTAGCTTGTCTACGGTTTAACAACCTTGGATAAATCCAAAACTGTTAATAGTGAAACACTGATATACTTTATTGAGTATGCGGAATCTACTTCAACAAAGCTAAGAAGAATTAATAAACAACTTCGAATATTATTAAAACCTTGAACCTGCTCTTTACACAGATTCACTAACAAACTCTAATCACTAATACTCTAATAAGCTTCTAATATTCGTATCTCTAATCGTATGAACTTGTCTCTCTAAAATCGTATCTCTAATGCCAACCTAGGGGTCCTTTTATAGGCACAAGGAAAACCCTAGTCGGTTTACAATACTTGAACGACAAGTAATTCTAATTCTAATTCTAATCTAATACGAACATTCTAGAATTACACATTAGTCCTTAAACATATTTGCATAACAGTCCTTCAACGAGCAGCAGTACTTTGACTAATTTAGCAGTACTTTGACTTCCAGCAGTACTTTGATATTCCAGCAGTACATTAACTTTATAGCCCAACAAAGCGTAACCATCTGGGGAGAGAAATGTGTACACCAAGGACGCACAACAAGTTCACATGATCACATTTAATGTCTTATGAAACAAATTCAAGATGATCAGTGTTTCAACTTGTTACTTTGGTATTATCATTTCATGTGTACGTCACGGGCTAATTTGTTATGTGTAAAATAACTGGAATGCATTTGGTGAGAGGAAGATGTTGATATTCTATTCCCCAAATGGACAATCTTGAAGTAGGTCGAGTCTACAGTCTGTTCTACATTTTCCGCTGCGTGTTAGAAGACTAAAGACGACATGCAATTAACTATCAAAAGACTTCTTCATATTCAGGGAATTCATCAGAAAGGTTGTCAGTTTGGGGGAGAGCACTAATTAGGGGAGAGTGAAAAGCCAGATTTAATCCCTAATTAGATTTGCTGACCTTGTTCTTCAGCAAGTAAAGTGATGGCAGCTGAGAAGAGTCAGGAAGCTGAAAGATGTAATGAAGCTTGAAGACCACTCTCGGAACTGCTGCATCAAGTGTTCCACCGTCTATGAAGAATTAAGATATAATGTTTCAACCATTGGTTTGAAGAATACTTTCAGATCGTTCAAGTGTTGTATCTCCTATGTTCCGCTGATGCACATATATCTGCTGATACAACCGGTACTCCTTCATCAACCACAATGGTTCAAGATACCATCTGTTAGTACTTCTGCAACAACTCATGAAACTATATCTTTAGTCGTTCATCAAGGTGTTGAGGAATAAATTCAAGGAATTCAAATTCCTGAGATCAATAATGAACCCCTCCTCCATAATCTTACTCCAGACCCGAGTTCTGGAGAATCATCTTCACAAAAGGCCATTCAATCAAATTCTCATCAGCTCAATCAATCGTTTGATTATATCAGCAAGTGGTCAAAGGCTCGTTCATTGGAGAATGTGAATGGCAATCCTTCTTGGCCTGTTTTGACAAGAAGACAACTACAAACTCATGCCATATGGTGCTACTTTGATGCACATGGAAATCCGATACCATTCGGTGGAAAACGATCTGATTGAACTCTTATCCATCTAAGGAAGAATTAAGGCGGTAATTCTTCACGTATCCTTTGTAATTATATATAATCATAAAACAAAAAAATATTTTTTTCCAATCTCGTAAAACTTTTATAAAAAGAAAATAGAAAAATGTAAAACCAATAAAAACCATAAAAATCATAAAAATAGAAAATACCAAAAATAATTTTTTCAAGGCATGTCTTCTGGTATCGATAACATTTACGGTCCTAGAAATGTCATTCAATAATGACATGGGTCTGTAAATGAAGTTCGAACAGAAGTTCAAAAAGTTTTTCAAAACATGCCTATATGGTTTGCTATTACTTCAGATATGCAACCCGTTTTTCAAAATGAAGAAAGTACGTCGCTAAAAAGATGGCTGTTCCTAGCAACGGGTGAAGTTTACCCGAGCATGGATTACTTCATATTCGTTCATCCCCGATTTAATGCATGCTTCAGTGCATTAACTCTTGATACAGAAGAGAAGTCTTCTGTCCTAAACAAATACTTTCCCATCTATGATTCTTCAGGAAAGTATTTGTTGTTCATGTTTTGAAAAATCAATCGGACTTAAGTTTTTCATAAATTTTTAATACTCAATCAATGACTACAGCTCTTTAGATAGAAAACGGGTCATTGATTGAGGGGGAGAGTATTTTTCAAAATTTATGACACTACCTAAACTTTGTACATTATAAGTAGTGAATAAACATTTGATGTTATGTGTCAGAGTTTCTCGTTAAACTCCAAATCATTTATAAACTCCTCATAACTGACACTAACATTCTCCCTCATAGATTGAGGGGGAACATTGTATCGTTCCATTATCAACACATATTAAACCTGATCACGTTTTCTCTCAAATGTTCTAACTCATTTAAATCAATTGAGATCCAAAATCTCAAAAGATTTGAAATTTTTGATCGGGGGAGAGAATGTGATTTAAATATTAAATCTGATAAAAAATGTGATTGTTTAAGACTCAACCAGGCACTCCTCCCTCTATGTGCTAAAAAATTTCGAATACCAATGCACATGTTGAGGGGGAGCATTTCTAAAAGATAAAAAACAATTAAGGTACAAATGCTTTGATATCAAATATCATAAGTACCTTGATTTTTTTTAATTGGTTTTAAGGCGGAGAGAACAGTACCACATGACCGACCTTGCATTTACTTTGTTGGAGTTATAAGGATGGTAAGGTTAGGTATTCGTTCCCATGATCCCGCCAGAGCCGGAGGGATCTACCCAGGGACAATCCACTAGTTAGTATAGAAGTCCTTAGGTATGATTAAAAAAGGAGCCATGTGTGAATAAGGGAAGAGTGCCAACTGAGATGGAGCTAGTGCTGGAACAAACCCAACAAGGTACCAGTGATGAACTCTTGGTAAGCACTGAAGGGGTTGAAGAATGAAAGATAAATGTAAAGATAAAGGGTGAAAAGAAAGAAGCCCTCCTCACACACTAGGCAGAAACCGAGTCAATACATATGCTGTCAGAATCACGTAGTTGATTGCTGACATTGAAGACAAGTATCATGGACCCAGTCATACGCTGCACAACCCTCCCTAGCCACTCAAGGTCTCTCAAAAGAATATTGTTTCATTCACATGGAGATTCACTCATTACTATTGACTCTCTCACTCCGAGTTAGTTGATATTGAAAAGGTGGCAGTCTGCTACAGCCCCCGATCTCTAAATCAAAATGTACTATTGAGTCTAGAGCCAAGAGATCATCCACTAATCTGATTAGGACACACTTCCAATATGCTTGTTGTTTCATACACCGTGAAAAGCAAGGAAATATACATTAAGAGTCCTATGCATTATCCTTGTGGTATTGCCAAAACATCCGAGTGATATGTAAGTATTCACAATGAATATGGAAATCCTTCTAGAGCTAACATCAAACAAGCTCTTGGTGGGTGACATGTGAGATCCTTCATGGATCAAACTTGTGACAACTGGAAAGAAACGATGAGGCGATTCGCATTTGAATCAAACTTGTTCCAGGAAATGAATTGATAGATACTTTTGGAAAACCTTTCGATGTGATCAACAATTGTTTTTGAGCACATTGACAGTGCATAAATTTTCAAACAAAAGTATTAGTGATTGAAACTTGATGTTGTTTATAAAACTTTCGTCGTACTACAAAAAACCTCTTTATTCAGTAATACGCGAATGTTATTTTCAAATCAATTTCTCATTAATCAGTGAGTCATAATTCACTGGTTCACTCACTCCGTGCTTTGTCTACTTTGAGATGCTCCGGTTTGAGAACGGCTAGTGCAGTTGCGAAACCCTGTCAAGGAGATTCTTCGGAATTCTACCTGATCATAGGCAATATTTATACTGATCAACGGGGAACCGTGGTTCTTGCAACCCTATTCAACGAAAGTGAACATAGACACTTTCGTTTGTTTATTGCTAACTGTTGCTTGCAGGAACTCCCGACGGTTGCAGCTGATGGCCAATGAGACGTCACTTCATAACCTCATGCTCACACTTCACACTTACATTCAAAGAAATCATGATATTAGAATGACCTACAACAATGCTTTCGCAACTCTGATGCTATAATATCATGATCTAGAAAAGTGTGAGCATGATGCTCCGATGGTCACTACATCACATGGAGGTGATACTACTATGGATGATTTGGAGATTTACTGTGGCTGATGATCTCAAAGAACGCTCAAAGATCACACAAACAAATGGAACGTTAAGATCACTTCTGAAAGTACAAAGTTTGCTGATTGTGAAGAATCAAAGTCTACGAGCTACGAAATGAAAGTCATGTAATAGAATGATAGGATTCAAATTTTAATTTCTGGGGTGACCTCCCTTAGGGGGAGATTTTTAGGATTATAAAATCCAAGTTAAAGACTCGGTCACGCCAAGTAATATCTAGCATAGGATAGCTCGTAGACTTAATCATATACATTTAGGTATCGTAGTATTCATGGAGTTGGGTCGGGTCTTTACCCACTGTAAGCCCACTCCACAGCCCATGGTGGCACCAAATCAATTATATGTATACCCTTCTCCATCTAATGGAGAGGGTTGGTTGTTTCTCTAATAACACACACACAACAAGTGTGTTTTTTCTTACTAGAACATCCCATCTCTCTCTCTCTACTTCCTCTCACTAACCATGGATATGTTCTTCCATAATCCCCGACCTCCCAAATCCCACATAATCAACATAATACTTGATCCTACAAGTAACCATCTTCTACATATGGAAACAACAATGGGTATTGTAGTGCAAGATATGACGGGTGCAATTCACTAATCCTTCTAAGACCTCCCTCTTGTAAGTGTAAAATAATGTCTCTTTTATTAGTTGTTGTGTCAAAATCCCCGACTATTAGAGCTGCAACTTCATTAGCCTTAGGGAGGTTATAATTCCTACCATCTCATTCTCTTGTACCAATAAGGCATAATTTGAAGTTGTTATGGTTATTTCTTTTGACCAATTGTTCTCCAGCCATTCTGAACTGACCAACTAATGGATTGATGGTATCCAACATGTCGCGTAAATGAACAGTCAATTGGTGGTCTATGATATAGGTGTTTGATGTTGATATTGAGTCGATAGTGCTGTTCAAAAAGGATAAAAGTACATAAATATATTGTTGTTTTTGTAAGAAATGTATAAAGATACATGAAATGATATAATTATTTATGATGTCATACCTGACACAATTCATTCTATTTTGTATTTCATTCTCTGAGTCGTAAATATATAATTGTGCGAAAACAGGCAGTTTATCTCCCTCTGGCAACAAAGTACCCATTCTGTGGTAATTTTCGCCCTGGATCCTGTAACAATATGCTCCATAACCTTGGTTAACAGACGTGTCCTATTTTGCACCCATAGATATGAATGCAAACATCGAATTGTAATGCATGATGTTATCGATAAAATCCTTGCTTTTTGGGTGATCACCATTCATTAGTTGTCTCAGCAATTGTGGTGGATTCTGAACTTCATTCCCTAATTTGACCTTTCCTCTACCACAACAAATAGCGTAGGACTCTGTGGCTGAAGACACATGTTCTACCATACTCTCAGCATGCCACAATAGTGCGCCGCATGCTTGGCATGTGAAAATAGGATCTCCATGATCAAAGTAATCTGTAAATTGATAATGAATTAAAATATTCATTGTAAATAAACACATGGATTTATTTATTGGTAATATATGTTGTTTTATAGGGATTTGTCCAAAGGGTATAGATTTGTAGAATGGTTATATGTAAAAGAATATGTGCTAAATACAGCCCTGTAAATGAACAATTTAGTGAATGTACAATTTGATATGCCAATAAATATATTCCTTTCTGCATCCTGATTGTTTGTGGAGGCTGTATTATTTAAACCCGCATTGCGTGGGGTTTTTTTTCGTAGATGGTGTTGTTTTATTCTGGAGCCGTTGTGATTTACGATTTAAAACGTGTACACCAGGTTCAATGCATCCAAGATAGGTGGGCTCTTTAGTATTAAAACATGTTTCTTAATTATTTGCTAAGTTAGTCATAATTTGTATACGTGGTTTAGTTGGGTCTTTGAATGGTCGGCCCCTTGGTCTTTTTGCTGTTGTTGAACATTGAGAGTTTGTTTGTACATTGTCTCCTTCAGCAGGTATTGTTTGTGTTTGATAAGGCTTGCCACTCTGGTGTATAAGAAAATCATCTGGATCTGTTGTACATCGAAATTGCATGAATATAATCAAATGATTGTCATTGTAAGGAAATATATGGTATGAATGACATGTTGGGTATTCTTAAATAATTTAATGACCTGCTTGGATTGGGTATAGTGGTGGTCGGCCTTTGCGTGGCGTTGTGTCTTGAGAGTTTGTTTGTGCATTGTCTCCTTCAGCAGGTATTGTTTATGTTTGTGAAGGCTTGCCACTACGGCGTATAAGAAAATCATATGGATCTGTTGTACATTGAAATTGCATGAATATAATCAAATGATTGTCATTGTAAGGAAATATATGGTATGAATGACATGTTGGGTATTCTTAAATAATTTAATGACCTGCTTGGATTGGGTATAGTGGTGGTCGGCCTTTGCGTGGCGTTGTGTCTTGAGAGTTTGTTTGTACATTGTCTCCTTCAGCAGGTATTGTTTGTGTTTGAGAAGGCTTGCCACTCCGGCGTATAAGAAAATCATCTGGATCTGTTGTACATTGAAATTGCATGAATATAATCAAATGATTGTCATTGTAAGGAAATATATGGTATGAATGACATGTTGGGTATTCTTAAATAATTTAATGACCTGCTTGGATTGGGTATAGTGGTGGTCGGCCTCTGCGTGGCATTTTGTCTTGTTGATTTGTTTTTGGTTGCTGCTTACTGCATTGTCAATTGGGTTCTACACTCTTTATACACACCGTGTTACTTGTAATTCCATGTGGTCGGATTGACAAATCGTTGGGTATAGTAGCCATAATACTAACAACATTTACAATTATGTTGTAAATTTGTTAGTGTTGTATATAGTATAAGAAGGTTAAAGAAAAAGCATAATAATGCTGTTAATTTTCTGCTGGGAGAAAAATTGATTTACTAATGATCTTTTAGGATATATTCTTATGTTTAAAACTAAAACATATCTAAATATAATTATTTCCTGGTGATTATCTTTTACTCATATAGCATATCATCTATTAAGGTATCTTATTCAGTAAATTGTTTATTATAAGTATTAAATACTTACTATGATTAATTTTTGATCTGGTTACTATGTTTACAGCAATGTCTTTATACATTGCTGCATCCAAGCCGCATGATTAATTTCGATGTATATTCATTCTGTTAATATGCATGATCATTCAAATCACATACAGGGAGGCTAAATATTCAAATAACTAATTTAATCATTAAAATAACATGCTGAATCTTAAACAAAATTAAAACATTAAGTAATAAACAAACTGTCTTCAATGCTTTTGTAGACATCAACAACTTTTTTTTGCGTTTCTTCTATATCTTTATTCCGCGCATCAATTTTCTTCTGATACGCCAGTATCATATCTTCATCTTTCTTGTTTTGTTCTTCGAGTCTCTTGATACGGTTGTTGTAAAGTTCAACCAATGTTTTTTTAGTTTCATAATTCCCAGAATGACATTTTTCCCAGATATGTTGGGGTATGTCCAAAATTTTATACTTTTCAGGCATTGTAGGAGGAGATGTATCTCTTGATATTTTAATTTTCTTTGAATCAGTATTTGAAGATGATGAATCCATCTGAGATTGAAACTAAAATATAATTTTGAGTGAGAATATAATACAACTTTGTTGTTATATCTCTGTATATATAGGCTATTCAAAGTCATGTTTTTAAATTGAAAAGTCATAACGTTTAAATTGGGAAGTCGATTTGTTTCCAAATTTATATTACCGATATACTTGTTTATCTATATGCATTAAAGATAATTTTATGGCAATTTCTATTGAAAGACACAACTTATCCATGTACATATAATTCATCAATTAGCATCCATTAAAAATGTAACAAATACTAGTAATTAAAAAATAATAGTTACAGAATAATAAAAGACTTAAACATATTAAATAAAGATAAAAACAAAGATAAGTGTTGGGTAATCTTTTTATGCCTCATCGTATTTCATCCTCCTCAGTAAATCTTGCTAAATTATCGTCATCAGGAACAAATCTCACACTATAGAAGGGATGGGCTCATCGAGATCATTGATGTTTGTACAAACGCCATCTTCAGAGTTGCTATTATTCTTATCAAATTCCTCATCTGTATCCTCATCAATCAGCATATAATTTTGTACGCTATTCAAATCACATTGTATAATGAAGCAAACATTGTAAACAATCTGTTGTAGAACTTGTAATAGTGGACATACTACTTCTAGTGCCTACAAACATATACAAACATATTATAACCATGTGATCTATACAATATAATTAAATCAAAATAGACACTAATCATTATGTGAATACAAAACCTGTTGCAAAGCTTCCATAAGATGATGTATCATCACAGATTTTGTGACTGTGATTCACAGTTGGAAGGGTCATTCTCAGAATTTTCATGACCGGATTGTGCTTCAAAACAGGTTGCTTGATTCCCAGAATTTCTTTTTATCGGGGGACCAGATCCTTCTATTTAATCAATATAGAGTTTCCACAATTTATAATATACAAACATAATTAATCAATATACTATAACTATAATTTGTAACATAATACTATAACCACAATTTATAATAAATAAGCAAATACTGTATAAACATATTACCATCATGAAAAAACCATGATGCAATAAAACATGACATGAATTTCACACCCACATCAATAAGACTATAACAGCCCAATAAATAAACACTTATCTTTAGTTTGACTGCATAATGTCAAATATTTTTCTGAATATAGCTCTGCGATTTTTAATGTGAGCAGGAGGGTTAATTGCGGTTTATATATAGTGTCAACTTAGGTTAGCAATGAAGAAACGTATAATCCTTTCCAAAGAAACACTTATCTTTAATTTGGGAACAAAAGATTTATACATAATACATTCTAAACTTATCCTCTAAATTATATTTTCCTATAAATTTACCAGATCTTTTTTAAAATTCGGTATTAACATTCTATTGAAGATTATATTTATAGTTTTGGATGATATATCCAAAAAAATTAATTGCTCTAGTGGTAAGCATTCTAATTACTCTACTAACAAATCCTAGGTTCGAATCCTAATACTTACATTTTTAACACATAATAAATTCCGGATTTTAAATTAAAAAAAAATCTATGAATAAAGGGTGCTTAGGTGGCTTTATGACATGGCATTAGGCATGATTACTGGGCATTACGTGACATTAATGATGTCATACACATCCTGTTATATATATATATATATATATATATATATATATATATATATATATATATATAATATATATATATAATGTATATGATATATATATGTATATATATATATATACTAGTTTCTAAGCCCGCCCGATGGGCGGGCATGACTTGTAATTTACATTTTAATTTAGTCATGTACGTATATTAGTGATCTTTTACAGTTATAATTTATGTATTAATAAAGAGGCAAGCATGACTTATATTCTTTTGATGGTATTAGTTAATTCATATTTAAGGATGGGGAGGTTATTTAATATTTTGATGGTATTAGTTTACGTTAAATATTTTTTTTCGAAAGGTGAGGTTGACATACATTTTAATTGTTATTTATTTTTTTATACAATTTAGATTTTTTTTTTCTTTATTTTTTTTTTTTTTTTTTTTTTTTTTTTTTTTTTGTAAGTGAATGTTTAATTTGTTGTTTACGGTGTTTATCTCTTTTGTATATACTGTTTAATAATGCATGAGTCGCATGGAAAAACTTAATTTTTCTTTTGATTGTATTTGTTAACGGAAATTCATTTTTAAGTGCGGCTGGCTTAACTAATATTTTATTGTATTCGTTACCGGAAATTCACTTGTAAGGACGGAGTGCTTAAGTAATATTTTGTGGTCATGACTTGTAATTTACATTTTAATTTAGTTATGTATGGATATCAGTGATCTTTTATAGTTATAACTTATGTATTAATAAAAAATACATGTCTGACTTATACTTATTCTTGTGATGGTATTACTCAATTGAAACTCATATTTTCAAACAAAACAGTGAACCCAAGTTATAATCTCAGGATTATGTAGCTTTTTTTTTTTTTTTTTTTTTTTTTTTTTTTTTTTTTTTTTTGTTATATAACTTAAAACAAAGAAAATCGAAGCTAATATGATATAACTAAGAACACATGTATAACTTAATTATTATTAATTATATCGAGTTTTCTTATATTGAATAAAATAAAAGACTAAACCATCAAACATCGTCTATGTGGTTGATGACTTATTTTCAAACAAAACAGTGAACCCAAGTTATAATCTCAGGAAAAAAACCGTAACAAAGTCTTTTCATTGTCATGTGCATTGTAGAAACTATGGACCATGTCAAGCACTCTTCTATGCACACCTTTTGCTTTTAATAGGATCCCCATCATCATATAATAAAGACACCTAAAACAACACATAAAACAACATCAAAGAATCAACCACGTAAACGATGTTTTATATCAAACTTTAATGCATAAGTATTTGTTTTATGCTACCTGCTTGACCCTTGTACGCAAAGTTACAAATACAATCACTTGTTTCATACCAAACAAAGATATAAGCTATCTTTTTTTCTAAATTATAAAGTTATTAAGTTGAGTTTATGAACTTCTATAAGCTATTAGCTTAACTTGATAAGTTAATAAGCAAAATCTCTTCCTATGTCACACAGAAAGCAATATGCAAAGTTAATAAAGTGCCACATATACAACAATGAAGATCATCATTAAATATTTCAAATATTGTATTGACACACTGTATAGTTTTATTAGCAAGATCGGTATCATTCTTTTGTTGGTTATCTTGGCAGTAGCAGCAGCTCTGGCTAGGAACTGGTATGGATCTTTGTTTTAAAGAAACAAAAGCATTTAACTTCAAACCTGTCTTGAGTCATCGAATGCGTTTGGCTGCTACTCCCATGTGTACCGCTTAATCATTGTTTTCGTGTTTGATTAGTAACTGTAATGACAACACAGTGCAGAAAGTAAGTATAACTTAAACTGTTGCCTACAGCTCTTGATAATAATTTTTTTTCCCAAATACTAATAGCACATTTATGCATTTGTACGTGTGTCTTCTAGGATATACCTAGTTTGAGTCGGGGTTTATTTCCAATAGTGTTTTTAACGATACACGATTTCGGAGATGCATTTGTACGTGTGTCATCTAGGATATACCTGGTTTGAGTCGGGGTTTCTTTCCAATGGAATTTTTAATGATACATGGTTTCAGAGCCGCTGTTCTTCCCAAGCTGTGTGCCTTTTTGTCCTTACCTCTAGCGTTAGCTGTGGACATGTCAGTTGGTTGTAGCTGAGAAAATTAAAAGTGGAGTTAGATATCTGAGAACTTTTTTTCAACATTTATTTATAATGTATAGTTGTATTTGCATTGTTATTATCTCATCGGTTTCAGGAATGTTAGGATTCAAATAGTAGTACGTGGCAGGGGTTCCCGAGAGCTGCAGCATGTTTTCCGTCTCCAGCAACACTCCTTCCATAACTGGATCATTCTTTTATTTCAAATGTTGCTTTTAGAAAATTAAAAATAAAATAAAATACATAAGTCTAATGAATCAATGAGATACTGCAATTGTCATAGAATGAAGGGTAATTGATACGAAGAGATATGCTATAACTTGAACAAACCTGTAGGAGATTGTTCATAATGACAGTTCCATCACCAACATTGGCTTGAACAATGTTAAAAAACGTGGTACGGCTCAACCTTAATAACTGACTTAACCTTTTGGTGCAAACTGTGAAAAGTTGTGGTCTATAACAAAGAACCCCAATTTCATCACAAAGATCACCTGGACTTAATTCTCCTACAACCTATTCGGCTCCATGTTTCATAACGATTAGTTCCTGATCAAACAATTAATGTATTAGACCCTAGTAATTTTCAGTATATGCTTTTGTAATAGATATATGACATACCAGCTGAAAGAGCAAGTCGTGGACAGATCATGAAACAAATAGGTATTATCTAGAAGCGAATAGAACAGGGAATGAGAAATGCTCAACCGAAATAGATGTTGCATAAATTTTTAAATAAACCTATTGGAAGACAATTTATGTTTGGATGCACACTCTTGACAGGGTAAACCAAAATTAATCCATTTATAGTATTATTTTTTATTGTTATTTAGTTCAGCTTGTGTACCCCTACCCCGCCAACAAACAATAGTATGTTTATTGTAAACGCAGAAGAATTAGTACCTTCTTGTCCTTGACAATAGGTGTTTTAAGTGCCGAGATCACATCCTTTGCGCTATAAACCACTGTCACTTTTCCATTGCTGGTGTCCTTAACTGTCACATACCTGGATAACATTTAAAAATAAATAATGATCAGGTTGAAAGAATTCAATTACGTTCAAACTTGTTCACTATGTGTATTTATTCATAAATTAACAAAGTAATATTACGTAGATGAAATGAGCAGTACCTATCCCAATGACCATTGATCTCGTAAATTGTTTCCATTTTTTATAAGGATACGATCTTTCCTCTGATAGACCAGTAATTACTGTGTCTGCCTAGAAACGATTTTCCTTTAAAGCACAACTCGGCTTCAAGGCCACTTTATTGGCATCAAATTGTGACATTACCCAACCACTCCACATCAAGCACCCGAATTTCAATGGAAGCACCTAGATGATATAAAGGGGCAGTATAAGTATACAATATTATGTATAACCACACTAAGTACAATAAGGAAGCAGCCATTATTATATACCATTAAATTTTGGAATCACATATTGACACCATGTCATTTCAATGTTCTCTTTCTCATTGTACACAATTTGGTCCAAGGAAACAATTGATACAGCGGTGGCAAGATTAATGGGTCATGGACAGGGTGCGTAACATGTTCAAAAAGGTCATTTTTAGCATGAGTCCAAACGGTGGGGCATGTTGGGTTAAACCATAACCACTTTTTGTCCAAATTTTTAAAAAGAATTATAAATACTTAATTCGTTAATTATGAAAACAATAACAGTATTATCACGATAACGCTATAAATTTCCATTAAAAGTGTTAAACAGATTGTAAACATCAAAAAGAAGACTTTTGGTCGACTTTCACCCATTTATACCCGCCGGTTTTCGTTTCAGCTTTTCTTTTTGCTGATTTGGCCCGTTTATGACAAGTTACAACGAAAATCGATCCAATATAAGTAAGTAAATGAGTTCAAATTGTCACCCTCTAATTTAAGAAAGAAAATGGTCAAGAAATAACCTGTTCGAGTAGCACATTCAGGTTGCCACTTGAGACATGACAGTCTCTCCAAGGATGGGATTGAATGGAGGCACACCGAACATTAACGGGCATAAAGTAGATATGATCCAGGCAACAACTGACGTGATTCTATCGAGTGGGGTCCCACCATTGGCACATCTGCTAACTGTGTCATTGTTGACACTATATACTGATTCTTCATAACATTGAAGCTGCGACTTGGGAATGTTGAAGATGGGTGGCAACTGAATGAGAAAAAAAAAGAAAATAAATAATTTCCCTCGTATTTCAGAGCCGCAGCAATCCATTAACCTTGACACTAAATTACATTTATGAGCCATCACCCGGTAAGGTGGTCCTGCTCATTTACCCCTTTTTCTCAAAATAACACATGATTGTGTCCACAATGTCATTAAACTAAGGCGCAATTGAGTCCTATAGAATACAAGACAACACAACGGCCATTTCTAAGTGCAGAAGAAATTTAATCATGTAAGCTCTGGTCACATCCACTTCTTAAACTTTAGAGCCAAAAAACTATTCATACAGGCAACTGATTCCTATGAGCACAGGTTTGTGATGTACATGCAGTCCACATTGAATAAAAATAACACGTGGGATTAGCAACTCTGAGTTGAAATGTTACCGTTAGCCAATCTGATGAGTTAACTGTATGCAGCTCACATGTACGCACAACTTGTGTGGGCTGCGTAGCCGCATCATTTGTTCCTACAGTTGGTGTCGGCGTCGTCCTACTTTTTGCAGCACGACTTATTGGGTGGGTCATATGTAAAGCATCGTTGCCTAAACCGACGATGACACAAAACGTTATATAATGAAATCAAAGTCTCTGGTTGACTCAGGTCTATAGCTAGGATCAGTATCATCATAAATCCTTCCGCACACATTCCCGATACTGCTTGCAATAGAATGACTATCATTGTTACAACTTTGATGCACCAGATCGACGCGACCTGCATCATGTATAAAACAATTGGTATAAACACATGATCATTCAAATTGCCATTAACAGGTGGCTGAATATGATCTACGCATACACGTAAGTCATTCGACATGCTCGACTTACACTCGAATAAGGTAGTTTACCTTGACTTTCTTACAGGTGAAAAAGGCGTCATTTACTAAAACATTGGGAGCAATATATTCAAACCATGACCTGCCACCAAAATTGAAAAATATCATTTAACTATATTATTGTTACTTACTTTGAGCGAGACTTACGATCAAACGACTATGAAGCCATAATGCATGAGCTCATAAACTATTGTGACAAAAAAATAAAAAACTAATTTAAGTTGTCAAGATAAGCTTACCCAAGCACTCCTTAAACAAACCAAAGTTATAGGCGAACTTTGTGAAGAAGAGCGATGCATAGAAATAACCTGCAATGATCGCCAAAAAGATCTTGTCATACTTTGAAATTCCCTAACTGAACTAACTGAACAGGACATAACCCGCAATTGTAGACATTTATTCTTCTCGGGCGGTGTCTTATACTCCAACGGGTGCCACGGCTCGAATAGCTCTAATAGAGTATAAGCTCTAGATTATGTGAGTAGTTCCATCTAAATGAAAAGATTCATTTTATTGAGATTTCAAATTTGCAATTAATACAAAGAGAAAAAAATAGGTTTGTTTTTCACTAAAGGAATTACTATCTCAGCTGAATTTGTTAAACTTTTTATTTTGGATACTTAACTGCCATTGTCGAAATATATCAAGTTAAGGCTAATGACAGTACCTCATTAGTTGTAGTATTGTTGATACAAAGGGTCAAATGATATCCAAATTAGTACATAGGCATATAACGTAGTTTATACCTCCTTTTTTCCATATTCAAAGTGTTTATTGGATATACATAATTTAGTCACTGAATAAACTCCATAGAATTGTTCAAATACATATTGTCAAACACTAAAATTAAAATAATACGATATGTCAATATCACTAAAAATGAATGTGGTAAAGCACATATGTAATTTATACTCTTCCAAATGTTCTCAAAAAATATTGATTTTTTCATGAGTATTCTACTTCAGGTCCTAAGCAGCATAAATTATTAATGGAATTGAATGATATCGTATGTTCATGCAATAAGAAGTTTAACTCCATTCATTTTTTTAAAATTATATCCATCACTAAAGAATATATGCATGGTCTTTATAAGAAAGCAATGTTTGAGAAAACTATATCAATAACAAAATGCTATTATACCAATAACTAAAATTGTTGAGCATAGTTCATTCTCTTATGAATGATCAAAACGTTGATTACTTGATTTATTTGTACTGCATTTATTTTATGGATTTTCACTACACTTAATGTCATAAAATGATAAATGTGATATATTATAATCAAGGAGTGTACTTTGTTTCAAAGGGAAAGAAGAACCTGACCTGTACATCAAGCATGTTCATGTACTTGATCCCATTTCCAGACTCAACTCGACCTACGTTGGGCTAGAAGAGACAAAAGGCCAACGTTTCAGGGCGTGCATCACTCTGATAAGCAAAAAATAGGCAAGGGTTGATCAAGAAAGGAAACCCATTTTGAGTGTGGAACTTTAACAGTGCTCGCATTGTGTCGTTGAACCAAGAATTGAAAGTTGCTGAAGAAGGTGGATATGATGATGCAAAAGTACTATTTCATTTTAATGAAGTTACAAAATTCAGAAGAATCAACAAAATCAGTGGCAGGTTGTGTTGGAGTCGTTTGTGTAGTAGCAGAACCTGCAAGACGAATTGTGACTATGTTAAAAATATTAACCATCCGTGACAGGAAAATGAGCCCACCAAAATAAAGATTACCCATACCTGGTGGTGTACACTCATGTTGTGTTTCTACATAACCCTTTTTTCTTCTTATTTGGCCATTGCAACATAGGGAGTAACTATAATCTAAAGAGACGAAATTTAGCTAATTATTTATAAACATATATGCTTGCGGTTTAACCCGACCATGCCATTTTTATCTCGCAACATAACAATGGTCTGTTTCAACCCAAACACATTCCCTGTTCTTGTTCCAGTTAAAAACATCAAAAAAACCATATAGTTATTTTAACTTTTTCCACCTCAGACGTAGATGCATCAGAGGGTTGTGGAGTACAACTAATTTTGATCAAGGTCTAAAGGATGTATGGTATCAAAGAAAATCCTTGCAAACACATGCCTTACTTCCTATACATTTCCCATGGCTAGTGACTTATAATCAATCTCACTACCCTGCTTTGTGAGAAATCTGGCTTCCTTACCATGATTTTCACATTGAAATATCTTAACAACCTTCAAATACAAAAGTAACGGAATGAAAACATGCAGAAGTATATCACTGATGAGACAAAATCCAAAACTACATAGCAAAAATAAGTAAACCTGAGCACGTACCATATCAGATTTAGGTGCTACGGGGTAATTCCTCAATGCTTGTGAGACATAATAAGAATTAGTCATGTTGGATAGTGCCTTACTTACTGATACTCCAAGTTCCAATACCTCCTTTTTCAGTGCCCTCGTTCAAGGTATTGAGAATTAGATAACTCATAGGAAAATGTAGCATGTGGTGCGGAAATTCTTTGGGCTATGCCAATAGCTTCATCCATATCTCATCCATTATGGACTGCTAGACTAAATGCAACAACCACTAAAGGGTCCCATGGTCTATCTAGAAGTGCCATATGCAGTGCTAAAATTGCCACCCTGGAGATGTGTATGCGTATGTGTATCATTGTAACTAAACACTGGTAAGCATAATACTCATATGTAAAAAATATTGATGGCGAAAACATACCATGAACTACTATGACATGGTCGATCACTGGTATATGAAAATAGTTGTTCTGCTTGTCCCGCCGTAAAGCCCAATGAACAGTAAATAAGTATATGAAAACCGTAAATATAGAATGTCAAAAATGATGAAACACACAATACACGCACAACAGTACCTCGCATATTTCGCGGCATGGTAGTGGCCCTACAACTTTGTGACTCTAGCAATGCAAAAGTATCACACGTAGCTCGTGATGGCTGTTACAAAGCCGCATCGTAAACAACAGAGCGAGTAGCCATGTCAGTAGTAAAAACATCATCATTTTCCAAACTCGTATGGTCAGAATCCAGCGCATTGATGCTACAATCGGTTTCTGCAAAAGATATACAAAACATGAATTTTGCGTACAAATATTGAAGACTAATAGATGGTAAATGGAAACTACCAACCTGTTGGGAAATTGTGAAATTGAAGACTAACATCATATACATGTAATCTAAGATGAATATAACTAAATTTGTCATGGAACAGAACCTGCAAGACGAATTGGAGTCGTTTGTGTAGTAACAGAACCTGCAAGACAAATTGTGACTATGTTAAAAAAACTAAACTTCCGTGACAGGAAATGAGCCCAACAAAATAAAGATTACACATACCTGGTGGTATACTCTCATGTTGTGTTTCTACAAAACCATTTTTTCTTCTTATTTGGCCACTGCAACATAGGGAGTAAATATAATATAAAGAGACAAAATTTAGCTAATTATTTATAAATATATATGCTTGCGGTTTAACCCGACCATGCCATTTTTATCTTGCAACATAACAATGGTCTGTTTCAACCCAAACACATTCCCTGTTCTTGTTCTAGTTAAAAACATCAAAAAAACCGTATAGTTATTTTCTCTTTTTCCACCTCAGGCATAGATGCATCAGAGGGTTGTGGAGTACAACTAATGTTGATCAAGGTCTAAAGGATATGTGGTATCAAAGACAATCCTTGTGACCGGATCTAAACACACGAATTGTGTTGGAGATACTTTGAATATATACTTAACAGCACGCGGAATTTACTATTAAGTACTTAGAAGAATTCTTATTTGGTGATTGTATAGATGTAACAATAAGAACAATAACAATACTCACTCAAACAATTTGCTTCAATATAATATGAGAATTAAAATTACAATTGTGAAGCTATGATATTAATGTTGTGTGTAAACCTTAACCTAGGATCTCCTTTTATAGGACAAGGAGTCCTTTACAAGTAAACAATCTACCGTATAAACCTGACTTTATAAGATATACATTAAATCTTTTCTATATATATCTTCACACGGTTTCATCTTAATCTTATAAGCAGTACTAACTCTTCTTACCAACAATACGACCTGTTGATGTATTCTTCAGCAACACTTCAACCGTACTAACTTATACAGAATCGCACCAACTGCTTAATTTAATTCCCAACAATCCTCCCCTAAACTTATGATTTCTATGCAAATCAACAAGTTTCTTGAATTAAACTCCAACGTTATATGATGGGGTGGATTCTTTCAAACATTTATCTTCAATCTTGAAACACTTGGGAATTTTCATCACATATCCACTTTTTGATCAATATTATCAAATTCGGTCAACTTTTCAAAAGACTCCATAATTAAACTTATTCCTGCAAGGAATTAATTCCTAATACCAACCCAGCATTCAATGACATTAAATCTCCATTGGTTCTATAAAAGTTCTTGAATTTTCAACACTAACCCATCACATTCTTCAAACCATAACTATTAAACACAATGAGTTCATCCAATCCGAACATGATTGAGATTTCATCAGATTCGTCTTCGGATTCAGGAAGTGAAGGATGGAAAAATTACTTTCCACCGAACTACACTAATTTGACTATCAGGAATCCAAATCCACAATCTAAAGAAGTATCTTCCGATGATGACCTTCCAACTTCCTCTGATGATGATGATCAGCAAGCACATCCACCTCCACTATCAGTTTTACTAACAAGAGAGATCGAAAAAGCTGTGTCAGGTATGAGTAGGATCTCAGTGCCTGTAAGAAATCAACCACGACCAAAACCAGATAAACAAGTGATGGGGCTCCCAAGTCCGAAGGTGTGGAACTCAATCAAAGACAAAGGAGTTCACAAGTCCATGCCTGATTTTAAGGATAAAGGGAAGAGGAAGCTTGAGTAGTGATGAAGGTGTTAGGTTTATGTGTTTAGGTTTGTGTGTTGGTTATGTTGTCTTTGAGTCCAGGATTGTAACAAAATTTCTTCTTATGTAATGAATGCACCACTTTAATGAATAAACATTATCTCCTTGTGTACTTAAACATTCACTATCAGCATAAACATCACACTTATCTCAGATTCTGAATTTATAACCTCCCCTGAATTACACAATCATCTTTAACAGCAACTGAACAAACTTTTAATTCCTTCCCTTTTTGGAAGAATCTTCACCATCAGATGAACTAGAACATAGGACATTCGAGCTCAACATCCAATATGACAATTTGTATAAGTTACCATGAATTCAGTTTTGTAGTTTCAAACTGCTCTTAACACTTCCAGATGTGTAACCTTCTGAGAGAGGTGAATCATAGAGCATAAACTTAGAATGAACCAAGTTTGAAAAAAACAGTACAAACTAGTTGAAACTAGCAGTACTAACTGTTTAAAAATTTTCTGAGATAAAATCAAAGTTAATTGGAATATGGATTTGAAAACACTTTTGTCCACATATAGTTTTTTGCAAACTATCAGCTATCAACGGATTTGTTATGTCTTTACCAATAGCCATTTGCTATGGACTAGCCAACTCTTCACACTTAGATATGGTGAGTTGATAACCATCCAGTTTTTGGTAAACTGTCAACCATAAACGGATTTGAGAAGTCTTTACCAGAAACCGTTTGATCTGGACTAGTTGGTTCTTATGTGGATTAGACATGGTGAACCAATTACCATTTGTTGTGTGACAAGCATGCACACTGAATAGTCCAAACCACCATACTTCCCAAAGCACAATCCAAAGCAAAAAGCTTTTCTTAACCTGAAATGTTAGTCTAAAACCAAAGAAAACACAATACATAATATTTTCTTTTAATAATTATCACAATTGACTAACAAATTCACAAGCAGTACTAAAAATTACCAAGCAGTACTAACTATACAAATAGCACAACTAGCAGTACAAAAACCAAAAACACTTAGACATTAATCTTTTGAAGGATTAAGCATTCCAATACCTGTTACCAAGTACTCAAATCTTCCTACATCAAAACATTTTGTTAAGAGATCAGCAAAGTTGTCATCAGTATGTATTTTAACAACTTTTATTAATTTCTTTTCAGCACAGTCTCTTATAAAATGATATCTAATTTCAATATGTTTAGTTTTTGAATGTTGAACTGGATTCTTAATGATACACAGTGTACTGCTATTGTCTATATGTATAGTTGTGTTTAAGAAATTGTACCCATAATCTAGCATCTGGTTTTGAATCCAAAGAACTTAAGCACAACAACTTGCTGCTGCCACATATTCTGCTTCAGTAGTAGAAGTGGCCACCATAGTCTGCTTCTTACACTACCAAGAAATTAATCTACAACCCACGAACTTACAACCACCTGTTGTAGATTTTCTATCCATGCTAGCACCAGCATAATCAGAATCAGAGAATGCCACTAGATCAAATGCAGACTCTTTAGGATACCATAGCCCCAAGTGAGGTTGACCTTTAAGGTATCCGATGATTCTCTTTACTGCTGTGAGATGAGACACCTTAGGATTTACTTGGAATCTAGCACAAGCACAAACTGAAAACATAATGTCAGGCCTGGATGATGTGAGATACATCAAAGACCCAATCATAGATCTATACATGTGCACATCCACATCTTCACCACTGTGATCCTTTAATAGCAAATGTGTCTCTTTATCAACTGGTGTGCTAACAACCTTGGCATCTATGAATTGGAATTTCCTCAATATTTCACCAACATATTTATCCTTAGAGATAAATATTCCATCAGACTTCTACTGTACCTGAAGCCCAAGAAAGAAAGTAAGCTCACCCATAGAGCTCATGTCAAACTGATCTTTCATTAATTTCTCAAACTCTCTGCACATTTTTTTGTTTGTAGAACCAAAGATGATATCATCTACATAAACTTGAACCAGTAGAATATCACCCTTGTTCTTCTTGATAAACAGAGTTTGATCAATTTTACCCCTATTGAACCCATTCTTCAATAAATAAGTAGCAAGAGTCCCATACCAAGCTCTTGGAGCTTGATGCAATCCATAAAGTGCTTTAACCACCTTATAAACTTTGTCAGGATGGTCTGGGTCTATGAAACCAGGAGGTTGAGATACATATACCTCCTCATCAATAGTACCATACAAAAAAGTACTCTTCACATCCATTTGATAGACTAGAAAACCCATATAGGAAGCATAAGCAAGAAATAACCTTATTGCTTCAAGTCTAGCAACAGGAGCAAAAACCTCCTCATAATCAATCCCTTCTTCCTGTGTATAGCCTTGAGTAACCAGTCTTGCTTTGTTCTTTATCACATTGCCTCTCTCATCCTTCTTGTTCCTGAATACCCACTTAGTACCAATCACTCTCATTCCCTTTGGTAGATCAACCAGAACCCAAACCTTCTGAATTTTGAATTGAAGCAGTTCTTCTTGCATAGCCTCAACCCAACTTGATTCTTCTAAAGCCTTTAGCACATTCTTGGGTTCTACCTGAGATAGAAAACATACAAACATACACTCATGCTCATCATCATGATGTTTCTCCTCATATACCACACAGAGAAATCCATGATGATCTAGGTCTTGAATTTGCCTTCTGGTCTTGACTCCAGATTGTACATCTCCTATAACATTGGAAAGAGGATGATTCCTATGTACAATTGTATGGGGAGTAGAAGGAGCTGCATAGTTGATAGGCATATTTTGCAGACCATCTCCAAAGAAATCAAACTCATCAACTTGAGGAGCAGTATGAACTGGTGAATCAAGATGAGGCTAACTTGGTCCAGCAACATCACTATTTTGTTCAGCAGTAGGAACTGGTGGCTGAGCAGTACTAACTCCATTTGTACTGCTAGTTGGATTTTCAGATTCTTTACCATTCTGTCCACTGGTTTCAGCAACATCTTTCTCTTTGTCTACACTACTTGATGATGGAATATCATCATTCTTTGTAGAAGACTCATTCAATGGACTTTCCTCCATGATTGGCATGAAAATGCAATCTTCATCTTCCTCCTCTGAACCTGCACCATGGTTAGTATTTTTACCTGTAACAGGCACATAATTCATGGAATCTGAAAGACTGTCAATATCAAAGATCCAATCTGGACCAACACCTGCAACATTTGGTTTATTCTCCAAAAATTCTATGTGCAGATTTTCTTCTACATGCTTGGTGCTTTTATTGTACACCCTAAAAGCCTTACTGTGCAGAGAATAACCAACAAAGAAACCTTCCTCAGATTTCCCATCAAACTTTCCTAGTTGGTCTTTGGTATTAAGGATAGTAACATGACAACCAAAAGGTCTCATGAAGCTTAAAGCAGGGGTTCTACCTCTAAGGAGCTCATAAGCAGTCTTATTGTGAGGTTGCACAACTAAAACCCTATTCAATACATAACAAGCAGTGCTAACTGCTTCAGCCCAAAATGAAACTGGTAGCTTAGAGTTAGCTAACATTGTCCTAGCAGCCTCTATAAGAGTCCTATTCTTTCTCTCAGCTAATCCATTTTGCTGTAGGGTTCTAGCTACACTAAATTCCATCTTAATACCTTTTTCTTTGCAAAAGTCATCCATCACTCTATTCTTAAATTCAGTCCCATTGTCACATCTGATTATTTTAACTTTCTTATCAACTAGGTTTTCTACTTCGACAATGAAGGTCTTAAGGATTTCACTTGTTTCATCCTTAGTTCTCATAAAGAACACCCAAGAAAACCTACTATAATCATCAGTGATAACAAGACAGTATCTCTTAAAATTCAAGCTATTCACAGAAGTAGGACCAAATAAGTCCATATGCAACATATATAAAGCTTGAGAAATAGAGTTCTTGGCCTTTGGCTTACATGAGGCTCTAGGTTGCTTACCTTTAAGGCAAGAAACACAGGTTTGGTCATTGAGAAAAGTTTTATTTGGTAAACCATTTACCAACCCATTTTTAGCAATTTTGTTAATGGTTTTAAAATTAACATGACCAAGCCTTCTGTGCCACAACATTGATTCTTCCAATGTGGCTTTTGCAACAAGGCAAGTAAGTCCTGCTTTAGGAACAAGGTTGTTCATCTCAATACTGTATGTATTACCCTTTCTGGCGATTTTAAGCAATACTTGATTTTCATCAGGTAGCTTGAAATCAGGAGAAAGAATAAGGCAGTCAGTATCAGTAAAAAGAACCTTATTCTTTTTATCATATATCTGTGACACACTAAAGAGGTTGTACTTTAACTATGGTACAAAATACACATTATCAAAATCAAGATTACCAGTTTTTATTACACCTTTACCAGTAATCCGTCCACCAACACCACCACCAAAGACAACTGGTCCACCATCCAATGCTATGAAATCTGAAAGATAGGACATGTTGCCAGTCATGTGCCTAGAACATCCACTGTGTGAGTATCCTCTATCTTCTTCACCATTTGAAGGATGTTCTTGCATACAAAATAAAGGTGTTAGTTTCTTTTGGGGATCCAAACCATCACCGGTTTGGATCTGCCTTGTGCATCAAGATGAGAAAATTTGTTGGATGTCATTGATGCACCATTGGGTTTGGTAGATTGTCTAACCCAATGTGCTGAGGCCTTGACAGCATTGCCCCTTTTTCCCTTAACATTTAAGTGCCTAGCAGTAGGATTTGCTGGTCTAGCAGTTGGAACTGCTGACCTAGAAGTTGGAACTACTTGTTTAAATTTTGGCACCTATTTCTGATTGGTCATTGTTGTTTTCTTATAAAAATGCCTTTTAACTGTTTGTGCATGATTTGAAAATTGTTTTGCACTTGAAACAGTTTGCTTGTTATTAAACAACTAATTTTGACTAGCAGTTGAAACTGTTTTGATGCCAGTCTTTAACATAACAGCTTTGGGTGACATCTTATGATTTGCATTAGGGCTTGTCAATCTAGTTGGACTGTTTTGAGTTACCCTAGCATTGTTATTTCTATTCACCCTTGTATTCCCAGAAACCCTCTTTTTCCATGGGTTAGAATCACAATAAGCAGCCATATGATCAAAACTTCCACAAACGAAGCACACTTTTCTAATCATAGCAAACTTATCATCCAATTGCTTAGATTTTGAGTGATTCCAGTTTCTATGACTACCCTCAGAAACTGGTGATCTGTTCTTGGTCCTATACATCTCAGCATATTGAACACTTTTCCTAACTGGTTTTATGTTTTCATTCTTAACCACTTTAGGAGCATGTTTAACTTCTATCGTAACAACATTAGGTATGACCTTAACCTTTGCATCCTCATCATCAGATGTCCAATCCTCAATAGTTGGTGCATTTGAGTTCCTATCAGAGGACATCTTTTCCTCAAAAAGAGATTTATCACTAGCACTCATAAAAGAATCTTCTGCCTTAACAAATTTAACAGGATTCTCACTCACTTTAACACCATATCCAGGAAAATCCATATCCTTAAACTCTTCTAAACCTGTATGAGCTAAATCAATTCCTGGTGAAACAAAAATTCCACTAAAAGGGGGTGCAACTGACTTATACCCTAAACCAGACTTAGCTTTGTTAAGTATTTTATTCTCTACTATTTTCTTAACTCCCTTTGAAGTATGTTCAAGAGTATCTATACTTAACTGAATATTTTCTTTTTCCTTTTTAAGCTTCTCTAGTTCATATACAAGTCCACTCATTTTATCATCTTTTAGTTGCAAATCCCATTGTAAAACACCTATCTCATCAGAAAAGTTTTGTAAAACCCAAAAATTTGAAAGCATGATAAAAGACAAAAATGCCCTATGAATTTAAAAATTTAATAAAAGGTTTATAAAGTACCGAATCAATCCCAAACTTCTGGAGATGGACAAGATATGATACCAAATAATTTTGACAAATACATTTAATATTTCTACGAAGTGCAAAATACCCAAAATATCCCTTATGGATAGGTTTGAATTTAATTCCATTATACATATACAGTTAATTAATTTAAATAGCAAATAAAATTCCAAAGTTATAAAATTCTGGATTTGGTCAAAATGGTCCGAGTTTTTGGGCTTTCCCCCTCCTCCTAAGGCTCGGCCTAACTACTCTCTTATTTAACAATGCATTGTTTTCCTCCAAAACCCTAATAACACAATAACAGCCGACAAATTCCTTCAACTCATTCTTCCTTATTGTACCGAATATCACCTCTTCTTCTCACACATTATTCAACCCTAAAATACAAATTCTAAATCTGCTGCTCTCGTTTTCCCAAGAAGATTAGTACGAAGGGACAAACTAATGTTGGTGATCGGATTTGTGGGTGAACAAGATTCTGTGATCGTGGGTGGCTTGGTCTAAGAGGTCTTGGTCTGGTTGATTCGTATAGGGTGTGCTTGTGGGTTCGACTCTAGTTCCTCTTTGTCCCCGTTCTGCTCTTTCAGTCGTCAAGGTATAGCTTGTGCTTAACTTTGTTCCTTCAACATACATACACGTAATATATTCATAATTTGTAACCCGAAACAATGCTTTTGAACGACCCAAGAAGGATATACGAACGAAAGATTATATGTCTCATAAAATAATAAGATATAAATATGGCATGAAATAATGAACTTGAGTACATAAAATGATGAATGTATTGGGCTGTCAATATAAGATGTTAACGAGACTTGTAAATCTGAACTTTCTGCATGGATCATGGTTGTTAACGGGTGGGTCGAGAAGGGATGAACCAAGGTTCATTCGAGTGTCTTTTGTGGGTTAATATAGCGCGGTGATAGTATGTTGAATTGACTGTAACAAAAAGGATTTGGTGTGTGTTAAAATGGACGAGTCGAGGGTATATCCCAATGGTTTTAAACACAAGAGGATATAGTCGAATAGGAGTAAACATTAGGCGGTTGTGGTTGCTGTGTCGAGTCCAATCAGGGGTATGATTTTATGTGACGAGGATGGTTGTGTCATTGGGTTTGGGTGTGTCGAGTTGTGTGGTCGACTAGGACTAAAACATGGGTCGATGCATAGAAATCTTGGGGCTGTCCTAATGAGATTTTATACAGAATTAAATGGGTTGTAATATGCATGTTAAAACATGTGATGATTCATGGGTATTTGATGTGAGAAGGGCTGGTGTGGGGTACGTGTGGGGCAATTTTGAAATACAAAAGTCTTGGGATTGGACGTGTGAGGGCATGCGTAGGTAAGAGATCAAACTAGTTGTTTTACATGCAAGTGTATACCGAATATAGGAAAGGACAAGTGAGGGGATTTAAACAAGAGTAAAATATATTTGTGTGTGTCATGGGAAATTTTAAACAAATAAATTGTGTGAGTGAACAAGGGTTTTCATGGGAAACAAGTAGGTCTGTGAATTGAAATATTTAGTTAAAAACATTTCATGGGTCTTGGTTTAAGCCACATTTAAATAATGTGAATTAAATGGGTCTAATAAAAATAAAACCTATGTCTACTTTTATATGAACACGAGTATAAGAATCTAGACTTGAGCAGTCACGCTAAAGAAACATTAAAGAACCAAATAAATATTAAAGAGTCATGATAACTACAAAGACCATATTAATTTGTCATTTTAAATCATAATTCGGAAAACTTATATAAGTCGGGAAAATTTACTAATTCAGGAAACTTGCCTCTAAAAAAAAAAAAAAAAAAAAAAAAAAAAAAAAAAAAAAAAAGGGAAGCCGACAGATGAGTAATCTGATTAATATGAGCATTAAGTAATACGTCATTATGAATTCGTGTAGATTCGCTGAAGATGCAGTTTACTTCCGACTTTGATATTTTCTGTTGTGTTTTCATTTGCGGTATAAGGTACAGATATTCTGACCTTTCTTTTAAGGTTTCTCATGATCTCTTTCGTATTCTGAACCCGTTAGTTTCTGATTCGATGGCTATGATTTCCCTTTGCTTGAACCTCCCCGGTTGAATTCCATGATTTGAAGCTATGTTATGAAACCTTTCCTACTTATATCTTGAAAATGTTTTGAGGAAAACTATTTTAAAAAGAGGTTTATAAATGAGGCAACACCAATTCTTATATAAATGTTACTAGCATTTATGAAAACTATTTTGGAAGACTAATCTTTATGAAAAACCGTTTTGAAAGAATATTTTTATGAGAATTACTTTAAAGGATCGTTTTATGAAAATCATGAATAAAGGATTGTTTAAAATGGACTTTTAATGGAAGTTTTGAAATGAACTTTTGATATGACCCTTGATTTCGATCTTGAGTTATGATTCAGTTAAGATTTCCCAAGCCATTGCTATGTTCCCTTTGAGTGAACCTTTGATATTACTTTTGATATGACTTTGAGATACACCTTTTGATATATGACCTTGTGTTATGATTTTGAGACATGACTCTTAGTTTGATACCCGAGCCATTTTTGTACTTTCCTAGCCAGGAAGGTAACCTGGCCATGTCTGTGATGCACCACTGGCATGACTCCTGTGTGGGGGAGTGATTTCTCACACCGTCCCTTTTATATTATCTGCTATGGCCATTATGACTTTGAGACTATGACTTTGAGTTTGGGGGCGTATGGATTGCAATCCTAGGCTTGTTTGTGAATTTGAGTATGACTTTGAGTATGACTTTGAGGTGACTGGTGCTGTGTGCAATACACGCCTTTCACATTTCTGGGAGCTGATCACTCCACTATTATGATACATGAGGACACCCCTCATATTATCTGGTTGCCTGAGAGGTATCTCCTCTGATTGTGAGACTATGATATTGAGATGATGACTTTGAGATTATGACTTTGAGTTTCTGGGCTCGTGGTAGATGACTATCCTACTCTTCTCTTATTACCCATTTGTTTCTTTTATTCCTTCTGACATTTCCATTGCCCATATTATATTTCAGTTTCGTTATTCTTTGCTTTGTATATGTATCTGTTCACTGAGCTTTTTAAGCTCAGCCGCACGTTTTCTTTTCGTGTGCGGCAGGTAATAAGCAGGACGACGGGTTTTGGGTATGAGTGAAGAGACTTTTGGACTTAGAAGACTGTGATAGTTATTCTGAAGTAGAGACCATTAGAAGGAGTTGCTTTTGCAGACTTAGTAATTAGCTTTTGTTTCCCTTGTATCCTTGTGTATTCAGTATTTCATTTGTAACCTTTGAGAATCTTTGTATTACTATTGAATGTATGTTTTGTTTGATCTGATATGAAGCCATAAATGTGATATCTTTACCCTTGTCGGGTTGGGGTTTTACAATTATGGTATCAGAGCGACAGGCTGCGATTTCGTAATATATTTACCCTTGACCTGTGTAAGTTAGGACCACTAAGCTTTCCCCTGTAGGCACTCGTAAGTCAACCTTTGAAAATTGCTTTAGGATTTCCCATAGGAACCTAAGTTTTGACCGGTGAGGAATGGGTAGACTATAAGGCAATTGTTTAAGCATCATTGCTTCCGTATCACTCTGATTCGTGACTTGCTTTTGGTTAGATTCTGTTGATACCACTTCTGGAAAGTGAAAGCTTATGCTTTTCACCACCTAAGTTTTGAACCTGATTAAATCTTGAAGACATTGAGAATTTCATAATAATGGCCTGACACTATTTGATCCTTATCTTCAAATCCCTTTTGTTAATCATTTTGATAATGACCCGCATTTCACTCTGATTCTTTTGTTAATCACTTTGACGCCTCTTCAGACATTCCGAGAACCTCTATGGCGATGACGTACTGGATATGTTTTGCCAATTGATAAGTATCTATGAAGTTTCCGACACTATTGATTTCGTTTTACCCATCTCTGTCCTTATGAGAAGTATTGTGGTATGTAACCATGTGTATAAGAATGTTTTTCTTCCTCACTTCTAATGATATAGCTTTGATTAGCGAACCGTCTTTCTTGAATAGTTAACTTCGATTTTATGCTGACAAGGAAATTGTGGAATGATCAGTCAAATATTGACAACTACCCTTCTATGTCTCACCTTTAACGATTGCAACAATTTTGAACTCCCTACTACGATTTCTGATTGTTAAACCCTTTGCTATCACTATTTCTCTGGAGACTCGTATGTTACGTTTGCGGTTATAAAGTTTTCTTAGAAACCATTTCGTACACCAATAAATGAACCTCATCGTAGAAGCCTTTTGGCACCTTGAGTTTTCTGAACACGAACCTTGTATTGAACGTTATTTGGCACCCTGAACTTCTTGAACATAATCCCTGTTGGACCGTCAAGTTTTTCCACCGGAGTATGAAGTAAGATTTGACATGGTACCGAGAGATTCTAGTCACTAAACGAAGATGTCTTTCGGATCATACTAATTGACTGGAGCAACCGGGAAGAGCAGCAACCGAAGACCAGGAAGTGAGTTTACTTAAGTGTAACTTCTGGGCATGTTTTAGTTTTGTTCGCGATAAGATGAATGATGACTGGAGATATGTATGGAAGCTGAACCGTATTGCTGTAGGAGCCAATATTCCTCCACCCTGGAACGATTATGTGTTTTGTTTAAATTTAGAGCGCGAAGTTTCCTTTCTGATGAATTGATACTATTCTTGAAATCGCCTTCCGTATTCGTAAACGACTGCCATGACGGTTAGTGACGCTAATAATATTAGCTAAAGCTCTGACGATTTTGTGAAATTGATAGATGATATTTTCTCATGAGTACTAGGCATATGGTCATTGTATGACTTAATGGTACATTCGGAGACGAGGAAGAGCATGAAAATCACTTTGCACCTTGTTAGAGATTTGAGGATCATTTGTGTATTCTGAGAGATTGATGTTGTTTGAGACAACGGTGTTCCTTGCCTGACCTGGAGTTGACGACAATAGAGACAACCCCGAAGAGTGGAGACATTCCTTACAAGACAGAAGTGTTGGCGATGCAGAAGAAGAAATCCTAGTCAAGATGGCGAACCTGGAGCTGACGAAGACATACAGTCTTACTTCCCTATTCATCTTGGTTGTACTAAGATGGATTGAGAGCGGAAACAGACTGGATGATGAAGAAGATTAAAGATCGTGCCAAAAATCCGCAATACTCCATCATATTCCAAGAAGAACTGCAGGAGGCTCGACGAACCAAACACCAGTTCCCGATCTTAATTTCACTTCCGACTGATGGACAGACAAAAACAGATTAACCGAACTTGAGGAGATTGGATGTGTTGAATGAACGGATTTTGAAACAGACCTTTTATGATTGGAAGAATTGATTCTATGAAGGCCAAAGTTCTTGGCGACTAACTTTCATTTCGTTAACCCTCTTAAATTTCGTTAAACAGTAATAAGATCCTCTTATGATTTAAGTTCCCTTGAAGCATTTCAGTTCGTATTTATTTTTCGTATGCTCGGTGATGACTTTGTTTTGAGAGATTTTGGTAATTTGTGGAAGATGTGATGCTCGTGACGGCGTACCTCACTTCTGCTAGGCAATCTGGGATTTTGATACTCTTGCGAATAGTTTTGTTTTCTCTCTTGACTGTGGCAATTATTTTGTTGACCTCTGAGAATGTAGAAGTACTAGGTGGATTAAGATAGGTGGTTTTGATTACGATTTGAGATAAAGTATGACCATCATGAGGGCATATTTATATGATGCCAGTATTATGACGTCTGGCCAACGTGATAATACTTACATCATATAACGTGCACTTGTGTGGGCATAGGATATCTTGGGAGATACCTAAGAACTTTAGAAGTTGATCTCTGTTGGATTATCTGTGATTAATGAGACTTTAGGATTCATTCTACCTATGCGTTTAATCTGCTTTCATCGTTGTACGACTGGATACGTTTGGATACTCGACACGCGTTTGTTGACCACTGTATTTCCGATAAGAATCTTGGGTTCTGTTGTAGAACTTTCTACCGTCTTTTTTTTTGTCAGTATGGATCTGATCTGTTACTATTGAAAAGTACACCTACATTTCGCTATATGTACGTTTCGCATCCGTTGATTTTGTTTCATTATGACCTGCTATGAGTTGATTGAGGCTGTTGATTTTGAGGAGCAAGACCTGTTTGTTTATGAGAACACCTATGAAAGGTTATACTGAAGCTGAGACTATTTGAGAATCTGAAGAGATTTGAACTCATATACTACTCCCATGTTCGCTACAATTCGATACGTTTTCATCTGATTTGACTATTTCTATTCCACGGACGAAAATCCGTCAATCCTACATCTTCCCTGAACCCCTTCTGATGAGATATGTTTATCATCCATTACGTTTAGTATATCATTCTTTTGATGTGAATCCTGAGCGTTATGTCTTTTTGAGAAAACCGAAATTATTTGATCGGCAAGATTGAGTCATGAGAAAATACTTGGTTTGGAAGAACCTGCTCGAGCGTGAGAATGTTTTGTTGATCGTTTGCAACTTGCTACGACTTCGTTTAACTTTGCGACTTCAAATTTCGAGGACGAAATTTTTCTGTTAGAGGGGAAGAGTTGTAAAACCCAAAAATTTGAAAGCATGATAAAAGACAAAAATGCCCTATGAATTTAAAATTTTAATAAAAGGTTTATAAAGTACCGAATCAATCCCAAACTTCTGGAGATGGACAAGATATGATACCAAATAATTTTGACAAATACATTTAATATTTCTACGAAGTGCAAAATACCCAAAATATCCCTTATGGATAGGTTTGAATTTAATTCCATTATACATATACAGTTAATTAATTTAAATAGCAAATAAAATTCCAAAGTTATAAAATTCTGGATTTGGTCAAAATGGACCGAGTTTTTGGGCTTTCCCCCTCCTCCTAAGGCTCGGCCTAACTACTCTCTTATTTAACAATGCATTGTTTTCCTCCAAAACCCTAATAACACAATAACAGCCAACAAATTCCTTCAACTCATTCTTCCTTATTGTACCGAATATCACCTCTTCTTCTCACACATTATTCAACCCTAAAATACAAATTCTAAATCTGCTGCTCTCGTTTTCCCAAGAAGATTAGTATGAAGGGACAAACTAATGTTGGTGATCGGATTTGTGGGTGAACAAGATTCTGTGATCGTGGGTGGCTTGGTCTAAGAGGTCTTGGTCTGGTTGATTCGTATAGGGTGTGCTTGTGGGTTCGACTCTAGTTCCTCTTTGTCCCCGTTCTGCTCTTTCAGTCGTCAAGGTATAGCTTGTGCTTAACTTTGTTCCTTCAACATGCATACACGTAATATATTCATAAGTTGTAACCCGAAACAATGCTTTTGAACGACCCAAGAAGGATATACGAACGAAAGATTATATGTCTCATAAAATAATAAGATATAAATATGGCATGAAATAATGAACTTGAGTACATAAAATGATGAATGTATTGGGCTGTCAATATAAGATGTTAACGAGACTTGTAAATCTGAACTTTCTGCATGGATCATGGTTGTTAACGGGTGGGTCGAGAAGGGATGAACCAAGGTTCATTCGAGTGTCTTTTGTGGGTTAATATAGCGCGGTGATAGTATGTCGAATTGACTGTAACAAAAAGGATTTGGTGTGTGTTAAAATGGACGAGTCGAGGGTATATCCCAATGGTTTTAAACACAAGAGGATATAGTCGAATAGGAGTAAACATTAGGCGGTTGTGGTTGCTGTGTCGAGTCCAATCAGGGGTATGATTTTATGTGACGAGGATGGTTGTGTCATTGGGTTTGGGTGTGTCGAGTTGTGTGGTCGACTAGGACTAAAACATGGGTCGATGCATAGAAATCTTGGGGCTGTCCTAATGAGATTTTATACAGAATTAAATGGGTTGTAATATGCATGTTAAAACGTGTGATGATTCATGGGTATTTGATGTGAGAAGGGCTGGTGTGGGGTACGTGTGGGGCAATTTTGAAATACAAAAGTCTTGGGATTGGACGTGTGAGGGCATGCGTAGGTAAGAGATCAAACTAGTTGTTTTACATGCAAGTGTATACCGAATATAGGAAAGGACAAGTGAGGGGATTTAAAAAAGAGTAAAATATATTTGTGTGTGTCATGGGAAATTTTAAACAAATAAATTGTGTGAGTGAACAAGGGTTTTCATGGGAAACAAGTAGGTCTGTGAATTGAAATATTTAGTTAAAAACATTTCATGGGTCTTGGTTTAAGCCACATTTAAATAATGTGAATTAAATGGGTCTAATAAAAATAAAACCTATGTCTACTTTTATATGAACACGAGTATAAGAATCTAGACTTGAGCAGTCACGCTAAAGAAACATTGAAGAACCAAATAAATATTAAAGAGTCATGATAACTACAAAGACCATATTAATTTGTCATTTTAAATCATAATTCGGAAAACTTATATAAGTCGGGAAAATTTACTAATTCAGGAAACTTGCCTCTAAAAAAAAAAAAAAAAAAAAAAAAAAAAAAAAAAAAAAAAAGGGAAGCCGACAGATGAGTAATCTGATTAATATGAGCATTAAGTAATACGTCATTATGAATTCGTGTAGATTCGCTGAAGATGCAGTTTACTTCCGACTTTGATATTTTCTGTTGTGTTTTCATTTGCGGTATAAGGTACAGATATTCTGACCTTTCTTTTAAGGTTTCTCATGATCTCTTTCGTATTCTGAACCCGTTAGTTTCTGATTCGATGGCTATGATTTCCCTTTGCTTGAACCTCCCCGGTTGAATTCCATGATTTGAAGCTATGTTATGAAACCTTTCCTACTTATATCTTGAAAATGTTTTGAGGAAAACTATTTTAAAAAGAGGTTTATAAATGAGGCAACACCAATTCTTATATAAATGTTACTAGCATTTATGAAAACTATTTTGGAAGACTAATCTTTATGAAAAACCGTTTTGAAAGAATATTTTTATGAGAATTACTTTAAAGGATCGTTTTATGAAAATCATGAATAAAGGATTGTTTAAAATGGACTTTTGATGGAAGTTTTGAAATGAACTTTTGATATGACCCTTGATTTCGATCTTGAGTTATGATTCAGTTAAGATTTCCCAAGCCATTGCTATGTTCCCTTTGAGTGAACCTTTGATATTACTTTTGATATGACTTTGAGATACACCTTTTGATATATGACCTTGTGTTATGATTTTGAGACATGACTCTTAGTTTGATACCCGAGCCATTTTTGTACTTTCCTAGCCAGGAAGGTAACCTGGCCATGTCTGTGATGCACCACTGGCATGACTCCTGTGTGGGGGAGTGATTTCTCACACCGTCCCTTTTATATTATCTGCTATGGCCATTATGACTTCGAGACTATGACTTTGAGTTTGGGGGCGTATGGATTGCAATCCTAGGCTTGTTTGTGAATTTGAGTATGACTTTGAGTATGACTTTGAGGTGACTGGTGCTGTGTGCAATACACGCCTTTCACATTTCTGGGAGCTGATCACTCCACTATTATGATACATGAGGACACCCCTCATATTATCTGGTTGCCTGAGAGGTATCTCCTCTGATTGTGAGACTATGATATTGAGATGATGACTTTGAGATTATGACTTTGAGTTTCTGGGCTCGTGGTAGATGACTATCCTACTCTTCTCTTATTACCCATTTGTTTCTTTTATTCCTTCTGACATTTCCATTGCCCATATTATATTTCAGTTTCGTTATTCTTTGCTTTGTATATGTATCTGTTCACTGAGCTTTTTAAGCTCAGCCGCACGTTTTCTTTTCGTGTGCGGCAGGTAATAAGCAGGACGACGGGTTTTGGGTATGCGTGAAGAGACTTTTGGACTTAGAAGACTGTGATAGTTATTCTGAAGTAGAGACCATTAGAAGGAGTTGCTTTTGCAGACTTAGTAATTAGCTTTTGTTTCCCTTGTATCCTTGTGTATTCAGTATTTCATTTGTAACCTTTGAGAATCTTTGTATTACTATTGAATGTATGTTTTGTTTGATCTGATATGAAGCCATAAATGTGATATCTTTACCCTTGTCGGGTTGGGGTTTTACAATTATGGTATCAGAGTGACAGGCTGCGATTTCGTAATACATTTACCCTTGACCTGTGTAAGTTAGGACCACTAAGCTTTCCCCTGTAGGCACTCGTAAGTCAACCTTTGAAAATTGCTTTAGGATTTCCCATAGGAACCTAAGTTTTGACCGGTGAGGAATGGGTAGACTATAAGGCAATTGTTTAAGCATCATTGCTTCCGTATCACTCTGATTCGTGACTTGCTTTTGGTTAGATCCTGTTGATACCACTTCTGGAAAGTGAAAGCTTATGCTTTTCACCACCTAAGTTTTGAACCTGATTAAATCTTGAAGACATTGAGAATTTCATAATAATGGCCTGACACTATTTGATCCTTATCTTCAAATCCCTTTTGTTAATCATTTTGATAATGACCCGCATTTCACTCTGATTCTTTTGTTAATCACTTTGACGCCTCTTCAGACATTCCGAGAACCTCTATGGCGATGACGTACTGGATATGTTTTGCCAATTGATAAGTATCTATGAAGTTTCCGACACTATTGATTTCGTTTTACCCATCTCTGTCCTTATGAGAAGTATTGTGGTATGTAACCTTTGTGTATAAGAATGTTTTTCTTCCTCACTTCTAATGATATAGCTTTTGATTTAGCGAACCGTCTTTCTTGAATAGTTAACTTCGATTTTATGCTGACAAGGAAATTGTGGAATTGATCAGTCAAATATTGACAACTACCCTTCTATGTCTCACCTTTAACGATTGCAACAATTTTGAACTCCCTACTACGATTTCTGATTGTTAAACCCTTTGCTATCACTATTTCTCTGGAGACTCGTATGTTACGTTTGCGGTTATAAAGTTTTCTTAGAAACCATTTCGTACACCAATAAATGAACCTCATCGTAGAAGCCTTTTGGCACCTTGAGTTTTCTGAACACGAACCTTGTATTGAACGTTATTTGGCACCCTGAACTTCTTGAACATAATCCCTGTTGGACCGTCAAGTTTTTCCACCGGAGTATGAAGTAAGATTTGACATGGTACCGAGAGATTCTAGTCACTAAACGAAGATGTCTTTCGGATCATACTAATTGACTGGAGCAACCGGGAAGAGCAGCAACCGAAGACCAGGAAGTGAGTTTACTTAAGTGTAACTTCTGGGCATGTTTTAGTTTTGTTCGCGATAAGATGAATGATGACTGGAGATATGTATGGAAGCTGAACCGTATTGCTGTAGGAGCCAATATTCCTCCACCCTGGAACGATTATGTGTTTTGTTTAAATTTAGAGCGCGAAGTTTCCTTTCTGATGAATTGATACTATTCTTGAAATCGCCTTCCGTATTCGTAAACGACTGCCATGACGGTTAGTGACGCTAATAATATTAGCTAAAGCTCTGACGATTTTGTGAAATTGATAGATGATATTTTCTCATGAGTACTAGGCATATGGTCATTGTATGACTTAATGGTACATTCGGAGACGAGGAAGAGCATGAAAATCACTTTGCACCTTGTTAGAGATTTGAGGATCATTTGTGTATTCTGAGAGATTGATGTTGTTTGAGACAACGGTGTTCCTTGCCTGACCTGGAGTTGACGACAATAGAGACAACCCCGAAGAGTGGAGACATTCCTTACAAGACAGAAGTGTTGGCGATGCAGAAGAAGAAATCCTAGTCAAGATGGCGAACCTGGAGCTGACGAAGACATACAGTCTTACTTCCCTATTCATCTTGGTTGTACTAAGATGGATTGAGAGCGGAAACAGACTGGATGATGAAGAAGATTAAAGATCGTGCCAAAAATCCGCAATACTCCATCATATTCCAAGAAGAACTGCAGGAGGCTCGACGAACCAAACACCAGTTCCCGATCTTAATTTCACTTCCGACTGATGGACAGACAAAAACAGATTAACCGAACTTGAGGAGATTGGATGTGTTGAATGAACGGATTTTGAAACAGACCTTTTATGATTGGAAGAATTGATTCTATGAAGGCCAAAGTTCTTGGCGACTAACTTTCATTTCGTTAACCCTCTTAAATTTCGTTAAACAGTAATAAGATCCTCTTATGATTTAAGTTCCCTTGAAGCATTTCAGTTCGTATTTATTTTTCGTATGCTCGGTGATGACTTTGTTTTGAGAGATTTTGGTAATTTGTGGAAGATGTGATGCTCGTGACGGCGTACCTCACTTCTGCTAGGCAATCTGGGATTTTGATACTCTTGCGAATAGTTTTGTTTTCTCTCTTGACTGTGGCAATTATTTTGTTGACCTCTGAGAATGTAGAAGTACTAGGTGGATTAAGATAGGTGGTTTTGATTACGATTTGAGATAAAGTATGACCATCATGAGGGCATATTTATATGATGCCAGTATTATGACGTCTGGCCAACGTGATAATACTTACATCATATAACGTGCACTTGTGTGGGCATAGGATATCTTGGGAGATACCTAAGAACTTTAGAAGTTGATCTCTGTTGGATTATCTGTGATTAATGAGACTTTAGGATTCATTCTACCTATGCGTTTAATCTGCTTTCATCGTTGTACGACTGGATACGTTTGGATACTCGACACGCGTTTGTTGACCACTGTATTTCCGATAAGAATCTTGGGTTCTGTTGTAGAACTTTCTACCGTCTGTTTTTCTGTCAGTATGGATCTGATCTGTTACTATTGAAAAGTACACCTACATTTCGCTATATGTACGTTTCGCATCCGTTGATTTTGTTTCATTATGACCTGCTATGAGTTGATTGAGGCTGTTGATTTTGAGGAGCAAGACCTGTTTGTTTATGAGAACACCTATGAAAGGTTATACTGAAGCTGAGACTATTTGAGAATCTGAAGAGATTTGAACTCATATACTACTCCCATGTTCGCTACAATTCGATACGTTTTCATCTGATTTGACTATTTCTATTCCACGGACGAAAATCCGTCAATCCTACATCTTCCCTGAACCCCTTCTGATGAGATATGTTTATCATCCATTACGTTTAGTATATCATTCTTTTGATGTGAATCCTGAGCGTTATGTCTTTTTGAGAAAACCGAAATTATTTGACCGGCAAGATTGAGTCATGAGAAAATACTTGGTTTGGAAGAACCTGCTCGAGCGTGAGAATGTTTTGTTGATCGTTTGCAACTTGCTACGACTTCGTTTAACTTTGCGACTTCAAATTTCGAGGACGAAATTTTTCTGTTAGAGGGGAAGAGTTGTAAAACCCAAAAATTTGAAAGCATGATAAAAGACAAAAATGCCCTATGAATTTAAAATTTTAATAAAAGGTTTATAAAGTACCGAATCAATCCCAAACTTCTGGAGATGGACAAGATATGATACCAAATAATTTTGACAAATACATTTAATATTTCTACGAAGTGCAAAATACCCAAAATATCCCTTATGGATAGGTTTGAATTTAATTCCATTATACATATACAGTTAATTAATTTAAATAGCAAATAAAATTCCAAAGTTATAAAATTCTGGATTTGGTCAAAATGGACCGAGTTTTTGGGCTTTCCCCCTCCTCCTAAGGCTCGGCCTAACTACTCTCTTATTTAACAATGCATTGTTTTCCTCCAAAACCCTAATAACACAATAACAGCCAACAAATTCCTTCAACTCATTCTTCCTTATTGTACCGAATATCACCTCTTCTTCTCACACATTATTCAACCCTAAAATACAAATTCTAAATCTGCTGCTCTCGTTTTCCCAAGAAGATTAGTACGAAGGGACAAACTAATGTTGGTGATCGGATTTGTGGGTGAACAAGATTCTGTGATCGTGGGTGGCTTGGTCTAAGAGGTCTTGGTCTGGTTGATTCGTATAGGGTGTGCTTGTGGGTTCGACTCTAGTTCCTCTTTGTCCCCGTTCTGCTCTTTCAGTCGTCAAGGTATAGCTTGTGCTTAACTTTGTTCCTTCAACATGCATACACGTAATATATTCATAAGTTGTAACCCGAAACAATGCTTTTGAACGACCCAAGAAGGATATACGAACGAAAGATTATATGTCTCATAAAATAATAAGATATAAATATGGCATGAAATAATGAACTTGAGTACATAAAATGATGAATGTATTGGGCTGTCAATATAAGATGTTAACGAGACTTGTAAATCTGAACTTTCTGCATGGATCATGGTTGTTAACGGGTAGGTCGAGAAGGGATGAACCAAGGTTCATTCGAGTGTCTTTTGTGGGTTAATATAGCGCGGTGATAGTATGTCGAATTGACTGTAACAAAAAGGATTTGGTGTGTGTTAAAATGGACGAGTCGAGGGTATATTCCAATGGTTTTAAACACAAGAGGATATAGTCGAATAGGAGTAAACATTAGGCGGTTGTGGTTGCTGTGTCGAGTCCAATCAGGGGTATGATTTTATGTGACGAGGATGGTTGTGTCATTGGGTTTGGGTGTGTCGAGTTGTGTGGTCGACTAGGACTAAAACATGGGTCGATGCATAGAAATCTTGGGGCTGTCCTAATGAGATTTTATACAGAATTAAATAGGTTGTAATATGCATGTTAAAACGTGTGATGATTCATGGGTATTTGATGTGAGAAGGGCTGGTGTGGGGTACGTGTGGGGCAATTTTGAAATACAAAAGTCTTGGGATTGGACGTGTGAGGGCATGCGTAGGTAAGAGATCAAACTAGTTGTTTTACATGCAAGTGTATACCGAATATAGGAAAGGACAAGTGAGGGGATTTAAACAAGAGTAAAATATATTTGTGTGTGTCATGGGAAATTTTAAACAAATAAATTGTGTGAGTGAACAAGGGTTTTCATGGGAAACAAGTAGGTCTGTGAATTGAAATATTTAGTTAAAAACATTTCATGGGTCTTGGTTTAAGCCACATTTAAATAATGTGAATTAAATGGGTCTAATAAAAATAAAACCTATGTCTACTTTTATATGAACACGAGTATAAGAATCTAGACTTGAGCAGTCACGCTAAAGAAACATTAAAGAACCAAATAAATATTAAAGAGTCATGATAACTACAAAGACCATATTAATTTGTCATTTTAAATCATAATTCGGAAAATTTATACAAGTCGGGAAAATTTACTAATTCAGGAAACTTGCCTCTAAAAAAAAAAAAAAAAAAAAAAAAAAAAAAAAAAAAAAGGGAAACCGACAGATGAGTAATCTGATTAATATGAGCATTAAGTAATACGTCATTATGAATTCGTGTAGATTCGCTGAAGATGGAGTTTACTTCCGACTTTGATATTTTCTGTTGTGTTTTCATTTGCGGTATAAGGTACAGATATTCTGACCTTTCTTTTAAGGTTTCTCATGATCTCTTTCGTATTCTGAACCCATTAGTTTCTGATTCGATGGCTATGATTTCCCTTTGCTTGAACCTCCCCGGTTGAATTCCATGATTTGAAGCTATGTTATGAAACCTTTCCTACTTATATCTTGAAAATGTTTTGAGGAAAACTATTTTAAAAAGAGGTTTATAAATGAGGCAACACCAATTCTTATATAAATGTTACTAGCATTTATGAAAACTATTTTGGAAGACTAATCTTTATGAAAAACCGTTTTGAAAGAATATTTTTATGAGAATTACTTTAAAGGATCGTTTTATGAAAATCATGAATAAAGGATTGTTTAAAATGGACTTTTGATGGAAGTTTTGAAATGAACTTTTGATATGACCCTTGATTTTGATTTTGAGTTATGATTCAGTTAAGATTTCCCAAGCCATTGCTATGTTCCCTTTGAGTGAACCTTTGATATTACTTTTGATATGACTTTGAGATACACCTTTTGATATATGACCTTGTGTTATGATTTTGAGACATGACTCTTAGTTTGATACCCGAGCCATTTTTGTACTTTCCTAGCCAGGAAGGTAACCTGGCCATGTCTGTGATGCACCACTGGCATGACTCCTGTGTGGGGGAGTGATTTCTCACACCGTCCCTTTTATATTATCTGCTATGGCCATTATGACTTTGAGACTATGACTTTGAGTATGGGGGCGTATGGATTGCAATCCTAGGCTTGTTTGTGAATTTGAGTATGACTTTGAGTATGACTTTGAGGTGACTGGTGCTGTGTGCAATACACGCCTTTCACATTTCTGGGAGCTGATCACTCCACTATTATGATACATGAGGACACCCCTCATATTATCTGGTTGCCTGAGAGGTATCCCCTCTGATTATGAGACTATGATATTGAGATGATGACTTTGAGATTATGACTTTGAGTTTCTGGGCTCGTGGTAGATGACTATCCTACTCTTCTCTTATTACCCATTTGTTTCTTTTATTCCTTCTGACATTTCCATTGCCCATATTATATTTCAGTTTCGTTATTCTTTGCTTTGTATATGTATCTGTTCACTGAGCTTTTTAAGCTCAGCCGCACGTTTTCTTTTCGTGTGCGGCAGGTAATAAGCAGGACGACGGGTTTTGGGTATGAGTGAAGAGACTTTTGGACTTAGAAGACTGTGATAGTTATTCTGAAGTAGAGACCATTAGAAGGAGTTGCTTTTGCAGACTTAGTAATTAGCTTTTGTTTCCCTTGTATCCTTGTGTATTCAGTATTTCATTTGTAACCTTTGAGAATCTTTGTATTACTATTGAATGTATGTTTTGTTTGATCTGATATGAAGCCATAAATGTGATATCTTTACCCTTGTCGGGTTGGGGTGTTACAAGTTTGACTCATTCTGTCTATAAAACACAATTTGTTCTTCCAAAACAGCTAGTCCTCTTTTATGATTTGCTAGACTAAAATTTACTTGATTAAATTCTACTCTAAGATCATCATACTGTTTCTTAAGACACCCATAATCTTTTAAAGCAGAACAAGTATTTGAACATTTTTGAACAATATGTACCTCAGAGTCTGAGAAAGCCATCAAACCCAAGTTAGCTGGTTCCTCTTCTTCCTCCATGAAGCTCCAATCAAATCCAGCTCCATCTACAGCTACCACAGCCTTGGAAGAGGGATCTTCAACATTAACTGTTCTCCTTGTTCCTTGCTAATGCTTAAACCCTTGACCCTGGTTGCTTTGTTGTCTTGGACCTCTACATTCCCTGGAAAAGTGCCCCATCTTGTGACAATTATAGCACTCCACCTTAGACTTATCATACCCAGCAACATCTCTTCCATTAAAGGTAATCTTATTCCCAGTCCTTTGGTAATACTTCTTAGCCCTGATGCTTATCAAAGCCAACTGCCACTTTAAATCCATAGCTTCCAAATCATCTTCAGCAATTTTAAGAAGATCTTCATTAAAGATCTGAGACCCACCAGATTGTTCTGACACAAATGCATATATGGTCTCTTCAGTCAAGCCAGCAGTATTAGTTTTTACACTAGCAGTGCTAACTGTTGGTTTAGCAGTACCAACTGCTTCTTCATCTTCATGATTCGAACTGTTTGAAGAAGATAAGAAAGCCATATTCCCTGAACTAGAACTGGTGCTACCACTCTTCTTCACCTTCTGCTCAACAATCTTAAGATTCTTGTAAAGCTCATTCAATGCCATTTTCTCCAGTTCTGGTTTATTGCTCCAAACCACAACATAAGTGTTCCATTCAGCAGGTAAACTATTTAGAAACTTCATGTTGAGGTCTTCCTGTGGAATCACAATCTTCAACACAGTAAGTTGACTGATGATCTTTTGAAGCCTATTAAAGATATGGTCCAAAGTTTCATTGCTTGTTGCAGTGAAGTTCTCATAACTTTGTTTAAGTCAAGTTCTCTGTGCCTTTTTGGTAGCTTCATTGCCACCAAATCTTTCCACCACTGCTTCAAAAAGGGTCTTAGCAGTCTTATATTGGCTAAAGTTCAGCACTTGATCATTAGGAATTGCCATGAGTAACAAATTTCTAGTCTTTTGATCATTCTTCTTTTTGATTCTCTCCTCATTAGTAACAGGCTCAGTGTTGAGCTTTGTTGTCTTTGAGTCATCAGCATGTGTTTCTTCAGTTGGAATTGGTTTGAATGAATCACCATTGATAATTATATCCCATAATGCATAGTCTTGCACCATGAAATATTGCTCTATTCTGAGCCGCCATAAATCGTATTCATTCTGTTTCAGCATGGGGAGTTTAGCAAGGATTGAGGTTTGTGGTGTCTCCATGTCCATCTTCTTGGTTGCTAGTAAGTAAATTCTTCAGAAACTTCTAAATCAAAGTATCAGAACCTGTCTCTGATACCACTTGACCGGATCTAAACACACGAGTTGTATTGGAGATACTTTGAATATATACTTAACAGCACGCGGAATTTACTATTAAGTACTTAGAAGAATTCTTGTTTGGTGATTGTATAGATGTAACAATAAGAACAATAACAATATTCACTCAAACAATTTGCTTCAATATAATATGAGAATTACAATTACAATCATGAAGCTATGATATTAATGTTGTGTGTAAACCTTAACCTAGGATCTCCTTTTATAGGACAAGGAGTCCTTTACAAGTAAACAATCTACCGTATAAACCTAACTTTATAAGATATACATTAAATCTTTTCTATATATATCTTCACACGGTTTCATCTTAATTTTATAAGCAGTACTAACTCTTCTTACCAACACTACCAACTGTTGATGTATTCTTCAGCAACACTTCAACCGTACTAACTTATACAGAACCGTACCAACTACTTAATTTAATTCCCCGCACCTTGCAAACATATGCCTCAATTCCTGAACATTTCCCATGGCTAGTGACTTATAATCAATCTCACTACCTTGCTTTGTGACAAATCTGGCTTCCGTACCATGATTTTCACATTCAAATATCTTAACAGCCTTCAAATACAAAAGTAACGGAATGAAAACATGCAAAAGTATATCACTGATGAGACACAATCCAAAACTACATAAAATAAATAAGTAAGCCGGAGCACGTACCATATCAGATTTAGGTGCTTTAGGGTAATTCCTCAATGCTTGTGAGAGATAATAAGAATCAGTCATGTTGGATAGTGCCTTACTTACTGATACTCCAAGTTCCAATACCACCATTTTCAGTGCCCTCATTCAAGGTATTGAGAATCAGATAACTCAGTAAAATGTAGCATGTGGTGTGGAAATTCTTTGGGCTATGCCAATAGCTTCATCCATATCTCCTCCATTTTGGACTGCTAGAGTAAATGCATCAACCACTAAAGGGTCCCTTGGGCTATCTAGAAGCGCCGTATGTAGTGCTAAAATTGCCACCCTGGAGACGTGTATGCATATGTGTATCATTGTAACTAAACACTGGTAAGCATAATACTCATATGTAAAAAATGTTGATGGCGAAAACATACCATGAACTACTATGACAAGGTCGATCACTGGTATATGACAATAGTTGTTATGCTTGTCCAGCTGTAAAGCCCAATGAACAATTAATAAGTATATGGAAACCATAAATATAGAATGTCAAAAACCATGAAACACACAATACACGCACAACAGTACCTCGCATATTTTGCGGCGTGGTAGTGGCCCTACAACTTTGTGAATCTAGCAATGCAAAAGTATCACACGTAGCTCGTGATGGCTGTTGCAAAGCTACATCGCAAACAACAGAGCGAGCAGCTGTGTTAGTAGTAAAAGCATCATGATTTTCCAAACTCGTATGGTCAAAATCCAGCGCATTGATGCTAAAATCAGTTTCTGCATAAGATATACAAAATAGGAATTTAGCGTACAAATATTGAAGACTAACAGATGGTAAATGGAAACTACCAACCCGTTGGGAAATTGTGAAATTGAAGACTAACATCATATACATGTAATCGAAGATGAATATAACTAAATTAGTCATGGAACAGAACCTGCAAGAGGAGTTGGAGTCATTTGTGTAGTAACAGAACCTGCAAGACGAATTGTGACTATGTTAAAAAAACTAAACTTCCGTGACAGGAAAATGAGCCCACCAAAATAAAGATTACACATACCTGGTGGTGTACACTCATGTTGTGTTTCTACACAACCATTTTTTCTTCTTATTTGGTCACTGCATCTTAGGGAGTAAACATAATATAAAGAGACAAAATTTAGCTAATTATTTATAAATATATATGCTTGCGGTTTAACCCGACCATGCCATTTTTATCTCGCAACATAACAATGGTCTGTTTCAACCCAAACACATTCCCTGTTCATGTTCCAGTTAAAAACATCAAAAAAACCATATAGTTTTTTTCACTTTTTCCACCTCAGGCGTAGATGCATCAGAGGTTTGTGGAGTACAACTAATGTTGATCAAGGTCTAAAGGATATGTGGTATCAAAGACAATCCTTGCAAACATATGCCTCACTTCCTGTACATTTCCCATGGCTAGTGACTTATAATCAACCTAACTACCTTGCTTTGTGACAAATTTGGCTTCCTTACCATGATTTTCACATTCAAATATCTTAACAGCCTTCAAATACAAAAGTAACGAAATGAAAACATGCAGAAGTATATCACTGATGAGACATAATCCAAAACTACATAACAAAAATAAGTAAGCCTGAGCACGTACCATATCGAATTTAGGTGCTTTAGGGTAATTCCTCAATGCTTGTGAGACATAATAAGAATCAGTCATGTTGGATAGTGCCTTACTTACTAATACTCCAAGTTCCAATACCTCCTTTTTTAGTGCCCTCGGTCAAGGTATTTAGAATCAGATAACTCATAGTAAAATGTAGCATGTGGTGTGGAAATTCTTTGGGCTATGCCAATAGCTTCATACATATCTCCTCCATTGTGGACTGCTAGACTAAATGTAGCAACCACTAAAGGATCCCTTGGTCTATCTAGAAGCGCCATATGAAATGCTAAAATTGCCACCCTGGAGACGTGTATGCATATGTGTATCATTGTAACTAAACACTGGTAAGCATAATACTCATATGTAAAAAATGTTGATGGCGAAAACATACCATGAACTACTATGACATGGTCGATCACTGGTATATGACAACAGTTGTTCTGCTTGTCCAGCTGTAAAGACCAATGAACAGTTAATAAGTATATGGAAACCGTAAATATAGAATGTCAAAAACCATGAAACACACAATACACGCACAATAGTACCTCGCATATTTCGCGGCGTGGTAGTGGCCCTGCAACTTTGTGACTCTAGCATTGCAAAAGTATCACACGTGTAAGACACTGCAAAAATCCATTTTAATAGGTTTCGTTAATTAATAATAACCTCGAGTTACTGTTTAATAAATCCCATTTTTACGGAAAAATTTGAAATTTTCTTTTATTACTATTCCCCCCAAGTCACATCATCACAACGTTTACTAAGTGACGAATTTAGTTCACAACACTTATTTGAGACATGATTATTTCACAAGAAATAATAATCCAAAAAGTCACCATTCACACAAATTACAAACTATAATATGCAGTAATCGATATATAGTTTAATTACATTTTTATAATTTGTCTTAATTATCAAATACACTAATTACATTCAACATTCACTAATTTCATTTCCCTTTCACTAATATGAACCAAACGGGCTAACTGCTCAGCCCACATCACCAGGACGCAAGGCCCAACTCCAGAGCCACTTCCCCTTTCCATATTTCATGCAATGTTCGACCAGTCACACACCACCTCCAAAACAACTCGTGTGCTCTCAATTCTTAAACGCGACTTACCCATATTTTTGCACCATATCATTCACGACCCACTAGACTATTCGAGTGCCAATTTTCAGGAATAAATGTCGAGTGTTGGACAGAGATTTAAGACCCATTCGTTTGTCCCATTTTACTAAATTCGTTATATACAAAAATCACAAAACCCAACCATTTCAAATCACGCTTTTTCCTACACATTTCTAATGACCATACTAATATTTTGTAATGTTAAAAAGAACTTTAAGAATGCAGGAAGAAGTTGTGGCTCGCTAAACCCATTTGTCATTTATTTAAAATACAAACCGAACACACCTATAGCACAAAAACAAAAGATAAGAATTTCCCACGTTTTCATATCTATCCAAAATCTCACATTGGCAGTAAAACCAGTTAGGTGTCCTCTCCTCTACAGTGGCCTTCAATGATTGAGCTTTGAGGGTAATATAGTCAAAAACATGCGTAATCTACTTCTATATATCTCACCCTCTTCTAGCAGCCTACACTGCTCATTTCCCACCTATTTCACTCTCACTAAACACACTAAAGACCCAGAAATGTTTTGAAGCAACCGAGCAGAGCAGAAGACACGTTAGAACGTATTTCGAACCTAACAAGTAAACTACCTTCGTTCTTGTGCCCCATTCGACTACCACAGTTTCTTCACCACCTCTAGAAGGTGTGGTAAGTATCTACAAACGCTCTTTACTTTCATTCTCACGTACACCACTCACCATGCATCATAAAGTTTTGTATTCAAACATATAACTTATTTTCCGCATTTTTCGTACACTTTCATTTCGTGTGACCCATCAACATGGGTCGACTCTCCATCATGAGTAGCTTAGAAGTCGTCTCTCACTTTACTTTCACGTTTAAAACACTAGTGCATGCCTCATTCGAGCATATACAACTTTATACCACACGTTAAGACTTGACTGGAAAAACACTAAAAAATAAACTAAGTGTTGGTGCGTACAACAACTCATCTGACCAACCTAAGATCACAACATTTAATTATGATTTCGTACTAATTACACACTAATGTTTTTACACCGTCCAATAGACCACCTAACAAACTATAAGTTTCGTATTTAAAGATTTTACTCACAAGCTCATCTCGATACTCTAAATGAACCATTTTAAATGCTACTCGACGAAATATAAAACACTTAAAATTATATAGAGTTTTACAGCTTTTAAAACTTGCGACCAGTTCAACTAATGGTCTGTTTACTTCGAATTCGTGAAAGTAACGTATACATATTTTTGCTCAGCTCGGACAAGGGCCTAGGAAACTACACTTTTTATGTTTTAACTTCAACCTCATAAGCTCACTAACACGCTCAAAATACATCCTATTGATCGACCCTCGTTAGTATCTATTTCACATTTTCAGAAAACTTAAATTTTATTATTTCCGAAATGGGCTAAACAAAAGCCCAACAAGAAATGGCGTTAGACCAGCCCACTAAGCCCATGTGATACATTTTTAGACTCATAAAAATAGCCCAATTCCAGGCCCAAAACAGTTTACACGCCCTCGCCTCTAAAATTCTTAACGGGCCTTAAGTTGATTCGTTAAGTGGCCCATTAGCAATAAAAATAAGCTCTTGTCCGAAATAAGCAATTAAAATAACTTATAATGAACTTAATAAAGTTATAGAAATTTTCAGAATATTTTTCCCGTCATTTTTATGCAAAAAGGACTAAAAATGTAACGCGACCTAACTAGAAGGACTAAAACTGCCAAAATGTGAAACTTGTGGACTGACGCTATGAAAACAGTTTATAGAGGACTTAAATTGACATATCATCAAACTCCAAGCCTTATATGGACATATGGACAAGTTTTGGACTATTATTGGACTTTCGACTTAACGAGGGACTAACGACGTAACGCAAGCACAGTTGGGGTAAAAAGTATAAAATCTGGAACGAACAAGGACCAACTGATTCTACTTGATATTCTTATTTTATTTTCCATTTTCCACCCTCACTTCATATGCACTTTTACATTTTAGTTATGTATTATTTTTCGTTAGTTATTAGAAATTTAACGATTTCACTTGCATATCATTTGATCATATTTTGAGGAGATAATATTTTGTAAAACCTAAAATTTAACGTAATCCGAGATGACTAAAATGCCCTCAAATTAAAATTTTAAGAACTTATAGAAAAAAATTATGAAAGTAATATCATTTGTCTCTTAACCCAAAATAATTTATGTCCTAAGTTATTAAATAAATTAAGCTACTAATAAAACCATACATTATGAAATTAAAAGTCACAAAATAAATAATCCTACATCTAAGTTACCTAGTCAATATTTTATGTGTCTAGCATATCAAAAATTCGGCCAAATCGAAATAAGAAGAGATAAAATGAAACACATTCAAATTTGATTGATATCATCCCTTAATTTTTGGTCCTTTCCTTTATTAACAAATCTCAAAACTCGGCCTACTGTCCAGCCCATTTCTTCTCAATTTTCTCTTATTTATGCACCGAGCATACTCATTTAAAACTCACCCTTTAAACCCTAAAAACAAATGACGGCAGCCTATATTTCTCTCCAAGAAATCAAGGTACGAAAGTTCTAGCAAGTGGTGTTTCAAAGCTGCGGGTTGTGATCATTGGGTGGTGCTCGAATCCTGTTTTCGTTGCCTAGTTTCGATTCGCGTTGGTGTTTCTCAAGTACGTTCGAGTACAGGTGGCGGTTGTGATTTGTACGAGTGATGGTCGTGGACATGTGACTTTGTACGTGGTTGTTTTGGGTTGCGAGTTGGCTGATCCATGGCTCACGTTTAGGTGGTTGGGGTGATCGTGTGACTTTGTGTTCGATGGGTTCTGGCTTAGTTCTGTTCCTCGTTCCCTTCGCTACATCCGACTAAGGTATCCATCAAACCTTACTCGTTTTACACCTTATGAGAAACGATCAGTATAACATGATAACTTAAAATGAAACCTGGTATGTCTTGTGTATATAATCACGGATATGAACTTTTATATCACATGAATTAATGAAACGTGTAAGTTTGTGCGAAAACGTTTAAGGCATGTAAAACTGATCGTGTTGCTTCTTAAAATGAGTATACGACTGGTGATGGACGTCATGAACTAACGAAACTATACGCCTATATATATATAACCTGATCTTTGTTCGTTTAATATAGGCCATACATGTCGATCCTTGTTTCGGTTGTAGCTATTCGAATCAGTAACAATGAACTATGAAACTGGTCACTTGGGGTGTTTTTATGACGAATAAAATACGTTTAGAACCTGGTCTTAAACCCAAAGGAAACATAAACAAGAAACCTAAGTATTAAAGAAGGAGTCGTGAGTAATTATTTCGTGAAGAAGGGTTGGGTTTGTTTTGGGTATCGTAAAGCATGTTTCTGTCCAGTTAGTTATCGAATGGTGTGTTTGTTGTGCGAGTTTGAATGGTCATAAGTGGGGTTAACGAATGCCATAATCTGGATAAAGAATCTAGCGTATGGGTCTGTCATGTTTTGTTTTCATCACATTTGATTATACCCTAAAAATATATAATGTTAGAGCTGATTTTAAGTTGGATTGATAAAGTGTAAAACCTATTAAAAATACACATGCTACTAGTGTGAAGAGTTTTAGAAGTATAATATTATAGGATCATGTAGAGCAATGTAACTTATTATATTAATGGCTAATGAGCGCATGACTATAAAGGAAATATTAGTTTAAATATTGGTGACTACATGAACCAGTAGTAGGAATTACTATCAAAAACTTATAATTGTCATGTTGAACCCTTGACTTGGCTAAAATGACATTTAAACCTTAAATGGAAACCTAAATTATTTAATCTGATTAAAAAGACTTATAAGTAATACGTGATTATTAATTTATATAGGTTCGATGAAGAAGGAGTGACTTTTCGTTACTGTGTGATCCATCTTTTATCTGTTTGTCTTTTGGCATAAGGTACAGATATTCTGACCTTTCTTTTAAGGTTTCTCATGATCTCTTTCGTATTCTGATCCGTTAGTTCTGATTCGATTGCTATGATTTCCCTTTGCTTGAACCTTCCCTGTTGATTCCATTTGATATGATGTCTGATATGAAGTTATGTTATGAAAACCTTTTCTGATTATATCTTGGAAATGTTTTTGAGAAAAGCCATTTTAAAAGAGGTTTATCAATGAGGCAAAACCATTTTTATATAAATGTTACTAGTTTTTATGAAAACTATTCTTGGAAGACTAATTTTTATGAAAAACCGTTTTGAAAGAATATTTTTATGAGAATTACTTTAAAGGATCGTTTTATGAAAATAATGAATAAAGGATTGTTTAAAATGGACTTTTGATGAGAATTTTGAAATGAACTTTTGAGATGAGCATTGATTTTGAGTTTGAGTTATGATTCAGTTAAGATTTCCCAAGCCATTGCTATGTTTCCTTTGTGTGAACCTTTGATATCTGCATCTGAGATGTTGAGATATACTTTCTGATATATGACCTTTTGATATGACATTCTATTGTGACTTTGAGACCTGACTCTTAGTTTGATACCCGAGCCATTTTCTGTTTTCCTAGCCAGGAAGGTAACCTGGCCATGTCTGTGATGCACCACTGGCATGACTCCCGTGTGGGGGAGTGATTTCTCACACCGTCCCTTTTATATTCTGCTATGGCCATTATGACTTTGAGATTGACTTTGAGTTTTGGGGCGTATGGATTGCAATCCTAGATTTGTTTGTTTAGTGGATTTAACTATGACTTTGAGTATGACTTTGAGGTGACTGGTGCTTGTGTGCTATACACGCCTTTCACATTTAGCTGGAGCTAGCTACTCCACTATTATGATACATGAGGACACCCCTCATATTATCTGGTTGCCTGAGAGGTATCCCCTCTGATTGTGAGATTATGACCTTGAGATTATGATGTTGAGATTATGACTTTGAGTTTCTGGGCTCGTGGTAGATGACTATCCTATATTTCCTTACTATTCATTTGCTTTGATTATACCTTATGACATTTCCCAGTGCTTCATATTATATTTCTGTTTCGTTATCTTTGCTTTGTATATGTATCTGTTCACTGAGCTTTTTAAGCTCAGCCGCATTTCTTTCCATGCGGCAGGTTTTTTTTATTGGAAGCTGGGTTTGAGTGAAGAGACTTTTGGACTTAGAAGACTTTGATAGTTATTTTGAAGTAGAGATGACTAGAAGAACTTATATCTTCAGACTTATTATTTATTCCTTTGTAAACTTTGTATTTCCTTGTAATCTCATTTGTAACCTTTTAAGATTCCTTGTATTACTGTAATGTATGCTTTGTTTTGATCTGATATGAAACCATTAATGTGATACTTCTACCCTTGCCGGGTTGGGGTGTTACAATTATGGTGTCAGAGAGACAGGCTGCGATACGTAATACATTTACCCTTGGCCTGTGTAAGTTAGGACCACTAAGCTTTCCCTGTAGGCGCTCGTAAGTCAACCTTTGAAAATTTGCTTTAGGATTTCCCCTTAGGAACCTAAGTTTTGACTAGTGAGGAATGCGTAGACTATAGGACATTCGTTTAAGTATCTTTGCTTCCGCATCACTCTGATTCGTGCTTTGCTTTTGGTTAGATCCTGTCGATATCACTTTTGGAAAGCGAAAGCTTATGTTTTGCACCACCTAAGATTTGAACCTGATTAAATTTGGAAGGCATTGAGAAATTTCATAATAATTGCCGACACTGTTTGGATCCTTATCTTCAGATTTCTTTCATTAATCATTTTGATAAAGGCCCACGTTGCACTCTGATCATTTTGTTAATCACTTTGATACCTATTCGGGCATTCTGAGAACCTTCATGGCGATGACGTATTGGATATGTTTTGGTTATTTGTCTCTTGCTTTTGATAAGTATCTAAAAATCTTCCGACACTATTTGATTTCATTTCACCCATCTCTGTCCTTATAAGAAGCCTTGTGGTGTGTAACCACGAGGATAAGAATGTTTTCCCTCTCACTTTTAAATGATAAAGATTTGACTTGTGATCCGTCTATCTTGGGATAGTTAACTTCAATTTTATTCTGACAAGGAATCGGCTGATTGAGCATTCAAATATGGACAATTTCCCTTCTATGTCTCACCTTTAACGTTTGCAACAATTTTGAACTCCCTACCATGATTACCGATTGATAAACCCTCTGCTATCACTATTACTCTGGAGTCTCTTGTGTTGATTTAGCGTGTATGAAGTTTTCCTAGAACCCATTTCGTACGCTAATGAATGAACCTTATCTTGGGAGCTATTTGGCACTTGAATCGTCTGAGCATGAACCTTGTATTGAACGCTATTGGGCACCCTGAATTTTCTGAAACACGATTTCTGATTGAACCACCAAGTTTCCCACCAGAGTGTAAAGTAAGTTTGCTTAAGTGCATTCTCTTGGCGTAATTCAGTTTTGTTCGCAATAAAGAAGAATGATGACAGGAGATATGTATTGAATTCTGGAAGCTGAATCGTAATACTGTTAGGAACCAATATTCCTCCACCCTGAAACGACTATATGTTTGTTTAAATTCAGAGCGCGAAGTTTTTCCTTTCGGATGAATTGATCTTATTCTTGAAATCGCTTTCTGTATTTGTAACGACTGATATGACGGTTTGTGACGCTAATAGTATTAGCTAAACCTCTGACTATTCTGTAAATTTGATATATGAATGTTTTCTCGTGAGTACTTGGACAAATGGTCATTGTATGACTTAATAATACATTCGGAGACGAAGAAGAACATGAGAATCATTCTTGCACTTAGTAAGAAATTTGACGATCACTTGTGCATTCTGAGAGGTTGATATCTGTTGAGACAACGGTTTTTCTTGATTGAGAATATCTCTTTAAATCCCGCAAATTTTGAAACTATCACCGAATGGTCAAGACCGATAACAAAATGGTAAACTGGAATCTTTTGAAACTTGCATCAGAATTCTGAAAGACGTTTACAACTTGCGTTACCCTTGATAAATTTCGTGACCAAAGAGAAACAGCTTAGTCTGATTGAGAACGGAGTTTTGGAAAACTGAAATAGAAATTTGTTTCCATACCTTCAGACGGAACAAATTTTGAGACATTTCAGAAAGAGATTCGGTTATACTCCCTTGCAACACAGAAGGTTTTGCGTATGCATCAAGGCAACTAGAAACGCATCAGAAGTATTACTTCACTACCTGACCTAGAGTTGACAACAACGGTGACTACCCTGAAGAGTGAAGACATTCCTTACAAGACAGAAGTGTTGGCGATGCAGAAGAAAGACGGCGAACCTGGAGCTGATGAAGACGTACAGTCTCACTTCCCTGTTCATCTTGGTTGTACTAAGATGAATTGAGAGCGGAAGCAGACTGGATGATGAAGAAACTTAAAGATCGTGCCAGAAATTCACATTACTCCATCACATTCCAAGAAGAACTGCAGGAGGCGTGATGAACCATACGATTTTGTTCACTTCCAGATTGATGGACAAACGAAGAAAGACTAACCAGACTTGAAGAGATTGAATGTTTTGAATGGACGGATTTCTGAAACAGACCTTTTATGCTTGGAAGAATTGAATTCTGTGAAGACCGAAGTTATTGACGATTAATTTTCTTTTCCGTTGACTCCTCTGAGCTTCGTTATGAAGTAACAAGATCCTATAATAATTTAAGATTCCCTAGAAGCATTTCAGTCCCGTGTTTATTTTCATATGTTTGATGATGGCTTTGTCCTGAGGAAGTTTGGCGAATTGTGAGAAATCTGATACTCATGACGGTGTACCCTACTTCTGCTAGGCAATCTGGAATTCCGATACTCTTGCGAGTAGTTGTGTTTGCCCTCTTGATTATGACATTGATTTTGTTGACTCTGAGATTGTAGAAGTAATAGGTGGATTAAGATAGGTTGTTATACTCACGACTCGAGATAAAGTATGATCATTATGAAGGCATAATTATGTGGTGCTAGTATTATGACGCCTGATCAACGTGATAATACTTACACCATATAACGTGCACTCATTGTGGCCATAGGATGTCTTGGGGGAGTACCTAAGAAGTTTAGAATCTGATCTCCGTTGGTTTATCCATGATTAGTGAGACATTAGGTTCATTCTACCTATGTGTATACTCTGTTCTCATTCGTTAGATATTGGGATGACTTTGGACTCACGTTTTGCATTTTGTTAACCTCAGTTATGAATCTTGAACTCCCTTTAGAACTCCATACTGTTGATACAGTTATTTCGATTTGAAAATTTTGTTCGTATTCTATATGAGCTCTCTAAAGATTCACCTATCGTCCATTTTATGTTGCATGGACCTTTTGTTCTGAATCCACTTATTTTGTCTCCTCCTGAGAAATTTGAACCCACCCCGTTTTGATCTGAGTCATGAGAAACCATTTAGTTTGAAGAGATCTTTTTGGAAGAACCTCCTCGGGCGTAAGAATGTTTGTGACGATCTTTTGCGATTTGTTGCGACTTCGTTTAACCTTGCGACTTCAAATTTCGAGGACGAAAATTTTCTTTTAGAGGGGAAGAAGTTGTAAAACCTAAAATTTAACGTAATCCGAGATGACTAAAATGCCCTCAAATTAAAATTTTAAGAACTTATAGAAAAAAATTATGAAAGTAATATCATTTGTCTCTTAACCCAAAATAATTTATGTCCTAAGTTATTAAATAAATTAAGCTACTAATAAAACCATACATTATGAAATTAAAAGTCACAAAATAAATAATCCTACATCTAAGTTACCTAGTCAATATTTTATGTGTCTAGCATATCAAAAATTCGGCCAAATCGAAATAAGAAGAGATAAAATGAAACACATTCAAATTTGATTGATATCATCCCTTAATTTTTGGTCCTTTCCTTTATTAACAAATCTCAAAACTCGGCCTACTGTCCAGCCCATTTCTTCTCAATTTTCTCTTATTTATGCACCGAGCATACTCATTTAAAACTCACCCTTTAAACCCTAAAAACAAATGACGGCAGCCTATATTTCTCTCCAAGAAATCAAGGTACGAAAGTTCTAGCAAGTGGTGTTTCAAAGCTGCGGGTTGTGATCATTGGGTGGTGCTCGAATCCTGTTTTCGTTGCCTAGTTTCGATTCGCGTTGGTGTTTCTCAAGTACGTTCGAGTACAGGTGGCGGTTGTGATTTGTACGAGTGATGGTCGTGGACATGTGACTTTGTACGTGGTTGTTTCGGGTTGCGAGTTGGCTGATCCATGGCTCACGTTTAGGTGGTTGGGGTGATCGTGTGACTTTGTGTTCGATGGGTTCTGGCTTAGTTCTGTTCCTCGTTCCCTTCGCTACATCCGACTAAGGTATCCATCAAACCTTACTCGTTTTACACCTTATGAGAAACGATCAGTATAACATGATAACTTAAAATGAAACCTGGTATGTCTTGTGTATATAATCACGGATACGAACTTTTATATCACATGAATTAATGAAACGTGTAAGTTTGTGCGAAAACGTTTAAGGCATGTAAAACTGATCGTGTTGCTTCTTAAAATGAGTATACGACTGGTGATGGACGTCATGAACTAACGAAACTATACGCCTATATATATATAACCTGATCTTTGTTCGTTTAATATAGGCCATACATGTTGATCCTTGTTTCGGTTGTAGCTATTCGAATCAGTAACAATGAACTATGAAACTGGTCACTTGGGGTGTTTTTATGACGAATAAAATACGTTTAGAACCTGGTCTTAAACCCAAAGGAAACATAAACAAGAAACCTAAGTATTAAAGAAGGAGTCGTGAGTAATTATTTCGTGAAGAAGGGTTGGGTTTCTTTTGGGTATCGTAAAGCATGTTTCTGTCCAGTTAGTTATCGAATGGTGTGTTTGTTGTGCGAGTTTGAATGGTCATAAGTGGGGTTAACGAATGCCATAATCTGGATAAAGAATCTAGCGTATGGGTCTGTCATGTTTTGTTTTCATCACATTTGATTATACCCTAAAAATATATAATGTTAGAGCTGATTTTAAGTTGGATTGATAAAGTGTAAAACCTATTAAAAATACACATGCTACTAGTGTGAAGAGTTTTAGAAGTATAATATTATAGGATCATGTAGAGCAATGTAACTTATTATATTAATGGCTAATGAGCGCATGACTATAAAGGAAATATTAGTTTAAATATTGGTGACTACATGAACCAGTAGTAGGAATTACTATCAAAAACTTATAATTGTCATGTTGAACCCTTGACTTGGCTAAAATGACATTTAAACCTTAAATGGAAACCTAAATTATTTAATCTGATTAAAAAGACTTATAAGTAATACGTGATTATTAATTTATATAGGTTCGATGAAGAAGGAGTGACTTTCCGTTACTGTGTGATCCATCTTTTATCTGTTTGTCTTTTGGCATAAGGTACAGATATTCTGACCTTTCTTTTAAGGTTTCTCATGATCTCTTTCGTATTCTGATCCGTTAGTTCTGATTCGATTGCTATGATTTCCCTTTGCTTGAACCTTCCCTGTTGATTCCATTTGATATGATGTCTGATATGAAGTTATGTTATGAAAACCTTTTCTGATTATATCTTGGAAATGTTTTTGAGAAAAGCCATTTTAAAAGAGGTTTATCAATGAGGCAAAACCATTTTTATATAAATGTTACTAGTTTTTATGAAAACTATTCTTGGAAGACTAATTTTTATGAAAAACCGTTTTGAAAGAATATTTTTATGAGAATTACTTTAAAGGATCGTTTTATGAAAATAATGAATAAAGGATTGTTTAAAATGGACTTTTGATGAGAATTTTGAAATGAACTTTTGAGATGAGCATTGATTTTGAGTTTGAGTTATGATTCAGTTAAGATTTCCCAAGCCATTGCTATGTTTCCTTTGTGTGAACCTTTGATATCTGCTTCTGAGATGTTGAGATATACTTTTTGATATATGACCTTTTGATATGACATTCTATTGTGACTTTGAGACCTGACTCTTAGTTTGATACCCGAGCCATTTTCTGTTTTCCTAGCCAGGAAGGTAACCTGGCCATGTCTGTGATGCACCACTGGCATGACTCCCGTGTGGGGGAGTGATTTCTCACACCGTCCCTTTTATATTCTGCTATGGCCATTATGACTTTGAGATTGACTTTGAGTTTTGGGGCGTATAGATTGCAATCCTAGATTTGTTTGTTTAGTGGATTTAACTATGACTTTGAGTATGACTTTGAGGTGACTGGTGCTTGTGTGCTATACACGCCTTTCACATTTAGCTAGAGCTAGCTACTCCACTATTATGATACATGAGGACACCCCTCATATTATCTGGTTGCCTGAGAGGTATCCCCTCTGATTGTGAGATTATGACCTTGAGATTATGATGTTGAGATTATGACTTTGAGTTTCTGGGCTCGTGGTAGATGACTATCCTATATTTCCTTACTATTCATTTGCTTTGATTATACCTTATGACATTTCCCAGTGCTTCATATTATATTTCTGTTTCGTTATCTTTGCTTTGTATATGTATCTGTTCACTGAGCTTTTTAAGCTCAGCCGCAATTCTTTCCATGCGGCAGGTTTTTTTTATTGGAAGCTGGGTTTGAGTGAAGAGACTTTTGGACTTAGAAGACTTTGATAGTTATTTTGAAGTAGAGATGACTAGAAGAACTTATATCTTCAGACTTAGTATTTATTCCTTTGTAAACTTTGTATTTCCTTGTAATCTCATTTGTAACCTTTTAAGATTCCTTGTATTACTGTAATGTATGCTTTGTTTTGATCTGATATGAAACCATTAATGTGATACTTCTACCCTTGTCGGGTTGGGGTGCTACATATTTTGAGTTGAGAGACATAAGAATCAAGATAATATACATATATGATATTATTTTTCTTAACTTGAGGCATTTTAAGCATATCACACTCATATCATCAAATCGTTATGCGATTTCTCACTTTCACACTCACTGTTAGTAGTAAGTCAGAATCTTAGACTTCCCTCATATTCAGGTTTCGTATCGAAGACGTTTCCGTGATCGTTTCCATAGATCTTATAATTCTATCTTGTTAGATACACTCCAGGTGAGTCGTGGCCCCTACTTTTAATACTTGTTTTTAATAACACTTTTGGGGGAGATACATGCTTTAACTATTTTAAGTTTACTTTTATACTTTGAAACTCTCATGATTTACTCAAAATCATTAACTATCCTTTACATGTTTTGAATCACCCTTTGGGAGGGATATATGCTCGTTATACTTGCAAATTGCTTGCTTAGCTGAAACACTGTGTTTGAAAGATAACATTTAAATTACTCGTTGTAACGTGATACTGAGACCCATTATATGCATTCATATAACAACTGAATGTACTGTTAACTTTACTAAGATATTTCTACATTTCACTAGAAATAATTGCCAAGAATAAAGCACGCATATTTCATGAACCCAGAAACCTATATTGCCTAAGTTTACTTTATTGCTATAAAGTCCCTCGATCATGAGCAATTAATCACTGCGGTGAGCGCGAATATAGTGAACAGCTTCGAAACCTGTTAGAGGCTGACAACCTATCCCACTAAATACTTGGACAGAATGCCTATATGGTTAGTCGTATTTAGTCGCGATCTACTATATTTGAGAAAAATAGGAAGTTGGCAAAATCACCTATTACATGAGGGCAAAACCTTCATCATTAATTTGATGAACACCTCCGTTTTACAGTACTCTGTTAACGTTTTGCGTGTCATGTGGCTTAGGGCAATATAACTTTTGAATATATGAATGTTTCATATATCTTTAGATACAACTGTATTTAGTTAAACACCACTCCACACTGATAGATTTCAGACACTAGATTAATGTAATCACTATGTGTTAGGATCATGAACCCTGTACTTGGAACTTAATTGTTATCATATGTGACTTAGTTGTGACTTCTAATAAAGACAGCCCAAATTGCTTGGTATATATATCGTTACTTTTAAAAGTTGACCCATCATTTCATTTCGAGCGTATAACAACGTAGCTCAGTTTCATTTAAAACTTGAAACTTATGATCACTTGAGTTCATACATGATTTACTTGTGGATTTTTACCCAACGCAACTTACTATTTACTTCAGGATGTACTAGTGTTTATTTCAACTATCGCTGTACATCTCTTAAAATTCATTGAAACGAAAGTTATTTTCTATTAAACTCCACGAACTCACCAACCATTGTGTTGACGTTTTAAGCATGTTTATCTCAGGTAATTAACAGAGCAAGACAAGACACGGAGCAGGCATCTTATACTCTGATAAATAAAATGGTGTAAAAATCAAATATGTCATTCTTTCCAAATTACCACACTTTTGTGGGATTTTCAAATTAGATATTTCACCTTTGTACCAAAACTATTATTTTGAATGACATATAACTTTCAAAACGCCTTTTTCAAGCCGTTTTCTGAAATTTTAACTTCGATCCTCACCGTAACACCCTAATTACTTTTCCGCTGCCACTAAACAAATTAGGGGGTGTTACAGATTGGCATCAGAGCCACAGGTTATAGAGAATCAAATGTTTTAAAACATTGAACTATAACTATATTTTCAAAATAAATGATTTTACACCATATCATCTTATGCCTTCCGTGTCTGCAGACTGCCGTGCTCAATACATTACCCACTAAGATTATTTTGCACTAATCTTTACATGCTCAATGTTTACTCTTCACACATTACACACCGTATTATTTCACACTCAATGTTACACCTTAAACGTATGAATATTCATGATTACTATTTTCGGTTGCTACAGTACCATGTCTTCCAAACTAGTTGATATCACCAAGACTACCCCTCCTACTACACATGCGTCACCTACCTACCAAATTGCACCAGATACTGAAGATCCTTATGTACAAATGTCACAACCTCAGCCCAACTTAGAACTCACTCAGAAATCACCTCCGTCATCACCTACTCACTCACCTCCACGTCAGAAACTTAGGAGAGCAACTGAATCCTATTCAGATGAAGATTTGATTGGTGGTCAACCAACATTTGAATTTGGACAGAGTTCACAACAAGAAATGACTTGGAAGAATGTCAACCTAAATTCTCCCCTACCCAATACCTCATATTTCTCCATGCCAGATGTCCCAAACAATGTATCCTCACCCAATTCTCTTGACTACAGTGTAGACACCCGTGACTCCATATGGACTCGTCTTTACCAACACACCAGCATACTAGACGATAACTCTAAACAGCTAAAAGAGTTACACCCATTACAATTCGAATGGTATGATCGTAACATTGACACCCTGTTCAAGAGGACAGATGCTGAGAGACGAGAAGTGTTTGGTTTAGGAGTGAATGTTGGTAACATGAAGGACAATTACGAACAGGAACTTAGAAACTTGGATGCCAGAACCCGCTGTTTGGGTAGAGGCCATACCCAAACACACATTAGGATTGATGACATTGAAAGAGCATTATAGTTGGCTAGAGACACAGCAAGAACCCAAAGCCAAAAGATTGCAGCCTTGGAAAACATGTTAGCTAATCAGATGAATGCGTGCCAGGAACGTTTCTCAGCCATGGGAGCTGCACAACTGGATCTTGAGACAGAAGTTAGACATCTACATCAGAGACGTAACTGATCTTAAGTATTGTGGTTGTACTCAATAAACCAAATAGTTTTGGTTAGTATTCCATGTATTTCGCAATAATTCTGTAACTCTCAGAAATTGTAATCGACTTTTAAGCTATGAAAATCTTTTTCCATTATATCTTTCTGTTGTAAACAAATTCCTCCCACCAAGCTCTATTATAGTGCTATAAGTGCAAAGAGCCATGCAAAACCTCGCCATTTGTTACTCTCTTAGGTAAACAAATAACTCCACGTGAATCAATGAGACATTAATAAAAGACCTTGTGTTGGTTGTTTTGCAAAAATCGATCAAGCAAGTTATTAGAGTTATGTCGATTTTGATGATTGTATTCAAACTTACTATGACATTATCGGTGATTGTACATCAAGTGTACCACGACTAAACAATAAACCATAGAATTCCAAGAACAAATTTTCAGAAGAGAGCTTGATGAATGAAGAGAAAGTTGTTGAACTTCAGCTTTTGTAGAAAAATCCGCATGTTCCTTAACAATCCCATATCAAGAGATGATTATTATTTTACAATGCCACACAGACACATCGTATTTCTATGACCCTCAGTTGGTTTGATTGTGTATTGAGATCACATTGTTAGAAATGATATGCAAATACTTTATTATTTGAAATTATTCTAATGATAAAGTGAATACTAAATCAGTGTTTCTTGTTGTAGTCATTGAAGATGGCCAATATGAGCAACACCCATACCCCCTCAGCACTTACCACAACCATGATTCCTAAAACCATCGGGGAATTTGAAAACAATATCGTTACAGTGGTACATGAAATTACTACAATAGTTCATCCGAGAGACAACGACATAGCCAGGTGATGCGTATGCGTGTCGTTGCGGTTTAGCAGTTTTAATGCCTAATCAAGTTTTAAATTTATATTTAGCCGACTTATCAATAACACACACACTTAACGAGCAGTGTACCCGGTCAGTATGAATATAATGGTAAGTAGAGTGTCGATCACTAAGAGTGGAACGTATTATCTAGTTATTCTAATCAGTATTTTAATATATTAAGTTAGCTATACAATCTAATCTAACGCAAGGGGGTTCAGCCTGAGAGACTGGCACGATTTGGTTGCAATTAAATAATAAAATAAACCAATAGGCACGAATCAGCAAGTAGCACACACGTACACAGATAAATACTCGAGACAATAAGAGGGTTGTCCTTATGATAAGTAGTTTGTCACTTGTTTTATTGCTAGTGTTATATGAAGTGTATAGTTCGATGCAACGCACCGAGATTAAGTCCTTTCTCGTTGGTTCTAATCTTATCGGCGAGTAAACCGTTAATGATTACTTATGACTATCCCGTTTATCTTTCTCCTACTTTTCTACAGACCATAGAATGCATAGGCGATCTAATAAACAGGCGAGGGCAGAGGCATGGCGACCCGATCAACGCTCAGCTAGCCACAGAGGTTATCAATGCACTAATAAAAGTCACCAATGAAACTAACATATAAACTTTAATTGATGAGAAAGCAGTTTTAAGGGAGTGCAACCTTTCCGTTATCACATTACACAAGCCACCAATCTTGATGAATTAAAGTTTAATAACACAATAAAACAAAACTACTTAATGAATTAAACACATGCAGCACCTTCTTACAGCTCTTGTATCCTTGATTTGGGTGTGTCTTGTGCTGCTGCCTTGACTGAATTCGTCCTAGGTTTCTGGTCTTCGGTCACGTATATAATATATGTCACATCGAATTCGTCTGGTCTTGGGGTATTTATAGTTTCTGTCTGAGGGTAAAATGCGGCGCATCTAGTAAGTAGATGCGGCGCATGTACTTAACTTCGCGTGGGGTCCAAGATTATAATATTCAGGAATATTCGTACACCGCCAGAAGATGCGGCGTATCTTCATATTTGGATGCGGCGCATGTCCTCTTGTATCTTGGATCGTATCTGGTGAAATATTGATAGTGATGCGGCGCATGTAATGAGTGAGATGCGGCGCATCTGGAGTAGAACAAGTTGGTTATTCTTTGTTGACCAAAGTTTCATATGCGGCGCATGGGATAAATCCATGCGGCGCATTCTTCAAAGTCAGGCAGTGGTCTTCATTCTCTTCATTCCAACAACCAATTCCAATCTTGATCATTTTACTCCGTTTTTAGTCCATAATCGCTAAGTTTCACCAAATGCTTGTTTTTACCTGAGAATTACAAAAGTAAACGATTAAGTATCAATCCTCATACATAATATAGTAAAACAAGTCAAATTAATAGGATAAATGATAGTAATAAAATGTACTTATTTGAGTTCATCAAATATCCCCCCACTTGAACTTTACTTGTCCCCAAGTAAACCTTAGAATTAATCTTATGAAAATGTATCCTAAAAGATATTAGGATTAATTTTTATATTTAAGCATGTATTCGTCTTTTGTCATAATCACACAACTAAACACTTAACGAGTTAGAAGTAAAATAAAATAATTCGATAAAAGCAAATCTAATCGTTTAACTGTCCAGTCGCGACGAATATTCTATCATAAGCTTGGCAAGTATACACATCTCCACCACTAAAGCTAAGGAATAACAAGTCTAAAGCGGTAAAAAGGGTTTTTAGGCTTAAGGGTTAATTATTCTTAATCTCTATCGATCTCAAATTCCAGAAAAGGCGACAAAATCACAAATACATGATCGAATCCACGAACACGATACTTGCAATTGCTCAAATCCTTAACTCGAATAGGCTAAAGATAGGTCCAAACTTCACCAATAATAATATATCAAAAAGGGCGACAAAATCATAAATACATAGCCGAATCCATGACTACGATACTTAAGATTGCTCAAATCCCTATTCTCAATAAATCAAAGGTTTGGTTGGATAAAGAATAATACAGGGTATGGATAATATTTGGGATATAAATTGGTGTAAAATAAAAAATAAACAAAACAAATAAATTAAAATCCTAAGTGTGGTTAATCACTATCCCAACCATCCCATGAATAAGACTCATATCATTGAATAACTCACGCTTTAACACTTGAAACACACGCTTTAGGTAGACACGAATTATACTCAACAAGATCTTAATCAAAGAATAAACCTTAATTGGCGTTCCCATAACTGCCAATTCCCATTCAATCCATAGATATAATATACAACAAATAGTGGTGATATCGACCACTTACATAACTTTACATCGTTGGTTTATCAATATTCCAACTTTTTTCTTTTTCTTTTTCTTTTCTCATTTTTTCAATTTTTTTTTTTTTTTTTTTTTTTTTTTTTTTTTTTTTTTTGAACATAAACATAGATGTGTAAAATTTCACCACATCACCATAACAATAAATCTGGATAATTTTTCCATACTTTTCATGACTTCAGAAATAACGGTAATAGTGAAAGTAGTAAACACACGAAAAATAAACTCAAAGATATACAATATTTACTTTCACTCCAATTGCATTGTGCAATTTCCCGACCTAACCATAGATAATGAATTACGCACGCGAACACAGGTAATGTAAGGAAACACACTTTGCCTATAGCAATTAACCAACCACGGATTCTAATCTACAGGGTAGGCTAAGGTGTAACGAAACATTTTAACAAAGGTGTAAGAAACGAAAGGAATGGCTCTAAGTGTTTTTCTAGGGGTATCTTACTCTAAAAACGAGAGTAACAAAAGGGTTTATACGGGGGTTAACTAACCAGTGTAGTTAGCTAATAACACATAACATATAAGGCTATTTGGGTGTAATCCTAGAATTTTACTAATTTAGACAAGTCATTCCAATTATATAAAATAATACTTATTATGGTGGTCTCGAATAGTATACAAGCCAAGTTCTAAAGTTTACAAGTCACCGGCACACTCATAGATTTGTGAATTTTGAAAAATCACAATTTTTGAAAATAACGTCATGTTTGCAGCTATGCAACTTAGACTTTAAACAAAAACATGCTAAAAATTTTAAATTTTTATATATTAAGCACATTTTAAGCATATTTTGAAAAGTTTAGGACAAGTAAATGTTAAGTGTTCTAATTCTCCAATCCCCCCACTTAAGTTAAACAACGTCCTCGTTGTTTGTATTAAAGGTTAAAAACTGGAAAATAAAAGAATTAGAACAGAAAAACTCCCCTGAGATTTGCTCGGTATTATCCTCCATTAGTATTAGAGCAAAAATCATCTTTCTTGTGGATTAGAACGTTTAAGCTTCATAATAGATGTATCCACAGGAAATGTAGGAATCTATAATACCACCAACACTTTAAAACACACCTAAGATAAGAAAGGTTCAACTTGCATAATACATTAGTAGTTAGGTAAAAATAAAACATAAAAACTTAAAATGAAAATCATCAGGTCAGTCGATGCGCCGTATCTTATGGAAGAAGATACTCCGTATCGAGCCTGGAATAATTACGTATCAGAATACAAGATGCGCCGCATCCTTAACCAGGGATGCGCCGCATTTAAAATAAACTGATAAAAAGTTTTAAATTCAAAAATAAAAAATGCAGAAAAATAAAATAAGATATGACCATCTGCAGGAGATGCGCCGCATCTCAGAATTGAGATGCGCCGTATCCTCTGCGGCCTGACTGACTCGACACGTAAACAGAAAATTAAAAGATAAATCCGGGTTGTCTCCCGGTAAGCACTTGTCTTTATTCCAGAGTCTTCAAGTTAGACTCACGTTCATCTCTTCATTCCAATACGTCAGGTTCAAACTCCACCACCTCGTTCTCATTATCCTCAATTTTATTATCAAAGTATTTCTTCACACGTTGCCCGTTTACTTTGAATATATAACCATTTTTATCGCATATTTCAATAGTTCCATATGGATACACTTTCTTGACAACGAACGGACCTGTCCATCTTGATTTAAGTTTACCAGGATACATCTTTAGTCTAGAATTAAATAGTAGCACTTTCTCTCCAATAGTAAACGTTTTATCCCCACGTAACCTCGAGTCATGCCATCTTTTAGTTCTTTCTTTGTAGATCTTAGTATTTTTGTAGGCCTCATCTCTTAGTTCATAGAGTTCATTAAGTTCCATGAAACGGTTCTTCGTTGCAGCTTCCATATCCATATTACAATTGGTCAAAGCCCAATATGCACTTTGTTTAATTTTGACCGGTAGGTGGCATGCTTTTCCGTATACAAGACGAAATGGAGTGCATCCCGTTGGTGTCTTATAGGCTGTACGAAATGCCCATAAAGCATCATTTAACTTGTCAGACCACCCTTTCGGATTATATCCAGTCGTTTTTTCAAGAATTCGCTTAATAGCCCTATTGGTTACTTCAGTTTGCCCATTGGATTGAGGATGGTATGCGGTGGAAACCCTATGATATACTCCATATTTTTGCAAGGCTCTTCCCAGATGATGATTACAAAAGTGTGTTCCCCTATCACTAATCAATGCTTTAGGAATTCCAAACCTAGAGAACAAATTTTGCAAAAATTTGAGTACTACCTTGCTGTCGTTTGTTGGCAATGCTTGTGCTTCGACCCATTTTGATACGTAATCAACAGCAACCAAAATATATTTATTACCCCTAGATTCAGGAAACGGTCCCATGAAGTCCAATCCCCATATGTCTAAAACTTCACACACATGGATATAATTTTGTGGCATTTCGTTTCTTGATGTTATATTCCCGGATCGTTGACACGCATCACATCCTTTTATATAATATTTTGCATCATCCAACATAGTGGGCCAATAAAATCCCGCATCAAGGATCTTTCTTCTTGTGACTACTGCACCGTGATGTCCCCCCGTTGGCCCTGAATGGCAATGTGCCAATATTGCTGGGATGTCATCACCATCTACGCATCTTCGTAAAATATTGTCAGGACATAATTTAAAGGCATAAGGTTCATCCCAAATATACTCGCTAGCGCGAGTTAGAAACCTTCTTTTCTCGTCGGATGTTAGCCCTTTTGGAATTTCATTTGCCACAATAAAGTTTATATAGTCGGCATACCATGGTCCATTATTATTGCTCTTAATTCCTACCATCATAAGGTGTTCATCCGGAAAGTCATCAGCTATTTCCCTTTCGTCAAGCACCTCCATATTAGGGTTTTCAAGTCTAGATAAGTGGTCAGCAGCTAGATTCTCGGCACCCTTTTTATCTTTAATTTCAATATCGAATCCTTGGAGCAATAAAACCCACCTAATAAGCCTTGGCTTGGCATCCTGTTTATTGAACAAATACTTCAAAGCAGAATGGTCAGTGTAAACCATAGTTTTTGACAATATAAGATATGATCTAAATTTATCAAATGCAAAAACTACTGCTAAAAGTTCTTTTTCCGTGGTGGTGTAGTGTTCTTGGGCATTATTCAATGTTTTGCTAGCATAATAAATTGGCTTAAATTTCTTATCAATCTTTTGGCCAAGTACAGCTCCAACAGCATAATCACTAGCATCACACATTAGTTCAAAAGGCAAATTCCAATCCGGCGAAATTATAATAGGTGCGGAGGTTAGTTTTTCTTTAAGTATATTAAATGCCTTTTTGCAATCTTCGGAAAAATCAAACTTCGCATCTTTTAGCAATAATTGGGTCATAGGCCTAGATATCATTGAAAAATCCTTTATGAACCTACGATAAAATCCAGCATGCCCTAAAAAACTTCTAACACCTTTTACATTAGTGGGGTAAGGTAGTTTAGCAATTACATCAATTTTAGCTTTATCGACTTCTATACCTTTCCCAGAAATCTTATGTCCTAACACAATTCCCTCTCTAACCATAAAGTGACATTTTTCCCAATTAAGAACAAGGTTAGTTTCTTCACACCTAGCAAGCATTTTATCAAGTTTAAATAGACAATCACTAAATGAGTTACCGAACACCGAGAAGTCGTCCATGAAGACTTCCATAAAGTCTTCTACCATATCATGGAAGATAGCCGTCATACAACGTTGGAAAGTAGCAGGGGCGTTGCATAGTCTGAACGGCATTCTCTTGTAGGCGAAGGTTCCATAAGGGCAGGTGAAAGTCGTCTTCTCTTGATCCTCAGGGGCAATTGGTATTTGGAAGAAACCTGAAAAACCATCTAAAAAACAATAATAATCATGACCTGATAGTCTTTCCAACATTTGATCAATAAATGGAAGAGGGAAGTGATCTTTTCGCGTAGCATCATTGAGTTTGCGGTAGTTGATGCAAACTCTCCATCCGGTAACAGTTCTTGAGGGAATTAGTTCATTATCGTCATTGAGTACTACCGTCATTCCTCCCTTTTTTGGTACGACGTGGATAGGACTGACCCACGAGCTGTCAGAAATTGGGTAGATAAGTCCGGAGTCAAGTAATTTCACAATTTCATTTTTCACCACATCTTGGACTTTTGGATTCAAGCGCCTTTGAGGTTGGATAGTTGGCTTGAATTCATCTTCCATAAGGATTTTATGCGTACAAAATGACGGGCTAATTCCCTTAATATCAGACATACTCCACGCTAATGCTCCTCTTCGTTTATATAGTACCTGCAAAAGGGATTCTTTTTCTTTTGGCGTTAAATCAGATGCAATAATAACGGGCGAATTAGTGTTCCCATTTAGATAGGCATACTCCAAAGTAGAAGGGAGATCCTTAAGCACAGGTTTAACATTATCAATTTCAGTAGCACTAGCGGAGTAAACTTGTTCTTTAACTATATCGCTGCTGTCATCAGATAGATGCGCCGCATCGATATTTTTGATGCGCCGCATGGCGTTAAATACAGCAGAGCCAGTAGCTAAATCATCACCAATAGTATTCTCTTCAACTTGATCTTCTATAGCAATTGTGTTTTCAAGATTTTTAAGCAGAAAAGAATCAAGTAAATTACTTTTTAACAATTTCTGAGTAAATTGATTAATCGTGTCATCAGAAACATCGATATTATAGCATTCATCGTCATCGGAATTGTCTTTACTCATAGATTGTTCCACGTTAAACTCAACCTCATCTTTTCCTATGGTAAGAGTTATCTTTTTATTAAAAACATCGATTATGGCCCTAGCAGTGGCTAAAAATGGTCGTCCTAATATTATAGGACTTCTAGAATTTTCAGGCATATCGAGGATAACAAAGTCGATAGGTAATTCAAATTTATCAACTTTAATTAATATATTTTCAGCTATTCCTAATGGGTATTGTACGGACCTATCAGCTAGTTCTAAGCACATCCTAGTAGGTTTCGGTTCACCAAGACCTAATTTATCATACATAGAAGAGGGCATAAGACTTATACTAGCTCCTAGGTCGGCTAAAGCATTTTCAATATGTAAATTTTTAATTTGACAAGGAATAGTGAAACTCCCTGGATCTTTTTCTTTAGACGGAAGTTTGTTGAGCAATGCTGCTGAGCTTCGTTTCCCCATTGTTATTGTGCAAGCCTCTTCAAGTTTAGACTTGTTTGTAAGCAAGCTCTTCAGATATTTAGCATATTTTGGCATTTGCACCAGGGCTTCCATAAATGGTATGCTTAGCTGCAGCTGTTTGAGATTCTCCAGGGATTTCTTTTGATAGGCATCTTCTTTCTCTTTCCTTACCCTATGTGGGAAAGGTAGTGTTGACCGCTTAGGCTCAACAGAAGGTTCTTTTCTGATTACAGGTTCCGGATCAGTCTCTTTTGGTTGCTCTTGCTCAGGTGATAAAGATTCAGGGGAAATCTTGTTTGTACCGTCATCCTCGGGTGTCTCTCCGATCTGAAAGGTCGACTTTCCGCCTCTAGTTGTAATCCCTTTCAAGTCTTGCTTTACCAAAAGAACCCTGTTAAGCACCGTTGACAATTGGTGCACTTCAATTGCCAATCCATAAATCATGTTGTTTTGTGCCTTTAGTAAAAGCTCATGACTGCCTTTGAATTCATTAATAAAGTTTCTTGCTTCATGATGTTCTTTTTCATTGGCTTGACCGATTAGTAGTGCAAACTCATCCATGGTAAGATTTCTTCGGGGTCTTCCGAACAAGTTTGGGAAAATATCGAACATTGTTCCTGAAAATCAAAGAGAGGTAGATTTCAAAGTAAAAGTTTCCAGGTATAAGGGTCAGAGTATTTTCCGTTCGGAGATAAGAAAAATAAAAGTTACTGATATCTGTAGACGATGCGCCGTATCCAAAAAATTGGATACGCCGTATCTTATAATCGTTAAAATTAAATCAGACTTTCATTCAGAAAATAGATACGCCGCTTAGAAATTCGAATGCGCCGTATCAATTTTAATTATCAAAAATCGATATTTATTAAAAATTAAATGCGTCGTATTAACAAAAGTTAATGCGCCGTATCTTCGTTACGTTTCAAAATATAAGATTTTTGATTCAGAAGATGCGCCGTATCGATAAAAATCGATACGCCGTATCTGTTTAATAATTCGAAAACTGTTTTTAATTAAAATAATAGATACGCCGTATCTGCTGAAGCAGATGCGTCGTATGGCGTTAACGTTTAGAAATTTTTTTTATCAAAAACAGATACGCCGTATCTTGGGGAAAAGATGCGTCGTATCGAATTAATTAAACGCGTTGTATTTTATAAAAATTGAACGCAATACGCCGTATCTGAGAAATCAGATGCGCCGTATCGTTCGATTTAGCTCAGTACAACGATAGCAGAACACAAAAGAAAATACGAAAAATAAAAATAAATAAAAACACACGAAAGAAAATAAACACAAATAAAAGCAAGCAAATAACACACAAAAACAGAAAATATGCAAAATAGTACAATGAATGCAAATTAAACTAATACACAACAAAATTAGCGGTTAGATAAAAATTAAAAACCTAATTAAAATACTAATCAAATTAACAGATAATAACAATTCACTCCCCGGCAGCGGCGCCAAAAACTTGATGCGTATGCGTGTCGTTGCGGTTTAGCAGTTTTAATGCCTAATCAAGTTTTAAATTTATATTTAGCCGACTTATCAATAACACACACACTTAACGAGCAGTGTACCCGGTCAGTATGAATATAATGGTAAGTAGAGTGTCGATCACTAAGAGTGGAACGTATTATCTAGTTATTCTAATCAGTATTTTAATATATTAAGTTAGCTATACAATCTAATCTAACGCAAGGGGGTTCAGCCTGAGAGACTGGCACGATTTGGTTGCAATTAAATAATAAAATAAACCAATAGGCACGAATCAGCAAGTAGCACACACGTACACAGATAAATACTCGAGACAATAAGAGGGATGTCCTTATGATAAGTAGTTTGTCACTTGTTTTATTGCTAGTGTTATATGAAGTGTATAGTTCGATGCAACGCACCGAGATTAAGTCCTTTCTCGTTGGTTCTAATCTTATCGGCGAGTAAACCCTTAATGATTACTTATGACTATCCCGTTTATCTTTCTCCTACTTTTCTACAGACCATAGAATGCATAGGCGATCTAATAAACAGGCGAGGGCAGAGGCATGGCGACCCGATCAACGCTCAGCTAGCCATAGAGGTTATCAATGCACTAATAAAAGTCACCAATAACACTAACATATAAACTTTAATTGATGAGAAAGCAGTTTTAAGGGAGTGCAACCTTTCCGTTGTCACATTACACAAGCCACCAATCTTGATGAATTAAAGTTTACTAACACAATAAAACAAAACTACTTAATGAATTAAACACATGCAGCACCTTCTTACAACTCTTGTATCCTTGATTTGGGTGTGTCTTGTGCTGCTGCCTTGACTGAATTCGTCCTAGGTTTCTGGTCTTCGGTCACGTATATAATATATGTCACATCAAATTCGTCTGGTCTTGGGGTATTTATAGTTTCTGTCTGAGGGTAAGATGCGGCGCATCTAGTAAGTAGATGCGGCGCATGTACTTAACTTCGCGTGGGGTCCAAGATTATAATATTCAGGAATATTCGTACACCGCCAGAAGATGCGGCGTATCTTCATCTTTGGATGCGGCGCATGTCCTCTTGTATCTTGGATCGTATCTGGTGAAATATTGATAGTGATGCGGCGCATGTAATGAGTGAGATGCGGCGCATCTGGAGTAGAACAAGTTGGTTATTCTTTGTTGACCAAAGTTTCATATGCGGCGCATGGGATAAATCCATGCGGCGCATTCTTCAAAGTCAGGCAGTGGTCTTCATTCTCTTCATTCCAACAACCAATTCCAATCTTGATCATTTTACTCCGTTTTAAGTCCATAATCGCTAAGTTTCACCAAATGCTTGTTTTTACCTGAGAATTACAAAAGTAAACGATTAAGTATCAATCCTCATACATAATATAGTAAAACAAGTCAAATTAATAGGATAAATGATAGTAATAAAATGTACTTATTTGAGTTCATCACCAGGAAAGAAAGAAGGATGGCTATACCTTGTAGACACAACCATGAAAGTTTCATGGGACGTAGGTCAGTTCGCCTAAAAGATTCAAGAAAGATGACTAAACCTATCCGCACATGTGCCCAAAGGATTAGGCAAGATTTTACACTTAAGAAAAATAACTAAAAGCGAAATCTCGAGGAGAAAAGAACCTTTATCCTCAACGAATGCGAATTTCACAACAATACATGTACCCGTAATCACCTACAAGACCGCATTGATTACCATCGCCAGCAAAGATTAAGAAAGGGAGCTAGAAGAAACTACATCACCAACCCTAGTAACGAAAACAAATACCATGGAAAGCAACCTCTATGCCCAAGATGTAAGTTACATCATACCGGACAATGCATTGCAAAATGCGGGAAATGCTGGAAAACAGGCCACAAGACAAGAGATTGCAAAGCCATGGAAGGAAATGAGCAACCCTCGTCCATAAAATGCCACGGATGTGGTGGAATAGGACATTACAAGAGTCATTGCCCAAACTACAATGTCAACTGGAAGGTCAAGATTGATGCAAGAGAATGAAGACTCGTTAAAAGACTCCAATAGTGTCGAGAAATGACACCTATGTTTAAGCAGAAGAATAAATTCCTACTGTAATAAAAATAAACCCTAGTTTAAGATTTTCTATGTGGTATTTCCTTATGTACCTTGCCTTAGGTTTGATGGATGTGACCTAAGTGCAACAACTATCGTTCTACCGAATGAATATCTACCTTGTAAAATTTCAGTAATCGTCGTAATCTATGTCTATTTCCATTCCTATTCCACTTTCCATATTCATAGTTGATATGTAACAATACCTCGATATCACCCTAAGAATTTGACTAAACACCATATCTGATCAAACAATAGACTAATATCACACTGTAAGAAACTTTCATCCAAAACCGAAGTTTATACAAAAGATATCCTAGTATTACTTTAGAAATTCCTGACTTATCCTCGGAATATGAACAAAATTTTTCTAATTCTTTAAGAAATAATCAAAGGGTGTCCGACTTCGTGACGGAACCATTATAATTGAACCATATAAAATTCCTTGAAGAAACATAAATATCATAATGACTGAACCAAGCATTACATCATTTGGTCCTCAATTATACATAGCCTAGCTACCTATGTATAATTTAGGAAGAATGATGTTATAAATGGAACAGTTATCTTTTCAAAGTCTTTAATAACAATTTTCATTCCAAAGTAAGATTTTGAGATAAAATAAACGATTCATGAACATCACTTTGGGCAAGCCCCAGTAAGATCTACACTTATTACCTACTACTTTATTTTAAGAAGTCGAGAAAAGTTCGAATTTAGAAACTATAAGAATTCACAACAATATGTGGCAAACACAAATAACATAAATTTCATTAAAAACCACGAAAATTAATACATAGCGAGACGATTAACATCGGAAGTGCTAATAATACAATGAACACAATATAAGGCATCGAATCTTCAATAGGTTAGCCCACCATAGCAACAAAAACCACCACCAACCCAGCGATAGCAAGAGCCACCACAGGATGAATCACCTTGAGTATTCTGCGTCATAAATGCAACGAAATATTAAAAGCCAGAACGAGACTAATTCGTAAACATAAAGGTAAATGAGTTTTATTCCACACTTATAAAGGTTACATAGAAACATAACAAAGACCTATTACAAACAACACTAGCTTAAAAGCTATTACCCCCAAAACTTGTCCACAACAACGGCTAGGATTATGAGGGGTACGACAACCAACAAATACCTGATCAAGTGGCCGGAATCTTCGCCGAGGAGGAGAGCTAAACAAGCGGCGGCGAAGGCGATGAACATGGTTGCAAAAATAATGGTGAACGGCGGCATTATTTTGTTTTGGGAGAGATGAAGTGAAAAAGGTGAAGTGGGGAGGAAAAGGGGGAAAAGTAAATAGGGTATAAGTAGGGAAAAACTAGCCGTTATTTTACTATTCACGACCATTAAGTTACAAATCACTACCATTAAAAATCCACTAGTCTCGACCGCTAGAACACTAAACATTTAGTGTTAAATACTTCCTACTCTCGACCGTTATTTCCACTATTCATAGCCTATGAATGCATTGGTTGACCAAACATTCAAATTTATTTCGTGTAGTACGAATAAATCTAGTTGGATCTCGCTTCCTCAATTTTAGAATAGAAATCTCTCAACGACATTTTCCATAAACCCTCACCTCTGAACACCACATTTTCAACACCTATCATGGACTGAACTACGGGACGAAGTTCAAAATTGAGGGGTGGATACTGTAAGACACTGCAAAAATCCATTTTAATAGGCTTCGTTAATTAATAATAACCTCGAGTTACGGTTTAATAAATCCCATTTTTACGGAAAAATTTAAAATTTTCTTTTATTACTATTCCCCCCAAGTCACGTCATCACAACGTTTACTAAGTGACGAATTTAGTTCACAACACGTATTTGAGACATGATTATTTCACAAGAAATAATAATCCAAAAAGTCACCATTCACACAAATTACAAACTATAATATGCACTAATCGATATATAATTTAATTACATTTTTATAATTTGTCTTAATTATCAAATACACTAATTACATTCAACATTCACTAATTTCATTTCCCTTTCACTAATATGAACCAAACGGGCTAACTGCTCAGCCCACATCACCAGGACGCAAGGCCCAACTCCAGAGCCACTTCCCCTTTCCATATTTCATGCAATGTTCGACCAGTCACACACCACCTCCAAAACAACTCGTGTGCTCTCAATTCTTAAACGCGACTTACCCATATTTTTGCACCATCTCATTCATGACCCACTAGACTATTCGAGTGCCAATTTTCAGGAATAAATGTCGAGTGTTGGACAGAGATTTAAGACCCATTCGTTTGTCCCATTTTACTAAATTTGTTATATACAAAAATCACAAAACCCAACCATTTCAAATCCCGCTTTTTCCTACACATTTCTAATGACCATACTAATATTTTGTAATGTTAAAAAGAACTTTAAGAATGCAGGAAGAAGTTGTGGCTCGCTAAACCCATTTGTCATTTATTTAAAATACAAACCGAACACACCTATAGCGTAAAAACAAAAGATAAGAATTTCCCACGTTTTCATATCTATCCAAAATCTCACATTGTCAGTAAAACCAATTAGGTGTCCTCTCCTCTACAGTGGCCTTCAATGATTGAGCTTTGAGGGTAATATAGTCAAAAACATGCGTAATCTACTTCTATATATCTCACCCTCTTCTAGCAGCCTACACTGCTCATTTCCCACCTATTTCACTCTCACTAAACACACTAAAGACCCAGAAATGTTTTGAAGCAACCGAGCAGAGCAGAAGACACGTTAGAACGTATTTCGAACCTAACAAGTAAACTACCTTCGTTCTTGTGCCCCATTCGACTTCCACAGTTTCTTCACCACCTCTAGAAGGTGTGGTAAGTATCTACAAACGCTCTTTACTTTCATTCTCACGTACACCACTCACCATGCATCATATAGTTTCGTAATCAAACATATAACTTATTTTCCGCATTTTTCGTACACTTTCATTTCATGTGACCCATCAACATGGGTCGAATCTCCATCATGAGAAGCTTAGAAGTCGTCTCTCACTTTACTTTCACATTTAAAACACTAGTGCATGCCTCATTCGAGCATATACAACTTTATACCACACGTTAAGACTTGACTGGAAAAACACTAAAAAATAAACTAAGTTTTGGTGCGTACAACAACTCATCTGACCAACCTAAGATCACACCATTTAATTATGATTTCGTACTAATTACACACTAATATTTTTACACCGTCCAATAGACCACCTAACAAACTATAAGTTTCGTATTTTAAGATTTTACTCACAAGCTCATCTCAACACTCTAAACGAACCATTTTAAATGCTACTCGACGAAATATAAAACACTTAGAATTATATAGAGTTTTACAGCTTTTAAAACTTGCGACCAGTTCAACTAATGGTCTGTTTACTTCGAATTCGTGAAAGTAACGTATACATATTTTTGCTCAGCTCGGATAATTGCCTAGGAAACTACACTTTTTATGTTTTAACCTCAACCTCATAAGCTCACTAACACGCTCAAAATACATCCTATTGATCCACCCTCGTTAGTATCTATTTCACATTTTCAGAAAACTTAAATTTTATTATTTCCGAAATGGGCTAAAAAAATGCCCAACAAGAAATGGCGTTAGACCAGCCCACTAGGCCCATGTGATACATTTTCAGACTCATAAAAATAGCCCAATTCTAGGCCCAAAACAGTTTACACGCCCTCGCCTCTAAAATTCTTAACGGGCCTTAAGTTGATTCGTTAAGTGGCCCATTAGCACAAAAAATAAGCTCTTGTCCGAAATAAGCAATTAAAATAAGTTATAATGAACTTAATAAAGTTATAGAAATTTTCAGAATATTTTTCCCGTCATTTTTATGCAAAAAGGACTAAAAATGTAACGCGACCTAACTAGAAGGACTAAAACTGTGAAACTGTGAAACTTGTGGACTGAAGCTGTGAAAACAGTTTATAGAGGACTTAAATTGACATATCATCGAACTCCAAGCCTTATATGGACATATGGATAAGTTTTGGACTATTATTGGACTTTGGACATAACGAGGGACTAACGACGTAACGCAAGCACAGTTAGGGTAAAAAGTATAAAATCTAGAAAGAACAAGGACCAACTGATTCTACTTGACATTCTTATTTTATTTTCAATTTTCCACCGTCACTTCATATGCTGATGACGTGTAGTCCGCATTCGGGTCACGAACCCGACCAATAGATGCTACCAACACATAAGCTTATCACGAATGGGCTCAAGCCCATCACGAATGGGCTATCATGATAATGGTTTGGGCTCACGATGGCCCAAACCCAAATTTATTTATGGTTTTGATATAGGATATCTCTTATTATGAGATATGTATCAAATAACCGACCCATGCGGGATACGCTGAGGAGTGAGGAACACGAAACCAACTAGGGTTTCGTGTGTATATAAAGAGTCTCTAGACTCTCATTAAAGGTATGATCGATAACCCTAACTCTTCAACTAAACCCTAAAACCGATTACTTACTCTCACGCCGGAGGATAATCGTGGGAGACAATCCCACGATAAGCCTAACGGTGTCTTTTTGTTTTCTTAGTGCGCAGGTCTCAAGCATTAAGATCTAATTGGTACGGAAACAAGGAACGCCCAACTTTTGTATCAACAAGTGGCGCCATCCGTGGGACCCTACACTAAGAACTCTACGAAGAACTAGAATGACGAAGCATGGAAACGCAAATCAGCGGACTCCGCAGACGAAGAAAACGCATGACGACCTACTGGGGAAGAAGCAGCAAACTGATTCAGCCGCTAAGCCGCCCTCTGGAACAACCAGTGTGCCCAAAAGCCTAGGATCATACTCAGATTTGGCTTTTACTCCAGTAGAACCGATCACAAGGAATACCCATGCTACTACAACAACCACCAGCACGGTGGATCTACTGCGCACTCCTCTCGCCATGACGGAATTAAACTTCACTGAACCGCCAAATGCGCCCACCCGAAACAAGGGTCCTGATTTGGAAACAGACACTCTCGCGCTAGAAGGAGTCGCCCCTGAACTAGCACCAAGTGATTTCGTGTCCCAAAACTACGAAACATTGGCTGCGCTGATGCGAGAGGAAGCGAAAAAGAGGTCAAGTCAGAGCCTGCAAGCCAGACTCAACTTTGATCCTGAGCGTGAAGCATCCCCACCGCGCTACCGAAATGAAAGGCGCGAGAAAGATGGCAGCCGACACGCTGTGTTTACTAGGATCGGAAGGAAAGTTGTGGATGATGAGGCAGCCGACTTACAGTCTCTGGAGGAGCACGAAGATGATGGACGGCGCACCAATGTCCACGCTAGACTTGGCAGTCGCAGAGTCCATGATAGACTTGGATGACGATGCTCCCCAAGTGAAAGCCCTTCAAGCTTGGATTCTGAGGAAAGTCGGCGCAAGCGCCGCAAAAGGGTAAGCTGATCCTCAAGTGACTCCTCGGACAACGAGGACAATGAAACAAGACATTGGAAGTCCAGGGGAAGATCCTGCGACTGGGAAGACGAAGATATGTCTCGTCCCTGGCGCCGCCAAAAGATTGACGCATTCACTCGGCGCATCAGTGACTTCTCAGAAGATAAAAAAAGGCGCATGCCCGCCAATGTTAAGACTTATGATGGAACAGGTGATCCGGATGACCACCTAAAAATTTTCGAATCAGCAGCAACCATCGAAAATTGGCCACAGCCTGTGTGGTGCCACATGTTTAACTCTACTTTAGTGGGGAATGCGCGAAACTGGTTCAGTAAGCTTCCACGTAGAAGCATCAATGGGTTTGAAGAGTTCCGGAAGGCGTTTCGTTTGAACTTCACTCAGCGGAAGAAGTGCGCCAAGAACCCTGTCGAACTTGCTAGAGTAAAACAGCGCCAAGGGGAATCCACAAGCGCTTTTATGGAGCGCTATAAGGATGAATGCATACATGTCAAGGCATGCCCCGAAATATTAAAGATTTCAAGGTTTATGAACGGAATCAATAACCCAGACCTTATCAAAAAGGTAAATGATAGGGTTCCTCAAACCTTTGATGAGCTCATGAAGCGCACGAGGTCCTTCATCCAAGGAGAAGCCGCCGCTGCGGATAGCAAGAAAGGCTACTCAAACTATAGGTCACAAGAAGAGCCAAGGAGACAATCCAATGACCAGAGTAGCAATCGTAACAAAAGCTATCGCAGTCAAGGGGGCGGACGGGGAAACGACAAGTATACCCCACTAACGAAGACTCCAAAGGAGATATTCGCGACGGAAGGCGCGAACTTTCCGAGACCCCCACCGATGCGCACCCCAGAAGATCAGCGTGTAGGGAACGGATATTGCGAGTATCATGCACAGAAGGGCCACACAACCAATGAATGTGTCCAATTGCGCCAATTAATTGAGAAGCTAGTAAAAGAAGGCAGATTGGACCATCTCGTTAAAAACATTAAGGATGGGAAAGACAAACAGAAAACTGGAGGCAAGAAAGAAGCGCCTAAGGACAAGGCTGACACAATCTACATGATACAATCATGGCAGCGAAAGACAAGGCAAAAGGTCAGCCAAAAAATTTCCCATGGAAGCGAAATCTCTTTCCCCACCTTGGCTGCGGACAACGCAGTGGCAGAACCACTCACCATTGAGATAAGTGCGGGGGGTCACCATATTCCCCGCATGTATGTTGATGGAGGGGCATCAGCGGATATAATGTATGAGCATTGTTTCAAGAGATTGCGCCCTGAGATACAAAGACAGTTAAGCCCAACCACGACTGCGCTTACTGGCTTTACAGGAGAAAAGATATGGCCCATGGGGCAACTGCGACTACTAGTCGCTGTTGGTAATAAGGAACACTCCACGACAGCTTGGATGAATTTTATGGTGATCAGATCTCCTTCACCATACAACGGTATTATTGGAAGACCAGGAATTTCGGCAATACGCGCAGTACCGTCCACAGCGCATGGGATGCTCAAATTCCCAGTAGAAGGCGGCATTGTCACCATCTACAATAGCGCCGCGCCACCTAAAGAATGTAACACGATTACATGCGAAACAACGCATACCCCAGAACAGAGCGCAGCCAAAGTATCAAACCTAAAGGTCGCAATTCACCCTGAATACCCGGAGCAAGAAGTATCGATTGGGGGATCATTGTCTGACAAAGGAAGAGCGGCCGTGTGCGCGCTCTTACAAAGGAATCTGGATATCTTCGCATGGGAACCAAAGCACATGACTGGTGTGCCACGCTCGATTGCAGAACACAAGCTAAAAATCCGACAAGGATATTCCCCAGTAAGGCAGAAAAAGCGCGGCCAGGCTCCAGAATGCGCAAAAGCCATTCTGGAAGAAGTACACAAACTTGTGGACGCTGGCATCATGCGAGAAGTCTATTACCATGATTGGCTCTCCAATCCAGTAATGGTCAAGAAGAGCGATGGTAGTTGGCGGATGTGTGTAGATTTCACTGACCTTAACAAAGCATGTCCACAGGACTGCTACCCACTACCAGAGATAGACTGGAAGGTGGAATCTTTGTGCGGATATCCCTTTAAATGTTTCTTAGATGCATACAAAAGGTACCACCAAATCCAAATGGCTAAGGAAGACGAGGAAAAAACAGCCTTCCACACAAGCCAAGGCGTCTTTTGTTATACAAAGATGCCTTTTGGCCTGAAGAATGCGGGCGCCACCTACCAGCGACTGGTAGATAATGCATTTGAAAAGCTAGTGGGCCGCAACCTAGAGGTCTATGTGGACGACCTTGTCATAAAAATCCATACTGAAGACGAAGTGGTGCGCGACATTGAAGAAACATTTAGAACATTACGAAAGATCAACATGAAGTTGAATCCTAAGAAATGCACTTTTGGCGCTACAGAAGGCATGTTCCTAGGATATTTGATAGAACCAGATGGCATTAAGCCATGCCCAGAAAAAACAGAGGCTGTCATCCAACTTCCTTCACCGCGCACGTTGAAAGAAATTCAGTCTCTGAATGGAAAGTTGGCCGGTTTGAACAGATTCCTGTCCAAATCTGCGGATAAGTCACTTCCTCTATTTAAAACACTCAAGAAGTGTACAAAAAAGGGAGACTTTCGTTGGACTACGGAAGCGGAAGAAGCTTTCACACAGCTTAAGCAACATATAGCAGCGCTTCCTAAGCTAGTCGCACCCCGACCAGGGGAGGAGTTAATCGTCTACTTATCTGCGACTCATGGAGCGGTCAGCGCAGTGCTACTGACGGATAGGAATTCCGTACAAACACCAGTATATTTTGTAAGCAAAGTACTCAAGAAGACAGAGATTAACTATAGCCCAATGGAGAAGTTGGTCTTGGCGTTAGTATTTGCCGCCAAAAGACTGCGTAGATACTTTCAAGCGCACCCAATAGCGGTGATTACAGACCAACCTATCAAACAAGTTATCTCTAAACCTGACGCATCAGGGCGATTACAAAAATGGAGTGTGCTACTAGGCAAGTATAACATCTCTTACAGACCACGCACTGCGGTTAAAGGGCAAATACTAGCAGACTTCATCATCGAAAAACCAGATACCGATGACGCACCTCCACCAAGCAAAGTAGAACTACAAGAACCATGGGTCTTGTTCACGGATGGATCTTCATGCGTGGATGGGTCAGGCGCTGGCCTTATCCTCACTAATCCAGAAGGAATGGAATTCACTTACGCACTGCGTTTTGAATTCACAGCCACGAACAACGAGGCAGAATATGAAGCCCTAATCGCCGGATTACGCATTGCAAATCGAATGGGTGTACGTAACCTAGAAGCAAATATGGACTCCCGATTAGTAGCCAACCATGTGTTGGGCGAATATGTGGCTAAAGAGGATAATATGGTCCAATACCTCGACAAGACCAAGTTACTAATCCAAGGATTTGACAGGTTTACCATTAAACAAATTCCTAGAGGGGAGAACAAAAAGACAGACGCACTAAGCCAAATCGCATCTACAAGCTTCGCGCACCTTTCAAAACAAGTATTGGTGGAGATCCTAAAAAATAAATCCATCTCGGAGATGGAGATATCCACGGTAATAGAGGAAGAGAATCCTACGTGGATGACCCCTATTATCGAATTTATAAGCAAGGGCAAATTGCCCAATGAGCAGAAGGACGCACGACGGATACGGCGCACAGCGCAGAGGTTCGAACTTAGAGATGGTATCCTATATCGGCGCTCATTCCTACAACCATGGCTTCGGTGCGTTGGACCTCTTCAGGCAGATTACGTACTCCGAGAGATCCACGCTGGTTCATGCAGTATGCATTCAGGACCACGGTCCGTCGTAGCACGAGCATTGCACTCAGGATACTACTGGCCCACTATGCACCGTGATGCGCGCGATGTGATAAAGAAATGCAACGACTGCCAAGTTGATAGACCCATCCCGCGCAGACCACAACAAGAGCTGACACCTATCACTTCTCCATGGCCATTCTATAAGTGGGGTATTGACATTGCGGGTCCCTTCCCTATCGCAGCAGGAGGACTGAAATTCCTTATTGTTGCAATAGACTACTTCACTAAGTGGATCGAAGCGAAGGCAGTAGCGACAATCACAGGTAATCAAGTAAAACGCTTCGTTTGCGAAAATATTGTATGCCGCTTTGGATTACCTGGGGAGATTGTTTCAGACAACGGAAAACAATTCCGTGATAACCCGTTTAAAGACTGGTGCGCAGAGCTAAATATTACACAACACTTCGCGTCAGTCAAACACCCACAAACCAATGGTTTGGTTGAGCGCCCAAATCGTGGTCTAGGCGAAGGAATTAAAGCGCGCCTAGACAAACACAAGGGAAGATGGGTGGATCAATTATCGCATGTCTTATGGGCACACCGCACGACAATCAAAGTTAGCAATGGAGACACTCCTTTTTCTCTTGTCTATGGGACAGAAGCTGTCATACCAGCTGAAATTGGGATGCCAACTATTCGAACCGCAGAAGTTAATGTCGCAACCAATGACGACGAACAACGTATCGACTTGGACCTATTCGAAGAAAGGCGTGAACGCGCAGCTATGCGCGAAGCAAAAGCCAAGTAAAAAATGAAGGGATATTACGACGCTAAAGTTCGTAGCACCTCATTCAGGCCAGGCGACTTTTTCTATCGCGCTAACGATGCAAGCCACGCAGAAGATACAGGTAAACTTGGACCGAAGTGGGAAGGTCCCTATGAGGTCATTGAAGCACTAGGTAAAGGCGCATATAAGCTGCGTGACATGGATGGCCGCGAGCTACAGCGCACATGGAATGTTTGCAATCTCAAGAGATGTTATCTTTAGGAAAGGTTACGACCTCACACACGGACACCTCCGCACTTTAGTAAGTGCTTAATAAATATCCGTGTATTTACATTTTGTTTCATATAGAAAAATGTCTTTCTTTTTTATAAAAACTTGCAAGTATTAATTCAAATGTCGCGGTTTCTAGCTAATTCCGCGATACATTTCACTTTATTGTTTACATGTTTTTTGTCTTAATATTGTTGTTATTTTATTTTTCTGCCTACATGGCGTGCATGCACCTATTAAAACCCACGATGGTAAAAGGATGAGTAAACCTACTAACAAACTCGTTGAGTAAGAGGGTTGCAAACCCATCAACATCGGATCACGCATCCTTGTTAAACACCTTACTCTCAAGACGTTGGAGTAAGTTCAACGTGTATCCCACGACGGATACACAATAATGCACACTGTGCGCGTTTAACAACTTAGGAGCTAAGACACTTAACTCCTTGATATGCTATTTGCAGTACGCCGCATATAAATAAACTTATAAATTTTATGAACTTCATACACAATTATGGATCTTTTATAAATTTTCTTAAGTATATACACAAGAAGTTGCTATGTTAGACACAACATAGACGTCTTTTACGCAAAGACAAATTAACTAAGTACAAACATTATCACATTTGATACAATATGCGCATAATCGTATTTTTTTTAATCAACATTTTATTACGGACTACAAGTTCATATAAGATACAGATTTAACATGCACATGTGCAACAAAATGTTAATCTATAACAAAAATTACCAAGACAAGCTACGGGTACGTCTAAGCCCTGAGCTACCAACATGGTATGCAGTACCCCCAGCTTCTTCCAGCTTCCTGAGGAGATCACTATCCTTAGGCGACACCGTTGGCACGCTAACAGGTACCTCATCAGATCTAGATATGTGCGCAGCCCCAACACCACAAAGGATGGCCTTTCCCTTCACACCTTGTTTCTTTGCAAGTCTCATAGCATGCGCCTCTAAGGATTTCCTCAGTGGGACCTCTTTTTCAAGGGCAAACGGATTAAGGATGTCACGAGGGCGGGCAAAGATAGGTACCTGCAACTGCGACACATCTGGCTTGAGGAAGTAGTCAGGATGTGCCTCTGCGCCCTCCGCTGTGTGCCTGGCCAAGGTTAGTCCCTCCATAATCACGCTTATGGGATAATCTTGATCGCGCTCTAACTGGGCAATATGAGGAAGATCAAGTAGCTTCATCTTCTCCATAGCAGCGACAAGCTCATCATAGGAGTTGGCGTTATAACCCAGTATGTGAGTAACAGGCACGGTTAACAAATTGCTCTCAGCAAGCTCTTCTATAGCCTGCGCCTGGCCACGTGCCAATGCGCGCTCAACAACTTCCCCAAATACCCCCTTCACCTCCTGCGACTCCAAAGTCCCCATAGCAGCGAGACGCAAACCATGGCTGATAAGCCACCTGCGCTCAGCAATTGATGACACCAGGTGAGGGTACAGCTCTTCGTCATATTCAATGCTCAGCTTGCGCAGCTTCATTTCCTGTTTCTCCAGTGAATCCTGCACAACCTTACGAAAGTCATCCAACTGGGAGATGTGCGCATTCTTGTTCAGCTCCATATATTTCAACACCCAAAGGCAAGTGTTCTGGTACTTTATGAAGGCAGCATGCTCCTGACCCACTTGAGCAAGCAGAGACATCTTCTCTTCAGCAACCTTTCGAGCATATGCATCCGTTGCCCTAACCTCAGCCTGCGCTGCCGCCAACTGAACTCTCAAAGAAGCGATCTCTTCATCTTTCTGCACACTAAGGCTACTCTCACCCGCATACCTAGCCTTCAGCTGTGCAGCAGTCAAGCACAGCTCCTCAATCAACTGTTCTGTAGGAACATCCTCGGGAGCCTTTGTCCCAGATTCTTGGCCCCCCTGCGCAAGATGATCAGCAGGCAAAGAACCCGCCTTGGGGGGCGATTCCCCAGCGCGCGCAGCAACCTCAACACTGCACGCAGATAACAGAACTACTTTATAGTTTCATTACGGAATAAAGAAATGCAGATTTAAAGACACAAGCCTAATTACTTACTTGAGAGAAAGAATTTCAGTTGTATCCTTCTGTGACGCATTTTCCTCTTATGATGAGGGCTCACTAGAAATGTGATGGCGCCTTCTCTTCGATGTACTAGCGCCATCATCCCCAGCAACCTCCTTGCGCTTCACCCCCTGGCCAGCGCCCTCAGCCTCACTCATAGAAACTCCCACGCTATCTGACGAGTCAGTCTGCGATAACTCTTCTATACCCATTTGTACCTCAGGAGTGGGAAAACTGCGAAGAGGCGTCGCCTCTAAAACAACGGGGGGCGTATCCTCAAATTCTTCCTGCACAATCTCCATCATGCGCCCCGCAGTAGCCTGTAGAATCGGCTTCTAGCCATCTCTTAATGGGCGCACACCCACAGTAACTTGCTTCAGCTTCTCCAAGCGAACAACACTGAATAGATCCATCTCTGTGCACTAAACAACAAACAAACAAAAAATGGGTAAGACAAGCTATAAAGGGAAGAGCGCTTACAACTAATAAGCGAAGAGGAAGGAAGAGACAAGCACCCACCCCGGCTATTCTCGTCCAAAAAAGTAGGCACCTCCTCCGGACTACTGAAATAATTATGGTTGATGCCCATGTGCACCAAAAACTCCTCTGGATACGCCTTGATCGGTATGCGGTTGGCATTAATGGCCTCCGCATCCTCTGCGCTATACGTTCCGGGGATGGGGCGCTCATCTCTCGGTAATGATTCTTGAGTATAAAACTAAAAAATCCATGGAAAAATGCATTATCAACCCAAAAGAACTTTTCCCTCCAAACCCTCAGCGCGTCTAATTTCTCCGTATAGCACTGCAGTGACCCTGGGCGTTTGGAGAAAGATACCCACCCGTTTGACCACGACGTGTGGTAAAACGCGCGGAATAGATGGATTGTGGGTTCAATCGCCAACAGGCGACAATTTACCTCAAAATTGGTTATTTTCGCTGCACCTATATAGTGCAGTTGTGAAATATGTAAGCGATAATGGTTTAAAATATCGCAAAAATATAGGGAAATGGGCACACGCTGGTTCGCAAATTCGAAGAAGCGCGTATAAACCCCCACATTCCCTTGCGGGAAGTTCGCTATTGATGCATTCGCCACTGGAACTTCCGGATGCAATGCGAGAGGGATGTAATAATCTGATGTGAACTGAAGAAGTTCGTCCGCAGATAAATCGGAATTAAATTCGGATAACTGAAGCACCATGGTTAGAATTTAAAGCGCACGCGCTATTACCTTAGCTTTCGTTGATTTTTGATTGCTTTTTGAAGGTTTAACAATGGTGGAAAATGATGTTTTTTACTGTGGTAGCCACAGTGAAGCGACGGCTAACCTTTATATAAGGTTACACATATTGGTGGATGGATGACACATGTACCCCACTTGCCCCAATCGTGTGGCTGGGACGCAAAAAGGTAAAGACCTTTTTCATCCAACCCTCACGATTTTCGAAGGCGGTACGGATGTACTTGGACTAGGTTAATTTGCTAATTTGGGTGGGAAATAATTGAAACTTCCCCGCTACGCATCAAGGAATATTTTTGCTACATTTGTTAGTCTAGCATCCGCAGTTGTTACACTACGCATACTAGACTGGGGGGACATGATGACGTATAGTCCGCATTCGGGTCACGAACCCGACCAATGGACGCTACCAACACTTAAGCCCATCACGAATGGGCTATCACGATAACGGTTTGGGCTCACGATGGCCCAAACCCAAAGTTATTTATGGTTTTGATATAGGATATCTCTTATTATGAGATATGTATCAAATAACCGACCCATGCGGGATACGCTGAGGAGTAAGGAACACGAAACCAACTAGGGTTTCGTATGTATATAAAGAGTCTCTCGACTCTCATTAAAGGTATGATCGATAACCCTAACTCTTCAACTAAACCCTAAAACCGATTACTTACTCTCACGCCGGAGGATAATCGTGGGAGACAATCCCATGATAAGCCTAATGGTGTCTTTTTGTTTTCTTAGTGCGCAGGTCTCAAGCATTAAGATCTAATTGGTATGGAAACAAGGAACGCCCAACTTTTGTATCAACATATGCACTTTTACATTTTAGTTATGTATTATTTTTCGTTAGTTATTAGAAATTTAACGATTTCACTTGCATATCATTTCATCATATTTTGAGGAGATAATATTTTGAGTCGAGAGACATAAGAATCAAGATAATATCATATATGATATTATTTTTCTTAACTTGAGGCATTTTAAGCATATCACACTCATATCATCAAATCGTTATACGATTTCTCACTTTCACACTCACTGTTAGTAGTAAGTCAGAATCTTAGACTTCCCTCATATTCAGGTTTCGTATCGAAGACGTTTCCGTGATCGTTTCCATAGATCTTATAATTCTATCTTGTCAGATACACTCCAGGTGAGTCGTGGCCCCTACTTTTAATACTTGTTTTTAATAACACTTTTGGGGGAGATACATGCTTTAACTATTTTACTCAAAATCATCAACTATGCTTTACATGTTTTGAATCACCCTTTGGGAGGGATATATGCTCGTTATACTTGCAAATTGCTTGCTTAGCTGAAACACTGTGTTTGAAAGATAACATTTCAATTACTCGTTGTAACGTGATACTGAGACCCATTATATGCATTCATATAACAACTGAATGTACTGTTAACTTTACTATGATATTTCTACATTTCACTGGAAATAATTGCCAAGAATAAAGTACGCATATTTCATGAACCCAGAAACCTATATTGCCTAAGTTTACTTTATTGCCATAAAGTCCCTCGATCATGAGCCATTAATCACTGCGGTGAGCGCGAATATAGTGAACAGCTTCGAAACCTGTTAGAGGCTGACAACCTATCCCACTAAATACTTGGACGGAATGCCTATATGGTTAGTCGTATTTAGTCGCGATCCACTATATTTGAGAAAAATAGGAAGTTGGCAAAATCACCTATTACATGAGGGCAAAACCTTCATCATTAATTTGATGAACACCTCCGTTTTATGGTACTCTGTTAACGTTTTACGTGTCATGAGGCTTAGGGTAATATAACTTTTGAATATATGAATGTTTCATATATCTTTAGATACAGCTGTATTTAGTTAAACACCACTCCACACTGATAGATTTCAGACACTAGATTAATGTATTCACTATGTGTTAGGATGATGAACCATGTACTTGGAACTTAATTGTTATCATATGTGACTTAGTTTTGACTTCTAATAAAGACAGCCCAAATTGCTTGGTATATCGTTACTTTTAAAAGTTGACCCATCATTTCATTTCGAGCGTATAACAACGTAGCTCAGTTTCATTTAAAACTTGAAACTTATGATCACTTGAGTTCATACATGATTTACTTGTGGATTTTTACCCAACGCAACTTTCTATTTACTTCAGGATGTACTAGTATTTATTTCAACTATCACTGTACATCTCTTAAAATTCATTGAAAGAAAGTTATTTTCTATTAAACTCCACGAACTCACCAACCATTGTGTTGACGTTTTAAGCATGTTTATCTCAGGTAATTAACGGAGCAGGACAAGACACGGAGCGGGCATCTTATAATCTGATAAATAAAATGGTGTAAAAATCAAATATGTCATTCTTTCCAAATTACCACACTTTTGTGTGATTTTCAAATTAGATATTTCACCTTTGTACCAAAACTATTATTTTGAATGACATATAACTTTCAAAACGCCTTTTTCAAGCCGTTTTCTGAAATTTTAACTTCGATCCTCACCGTAACACCCTAATTACTTTTCCGCTGCCACTAAACAAATTCGGGGGTGTTACAACACGTAGCTCGTGATGGCTATTGTAAAGCGGCATCGCAAACAACAGAGCTAGCAGCTGTGTCATTAGTAAAAACTTCATGATTTTCCAAACTCGTATGGTCAGAATCCAGCGCATTGATGCAACAATCAGTTTCTGCAAAAGATATTCAAAACAGGAATTTAGCGTACAAATATTGAAGACTAACAAATGGTAAATGGAAACTACCAAGCCGTTGGGAAATTGTGAAACTGAAGATTAACATCATATACATGTAATTGAAAATGAATATAACTAAATTATTCATGGAACAGAACCTGCAAGACGAACTGGAGTCGTTTGTGTAGTAACAGAACCTGCAAAACGAATTTTGACTATGTTAAAAAAAACTAAACTTCCGTGACAGGAAAATGAGCCCACCAAAATAAAGATTAGACATACCTGGTGGTTTACACTCATGTTGTGTTTCTACACAACCATTTTTTCTTCTTATTTGGCCACTGCAACATAGGGAGTAACTATAATATAAAGAGACAAAATTTAGCTAATTATTTATAAGTATATATGCTTGCGGTTTAACCCGACCATGCCATTTTTATCTCGCAACATAACAATGGTCTATTTCAACCCAAACACATTCCCTGTTCTTGTTCCAGTTAAAAACATAAAAAAAAACCATATAGTTATTTTCACTTTTTCTACCTCAGGTGTAAATGAATCATAGGGTTGTGGAGTACAACTAATTTTGATCAAGGTCTAAAGGATATATGGTATCAAAGACAATACTTGCAAACACATGCCTCACTTCCTGTACATTTCCCATGGCTAGTGACTTATAATCAATCTCACTACCTTGCTTTGTGACAAATCTGGCTTCCTTACCATGATTTTCACATTCAAATATCTTAACAGCTTTCAAATACAAAAGTAACAGAATGAAAAAATGCAGAAGTATATCACTGATGAGACACAATCCAAAACTACATAAAATAAATAAGTAAGCCGGAGCACGTACCATATCAGATTTAGGTGCTTTAGGGTAATTCCTCAATGCTTGTGAGACATAATAAGAATCAGTCATGTTGGATAGTGCCTTACTTACTAATACTCCAAGTTCCAATACCTCCTTTTTCATTGCCCTCGTTCAAGGTATTGAGAATCAGATAACTCAGTAAAATGTAGCATGTGGAGTGGAAATTCTTTGGGCTATGCCAATAGCTTCATCCATATCTCCTCCATTGTGCACTGCTAGAGTAAATGCATCAACCACTAAAGGGTCCCTTGGTTTATCTAGAAGCGCCATATGCAGTGCTAAAATTGCCACCCTGGAGATGTGTATGCATATGTGTATCATTGTAATTAAACACTTGTAAGCATAATACTCATATGTAAAACATGTTGATGGCGAAAACATACCATGAACTACTATGACATGGTCGATCACTGGTATATGACAACAGTTGTTATGCTTGTCCAGCTGTAAAGCCCAATGAACAATTAATATGTATATGGAAACTGTAAATATAGAACGTCAAAAACCATGAAACACACAATACACGCACAACAGTACCTCGCATATTTCGTGGCGTGGTAGTGGCCCTACAACTTTGTGAATCTAGCAATGCAAAAGTATCACACGTAGCTCGTGATGGCGGTTGCAAAGCTGCATCGCAAACAACAGAGCGAGTAGCTGTGTCAGTAGTTGTAACACCCCAACCCGACAAGGGTAAAGATGTCACAACAATGGTTTCATATCAAATCAAAACAAAGCATACATATATAGTAATACAAGAAATTTCAAAGGTTACAAATGAAATACGGAAATTTAGAAGGTTACAAATGCAAATACTAATTCTAAAATATAATAACTTCTAATCACTTCTAAGCCCAAAAGTAGCTTATCAAGTCTTCTAAGTCCAAGGTACTCTCCACCCATTCCCAGCTTCCTACTAAAACCTGCCGCAGGAAAAGAAATACGGCTGAGCTACGAGAGCTCAGTGAACAGATATAACGATAACAAACAGTAATAGAGAATAGTACAGAATAACAAAAACAAAGTGTTGATATAAATAATGCCTAAACACGTTATTAATATTTTTCGATATCTCTACGTTTTGATAATCACAAAATGTAAAATCTTTAATCGGAAAATTATGACGTAAACAAGTATTTAGTTGTAAATATCTATTTCTACAACTCAAATCACTTAAGGTATGAATGAACTAATGCTTAATGCATTATATGATCAAAGGAACATTTTCTTAATAACTAGATTTTTTATAAAACATCAAAAACATTTTATATATTTTTGAAAAACATTTTTGGCATTAAATAAAAATGTTTAATCTTTTATAAAAATATGAATTCAAATTTTTAACCAAAATCAGTTAAAATGTTCCAGAAAAACCTTCCCCACAAAAGGACAAAATTGGCCAACGGACAGAAGGGGCGGCCCCCTTAATTTTACTAGGCGGCCCCCTTAATTATTAAGGGGACCGCCCCCGCTCCAGTAGACTTCCAGCTGTCCAATTTTTCTCCTATAAATACCAGTCTTCTCCTGGACTTTTACTTACCTTTTGCACACTAAAACTTTCTATTCTAAATTCATTCTAAACATTGTAAATCCTTTGATCATATTTCCTTAAGCATTGGTTTCTAAGTGATCCAAGCTTCCACCACCAAAAGTGCAAAAGAAGAACTCTACTTCAACTAGTGAAGAAGTGTTATTACTTACCTCATTCAATTGTGTTGTTGTGTTGTTGTGATAAGTAGATCTAAGTGTAACTACGTAGTAGTGTTGTAAATTTATTGCGAAGTAGTTGTGAATAAGTAGTTGTGAAGTATTTGTGAAGAAGTAGTCGTGAAGTAGTCGTGAAGAAGAAGTCGTGAAGAATTCTTGAAGCCGTTGTGAAGAAGTCGTGAAGAAGTCGTGTAGAAGTTGTGTATAAGTTGTGAGATTGGTTCTAGCTACGATTAGGACTCGACATCTAGCTTTGTGTCGTTAAGCCGGTGTAAGCTAAAGTTGTGTAAGGTTTCTCCGCCATAAGGGAGTTTGTTGACATAGTGAAGAAAACTCTCGAGTAGGTGACTCGAGGAGTGGAGTAGGGCAAGGAAGGTGTCCTTGTAGCCGAACCACTATAAATCTCCGTGTTGTGGTTTGATCTTTCCATCTCTCTCTCTTATTTCATTATATTTACCTTACTTGCATTACTTATCTATATTTGCTTATATATGTTCATATTGATCAAGAGTTGAATTCACATAAGATAGAATCGAAGTTTTAAAAAGTAAACCAAAGTTTTTATAAATTAAAAAGATGTAAAACTATTCAACCCCCCTTCTAGTTTTCCACAATTGGTATCAAGAGCCACGTCAAACAAGATTTTTAAAATTAACTGTATTTTAAAACTTGAAACGATCTATGGAATCTGAAAAATATTTAGAAGGGCAATCTATGCAAAGACCACCACTATTTGAAAGTGATGGATTTTTATATTGGAAAAATCGATTCGAAACTTATGTGAAGTCAAAAGATCTAGATCTTTGGCATGTTATTACTAATGGTGATTTTTTACCTATTCAACATAATCTTGAAACTAAAAAGGATGAAATTGTACCTTTTGAAAAACAAAGTGATGATTTAAAAAGAAAACTTTCTAAAAATAATGAGGCTAAAATGGTTATTTATAATGCGCTACCACGTAAAGAATACGAAAGAATCTTTATGTGCGAAACCGCAAAAGAAATTTGGAACTCTTTACTAATAACTCACCAAGGTAATAGTCAAGTCAAAGATAATAAAATAGATCTTCTTGTTCAACAATATGAACAATTCACGATTCCGGAAGAGGAATCAATTGATAATGCATTTGCTAGGTTTAACACAATCATCACAAGTTTAAAGGCACTTGATGAGAGTTTTTCTAGTAAGAATTTTGTCAGGAAATTTCTTAGGGCTCTTCATAAAAAATGGCGGGCTAAAGTTACGGCAATTGAAGAATCAAAGAACTTGTCAACTCTTCAACTTGACGAGTTGATTGGCAACTTGAAAGTCTACGAAGCAATAATCAAGAAAGACTTCGAGATGGTCAAAGGAACGAAAGAGCAAAGCAAGTCAATCGCGTTGAAAGCTAGGAACGCATCAAGTGACGAGGATAGCTCAACCTCCGAAAGTGATGATGAAGAATATGCCATGGCCGTAAGAGACTTCAAGAAGTTTTTCAAAAGACGAGGAAGATTCGTTAGACAACCACATGATGAAAGGAAAACACTCCATAGAAACAAAGACGATAAAGGTAGCAAGAGCGAGAGGAAGTGCTTCAAATGCGGTGACCCAAATCATCTCATTGGAAGATGCCCTATGATGTCAAAGGAGCAAAACCAAAAGGCGTTCATTGGAGGAGCATGGAGTGACAGTGAAGAAGACGAGAAAGAAACCTCAAAAGAAGAGAAGTGTCTTATGGCTAAGATATCAAGTGAGGTACGTTCCGAAACCGAATACTTTAGTGATGAAAATTTATCATTAGATGAAAAAGACCTAGATAACAAATATAATAGGTTATGTATATTAGGCCAAAAAGTAATGACTAAAAATAAATCACTAAAACACATTAATAATCAATTAGAAAAAGAAATACTAGAATTAAAAATTAAACTACATAACTTAGAAAAGGGAAAAGAAATTCTTGAATGTAAAACATGTCAAGAAACAAAAAATGAAAATGAAATACTTAAGGAGGAAATTTGTAGGCTTAACAAATTCGAAAATAGTAGTAATTCTCTTAGGGAAATAATAAGTATTCAAAGAGTATCAAGTGATAAAACCGGATTAGGATTTAATTCAACTAAGGATTCAAATAGTCAAACTAAAAATGTAAAGTTTGAATGTGAAACTAGTGAGCAAAAACCTTTAGAGTCAAAACCTAAGTATATACTTATAAAAGATAGAAAAATACCCATAGCTAGTGATGAGGAAGTAAAAACCTTTTATAAACCATCCTTAAAAAATGAAGTAAAATACTCTAAACCAAGGTTAAGGTCAAAAACACCTCCACCTAGAAGACCACCTAGTCCTCACCCTCGGCCTAAAACTCCTCAACCTAAAAGAAACCAAAATATACCAAACCGTCATAATAATAGTTACCCAATGTGGAATTACCCAAATCCACCAAGCTACAATCCTTGGGGAATACTTCCACCATATATGCATCCGAGTCAATTGCAAACCATGTTTGGGCCAAACAACTATGGACAAATGAGATCATGGGGACCAAGTGGCTAGATTGCATACTCATCGGGAAAGGCGTTTTCTCTTTCGTAATTGACTTTTATAAGTTAATACACTTTCAAGACCTTGAAGACCACATGTTGAAGACCAAAAGGTACGCCACTCTTTCATGCTCACCATTATATGCGTAGATAAATGAACTAGCCAATTGCATGCCCCATTAATTTTTTATGCTTAGTATGTTAGTTAGTAGATTTTTCCTTATACTATATATATATATATATATATATATATATTATATATATATATATATATATATATATATATATATATATATATATATATATATATATATACATATAAATATATACGCACATAACCTAGATACGTCATTTGTTGACCATCTAGAACTAAAAGAAATTGTTCGTCCTCGAACCTTTTCTTCCCCCTTTGCCTCTTTTGAACTCTAATGTTCAACACGAAAATCTTCTGTGTCCACTGTTACATAACTCATGGTGATGAAGAGAAGTGAGTTAAGTGGATTAACGTAGAAGTAGCACTTTGACCGTCGAGTCAAATAAACTATGGATGAAACAAACTCCCGTCATCGCCAGCACCTATCTCCGTCATTACCTCATCATTTCTTGACTCCAGTCAACATCCCACACTTACACTTAATACTAATATATATATCTATATATACGCAAATTTCTTCCTAATCCTTAAACCTCTTGTCGACTTGACGTCTTGAGCATTTTGTCCAAAATTATCAAGATTAAGTTTATTAACGAAATGTTAATAAAATGTGTCAAGTATTCCTTCTTCGTGCCAAATAAACGTATTTTTGATATATTATTAATATATACATATAAATATTTTGCCGTCAGAAACAAAAAAATCAAGTAATTCGAAAATTTGGCAGGCGGCCCCCTTAATGTTTAAGGGGACCGGCTAGTAAACGGGGGCGGTATCCTTAATGTTTAAGGGGGCCGGCCTACTGTTGCTGCCAAAACGAATTTTCTCCTTGAAAACTTTGCCAAACACTCCATTTTTCAAACTCACTTCACTCCCACTCTGCTGTATACGAACTGCCATCCCAAATCCATCATCTTATCACCAATTCGGGTCAATTTCACAAAGGGCAAACATCTATACATCGATTAGCAACACATTTTGTAAGTTTTCCAAAACATATTTCATCTAATTTCATTCAATTTTGAGTCTAATCTTAATTAGGTCTTTTGCTAAATTTTTTCCAAACTTAAATTTTATTGAAATTAAGTCTAAGAATGTTGTAATCAAATGCTCCCCATAGGATTAGAATGATTAATCAACCTAGAAACTAAGTAATTAATAAAACCATTATGTCAAACTAATCACCCTTTTTTTCAAAACTAATCATATTGTTGAATTATGCCATAAACACTTGTTAAAACTAATCACTTTGGTTTGTTACAACTCACAAATACTAAAAATATATTTTTCGAATCATAAAAAAATGTTTTTGTTAAATATAAGAGAGTGTTTGGATTAGGAGCTAGAATCATCAAAACTTAATCTAAATTAAGTTTATATCTACTTGTCAAAGTTTGTAAACATGAAATTAGTTGTTTTAAGTTGTCAAGATACATAATTCATATGTATATTGAAATTTTACTAGTTATCTTCTTATTTAAAGGAGCGTTTGGCACAACATTTTGAAAGAAATTTTTGAGTCAAAATCTAAGTTACTTAACATAAACACTCGTAAGAAATAGCTAGATATACAATCCAATGTTTGTCTAGCCACATTTCAAGGTAGCTTATGACGTATAAAAGAACGTTAGGATATTGTTGATTTCTTGTCATAATGTCCCTATAACTATTCTTTAATATCATAAAATACACTTCAAGCGAGTTAAAAATTAAAACTAAGGAACATTGTAAACTACTTCTTAGGATTTAAGTTTTAGAGTCGAAGTATGTTTACGTTCCACATAAGTAGCATATTTAATATATGCATGTCATTTTCTTATTTTGTTTGTTTGTTGCCATCCTGTATAGGTGAAAATGCCCAAAGTGACAGTTGGCGATGTCTCAAGATCAAAATCATACATTCCAAAGGTTTCGCTATTCCAGGGATAGCTCCCTCTGTTGCTTGTCTCTATCGTCACATTGAGGATAGAAACATTCATGAGGGGAGAATTGTCCATCCATCGTTCTATGAATCCGACTACATAGAATGTATGTTTTCCAACGTAAGTCTTGATTGTCTCTACAGAATTAATGAGCCAATCATTCCGCGCTTTGTCCTTGACTTCTATAGTCAAGTGGTATTGCAAACCGATCCCTTTGGCACTATCCTCATATCCTTCATGATTCAACACCAACTCATTACTCTTACTCTTGCTCAATTCGGGCAAATTCTAGGAATTCCCTCCTCCGGTCAAGCCGTCTTCTCAAATGAGTGGGACCTTTCTTCTCTTGAGCTTAATCGACCTCAAGAGGGTCCTTACTACTCCGAGATTCCATCTCCTGAAGAGATTCGTCAATATCTTGGGCTAGCTCGTGGTACGACTAGTCGAAAGATCAAGTCAAAAGATGTTGAAATCTCTGAAAACCAAATTCTTCTCAAAGATCTACGCCGCGACATGAAAAGTTGGGAAGAACTCATTCGTGAGAATGCGTTCGGTACCAGTGGTCATCGTGATCATGTCGCGGCAAGCATAGTCCACATGTTGTATTGTATCGTTGCTGAACAACCGTAAAATTTGGCATATCTCTTTGTCTACCGTATCATGTCAGCCAAAAACACTCATAATGCAAATCTACCATATAGTATGTTTCTCACTCAATCATGTCATGGTACACTATCCACATCTTCGGAGTCCAATTTATGAGTCTGTTCAACCAACCCTCAATCCACTTGCTCAAGTCCGTACCCGTCGCCCCCGTAGTGACAAGGGTAAATCTCGTAAGTCAGTCTCGTTTCCACCTCGTGGTTCCACGTCTCATCAAGGTGATGATGATGATGATGATGATGATGCGGAGGAAGGCACATCACGTGCTAGTACCCCATCACCAAGGACTTTCGTTGAAAATCTCCCGGATCTTGATTACACCGAGTATCAAGTTCCTCCTCATGCCGAAATGACAGACGAACTACTCTTCGAAAGGTAAACCGAGATGCTAAACTCACAACGGCAGATGCACCATGAAGTACGAGGCGGCTTCAAGTCCATTGGAAAGTCACTTGGAAAGTTGTTTGGGAAGAAGAAGAAATAAAAATATTTAATGAATGTTTAGTTGAATTTTATTAGAAACTTATATGTAGTACTATTATATTGACACTTGCTTGCTATGGCTTTTATCATGTTAGTTGATAAACTTATTAGAACCTAGCTACTAGTTTATTTGAAATTATATGACTATGCTTCTAATATAATTGTTTTATGTATATTGTTTTAAATATGCAATTGATAATATTTAATCATTCTTGATGTACATGATCCAAATGGAACTTGCTGCAAAGACACCCTAAAAATAACCTTTTTCTGGAAATTTTTCAAATTTGGTCGCCTGGGAAATCACCAGATGGGCGGCCCCCTTAATTCCTTAGGCGGTCCCCTTAATTTTTAAGGGGGCCGCCCAACAATTAAGGGGACCGGCCATCTGGACAGTAAAATTCACTGTTTCCTTTTGCATCTTGTGACCACTTTTACCTAGCCCCAACTACCATTACCCTTAATGCACGAACTGGACTTGGAATATTACCACAATACCTCCATAATTTGCCTAAATCAACCACATTTTCACAATATAAAAACCCTCCTTACAATTACCTTTCACTCCATCAACCATCACCTTCATCAAACACCCATTTTCATCCACAATTCTATCACCAAAATCCTCCATCTCTAAGACTTCAAGGAAACAAAGACTTGTTATCATACCACCAAAACAACCTTTCATTGACCTAACCCAAGATGACATCAAAACTCCATCACCACCACCTCAAAATTCATCCCCAAGTGCACCAAATGCACCATCAAAAACACCATCCACCCATGGAGCTTCATCTTCCTCCATTCCATCCACCTCATCCATAAATGACTACATCCACACTCACCTAACATCATCACCAAGAGCATCATCACCACCATCCACTCAAGAACCTTCATACACCCAACTTGCCATTTCCCTATCACCCATCACACCTCTTGATGCTCACTTTTCACCATCACCAACCCCACCACCATTCTTTCCTATACCTTGGGCAATGCTTGAAGCCCATGGTGATAATTGTCTTTGTTGCGTCCATAACCGGACCTTAATCTTTGGTCTTAGAGATGAGATACACTACATGTTTTCATCTCTTGAACACATGATTGCCAACCCACAACCAACACCTCCTCCACCTCCTTCACCCACTACACCACCACCACCTCCATTTTCACCAAATTAAGCATATGCAATTCTTAAAAATAATTTTTCAAACCCTTCTTGCAAGTAAGCTCCATGGAAGACCATGTACCTCTAAGATGATTATGTAGTTTCATTAGTAGTTTTTATTTCTATGCTTGCATGCTTCATGTTGTAATCTTTTGGTTGTGTACTTATCCACAACACCTTTATTAAATGAATGATCTTATCTTATATGCTTGCTTATTGTTGTTATATATACTTGTGCTTCCAACATTTTTTTTGCAAGCGTTCCATAGCTCGTTTCCTTGGTGCCCCCAAACGAGGGGGAGTACACATCAAGGGGGAGTTTTCATCCCGACAAATTTAGTTACTAAAACTTGTCGGCTTAACCTTTTTGATTCTACAAAAAGGGGGAGAAATAGATGTAAACTCACTAAATACTTGTCTAAAAACTAATTTTTAGATTTAATGAGTTTAGATTTTGTAATCATCAAAAAGGGGGAGATTGTTGATATAAATAATGCCTAAACACGTTATTAATATTTTTCGATATCTCTACGTTTTGATAATCACAAAATGTAAAATCATTAATCGGAAAATTATGACGTAAACAAGTATTTAGTTGTAAATATCTATTTCTACAACTCAAATCACTTAAGGTATGAATGAACTAATGCTTAATGCATTATATTATCAAAGGAACATTTTCTTAATAACTAGATTTTTTATAAAACATCAAAAACATTTTATATATTTTTGAAAAACATTTTTGGCATTAAATAAAAATGTTTAATCTTTTATAAAAATATGAATTCAAATTTTTAACCAAAATCAGTTAAAATGTTCCAGAAAAACCTTCCCCACAAAAGGACAAAATTGGCCAACGGACAGAAGGGGCGGCCCCCTTAATTTTACTAGGCGGCCCCCTTAATTATTAAGGGGACCGCCCCTGCTCCAGTAGACTTCCAGCTGTCCAATTTTTCTCCTATAAATACCAGTCTTCTCCTGGACTTTTACTTACCTTTTGCACACTAAAACTTTCTGTTCTAAATTCATTCTAAAAATTGTAAATCCTTTGATCATATTTCCTTAAGCATTGGTTTCTAAGTAATCCAAGCTTCCACCACCAAAAGAACAAAAGAAGAACTCTACTTCAATTAGTGAAGAAGTGTTATTACTTACCTCATTCAATTGTGTTGTTGTGTAGTTGTGATAAGTAGATCTAAGTGTAACTACGTAGTAGTGTTGTAAATTTATTGTGAAGTAGTTGTGAATAAGTAGTTGTGAAGTAGTTGTGAAGAAGTAGTCGTGAAGAAGAAGTCGTGAAGAATTCGTGAAGCCGTTGTGAAGAAGTCGTGAAGAAGTCGTGATTAAGTCGTGTAGAAGTTGTGTATAAGTTGTGAGATTGGTTCTAGCTACGATTAGGACTCGACATCTAGCTTTGTGTCGTTAAGCCGGTGTAAGCTAAAGTTGTGTAAGGTTTCTCCGCCATAAGAGAGTTTGTTGACATAGTGAAGAAAACTCTAGAGTAGGTGACTCGAGGAGTGGAGTAGGGCAAGGAAGGTGTCCTTGTAGCCGAACCACTATAAATCTCCGTGTTGTGGTTTGATCTTTCCATCTCTCTCTCTTATTTCATTATATTTACCTTACTTGCATTACTTATCTATATTTGCTTATATATGTTCATATTGATCAAGAGTTGAATTCACATAAGATAGAATTGAAGTTTTAAAAAGTAAACAAAAGTTTTAATAAATTAAAAAGATGTAAAACTATTCAACCCCCCTTCTAGTTTTCCACACAAAGGTCAAACAGATGTAATATGGTTCAAGGGATGAGTCAAAGAATAAGTATAAAGGAAAGAGAAAAGGGATAGTAATCCACCACGAGCCCAGAAACAGATCATATCATATCGTAACCATAAATCTTCAAATCATATAGAGGGGAGACCTCTCAGATAATCAGATAATATGAGGGGTGTCCTCATTCTTCAAATGGAGTAGCTAGCTCCCAGATATATGTGAAAGGCTTGTATTTCACACAAGCACCAGTCACCAGACAATAATAAATCATATATAGATAATCCACTAAACAGATCAGATCTAGGATTGCAATCCATACGCCCCCCAGAAACATATATAATCCATAGTTAAAGTAATGCGCATATCATAATCAGAATGGGGACGGTGTGAGAAATCACTCACCCACACATGAGTCATGCCAATGGTGCATCAAAGACATGGCCAGGTTACCTTCCTGGCTAGGTAAACAGAATTGGCTCGGGTATCAAACTAAGAGTCAAGTATCATACCAATTCAGAGTGTCACATCAAATGGTCATATATCCGAAACTACATCTCAATATCTCAGAAGTAATATCAAAAGGTCCAAATCAGAGTTTATCAGATCAAGGTTCATATTGAATAATCAAGTCAAGGTTCATACCAAAAGTTCATTTCAAAACTTTCCATCAAAGTCCATTTTAAACAATCCTTTATTCATGATTTTCATAAAACGATCCTTTAAAGTAGTTCTCATAAAAATATTCTTTCAAAAAGGTTTTTCGTAAAAATTAGTCTTCCAAAAAATAGTTTTCATAAAAGCTAGTAATATTTATATAAAAATGGTTTTGCCTCATTTATAAACCTCTTTTAAAATAGTTTTTCTCAAAACATTTCCAAGATATAAGTAGAAAAGGTTTTCATAACATAGCTTCATATCAGACATCATATTAAATGGAATCAACAGGGAAGGTTCAAGCAAAGGGGAAATCATAGCAATCGAATCAGAAACTAACGGATCAGAATACGAAAGAGATCATGAGAAACCTTAAAAGAAAGGTCAGAATATCTGTACCTTATTCGATAGCCAAAAGTAACCAAAGATAGACCACAAGACAATGGGTCACTCCCGCTTCACAAAACCTATACGAATTCATGGTTGTCTTAGTTAATAACTTATTTTAAACCAGATTTCATGATTTAGGTTTTATTTCTATTTTTAGAAATTTTCTATTATTAGTGACTTTAAGTTTAAAATCCATAATTTGTCAAATTAAGGTTAAATGTGACCACTTTTCATATTTAAGGTTTAAAGTGTAACTTATAAAAAGTCTAGGCTTATTTTAACAATTCCAAATATCGGGGTTAAATGTGTAATTTAATTTTATTTATGACCGCTTAGGTTTTAGCACATTTAAGAAGGCCATTAAAACTTGTTTCGGACTGAAACGGTTTCGGAACTCAGACCAAAACCCAAACTCGTCATGACAAACATACCCACTTAATACACTCTCGACACACATACATGCAACCTTTCAACTTCACATCGACATCGAGACTCTTTTTTTTACTTCACAAATCAAACGAGACACACAAACCTTCCTCGTATTTAGTTCACGAACCAAGACCAAGCTACCATGTTTAAAGATCATTCGAAACTCACACACAAATGCCCCATACGACCACAGCTTATCTTGACCAGATAATGACACAACTAAAACAAAAAAAAAACAATTCTAACCCCTACTCTTTTGATCTGATTAACACATGCGCATTATATTCTCATGTTTTACTTTGTTTTAATACACGTTATGCATACATGATTCCAGCCCCACTTTCGTCACACATAGCATACTAGTTAACGTCCCACAAATACTACATAAATTCCCATCCAAAACTAATCCTTCTTCGCGAACTAAAATACACACGCCCTCCTTTATATTTTAGGTTTCTATATCCAGTTTGGCATTAACCCATGCACCATGTATGCGACCCACCAAATAACAACCCATGTTTATTAAATTTGATTCAGTAACTCACATTTGTACACCTGGACACATGTGATTTTTTTAACTCAACTATAAACGAAACAGAAGATCAGTTTCACATGTATACGCATCAGCCTACATATCTATTATTTCATGCGACCCTTCATTCATACGTGGGATTATACAAACGAGATTTATTAGGTCTAGTGTTATTATTATCATTATTATTTCATGACTTCATACATATATATATATATATATCAAGGAGCAAACACAAGGATGATTTAGGGTACCTCAAAGTCGATATGGAAACGAATTAAGAAAGATGGATCAAGGAACCGAAACCAAAACTCTTGTTGAACCAGAACCAAAACCATGCACGATCACCCTCGCGATCAAACCAAGCTACACGATCAGAACCGAAACGAACAATTCCGCGATCACCCACCAAACAGGAAACATCAACGAGCCCTTTTGCTTTGTTTTCACAGGAAAGGAGGACAAGTAGCAGCCGCACTTTGCAATGGTGATTTTAGGGTTTGGATGTTGAGAGAAATATGGTAATGATGTAAAGATGAAAAGAAAAAAAATGCATGGACCGGTTTAATGAAAACGTGTAAATGGGTTTCAATATTCGGTAACTTTGCATGATTAGTGGCATGATTTGGGCCAACTTAAATGTGATAGTATATTCTTGATTTTGTTTAAATGATGCAAGAAATTGATTAGGACATTTTATTTAGGCGTGGGATTATATGAAATAACGTGTACATTTGGTTTATTTGTTCATTTAATGCCCGTTAGCTACTTATGATTACTCGGGATTAAATATCTTAAAGTTTTAGATGTCTTTTACGAATTCGAGATCAAGGGTAATTTGGGTATTTTACGTGTTCAAAATTTTAGGGTTTTACAGTAGTAAAAGAATCATGATTTTCCAAACTCGTATGGTCAAAATCCAGCGCATTGATTCTAAAATCAGTTTCTGCAAAAGATATACAAAACAGGAATTTAGCGTACAAATATTGAAGACTAACAGATGGTAAATGGAAACTACCAACCCGTTGGGAAATTGTGAAATTGAAGACTAACATCATATACATGTAATCGAAGATGAATATAACTAAATTAGTCATGGAACAGAACCTGCAAGAGGAATTGGAGTCATTTGTGTAGTAACAGAACCTGCAAGACGAATTGTGACAATGTTAAAAAAACTAAACTTCCGTGACAGGAAAATGAGCCCACCAAAATAAAGATTACACATACCTGGTGGTGTACACTCATGTTGTGTTTCTACACAACCATTTTTTCTTCTTATTTGGCCACTACATCTTAGGGAGTAAACATAATATAAAGAGACAAAATTTAACTAATTATTTATAAATATATATGCTTGCAGTTTAACCCGACCATGCCATTTTTATCTCGCAACATAACAATGGTCTGTTTCAACCCAAACACATTCCCTGTTCTTGTTCTAGTTAAAAACATCAAAAAAACCATATAGTTATTTTTCACTTTTTCCACCTCAGTCGTAGATGCATCAGAGGGTTGAGGAGTACGACTAATGTTAATCAAGTTCTAAAGGATATGTGGTATCAAAGGCAATCCTTGCAAACACATGCCTCACTTCCTGTACATTTCCCATGGCTAGTGACTTATAATCAGACTCACTACCTTGCTTTGTGATAAATTTGGCTTCCTTACCATGATTTTCACATTTAAATATCTTAATAGCCTTCAAATACAAAAGTAACAGAATGAAAACATGCAGAAGTATATCACTGATGAGACATAATCCAAAACTACATAACAAAAATAAGTAAGCCTGAGCACGTACCATATCAGATTTAGGTGCTTTAGGGTAATTCCTCAATCCTTGTGAGACATAATAAGAATCAGTCATGTTGGATAGTGCCTTACTTACTAATACTCCTAGTTCCAATACCTCCTTTTTCAGTGCCCTCGTTCAAGGTATTTAGAATCAGATAACTCATAGTAAAATGTAGCATGTGGTGTGGAAATTCTTTGGGCTAGGCCAATAGCTTCATCCATATCTCCTCCATTGTGGACTGCTAGACTAAATGTACCAACCACTAAAGGGTCCCTTGGTCTATCTAGAAGCGCCATATGAAGTGCTAAAATTGCCACCCTGGAGACGTGTATGCATATGTGTATCATTGTAACTAAACACTGGTAAGCATAATAATCATATGTAAAAAATGTTGATGGCGAAAACATACCATGAACTACTATGACAAGGTCGATCACTGGTATATGACAACAGTTGTTCTGCTTGTCCAGCTGTAAAGACCAATGAACAGTCAATAAGTATATGGAAACAGTAAATATAGAATGTCAAAAACCATGAAACACACAATGCACGCACAACAGTACCTCGCATATTTCGCGGTGTGGTAGAGGCCCTGCAACTTTGTGACTCTAGCAATACAAAAGTATCACACGTAGCTCGTGATGGCTTTTGCAAAGCTGCATCGCAAACAACAGAGCTAGCAGCCTTGTCATTAGTAAAAACATCATGATTTTCCAAACTCGTATGGTCAGAATCCAGCGCATTGATGCTACAATCAGTTTCTACAAAAGATATACAAAACAGGTATTTAGCGTACAAATATTGAAGACTAACAGATGGTAAATGGAAACTACCAACCCGTTGGGAAATTGTGAAACTGAAGACTAACATCATATACATGTAATTGAAGATGAATATAACTAAATTATTCATGGAACAGAACCTGCAAGACGAACTGGAGTCGTTTGTGTAGTAACAGAACCTGCAAGACGAATTTTGACTATGTTAAAAAAAACTAAACTTCCGTGATAGGAAAATGAGCACACCAAAATAAAGATTAGACATACTTGGTGGTTTACACTCATGTTGTGTTTCTACACAACCATTTTTTCTTCTTATTTGGCCACTGCAACATAGGGAGTAACTATAATATAAAGAGACAAAATTTAGCTAATTATTTATAAGTATATATGTTTGCGGTTTAACCCGACCATGCCATTTTTATCTCGCAACATAACAATGGTCTGTTTCAACCCAAACAAATTCCCTGTTCTTGTTCCAGTTAAAAACATAAAAAAAAAAAAAAAAAAAAAAAAAAAAAACCATATAGTTATTTTCACTTTTTCTACCTCAGGCGTAAATGCATCATAGGGTTATGGAGTACAACTAATTTTGATCAAGTTCTAAAGGATATATGGTATCAAAGACAATACTTGCAAACACATGCCTCACTTCCTGTACATTTCCCATGGCTAGTGACTTATAATCAATCTTACTACCTTGCTTTGTGACAAATCTGGCTTCCTTACCATGATTTTCACATTCATATATCTTAACAGCCTTCAAATACAAAAGTAACGGAATGAAAACATGCAGAAGTATATCACTGAGGAGACACAATCCAAAACTACATAACAAAAATAAGTAAGCCTGAGCACGTATCATATCAGATTTAGGTGTTTTAGGGTAATTCCTCATTGCTTGTGAGACATAATAAAAATCAGTCATGTTGGATAGTGCCTTACTTACTGATACTCCAAGTTCCAATACCTTCTTTTTTAGTGCCCTCGTTCAAGGTATTGAGAATCAGATAACTCATAGTAAAATGTAGCATGTGGTGTGGAAATTATTTGGGCTATGCCAATAGCTTCATCCATATCTCCTCCATTATAGACTACTAGACTAAATGTAGCAACCTCTAAAGGGTCCATTGGTCTATCTAGAAGCGCCATATGCTGTGCTAAAGTTGCCAACCTGGAGACGTGTATGCATATGTGTATCATTGTAATAAACTGTAACACCCCAACCCTGCAAGGGTAGAAGTATCACATTAATGGCTTCATATCAGATCAAACAAAACATACATTCAAAAGTAATACAAAGATTCTCAAAGGTTACAAATGAAATATTGAATACACAAGGATACAAAGGAAACAAAGGCTAAATACTAAGTCTGCAAGTGCAATTCTTCTAATAACTTCTACTTCGAAATAACTATCAAGGTCTTCTAAGTCCAAAAGTCTCTTCACTCTTACCCAGCTTCCAACTAAAACCTGCCGCGGGAAAAGAAACGCGGCTGAGCTTAAAAAGCCCAGTGAACAGATATAACGTAACAAGCAGTAGCATAATGAATAATACATGAGTAAATGAAAATGGAAGCATGAATACATGGTAAGAATACATGGTATCATAAGGGAAAAGAAAAAGGTGCATGGTAAAGAAAGGTCAGTAATCCACTACGAGCCCATAACATAACATGAATCATAATCATAATCATAATCGTAAACATGCATAGGGGAGACCTCTTAGTATCCTGTGAATATGAGGGGTGTCCTCAATCATGGGTATCCTGTAAGTATGAGGGGTGTCCTCAATCATGGGTTGGAGTAGCTAGCTCCCGGAGTGTGAAAGACGTGTATCGCACACACCATCAGTCACCATGAATAATATAACATAACATGAACATGAACAAATCTAGGATGCATCCATACGCCCCAGGTGGCCATAATCTGCCTCTACGTAAACATAACATGCAGGGACGGGACAGGTCATCACTCTCCTGCCCTAGAGTCATGCCATCGGTGCATCGACTGTCATGGACATGAAACCCTCATGCCTAGTGAGTGGCTCGTAGTATCAAACTGAGAGTAAAGGTCAAGTATCATGAATCATGTTTTAAGTTTACTTGCATAGGTCAATATCATGTTTCATAAGTTCATAATCATGGTTCATAAACATGGTTCATAAGTAAAGGTTCATAAGCAAAGGTTCATAAGCAAAGGTTCATAATCATAAAAGGTTCAATATCATGATGGTTCAAAAGATCGGAGTGCATGAAATAAGGAAACATGGAAATGGTATAGGGAAACCCTAATACGAATCATAATAAGAGAATGAAGGCCTCTTAATAAAGAAGCAGAATATCTGTACCTTAGCAAATCAACAAATGAAATAAGAAGCACACCGGAAAAAAAGAATCACTCCTTCGCCGAACCTATACAATTTAATGATAACGCATTACTTAGCAGCTTATTTTAGAAGTTTACCACTTATAGTTATTAAGGTTCCTCATTCAAGGTTTCTTAGAGACTTTCAATTTTTAGAAACTTTTTATCTTTGGAAACTTTCTATTTTTAGTAAGTTTTCCGATTTAATGACGTTTAGGGTTAAAATGCAAATTAAATGACTTTTAGACTTAATAGGGTCAATATTTTAGTTTAGGGTTTAATAGGACACTTTTAATAATTTTAGGGTTTAAACTTTCATTTATTTAAGTTCGGGGCTAAAGTGTAACTTATATATTCATGTGAAATTTCTTAGACTTTGTATATTTTAATCATGTATTTGACACTACTATCCACAAGAATAACAATCAAGTAGCCCAAGTAATTCTGTGATTCGACACTAATCACCACTCACACAATCACATAAAATCACTACTCTTTTACCTTATTCGACACACCCTACAAACAACTAAATTCCCGATCCTTAAGTCACATATAAATGATCATAAAAATATTTATATCTTAGATTTTAACAACCATCTGACAACCTTTATTAACATAGTTATTTCGATGCACCACAAGGACCCAAATTTTCGTGTAAGCAAATCCTGATTCAACAGCCCCACATACATGTGTATCGACCCATTTAAGACCACAAATAAGAAATCCTACGTCCCATTTAAGTCCATTTGATCCTCATAAATACGCATGCCACACACATAAAGAAAAACACCAATCCAAAACCATATTCGACACAACAGTCCACAATTCAAGTTATCTATAGACATATTAGTCATGAGTTGATATGTAAACAAATTCCATGCATGCTCATAAATAACCACCAATCTCTTAAACCTCAATTTACACAAGAAGGCACACATGAACTCACACAACCCTCGCGAGACTAGATTTAAACAACAATGGTTTTAGTGAGACAGCATAAGCCTTAATCTACATCTTTTAAATCCCTTTAACATGCATGTTTATAGACAAGTTTTAAACATAGGTCGACACATGCTTCATAACCTGTTAGATTGACGCAAGATATACACACATACACCACGAATAACAAGGCATGATCGATCCTGTGCAGTACCCAAGTTTTAAACGCGACTCGACCCGATTGACACCAGACACCCCAATGACGCTAAAAGCAACCAGAACATACTCAAACTCCAAATCCCATGCATACACTCTTGATCATACGTACCCCCACATGAAATCACATATAATCATGTCATTAACCATATTGAATACGTGTTCCCATCTTTATTTACGTGTCCAGTATATATTAGAGATCGAAACGAGTGTCGAAAAACATATTTGAATAGCAAAACAGAGCAGAGTTTGACGCATGTGTTTCGTATGCTCATGATTTCATGTGACGTTTAGTATCGTTATTCAGGTTGCTAAATAACAAACCAAGTTATATCATCATAACCAGATTCATAAGATTAAAATGACATGTTTTAATTATCTTCGTATAACTCTTTCTTATTTATGAAACAGAAACAACCCCATGTGATTATATATATATGAGTTGAGTTTTATGTTTTAAAGATTTAGATCGAATTCATATGTTTTGTGTCGAACAGAACAAGAGAAACAAAAAGGCGATGAGGGTACCTTTCTTTTTGTTGTCATACGAAACAAGGAATGGAAAGCAAGGACACGAACAGGGACCACTGATCAAAGCCTCATCACACCCTTTGACCTTGGTCTTGAAAGAGAGAAAAACAATAGCAGCAGAACTTGTGTGTTTATTTTTGTGGTTTGTCGTGTGAATTTCATGGGAGAGGCAAAGCGTATCAATAAAATAATAAGAGGAGCGTGCCTCTATTTTAAGGAGGTAGTAAATTCCATTTAATGGGTTTGATTAAAATCGGTTATGCATGTGATAGATAGGCCGAGTATTATGGGGTGGATTGTTTAAAAAGAAACAAAATATTTGGACACTATAAGGCTATTAAACGTGTGATGATTTAGGTAAATTTAGGAAGGTTTAATTTGTATAGAAATTTCATATCATTAATGTGTAATTAGGTTAGGTTATATTAGTTGTCATATAGTTTAACTTAATATTAGTTCCCACTTATAACATATAGTTTTAATTGTCAAATGTTTATTATCGAACTTAGATTATAGGTTCATATTGTGTGATCTCGAGTCATAACACGTTATATAACTTAAATTTTAATTTATAGCGTATTTATAAGTTCTTAAAATTCAAAATTAGCGGGTATTTTGGTCATTTCAGATTGTGGTAATTTTGGGGCTTTACAATTCTTCCCCTCTAAAAGAAAATTTTCGTCCTCGAAAATTGAAGTAAACGAAACGGAACACAATGGACAGTGAACAGAATTTGTGAAAGACTTGTTTCTCATGACTCTATCATAGCTTCGGCTTCTTCAGGAAAAAATATACTATACTGAGTCCAGATCAGAAGAATAAAATACCAACCGTAACAGATGATAATTGTGTTCTCTCGGAAGAGATACAGGGAATACGTAGAATTTGACGGATATATCGTCCGTGGAATTTGATTAGCCAAACTAGATAAGAACGTACCGAATCGCAGAAATATGAGGGTGATAAATATGCTTAACTCTTCAGATTTTCAAATAGTCTTGTCTTCAATATAACCTTTCAAAGGTATTCTCATAAACAGACATGTCTTGTTTTCTCAGAATCCAAAATCTCATATCTTAATTTATAACAGATCATCATGAACAGATTCAACGAATGCGAAGTGTATATATATATCAGAACGTAGGTGTACTCCTTCATAAGAACAGGTCAAATTCACATAGACGGAAAACATACTGTTTGATAACGTTACTCGGTAGAATGCTCTACAACAAAACTTAAGATCATTATTGGAAGTTTAGAGACCAACAAACGTGTGTCGAGTATCCAAATGTATCAAATCGTATATAGGTGACAATAGAGTTAACGTATCGGTAGAATGAACCTAAAATCTTACTAACACAGACAATCTCAAACAACTATCACATTTCTAAGGCTTCTAAGGTACTTCTCGAAATATCCTTTGATCACAATGAGGGTACGTCATATGACGTAGGTATTATCACGTTGGCCAGACGTCATAATACCCGCTTCATATGAGTATACCTTCATGATGGTCATACTTTATCTCAAGTCGTAATCATAACACCTATCTTAATCCACCTAGTACTTCTACTGTCTTAGAGGTCATCAAAAATCAAATCCATAGCTAAGAGGAGAACGAACTACTCGAACGAGTTAACGGAAGTCCCAGAATGTCTATCGGAATTTGGTACATCGTTTTAAGCATCGAATCGTCCATCATTCGCCAAATTCCTCATAACAAAACCATCGTCTAGCATACGCAGAATGAACATCGAGCGGAATTTCTAACAGGGAAACATAACTCATTCAAAGGGGTCCTATCACCAGTTAACGAAAATTTGAGTAGGTCAAGAGGAAATGGATTACGTCGTCCATAGCTTAATTTTTCACAAAATCAACTCTTCCGAATACAAACGTTCGCTTCAGAATTATCGTCCATTCAAAATACATGATCTTAAACTTCTTCCAAGTCCATGCAGTCTATCGTATGATCATAGCGTGGAAAGAAATATCAACTCGAGTCTGGTCCCTCAAGCCTTCGGCACTTCTCCTCGGGACTGTGGTGTGGTAACGTGAATCTCTGACATGGTCACTGTGCATTCTTCCATCCGCGAGTCTGCTTCTGCTCTCAATTCATCTTAGTACTACTAAAATGAATAGAGAAGCAAGACTGCGTGTTTTTGATAGGTCTTCTAGCACGGTTCGAAATCCGCCAACTCCAACTGCCGTCATCGCCGGATGCATGGTAGTGTTGTCTGCTACAATCTCTGGACGCCAATCAAACCTACTTCTTCCAGAATAAAGGGTCATTCTCCAAGATGGTCTACATGTTCCTCTTCATGCCTAACACTGAAATGCTTCCCAGGGTTACTCTCAAATAGTCATCTCTTTTCTTGAAGCCCTTGGCGTGACTTCTACAGTCCTTCAGTCATTAAAAGAGGCCGTCTGGTACGGAGTTTACAGGAATAGAATCGATCATTGATACGCTGAATTGAAAGATAGTCATGGTAGTGATACGATTAGGTTTACGATAGTTGATACTCTAAGTTTTCACTTTCTTCTTCACAAGCTAACAGGGTATTCAAAATGAAGCACTGAGGTGAACAAATCACAATTCATCACCCCCTCCAATTTCTCAAATTCGATAGTATCATGGTCCGTCAACTGGGATTGGTTCAAATTTTCATTCTATTCCTCAACCGGAAAGGGAATCCAAGAGTGCCATCATAGGACACCAAAAAATTTGCACAATAAAACTCCCAAGGCTAAAGTTTTCTAAGAGTGGATAATAGGTGTCAGGAGGCAATCAACAATCAAATGAAATCGAGATAGAAATTTCCATAGCAGGTTAGGCTTAACAGATTTGAGCGGTTAAAAGGTTATCATAACGAAAGTGGGATGAAACATATTACTAAAGGTCACAAATCAGATATGGTTGGCAGCGTATGAGGGCCAGTCAATCCATAACTTTAAGACCTCAAAATCGAGTATGTCAAAAGTAAATGGATTCGTAGGATGAGTACGGTCGCCAAGCCAGACGGATAGTTCATATATCAAGGTCAAGTACATGGTTCATCAAAGTGTGGAAATAGATAAGCGAACAATTCAAGGTGTTGGAGTCTTGATTAGCTATTTAGCATAGGTGGCAGGTGGGTTGAGAGTCATCGGAAATACGAAAAGTGAGGCATATCGAATATCAGTAATCAGCATCATCCTGCTCAGTTAGCCATTCCTCATCGAGGCAAAATTTTTGTCATAACCATGGCTCACAATCACCAGAGTTCTCATTGATTTCGCAAGGACATAGTAATATCAGGTGGTACATTTTCATCCAGCACGGGTAATTTAATTCACAGAATGGGTCAAACCCATTAAGGTCAAATGACATTCGGGATGGTCAAAGGAGTATCAAACTGCTTTATCAAATAGGTCAGAAGTAAAGAACAAAGTTAGGTAGTAATAGCAAAAGTTTATCGATCGGAAATCATGGTAGGGAGTTCAAATGGTTCCAACACAAAAGGTGAAACATAGGAGGGTAGTCGTCAATGATCAATCAACCTATCCTTTATCAGAATAAAAAAATCAACGTTAACTATTCAATGAAAACAGATCGACAACGCAAGTCTTATCGTTCAGAAATGAGGGAAAAACACTCTTATACTCGTGGTCAAAACACCACTAGACTTCTCATGGAAACGGAGATGTTTAAGACGAACTCAGATAGGGTCAGAAGATTCATAGACTATCAAAAGCATATAATAGAATGCATCAAGTAAGTCTTTGTCATAGAGATTCTCAGAATACCCGAAAAGACATCAGAATGATTAACAAAAGAATCAGAGGTCGAAGTCGGAATCTTAGGTGGTGCAAAGCGTGAGCTTAACAAGCAGGGCATAAATCAGAGTGATGCGGAATCAATGCTACTTAAACAAAAGCCTTATAGTCTACCCATTCCTCACTTGGTCAAAACTTAAGTTCCTATAGGGAAATCCTAACGCAAATCTTAAAGGTTATCTTATGAGCGCTTACAGTGGAAACTTAATGGTCCAGACTTCACAGGTCAAGGGTAAATGTATTATGAGTCGCAGCCTGTCGCTCTGATACCATAAATTGTGACACCCCAACCCGGCAAGGGTAGAAGTATTACATTAATGGCTTCATATCAGATCAAACAAAACATACATTCAAAAGTAATACAAAGATTCTCAAAGGTTACAAATGAAATATTGAATACACAAGGATACAAAGGAAACAAAGGCTAAATACTAAGTCTGCAAGTGCAATTCTTCTAATAACTTCTACTTCGAAATAACTATCAAGGTCTTCTAAGTCCAAAAGTCTCTTCACTCTTACCCAGCTTCCAACTAAAACCTGCCGCGGGAAAAGAAACGCGGCTGAGCTTAAAAAGCCCAGTGAACAGATATAACGTAACAAGCAGTAGCATAATGAATAATACATGAGTAAATGAAAATGGAAGCATGAATACATGGTAAGAATACATGGTATCATAAGGGAAAAGAAAAAGGTGCATGGTAAAGAAAGGTCAGTAATCCACTACGAGCCCATAACATAACATGAATCATAATCATAATCATAATCGTAAACATGCAGAGGGGAGACCTCTTACTATCCTGTGAATATGAGGGGTGTCCTCAATCATGGGTATCCTGTAAGTATGAGGGGTGTCCTCAATCATGGGTTGGAGTAGCTAGCTCCCGGAGTGTGAAAGACGTGTATCGCACACACCATCAGTCACCATGAATAACATAACATAACATGAACATGAACAAATCTAGGATGCATCCATACGCCCCAGGTGGCCATAATCTGCCTCTACGTAAACATAACATGCAGGGACGGGACAGCTCATCACTTTCCTTCCCTAGAGTCATGCCATCGGTGCATCGACTGACATGGACATGAAACCCTCATGCCTAGTGAGTGGCTCGTAGTATCAAACTGAGAGTAAAGGTCAAGTATCATGAATCATGTTTTAAGTTTACTTGCATAGGTCAATATCATGTTTCATAAGTTCATAATCATGGTTCATAAACATGGTTCATAAGTAAAGGTTCATAAGCAAAGGTTCATAATCATAAAAGGTTCAATATCATGATGGTTCAAAAGATCGGAGTGCATGAAATAAGGAAACATGGCAATGGTATAGGGAAACCCTAATATGAATCATAATAAGAGAATGAAGGCCTCTTAATAAAGAAGCAGAATATCTGTACCTTAGCAAATCAACAAATGAAATAAGAAGCACACCGGAAAAAAGGAATCACTCCTTCGCCGAACCTATACAATTTAATGATAACGCATTACTTAGCAGCTTATTTTAGAAGTTTACCACTTATAGTTATTAAGGTTCCTCATTCAAGGTTTCTTAGAGACTTTCAATTTTTAGAAACTTTTTATCTTTGGAAACTTTCTATTTTTAGTAAGTTTTCCGATTTAATGACGTTTAGGGTTAAAATGCCAATTAAATGACTTTTAGACTTAATAGGGTCAATATTTTAGTTTAGGGTTTAATAGGACACTTTTAATAATTTTAGGGTTTAAACTTTCATTTATTTAAGTTCGGGGCTAAAGTGTAACTTATATATTCATGTGAAATTTCTTAGACTTTGTATATTTTAATCATGTATTTGACACTACTATCCACAAGAATAACAATCAAGTAGCCCAAGTAATTCTGTGATTCGACACTAATCACCACTCACACAATCACATAAAATCACTACTCTTTTACCTTATTCGACACACCCTACAAACAACTAAATTCCCGATCCTTAAGTCACATATAAATGATCATAAAAATATTTATATCTTAGATTTTAACAACCATCTGACAACCTTTATTAACATAGTTATTTCGATGCACCACAAGGACCCAAATTTTCGTGTAAGCAAATCCTGATTCAACAGCCCCACATACATGTGTATCGACCCATTTAAGACCACAAATAAGAAATCCTACGTCCCATTTAAGTCCATTTGATCCTCATAAATACGCATGCCACACACATAAAGAAAAACACCAATCCAAAACCATATTCGACACAACAGTCCACAATTCAAGTTATCTATAGACATATTAGTCATGAGTTGATATGTAAACAAATTCCATGCATGCTCATAAATAACCACCAATCTCTTAAACCTCAATTTACACAAGAAGGCACACATGAACTCACACAACCCTCGCGAGACTAGATTTAAACAACAATGGTTTTAGTGAGACAGCATAAGCCTTAATCTACATCTTTTAAATCCCTTTAACATGCATGTTTATAGACAAGTTTTAAACATAGGTCGACACATGCTTCATAACCTGTTAGATTGACGCAAGATATACACACATACACCACGAATAACAAGGCATGATCGATCCTGTGCAGTACCCAAGTTTAAAACGCGACTCGACTCGATTGACACCAGACACCCCAATGACGGTAAAAGCAACCAGAACATACTCAAACTCCAAATCCCATGCATACACTCTTGATCATACGTACCCCCACATGAAATCACATATAATCATGTCATTAACCATATTGAATACGTGTTCCCATCTTTATTTACGTGTCCAGTATATATTAGAGATCGAAACGAGTGTCGAAAAACATATTTGAATAGCAAAACAGAGCAGAGTTTGACGCATGTGTTTCGTATGCTCATGATTTCATGTGACGTTTAGTATCGTTATTCAGGTTGCTAAATAACAAACCAAGTTATATCATCATAACCAGATTCATAAGATTAAAATGACATGTTTTAATTATCTTCGTATAACTCTTTCTTATTTATGAAACAGAAACAACCCCATGTGATTATATATATATGAGTTGAGTTTTATGTTTTAAAGATTTAGATCGAATTCATATGTTTTGTGTCGAACAGAACAAGAGAAACAAAAAGGCGATGAGGGTACCTTTCTTTTTGTTGTCATACGAAACAAGGAATGGAAAGCAAGGACACGAACAGGGACCACTGATCAAAGCCTCATCACACCCTTTGACCTTGGTCTTGAAAGAGAGAAAAACAATAGCAGCAGAACTTGTGTGTTTATTTTTGTGGTTTGTCGTGTGAATTTCATGGGAGAGGCAAAACGTATCAATAAAATAATAAGAGGAGCGTGCCTCTATTTTAAGGAGGTAGTAAATTCCATTTAATGGGTTTGATTAAAATCGGTTATGCATGTGATAGATAGGCCGAGTATTATGGGGTGGATTGTTTAAAAAGAAACAAAATATTTGGACACTATAAGGCTATTAAACGTGTGATGATTTAGGTAAATTTAGGAAGGTTTAATTTGTATAGAAATTTCATATCATTAATGTGTAATTAGGTTAGGTTATATTAGTTGTCATATAGTTTAACTTAATATTAGTTCCAACTTATAACATATAGTTTTAATTGTCAAATGTTTATTATCGAACTTAGATTATAGGTTCATATTGTGTGATCTCGAGTCATAACACGTTATATAACTCAAATTTTAATTTATAGCGTATTTATAAGTTCTTAAAATTCAAAATTAGCGGGTATTTTGGTCATTTCAGATTGTGGTAATTTTGGGGTTTTACATAAACACTAGTAAGCATAATACTCATATGTAAAAAATGTTGATGGCGAAAACATACCATGAACTACTATGACATGGTCGATCACTGGTATATGACAACAGTTGTTCTGTTTGTCCAGCTGTAAAGCCCATTGAACAGTTAATAAGTATACGGAAACCGTAAATATAGAATGTCAAAAACCATGAAACACACAATACATGCACAACAGTACCTCGCATATTTCGCGGCATGGTAGTGGACTTGCAGCTTTGTGACTCTAGCAATGCAAAAGTATCACACGTAGCTCGTGATGGCTGTTGCAAAGGTGCATCGCAAACAACAGAGCGAGTAGCCGTGTCGGTAGTAAAAGCATCATGATTTTCCAAACTCGTATGGTCAGAATCCTGCGCATTGATGCTAAAATCAGTTTCTACAAAAGATATACAAAACAGGAATTTAGCGTACAAATATTGAAGACTAACAGATGGTAAATGGAAACTACCAACCCGTTGGGAAATTGTGAAAATGAAGACTAACATCATATACATGTAATCGAAGATGAATATAACTAAATTAGTCATGGAATGAAAATATAAAATTATAAATAATATCAAATACAAAAATACATTAAAACAACCAAATCATACATATCAAAATAAATATATTTAATTGAATCGGAACAAAAAATTTGCAAGCATCCTGATTGAAAGGTTAGTACTGCTCCTAATCATTAGTACTGCTATGCGAGTGAGTTAGTACCGCTATTGATAACTTAATACTGCTGCGCAGAAAATATTCAAAATCTTATCAATAAACATCATATACATGTAATCAAAGATGAATATAACTAAATTAGTCATGGCAACAATAAAATACAATTAAAAAAACTTACTTTCACTTTTGAATGATGAATCTATTAAATTCTTTGGATTACATTGGTGAAGGTGGGAAACAGGAGTGAATGTGGTTGTTGCTGTACGGTGGTGAACGTGGATGTGATGGTAGGGTGGTGAAAGTGGATGTGGAGTTACAGGAGGGAGGGGGAGGATGGAGGCAAGAATGGATCGGTATAATGTTCTATATAACTCTGAAACTATAATTAAGAAATGGATATGTGCTATATAATTATGCATAATCTATTCCTTAAATATAGCTTAACAATATCAATTATTTAAGCGTGACTTACTTATTTTTGTATTGTAAATCACAAACAATGGCTTGGTCTAGTGGTTGAAGCATTTGTATGTAGATTAAATGACTCAGGTTCCATTCTTGCCTCCATCCTCCCCCTCCCACCTGTAACTCCACATCCACTTTCACCACCGTGCCTTCACATCCACCATCACCACCGTACACCAACAACCACATTCACTCCTGTTTCCCACCTTCACCAATGTAATCCGAAGAATTCAATAGATTCATCATTCAAAAGTGAAAGTAAGTTATTTTAATTGTATTTTATTGTTGCCATGACTAATTTAGTTATATTCATCTTCGATTACATGTATATGATGTTTACTGATCGGATTTTGCGTATTTTCTGAGCAGTAGTACTAAGTTATCAACAGCAGTACTAACTCTCTCGCATAGCAGTACTAATAATTAGGAGCAGTAGAAACCTTTGAATCAGGAAGCCAGCAAATTTTTTGTTCCGATTCAATTAAATATATTTAATTTGATATGTATGATTTGGTTGTTTTAATGTATTTTTGTATCAATCTCGTGGACTCTAATTTGGGTATATGTGAGAATCATGAAGTAAAAGCTACAAAATCTCAAGATGTTGGAGCAGAATTCTGTGATACTGATGTTTAGCAACAAGTGGAATTGGCTAAAGTTTTTAGATTTAGTTGGGTCTCAAAGGTATATGTTCTTGCTAGCATTCATTTACGTCAAGATAAAGTTAAACTACCATATCTTGCTCAGATTTTCTGAAAGTAAGGTTACAAAGTAATTATCAGATGTATCGGGTCGAAGCTTTCACAATGGGAGTTTAATACAGAGGATACGAGAGAAAGGTGCTACTCTATCCAAGTTATTACTAGACATTTGTGTTCAATAAAGTTGCTATTCAGTGTTTTAAAACATATCATTTTCTTTCTATTAACAAAGTTCAATTTATTTTTAGTGCAAAACTGGAGCAAGACACTGTGACATCCTTTGTTGAAGACGAAGGAACTATTGGAGGTGTTCAACATGAAACCAAATCTGGTGAAATAGTAAAACCGTTTGCACCTCTCACAATTGTGTGTGATGACAGTTTCTTTCCTTGCAGACCTGTAACACCCCAACCCGAAAAGGGTAGAGATATCACATTATGGCGACATTTCAAAGCATTCATACATATACACAGCAGAAGCCATAAAACATCATAAATAAATAAGCCAAGTCAACATGACTTGAATCCAATACAAGATAACGAAATACTTCAAAGGAAATACATAACGAAATGAATCCATGATCAAAATGTCTAAACAACTGGCAAGACTAGGGTAGGACATCATCTAAGGTAAAAGCTTCAACTAACTCTCATCCCAAGCATAAAATCCATCTCCCAGCTAGATACCTGCCGCACACGAAAAAGAAAACGTGCGGCTGAGCTTACAAAGCCCAGTGAACAGATACATAACATAAAGCAAAGATACCGAAACCGAAATATAATGAGGCACTGGGAGATATCATAAGGTATAATCAAAGCAAAAGAGTAATAAGGAAATATAGGATAGTTATCTACCACGAGCCCATAAACTCAAAGTCATAATCTCAACATCATAGTCTCAAAGTCATAAGCTCACAATCAGAGGGGATACCTCTCAGGCAACCAGATAATATGAGGGGTGTCCTCATGTATCAAAAGGGTGGAGTAGCTAGCTCCCATAAATGTGAAAGGCATGTATTGCACACAGTACCAGTCACTTCAAAGTCAATACTCAAAGTCATAGTTAAATCCACTAAACATACAAATCTAGGATTGCAATCCATACGCCCCAAACTCAAAGTCATAATCTCAAAGTCATAGTAGCCATGGCAGATAATCATAAAAGGGACGGTGTGAGAAATCACTCCCCCACACGGGAGTCATGCCAGTGGTGCATCACAGACATGGCCAGGTTACCTTCCTGGCTAGGTTACATAAAAATGGCTTGGGTATCAAACTAAGAGTCAGGTCTCAATATCATATCAAAGTGCATCTCAAGGTCATAATCAGAAGGTATATCTCAAAGTCATATCAAAAGTAATATCAAAGGTTCACTCAAAAGGAACATAGCAACGGCTTGGAAGATCTTAACTGAATCATAACTCAAAATCAATGTATGAAATATGAGAACCCTTACTGAAAAAGGGCAGAGTATCTGTACCTTATGACGAAAGCACAAATAGAACAAGCACAGAAATAGGGGATAGCTCAAGGTCTCTCCTTCTTCACACCTAAAGGAGTAGAAGGGAATTACAATTCATTCTTAATTAATTGTCTTTCCATTTAAAGTAACTTTCCACTTTTAGCAGGTTTCCATAATTAGTAAGTTTCCACTTTTAGCAAGTTTCTATTTTTTTGAAAGTTGGAGACATAACTTAGTTAAATCATTATTACTGGAATTTAGGTATCTTTTAACATATTTACACATTTGGTCCTTAGGGTTTCACAATTTACATTTTATACCCTTATATTCCAAAAGTTACACTTTACACCTTCAAGTATTCATAGATACACATTAAACCCTTAATTTATCAAAATTACACAATGATCACTTATTTCATCATATTATACGAATGTATCCTCAAGTATTCATAATTTACACATTAGGCCCCTCTAGTTATCAATGTTACATATTTAGTCCCTTAAATTACAATTTCAACTTTTTGTTATAAACAATTACATATTAAGCCATGAAATTATCAAAATAGCACATAACCCCCTGAATATATTCTATTATCCAAAACAGCACTAAGTTTCCAGAATTTACATATTTAGTCCCTCTATTTAATTATTTTACAAATCGATCAATACTTTAATTATTAAATCAAAATAAACCCTTTAAATGCAAAATTAACACATGAGACCCTCCTTTTATATTTTATACAATTTCTAGCAGGTCTAACATAATTTACAAAATTGTCCCTTGAGTTTTAAAAGTTACCAAACACACCCTTCCATTTATTTCTTTAAATCGGTACACATTTAAATAGCAAAATCAAAACCCTAACTTCACCAATCATTAAATCATCATAACCACATCATTTACACACCTTAATTTTCCAGATTTAATCATATAATCCTTAGGTCGATTTGTTTTTAGGGCTTTCCACCATTTCCCTTTTTTTTCTATTTTAGCCGATACAAAATAAATTCCACAATAATAGTTTAAGTCTCCACAATTCAAATGAACATTTTTTTGGTGTTATATGATGATCATAGATGCCACGAAAAATATAGATCTAGTCCAGAAAAATCGCATGCATGCCTTTTGATATTTAATTTGATTTTAGGGTTCATAACACAATATTTTCCATACGAATTATACATAGTGCATGGCCTATTTTTATCATTTTTCCCACGTTATAATTGATCATTAGGAGCTGAGAAAAATACCAGAATAATTTTAGAACGATCGGATGGATTGATTGTGATTTGTGTTACACGGCTAGAACAATTCGACACAAGTAATTCACCAAGCCTTCAAACGCGACCAAAACACCTTGTACACATTTTTCGTAGGTCATATACAATGTAAGGATCACAGGAAAATAAGAAATGAATTTTAGAAAGCTCGGATGAATTATTACGAATTATACCTTATTATTATTCTAGCGACAAGAATAATGATGCCACGATCAAACCAAGCAACACACAAATTCAAACCGATTTTTCTAGGACTCCTTAGATGATGATTGAGCTCAGAAAATTGTTGAAAGAATTCTTTGTGGCCGAATGGAGGCAATGTGATTTTGTGTGTGTGTTATTGTTTCTCGGCAATTAGGGTTACCAAAGAAAAGATGTGATTGATTTTTAAAATAGGAAAACCGAGTCTTAGGGGTGGGCTTGGACCAGGAATTTTGGCAAAATTGATTGGCAAATTAATGTGATTAATTTCTACATTTAAATGCATTTACTTCACTTTATATAATTTAAAATGTTAATCAAAATGTCATTCGGTTCTATGAGGGGTATTTTAGTAATTTTGTCACTTGTATAAATGTTAAATGAAGTTGTTAAAATTATTTGGGATCATATCTTGTGCATTGCCAGAAGTTTGGGATTTATTTGATACTTTATAAGCTTTTAAATAATTTTTAAACTTGTAGGGGCAATTTGGTCATTTTACATGTTTTTAAATTTTAGGTGTTACACTTTCTTCCCCTCTAAAAAGAAAAATTTCGTCCCCGAAATTTGCAAAGAGTTTGAAATGAAACGAATCGAAACATAACGGAGACATACCAGATCAGAATGCAAAATGAGGATAACTAGCTCGAATAGACTCCTCGGTCTCCCAGGTAGCTTCCCGCTCTGGGTGGTTCCGCCAAAGAATCTTAACGAAAGGAATGACTTTACGTCTCATAACTCGCTCTTGGCGATCAAGAACAGCTTCCGGCTCCTCCGGAAGAGACATATCGGGCTGAATCTGATCATAAGAGTCTTAAATACATTTTCACCCAGAAAGAGTTGAATATGAGACAGAGGCGTTGGTTACAGCTTCTGAAAGATTATGATGCTAACATCCAGTATCATCCCGGTAAGGCGAATGTAGTCGCTGATACTCTTAGTAGAAAGTCGGTTATGATTGCGAGTTTGGAGTTTGAGCCTCGCGTTTTGCATGATTTAGAGCTTCTTGATGTGGAGTTTTGTGTTCGAGGTCATGGCGGTTATTGATACCACTATTGTAACACCCCAACCCGAAAAGGGTAGAGATATCACATTATGGCGACATTTCAAAGCATTCATACATATACACAGCGGAAGCCATAAAACATCATAAATAAATAAGCCAAGTCAACATGACTTGAATCCAATACAAGATAACGAAATACTTCAAAGGAAATACATAACGAAATGAATCCATGATCAAAATGTCTAAACAACTGGCAAGACTAGGGTAGGACATCATCTAAGGTAAAAGCTTCAACTAACTCTCATCCCAAGCATAAAATCCATCTCCCAGCTAGATACCTGCCGCACACGAAAAAGAAAACGTGCGGCTGAGCTTACAAAGCCCAGTGAACAGATACATAACATAAAGCAAAGATAACGAAACCGAAATATAATGAGGCACTGGGAGATATCATAAGGTATAATCAAAGCAAAAGAGTAATAAGGAAATATAGGATAGTTATCTACCACGAGCCCATAAACTCAAAGTCATAATCTCAACATCATAGTCTCAAAGTCATAAGCTCACAATCAGAGGGGATACCTCTCAGGCAACCAGATAATATGAGGGGTGTCCTCATGTATCAAAAGGGTGGAGTAGCTAGCTCCCATAAATGTGAAAGGCATGTATTGCACACAGTACCAGTCACCTCAAAGTCAATACTCAAAGTCATAGTTAAGTCCACTAAACATACAAATCTAGGATTGCAATCCATACGCCCCAAACTCAAAGTCATAATCTCAAAGTCATAGTAGCCATGGCAGATAATCATAAAAGGGACGGTGTGAGAAATCACTCCCCCACACGGGAGTCATGCCAGTGGTGCATCACAGACATGGCCAGGTTACCTTCCTGGCTAGGTTACATAAAAATGGCTCGGGTATCAAACTAAGAGTCAGGTCTCAATATCATATCAAAGTGCATCTCAAGGTCATAATCAGAAGGTATATCTCAAAGTCATATCAAAAGTAATATCAAAGGTTCACTCAAAAGGAACATAGCAATGGCTTGGGAGATCTTAACTGAATCATAACTCAAAATCAATGTATGAAATATGAGAACCCTTACTGAAAAAGGGCAGAGTATCTGTACCTTATGACGAAAGCACAAATAGAACAAGCACAGAAATAGGGGATAGCTCAAGGTCTCTCCTTCTTCACACCTAAAGGAGTAGAAGGGAATTACAATTCATTCTTAATTAATTGTCTTTCCATTTAAAGTAACTTTCCACTTTTAGCAGGTTTCCATAATTAGTAAGTTTCCACTTTTAGCAAGTTTCTATTTTTTTGAAAGTTGGAGACATAACTTAGTTAAATCATTATTACTGGAATTTAGGTATCTTTTAACATATTTACACATTTGGTCCTTAGGGTTTCACAATTTACATTTTATACCCTTATATTCCAAAAGTTACACTTTACACCTTCAAGTATTCATAGATACACATTAAACCCTTAATTTATCAAAATTACACAATGATCACTTATTTCATAATATTATACGAATGTATCCTCAAGTATTCATAATTTACACATTAGGCCCCTCTAGTTATCAATGTTACATATTTAGTCCCTTAAATTACAATTTCAACTTTTGGTTATAAACAATTACATATTAAGCCATGAAATTATCAAAATAGCACATAACCCCCTGAATATATTCTATTATCCAAAACAGCACTAAGTTTCCAGAATTTACATATTTAGTCCCTCTATTTAATTATTTTACAAATCGATCAATACTTTAATTATTAAATCAAAATAAACCCTTTAAATGCAAAATTAACACATGAGACCCTCCTTTTATATTTTATACAATTTCCAGCAGGTCTAACATAATTTACAAAATTGTCCCTTGAGTTTTAAAAGTTACCAAACACACCCTTCCATTTATTTCTTTAAATCGGTACACATTTAAATAGCAAAATCAAAACCCTAACTTCACCAATCATTAAATCATCATAACCACATCATTTACACACCTTAATTTTCTAGATTTAATCATATAATCCTTAGGTCGATTTGTTTTTAGGGTTTTCCACCATTTCCCTTTTTTTTCTATTTTAGCCGATACAAAATAAATTCCACAATAATAGTTTTAGGTCTCCACAATTCAAATGAACATTTTTCTGGTGTTATATGATGATCATAGATGCCACAAAAAATATAGATCTAGTCCAGAAAAATCGCATGCATGCCTTTTGATATTTAATTCAATTTTAGGGTTCATAACACAATATTTTCCATACGAATTATACATAGTGCATGGCCTATTTTTATCATTTTTCCCACGTTATAATTGATCATTAGGAGCTGAGAAAAATACCAGAATAATTTTAGAATGATCGGATGGATTTATTGTGATTTGTGTTACACGGCTAGAACAATTCGACACAAGTAATTCACCAAGCCTTCAAACGCGACCAAAACACCTTGTACACATTTTTCGTAGGTCATATACAATGTAAGGATCTCAGGAAAATAAGAAACGAATTTTAGAAAGCTCGGATGAATTATTACGAATTATACCTTATTATTATTCTAGCGACAAGAATAATGATGCCACGATCGAACCAAGCAACACACAACTTCAAACCGATTTTTATAGGACTCCTTAGATGATGATTGAGCTCAGAAAATTGTTGAAAGAATTCTTTGTGGCCGAATGGAGGCAATGTGATTTTGTGTGTGTGTTATTGTTTCTCGGCAATTAGGGTTACCAAAGAAAAGATGTGATTGATTTTTAAAATAGGAAAACCGAGTCTTAGGGGTGGGCTTGGACCAGGAATTTCAGCAAAATTGATTGGCAAATTAATGTGATTAATTTCTACATTTAAATGCATTTACTTCACTTTATATAATTTAAAATGTTAATCAAAATGTCATTCGGTTCTATGAGGGGTATTTTAGTAATTTTGTCACTTGTATAAATGTTAAATGAAGTTGTTAAAATTATTTGGGATCATATCTTGTGCATTGCCAGAAGTTTGGGATTTATTTGATACTTTATAAGCTTTTAAATAATTTTTAAACTTGTAGGGGCAATTTGGTCATTTTACATGCTTTTTAAATTTTAGGTGTTACAAGACCACAGGTACATTATACATTGTTTGATCAGTCTTTACATTCTTTTGGCAAGTCTCAGTAGTCACTTATAAAACTCATATCCAAACACCTGCATTAGGTGTATGTCAAGTATTTTTTATATTGGGCATCGTGGTATTCACTTTGCTAGATGATGCACCTGTGGTTTTAAAAGAATCATTGTCATTCCGAGGCTGGCCTGGCTCAGATAAACAAATACGCAATCCCAAACACCCCCATATGATCATGTAAATTACTTTACAAAACATATTAAATGACATAGGAGTATTTAGCAAAAGTGACGATTTCTCTTTGCTACAATGGTTTTTTGACCGTATCAAATAAATTCGTTAAATCTTAAACAGTGGCGGGCTCAATTTTTTTCACCTTGCGACGACTGATATATGTAATATGTATACATTAAAAACTAGGATAGGAAAGTAATAAGAGTTAACAAATGAAAGTTGGTGTCAATGTTGATGGGAGCACATACGGAGTTATCGATGAAGGTGGATATATCAAACACCACAGCTTCTAAGTCAATAGATAAGAAATACTACCCGTGGAATTAGAAGCTGCGAATCCTAAAGCTGGCGACATGTGAATTGCCAGAGCCGGTGGTCGAATAACGTGTGATTCATATATTAGCATTTGAGTTAAGCTAGAGTATAAGATCATGTTTCTGACCTTGATAATGTTTCAGACCCAAAAAATTGTACAAGGATCCAGATGATGGATGCCAAAGGTTTCCGCTTGAACTGATTACAACAGGAACGCTATAAAGTTTGTGTGATTGAGAAAGATCTAACTGAGCCAGATAGGATTGTAGGTGATTTACTACAACCAGGTAGATACGTTAAGCTGATCGAGTTGGGTCTCAAAGGTATATGTTCTTGCTAGCATTCATTTACGTCAAGATAAAGTTAAACTATCATATCTTGCTCAGATTGTCTAAAAGTAAGGTTACAAAGTAATTATCAGATGTATCGGGTCGAAGCTTTCACAATGGGAGTTTAATATAGAGGATGTGAGAGAAAGGTGCTACTCTACCCAAGTTAGTACTAGACATTTGTGTTTCGCAAAGTTGCTATTCATTGTTTTAAACCATATCGTTTTCTTTCTATTAAACAAGTTCAATTTATTTTTAGTGAAAAACTGGAGCAAGACACTGTGACATCCTTTGTTGAAGATGAAGGAACTATGAGGTGTTCAACATAAAACCAAATATAGTGAAATAGTAAAAGCGTTTGCACCTCTCTCAATTTTGTGTGATGGCTATTTCTTTAATTTGCGCCGTTCTCTTTACGGAGCACAGGTACATTATACATTGTTTGATCAGTCTTTACATTCTTTTGGCAAGTCTCAGTAGTCACTCATAAAACTCATATCCAAACACCTGCATTAGGTGTATGTCAAGTATTTTTTATATTGGGCATCGTGGTTTTCACTTTGCTAGATGATGCACCTGTGATTTTCAAAGAATCAGTGTCATTCCGAGGCCGGCCTGGCTCAGATAAACAAATACGCAATCCCAAACACCCCCATATGATCATGTAAATTACTTTACAAAACATATTAAATGACATAGGAGGTATTTAGCAAAAGTAGCGATTTCTCTTGGCTACAATGGTGTTTTGACTTGATCAGATAAATTCGTTAAATCTTAAACAGTGGCGGGCTCAATTTTGTTCACCTTGCGACGACTGATATATGTAATATGTATACATAAAAAACCTGGATAGGAAAGTAATAAGAGTTAACAAATGAAAGTTTGTGTCAATGTTGATGGGAGAACATACGGAGTTATTGATGAAGGTGGATATATCAACCACCACAGCTTTGCACACCGCTGTAATGCAAGGCAACATTGAGGTGATGAACAACGTATTGGAGATAGATAGTAGCCTGGCGTCGATAGCGAGAGGTAATGGGAAAGCAGCATTGCATCCGACCTCAGTAAATGGGCATACAAGAGTGGTGAAAGCACTCTTGAATGTAACAAAAGCAACATTGAGGTTCAGTTTATTGCCTAAGTTTAAAGGACACATCAGGATAAGCATGACTAAGTTTATTGCCTAAGTTTAAAGACACATCAGTAAGTCCACGTCATCAGGTTCAGTTTATTACCCTTATTTTTCACTGTTTTGTGTTCAGTTTATTTGAGTGTGTATTTTTATTTTTATTTATTTTTATTTTTAGTTTTTTTTTCTTATTCTTTTTAGGTTCAGTTGCGCCCTTATGTGAAAAGGAAGGTTAGCATCACCGGCTTTTTCCAAAGTGAGGAACAACAAGTAGTTGACACTATATTTAGCGGAATGTTACCTTCTACGTAAGTAACATATAAAATTGTTAAATTTGTATAACTAATTTTTTGTGCATCAAAGTGTTATTATTAAAAGCATTTCCTTTTGCATTAATAAACAGGGATATTGTGTTCAAGACATTGAGCATGGAGATTCCAAGGGTAGTATTTGAAGCTATGCGTGAAGGTTTTGGAGTAACAAGCGCAACAATTGATGTATGGAGTGCCATACTAGACAATGATGAGAAACTGAGAAATAGGGCTTCATCACGTTATGTATTTTGCAAAACCGGCATGATGGTAAATATATATAATAAAATATAGTTTTATATATACAAGTTTTGATTACATTATAAGATATTCATTAAACTGTTATACAGGTATACAACATCTGTAGGTTAGTGTGAATAAGGCATCAAATGACTTATTATGGCAACTGTTTGTGTGATTAGTGAATAAAAAGTATGTTTAGCGAATCGTTTAACATATTAGAGCATTTGCGTATATGATTAGGATAGAAATTGATAATGGTTAGTGCATTGTTATAAATATTAAGGAATCAATGTGTGTTTAGTGTTTATGTTATTGTTGAACATAAAAGGGCATCTGTTTGGTTTTTAGTGCATCTATGGACATATTAGTGCATCATTAAGTATGGTTATTGCATATATTTGGTAATTTTTTAACAAAGTTTTTGGTATGGTGATTCCTGTTTTAAAGCTGACAAGGCATGAAGAACATTTTAAAACAAAGATGGAGGAGATGCTTGCATATTCCATGCGCCCGAATCTTGGCAAAGTCGATCTGGTAATTCATTAATAAACATTACGATTTACTAGGTTAAAGATGCATGTATAAATAAATTTAAAAATAGTGTTTAACAGAGATGAATATGAAACAGGTGTTTTTTCCAATCACAAAGGCAGGGGAGGAGCTTAACCACTACTATCTAATTGTATATAATTTAAAGACTATGGAAGTTGATATACTCGATAACATGCATGATGAAAGTCAAGTCATACGTAAGCGATACGGGGACATTCCAAGTTCATTGGTAAGTATTACAAAGTGTTTCAATATTAGTGCATCAAGTATATAAAAAAGTGCATCTAAATGAGTTATAATTGCACTGACTGTTTATTACATGACAGACAAAAGCATTCGCATTTTACCTATATTCAGTGAATCACGCCAGTGCATTCAAGATGTTAACAGCAAAACCGCAAATAATGAAGATGGAATGGGAAACAAGATCGAATCATATAGATGCTGGAATATTTCTCATGCGCCACATGGAAACATATGCTGGAAGGAAAAAGGCATTCACTTCAGGATTAAAAAAGGAAGGTAAAATGCAACATAATCAACTACTCGGGCTTCAGAAAAAGTACGTCGTAAAGATGCTGATGACAGAGCTGAACGATAAGAGAGAACAGATGGAAAGTAAGTCGAAGAAATATAGAAATTTAAACGATGCTCAGAAGAATAATCTCCATAAAACAACATTCCAAAGGCTTCAACCAAGGGTGACAAAATATTATGAAGAACATGAACGAAAAATAAGGAAAAAGTGGAGGTTTCTAAACAAGCCTATTCGTGCAAACAATATGATGTAATGACTTCTATGTATACCTTGTGCTTTAATCTTTGAATGCAAATAATTCATGGAGAGTTGGAGGTTTCTACTGTTGTGATAATTTTTTAACGTTTAAGGATAATGCTGCTGCTCATACTTTTGAAACTATGATTAGGATATTCTGGTACTGCATTATTGTTGTTTAGTAAAAATAAAATGATTCCAATAAGAACATAATTGGTATTGTTTTAGTGTGTGAATGTTTCACATTTATGATACTCAATTCACACGTTCCAACCCTACAATTATCCGCACTTATTTGCAGGTCACATCGGCCCAATGTAATATAGATTTAGGGTTGAAAGGCAACAATTTGCAACCATTCTTTAAAACCCTTTTTACGTTATACAAACATATGTCAATGATAATTATAAGTCATGCCCGCACATGACAATCTTTCTACTCAATGTTTATCTTACCTCGCTTCTTTTTGCCCATTAGATCACATCGTAGCCTAATCCCCGCCACTTCCTCAGCTGATAAGCACTCAGCAACTACCTATAATTTCAAGATACCTAAACTTAATACACACTAGTATATATATATATATATATATATATATATATATATATATATATTATATATATATATATATATATATATATATATATATATATATATATAACATCTTATCGCATTAGCTAATCGATAACTCAAAATACTTCTCCTTCCTTCATCTTCATAATTATAGCACATTGGCTATTATTGTCATCACATATATTTTTCATTTTTTTTCCTTTCTTTGATGACTTTTTTTTCTATTATTTTTTTCTTTTTTTTAACATCCCCCACACTTTGGATGAGCATATACCTCAAAAATACAAATAAGAAGTAGTTACCTTCGTCTTTGTTGGAACGATATATCTGAAATACAAAGTGTAGACTAATAATCATCAAAAACTCCTTCACACCGAACAACAAGAAATTTATTGATTAGACTAGATCAAGGGTTAGGCTAAAGTTTAAAGTGTAAGATCATTTTGTATTTTTCTGGATGTAACAAAAATGAAAAAGAATGGCTCAGAGGGTATACTAACGGTATCTATCACTAAAAATGAGTTCTAACAAATGGGTCCATAAAAAGTGGTTAACTAGCTGATGTGGCTAGCTAATATATCATTTTATGTAAATGGAAGGCCATTTGGTTGAAATCCTAAGTTGCCTCTTGATGATGTACCCTCCGAACGGGTCGAAGGACTCCCCTTTGAGCTTGTGCGAAGCCCTGTCTTCGGAGGCCCAGGTTAATCTCTTAACACGTTTCATTGGCGTAAAACCATTCGTCTACGAAATGGTTACCATGTGGGAACCCGCCAATCGAAGCCTTAAGCCCTTCGGGGTATCCCTCTCGAAGGGACTACAACGGAGAACCCTCTTGACCTGGTCATACCCACGTCTCCTCTTCCTTTAGGCCTTTCCGCCAAAATAGAGATCGTGGGCTACAAAGCCCTAGCGGTTACCACAAAATCATGGGACGCACCCATGATCTCCGAACAAAGTGAAACCGCCCACTAAGTCCTATTTCTCCCCTATAAATAGCTTAGTCGGGCCAAGACGATGTAAGTTAACTTCACCCTCGTTAATTACAACCTACTTATCATATCACATATACTTACTCGCTCGCCGGAGGTGGTTCGCAGGGTCCAACCCCTGCGCAATCACTTAACGTAGTGTCTTGGTATTTCTTATTGCAAGGTAAGAACAAGCTTGGCGCAATCCCAACACCCCATAAATCCTTTGATCATCATCAAAGGCCTGGTCGTGCAATTATTTGTACAATCAGTGGTGCCATCCGTGGGATCGCTACAATTGGTCTCGTTATTTCCAAGCTTGTAACCAACCAACTACTTTCACTATTATTCCGGCATGGATCAAGGGAGAGAAGATACTCCCCCACCGGGTTTCTCGACTTGGCGCCAATACCAGTCAATGGCTCTAACAACCTTCCCCCAATAACCGCCTCCACGTTCACAACACGTTCTCACCCAGAAAAAACAACCAACCATCATGCTTCGACATCAGCCAATCCGGAGCTAATTATTAGCCCAGCCTTTGTCGAAGCCAACCACGAAGTGTTGGAATCCCTCCTAAAGGCTCGTAAGAGGCAAGTCAGGAATGCTGAGATGCGAAGGGAGTTGGAATACTCAAGTGATGAGTATAATGAAGAAATGGAGATGGAACCTAGGCCTCCGACCCAAGGAGCAACTCTATCGGCCTTAAGGATTGGGTCAGGAATGCTGAGATGCGAAGGGAGTTGGAATACTCAAGTGATGAGTATAATGAAGAAATGGAGATGGAACCTAGGCCTCCGACCCAAGGAGCAACTCTATCGGCCTTAAGGATTGGGTCAGGAATGCTGAGATGCGAAGGGAGTTGGAATACTCAAGTGATGAGTATAATGAAGAAATGGAGATGGAACCTAGGCCTCCGACCCAAGGAGCAACTCTATCGGCCTTAAGGATTGGGTCTCCAGTCAGTCGAAGGCTAAACAGAAGGTTCGTTGGTTTCGAAGGAGTTCCCGAGAGGGCTCCGACAAGGAGAGAAGGGGCGGTTACCGAAGGCTCTAACGGTAGAAGCCAACGAAGGGAAGAAGTGGGGGTGATTTTGGCTCCATTGCTAGCAGCTCATCTGGGAAGGACTGAAGCTGGGGTTCCGTTGCAGCCTTCTCACGCATCAGGCGTAGAAGGCAATCCGCCTACAATTAATATGGGAGGAAATCTTCCTCCCAATGGTATGTACCCCTCGTTCCAAACTCAGTCTTATCCTCAAAATTTATATCCTCCAGTAAATGGACAGCCTAATAACCCAAGCCTCCCTCAAACTTATGGGAGCATACCATTTGGGCATCCTATGGCGTACCCTTCATATGCCATGGGAAACGATTATCCGTTTTCCATGAATACACCTTATCAGTCCTACCCAAGTCAAACTCCTATGGGAATGCCCCCAAACAACAATCCCTATAATACTGTTCCCATGTATGCACCACCTTACAATTGTCTATACTCAGACCCTATGGGTTCAGCTACACCCTTCGTTAGGTGGATAGAAGATTACCCATTGCCTGATGGGTTGAAAATGCCTTCGCACATTGGGACTTATGATGGGAAGGGGGATCCGGACAATTTCTTACACTTGTTCGAAGGGGCTATCAAAATGCAAAAATGGGTTATGCCGGTGGCCTGTCATATGTTTACATACACCCTACGGGATTCTGCTCGTATTTGGTGGAATGGGCAAAAGCCCGGTAGCATCGTCAATCTTGATGATCTTAAGGCTAAGTTTCGGTCACAATTCAGTCAGCAAAAGAAGTTCACAAGGACTCATTTAACGGTGCACAACATCAAACAAAAGGAAAACGAAAGCACAAGGGCCTTCGTTACTAGGTACACCGATGAGACTTTGCAGATTTTGGGTCTTCATGAAGATCAGCGTATTTCGGGTTTCGTACATGGTCTTCGAAATTGGAGTTTGGTGGAATTCTTGTCCACTGATCTTCCGAAAACTTACAAAGGGTTAATGGAAAAGACGTATACTTGGATCGAAGCGAAAGAGGTATCCACTAATGGGGCTCCGATAGACAGAGACAGCAACAACAAGTTTTCAAAGCATTCTTCGTGGGAAAGGTCAAAGAACAAGAACAAGAATAGAGACAAGTTTTCTCCGTACAACAAAGGCCCCAACCACGGTTTGTTAAGCAGTCTAACCAAGTCTCCAAAGGAAATACTTGCTACGGAGAGGGCTGCTAAGGCCTTCGAAGCACCCCCTCGTATGACAAGTAAGGGCAAAAACAGGGATACCAGCAAGTATTTTCATTTTCACGAAGATTATGGTCATGATACGAACAGTTGTAGAGAGTTAAAGAAACAGATAGAAGAAGCTGTGAAGTCTGGGCAATTGGCACACTTGGTGAAGGGTATAAAGAAGGGAAAGGAAAAGATGACTGACACTCAATTGGCTAAAGATACTACTCCTCTCGAAGCCCCAATACTCATGGTTCGTTGGGGCGAAGCCAGCTTGAAAAGAAAGGTAACGGAGCAGGAGGATATTGCAATAGGGGAAGTAACTTTTCCTCCTCTTACGGGCCAAGTCCCTTCAAATGATCCAGTAGTCATCAAAGTCCTCATTTCCAACCGAGAAGTGAATAGAGCCTATATGGACTGTGGAAGCTCCTGCGAAATCATTTATGAGCATTGTTTTCTTAAGCTCAAGCCTTCGATCAGGTCGCAGCGGGTTGATTCGAAGATAACCTTTGGTGGGATTTTCTGGTGAGCATTCGTGGCCTCTGGGAGAAGTTCCATTAGAAATAACAATTGGAGAAGGCAAGCTCGCAAGGACAGAAACCCTCATGTTCGCTATCGTAAGGTCCAACTCTCCTTACAACTTGCTGATAGGATGGACCGCCATGCAAAAGATGGGTATCGTAGTCTCCACCATACATGCAGCGGTACAGTTCCATACACCTTATGGGATAGGAACCGTGTTCTCCAGTTACAGTCAAGAACAAATGGGAGATGGTGGCAAAAAGATTAGGGAAAGTCCGGAGGAGCCTCCAAAGGCTATTCGAAGTTGTACGGATGCCGAAGAGCGTATTGTGATAAATGAGCTCTATCCAGAGCAAATGGTGGTAATCGGAAAGCAACTCCCTGCTAACTTCAAAGCAGACCTAGAGAAGCTACTCAAAGCCAACAAAGATGTGTTCGCATGGACATATTCAGACATGACAGGAGTCCCCAGGACTCTTATGATTGATGGCAAGCCCTTCGGCACAGAACACAAGCTTAACGAGTTCAAGCACATTGAACCAATTAAGCAGAAGCGACGAAGCCTGGCACCAGAAAGAAATGCAGCTGCTTGCAAAGAGGTGGATAAGCTTGTGCGAGCAGGAATTCACAGGGAAATGAAATACCAAACTTGGGTTGCTAACCCAGTCATGGTAAAGAAAAGTGACGGAGGGTGGCGTATGTGCGTTGACTTCAGCGACATCAATAAAGCTTGCCCGAAGGACTGCTACCCTCTACCAGAAATCGATTGGAAGGTCGAATCTCTCTCAGGTTTCCATCTGAAATGTTTTCTGGACGCATACAAAGGGTATCACCAAATACAAATGGCGGAGGAAGATGAAGAAAAGATAGCCTTCTATACAGGAAAGGGTGTCTATTGCTACAAGAAAATGCCCTTCGGTCTGAAGAATGCAGGGGCAACTTACCAATGGTTAGTAGATAAAGCCTTCCACTAGCAAATTGGGAGGAACTTGGAAGCCTACGTTGATGACATGGTAATAAAATGCAGAACCGAAGAGGACCTCCTCTCCGACATCCAAGAGACCTTCGATCAATTACGGGAAATCAATATGAAGCTTAACCCAAAGAAGTGTTCCTTTGGCATGGAGGAAGGAAAATTCTTGGGGCATTTGATCACTAAACAAGGGATTAAAGCTAACCCCTCGAAGGTAAAAGCCATCACTGACCTTCAAGCTCCGAAGTCACTAAAAGAAGTTCAAAGCCTCAATGGGAAGCTTGCGGCACCTAACAGGCTCCTGTCGAAAGGGGCAGATCGGTCTCTACCATTCTTCAAAACACTCAAGGGGTGTACAGATAAAAAGACTTTCCAATGGAGTTGTGAGGCGGAAGCAGCCTTTGAAAAGCTAAAGGAATTCATGGAAATCTTACCAACACTTACAGCCCCAATCAAAGGCGAAGTGTTGTTCATGTATATTGCGGCACCTTTCGAAAGCATCAGTGCGGTGCTCTTAGCCGAAAGGGAGAAGAAACAAGTCCCTATATACTTCGTTAGCAGGGTTCTGCAAGGAGCTGAACTAAACTATCCGGAGTTGGAAAAGCTAATCCTAGCCTTGGTTTATGCTACAAGACGCCTTCGAAGATACTTTCAAGCTCATCCCATCACGGTATTGACTGACAAGCCTATTAGGTAGATACTGTCGAAGCCTGAGAAATCATGAAGGGTAGCTAAATGGGCTATCAAATTGGGAGAGCATAAGATAGAGTACAAGGGTCGAAACCCCGGCAAAGATCAGGTACTTGCAGACTTTCTCGCTGAAACACCCTCCGGACCTAGCCAAGATAAAGAAATTCCTGAGGAGAAGCCCCAAAAGACGAAGGAGGGGTGGTAATTATACACAGACGGAGCCTCAAGTTCTGATGGTTCAGGAGCAGGTTTAATGCTAGTTAGTCCGGAAGGAAAGGAGTACGCTTATGCATTAAGTTTTGAGTTTAAGGCCACGAACGATGAAGCAGAGTATGAAGCTTTGTTAGCGGGCTTTCGACTAGCAAAAGGCTTGGAGGCTAATGACCTCTCCGTTTTTATGAGCTCGTGATGAAGCGAAAAGTGTACCGCTTTTAGGGGGTCATTTAAGCCCTAAATCGTATTTATTTGATCAAATATTGCCCTAAATCATTCCTTTTGTCATTTTAGGCACTTTGGAGAAGAAATCTGGAAAAGGAAGCATTTTGGACGTTTTTAGAGCATAAAAGTGAAGAAAACGACAAAGTCTCAAAATTATGCTGAAAAGTACCTTTGACGGCGTCAGGTATTGTTCTAGACGGCGTCATGGCTTGGCAAAAAAGGTGGATATGAAAATTACTCATGATAAGCCAGAGAATTTTACAATGGAAAGTCTGATAGCGTCACCCTTTGAAGTGATCAAGGTCGTCACGGTTTAAGCTAAAGAGGGACGGCGTCAAGCTTTGATAAGCCAGAGCGGATTTTGGAGGACTAAAGAGGGACGGCGTCAGGAAGGCCATCCGGGAACCCTAGACACGGCGAGGTGACGGCATCAAGATCTACAACGTGACGCCGTCAGCCCTTAAACTCTATATATAGTTTTGCAATTTTTTGTCATTAGTGTGCAACTTTGTGAGGAGAAACCCTAAAGACGAATTTCTGCCATTTTTAAGGGTTTTCATACCCTTGGATCTCCCATGTTTAATTGAAGATAAGTAATTGTTTAATCAATCAATATGTCTATGTGTTGTTATATCTCGTTCTTGTCTTTTGATTAACATGCTAGGCCAGATTTATCTTTTGTTTGCTTAGATCTAATGAAACCTAGCTATTGATTATTGGTTATTAGTGTGTTATTAATTGTATTGGATGATTGTTTATCGATGTTAGGCTTAAGAAAACTGGCTAACTTCCTATTCGGTAACTTGCTTGAACGTCTTAAGAAACATGAACCAATGCGTACTAAGGTTTTTATGGTTGTATTTAATGCATGAGCGAATTCTAGTGATCCCATGTTAGGAGCTTCCTAGCCGGCTCGACATAGGAGTGAAGTAGGAGCTTGTAGAGTTGGGGAAGTACGTACGCCACCCCACGATTGGTATTAAGGAATACACCCGTCATCCACGCAATTAATACACACTAATCAACCGGTAAAAGATAGTTAGGGAGTAAGGAAATCTAAGTAAACACATTTCTCTCCACATAAGTTTCACAACCTTTTCATTTTCGTTATTTTATTTTATTTGCATTTGTAGTTATTTGGGTTAGTTGACTAGCAACTAATTCCGCCCACTCCTTCAAACCCGAGATTTTACTTGCTTTCATAAAAATATAAAAATACAAAAAGAATCTTCCCTCACCCTTAGACCTATTAGAATAGTTTTTCAATCCTAACGACACTATTCCCCGTGGAGAACGATCAATCCCCCGTACTTACCACTACACTATACTACATCGGTCAGGTACACTGCCTGGTGGGGTTGTAAGCCTCTTGAGATCCCTCGAGAGGTAAAACCTGTTGTAAGGTCGCAAAACCACGCATCAAGTTTTTGGCGCCGCTGCCGGGGAATAGTTATTGTTTAGGTTGAATTTTTATTTTATAGGTCTACTCACTAGATTCCTTTCTAGTGAGATTTTTATTTTATTTTTCTAGGTTTTTCTTTTGTCTATCTTTTTTTCTTCGTTTCTTTGTTCGTAACCATTACCATCCGACATCATGGAAGGTGGTAATATCCTCGATCCCAACAACCCACCACCACAACAACCACCACAACCTCCTAGAGCCCGTACCTTAGGAGACTACTCTCGTCCTAGCCACCATGGCTATTGAAACACCATTGAGCTCACTCAAGGAGCCAATGTCACACCCTTGCGATCCGACACCATCCGGTTGGTGCAAAGCGGATGCGCATTCCATGGACTTCGTTCCGAAGATCCTAACCAACATCTCAAGGACTTTCTCAAAATCGTTGATTCCATAGACCTTGATGTTGCCACTCGAGAGACGACCCGACTGCGTCTCTTTCAATTCTCTCTGCGGGACCAAGCTAGTCAATGGCTAGAGCGTCTACCCGCAGGATCCATCACCTCTTGGGATGATCTCACCACTCGTTTCCTTGCTCAGTTTTTCCCACCAGGAAGAACTACCAAGCTAAGGAATGATATCTTGATGTTCCAACAACGTCAAGGCGAAACCCTCTACGAGGCATGGACTCGATTCAAGGACTTACTCCAAAAAGTCCCTCACCATGGCATAGAACTTTGGCTCCAAGTCCAAATCTTCTATGACCATATCAATCTCTCCACGAGGCAAACCATTGACCAATCGGCCGGTGGTAAGCTACGTGATCTAAGTGCGGAACAATCATGGGCTCTCCTAGAAGATCTTGCTCTTTATGACAATGAAAGTTGGAGTGACCCCCGTGATTTGAATAAAACGGTCAAGGCAATATCTTTGCCTTCGAACAATTCAAGCACTTCCGACCGTAGGATCATAGAACTTGAAGACCAAGTCAAGTTTCTTATGAAATCCTACGAGGCTCCTAAACCTTCAAGCCAAGTGAACAAAATCACTTCTTCATGTGAATTATGTAGTGGTCCCCACGACACTCGTGATTGCATGGAACTCCCCGAACAAGCTTTTGCGGACTACGCATCCTCGCGTACCGACGGAGCGGGAGACAAGTGGTACACTTTCAAACCCGAGCAATACCCCTACGGTGATACATACAACCCCTCATGGAAAAATCACCCAAACCTTAGGTGGAAACAAAACCAAAACGCACAACAAACCAATTCTTCCAACCCACCTAATCGTTTCCAATCAAGCGGTTCCAACTCGAATCGTACTTTCAATAACAATCCTTCCAACAATTATGGTAGTACCAATAACTTTGAAGGATTGATGTCCCAATTTATGGCATCTCAAGAAACTCGTTTGGCCAAGTTTGAATCTGAATTCAATCAACAACAAACGGAGATGACCAATAAAATTGACAACTTATTGAAAGCCCTCAATAACCAAGTGCTATCACCTCCACATAAGGACGCTAGGAACACAAATAGCGGACCCCAAGTAAAAGACCCCTCTTCATCCAAACATATCCACTTCGTCAACATTGTCACTATCAAACTAATTGATAGAAATGAGGATAATAGTGAACCTGAGGATGAGGTTAAGAAAGTCGAGGTTGATAAAGAAGTTAGGAAAAGTGAGATTGAAGAAGTAGATGATGATGAGGACTACTTCAATAGGCTACCCACTAAGGAAGAGCGCGCATATCATACAGACTTATTCGATGACCCCGAGACACCATACTTCCTAGGTAGACCAATTATAAAAATAGGCGATCCTTCTAATCTCAACATACCATGCAACATCGGACATTTGCATGTGTGGAAAGCTTACATCGACCTTAGATCGCCCATAAACATCATGACTAGAGCCCACTACAACTTGATAATGAAAAAGCAACTTGGGTATAGGATGTTCCCTGACAAGGGTTGGATGAGTAACTTCACGGGAAGAGTTAAGGGATTACCGGTTTATCTAGGAAACTTCACCTATGCCACCGACTTTGTAATTGTAGAAGATATCCGCCCAATAGTCGATGCATCCTTAACTCAAGTAGTTTTTGGAAAACCATTTGTTGAGGTCTCTAGAATGACTTATGAACCGTCCTTAGGGATAGTTAGATTTAAGGATGAGACCGATGAGGTAAACTACCAAATGCCATATAAGATAGAGCAATTCCAACACTTGTCAAATGTTGAGAAGGAGCTTAAGCAAGCGGTCTACTATAGGAATGATGAGGATAGAAATAATGGAGTAGACTATGTTATGGAAAGGATATCCGGTTTCTACAAGGATTGTTTGAAATTAGGACCGGAATATAAAACCGGAAATGAGAATGGCCCAGGAACCGTGACCAATGATGGAATCACATAATGTACGTGACTTTGAGTCTAGCTACAAGACTCGTTAATAAAGAAAAGCGCTTCTTGGGAGGCAACCCAAGCTTTATTTGCTTTGTGTGTTTATTTATTTGTTTGTTTAATTTTATTTGTTTCCGTATGTGTGTTTAATTTTTATTATTATTGATTCATGTTCAAAACAAAATTGTGAAAATGCTTTATCTTGTTTTTAACTTCGTCTTAACTGCATATAAAGGTATTTTGCAAAAGATAAGTGTAAGGGGAATCCAAATCGGTTTATTAGAACACAAATGAACATGAATCATAATGATATTAAATTAACATACATATTAGTATTTGTTTGAGTCAAATGCTTGTATCGAGTCATAATGATATTTTGCAGGATTTCCAGGAAGTAAGGTATAGGTTTTTCCAGAAATTTTCCGGAAACTTAACATGAGAATTCTGTCAGATCATTTCTGACGGCGTCAGGAGTTACAACCTGACGGCGTCAGGTGTTAATTTTTTGAAATTTTTGAAAGTTTTGTTTTCATAAAAAGTTTTTATTAAATCTCTAACTTATAATCTCCAGGAATCTGCAAAATTATCATTCCACAAGCATTATATCCTTATATATAGAATTTATCCCGCCGATGTTATGCAGGTTTTCGTGTTTGTTTTCTCAGGTTTAACAGGTTATTTTGGACAAGGAGATGTATGAATCAAGCTTTTGGCGATGCTTTAGTCTTGGAGCTTCTACATTCTCTTGGAAGAAGATCTAACCATGTTACCACATTATCCACCGAGCGAATCAGGGGAGTATTTGATTTCATTCGTTTACCTTATTACTTTTACATCTTGTTATTTGAACATTGGGGACAATGTTCATCTTAAGTGTAAGGGGGGGTAAAAATACGATACTTTAGAGAATACAATTGCACTTGATTTTTGTTTGTTTGATGGTAGATGTGTAATAAAACTGAGATAAATACCTGTTAGGGCAATTTTAGTGCCAAATTTTAAATTTTTTACAACATATAGGAGTGAAACTTTGGTCTTAATGAGCGTCTCATGGATAGGAGTTATATGACTAGCACAAAAAACCGTACCACTAAAAAATTTTCCACCCCCAAATATGTGAGGTTCGCCCCTAGAATTGGTAGGAAAAGCATTTATGCTATGATGTGTGTACCGGTAGCACTTAGATTCTAGAACTTGCGTTAGGACCATTTCGAGGCCACAAGTGAGGCTACATTCGTGTAGTTAGATTTACTACATGATAAGAGGCATTAGGATTAACCCATTGTTTTACACCTGTGTTTTTGTTATAATTACATTGGCTACATTGGTCAAGTAATTCTCCCACACCCTTTGCGTTGTACTCATTTTTAGTACACGATACCCCTAGTACACCCCTCAGATCCTATCTTTTCGTTTCAACCTTTAAGCATTTTACTTAAAGGAAGAATTTGTTTACACCCCACTTAAATGTACACCCAAATCGCCTTAGCCTACCTTGTATGCACTCATTTTTTGTGCATTATTGTGACAACATTAGTTTAAACCCCAAGTTAATTATCCAATTGATTACATGGTTGCTAAGTCGAGTCATATCCTTGTACATATTGTTTTGGGACGATTGGGACTCATGGGTAAAGTACTAGTGTAATGGAGTAATGGTGAAGAACATCATTTATTACCCCCATATGTGCTTAATATTTTAAAAGTACTCCAAGTGTTTCGATTATCTTAATTCGAGTCATTAGAATAATTATTTGTAAAGTTATGTAAAAGTTCAAGTGTAAGGGGGATGCAATGCCCCTATGATGTATTATTTTGGATGGTAGGGCAAGAGTGTATGGAATCAAAAAAAAAAAAAAAAAAAAAAAAAAAAAAAAAAAAAAAAAAAAAATAGAAAAAACATATGGACTACCATCCCGTTTCATTTTATGTTCGCTTTATGTTTTTGTTATTTTGTTTTTAGCTTAAGTCGAGTCTAGTCTTGGCTTAGCAACGCCATATTGTACATGTAATTATTCAAGACCTTTAACTCGCCACCAGTAAAATATCCCTTATCCAACAAAACCGTGTTTATCATATCCCTACACCTCACGTTACAACCCATGTAAAAGCCCTCTTTGATAGTTTATCTTAGGTGCTTACGCCTAGTGGAGGAGGTTTTCGATCCTTTCCCAAGCCTATGGTAATCTATTTGCTATGACAGGTAGTGAGAGATATTATCCGTTTTCATTTATGAGATTTATTTTGATGACACCTGAGAGATGTGAGTATCTAAACACTACTTGTGAGGTGCTAGTTTGTAATCTCCGTGCTTATTATGATTAAAGTGGAACGACTATTTATTGTAATTACTTTTATATTAGCGTTAAATGACCCCTAACTTGTATTTTGATTAGAATAAAAGCGCATTTGCTTGAGGACAAGCAAATCTCAAGTGTAAGGGTATTTGATGAAGCGAAAAGTGTACCGCTTTTAGGGGGTCATTTAAGCCCTAAATCGTATTTATTTGATCATATATTGCCCTAAATCGTTCCTTTTGTCATTTTTGGTACTTTGGAGAAGAAATCTGGAAAAGGAAGCATTTTGGACATTCTTGGAGCATAAAAGTGAAGAAAACGACAAAGTCTCAAAATTATGCTGAAAAGTACCTTTGACGGCGTCAAGTGTTGTTCTAGACGGCGTCATGGCTTGGCAAAAAAGGTGGATATGAAAATTACTCATGATAAGCCAGAGAATTTTACAATAGAAAGTCTGACGGCGTCACCCTTTGAAGTGATCAAGGTCGTCACGGTTTAAGCTAAAGAGGGACGGCGTCAAGCCATATTCTGACGGCGTCAAGCTTTGATAAGCCAGAGCGGATTTTGGAGGACTAAAGAGGGACGGCGTCAGGAAGGCCATCCGGGAACCCTAGACACGGCGAGGTGACGGCGTCAAGATCTACAACGTGACGCCGTCAGCCCTTAAACTCTATATATAGTTTTGCAATTTTTTGTCATTAGTGTGCAACTTTGTGAGGAGAAACCCTAAAGACGAATTTCTGCCATTTTTAAGGGTTTTCATACCCTTGGATCTCCCATGTTTAATTGAAGATAAGTAATTGTTTAATCAATCAATATGTCTATGTGTTGTTTGATTATATCTCGTTCTTGTCTTTTGATTAACATGCTAGGCTAGATTTATCTTGTGTTTGCTTAGATCTAATGAAACCTAGCTATTGATTATTGGTTAATAGTGTGTTATTAATTGTATTGGATGATTGTTTATCGATGTTAGGCTTAAGAAAACTGGCTAACTTCCTATTCGGTAACTTGCTTGAACGTCTTAAGAAACATGAACCAATGCGTACTAAGGTTTTTATGGTTGTATTTAATGCATGAGCGAATTCTAGTGATCCCATGTTAGGAGCTTCCTAGCCGGCTCGACATAGGAGTGAAGTAGGAGCTTGTAGAGTTGGGGAAGTACGTACGCCACCCCACGATTGGTATTAAGGAATACACCCGTCATCCACGCAATTAATACACACTAATCAACCGGTAAAAGATAGTTAGGGAGTAAGGAAATCTAAGTAAACACATTTCTCTCCACATAAGTTTCACAACCTTTTCATTTTCGTTATTTTATTTTATTTGCATTTGTAGTTATTTGGGTTAGTTGACTAGCAACTAATTCCGCCCACTCCTTCAAACCCGAGATTTTACTTGCTTTCATAAAAATATAAAAATACAAAAAGAATCTTCCCTCACCCTTAGACCTATTAGAATAGTTTTTCAATCCTAACGACACTATTCCCCGTGGAGAACGATCAATCCCCCGTACTTACCACTACACTATACTACATCGGTCAGGTACACTGCCTGGTGGGGTTGTAAGCCTCTTGAGATCCCTCGAGAGGTAAAACCTGTTGTAAGGTCGCAAAACCACGCATCAGCTCGCAACTAGTCACCAACCAAATCAAGGGCTCTTATGTAGCAGAGCAGCCCACCATCAAAAAATATTTGGATATAGCTAAAGAGTTTCTTCAGGGATTCGAACCATATGAGATAACACATGTTCAAAGAAGCCAACACAAGAAGGCAGATACCCTAAGCAAGCTATCTGAAATGGCTTTCGCTCATCTGCCCGAGGAAGTTTTAGTAGAAGTATTGACCCACATGTCAATTACACAAGACGAAGCATCTGACAGAGGCAACAATTGGACGACTCCAATTAGGGAATACTTGATCAGTGGTTGTCTGCCAGAAAGTCCTATGCTTGCTCGAAAGATCCGGACCAATGCTCCCCAATATAGACTTATTGGGGACAATCTATACAGGAGATCCTTTTTATCTCCATGGCTTCGTTGCGTAGGACTGAAACAGGCTTCGAGCATTCTCTATAATGCTCATGAAGATTCTTGTAGAAAGCACGTAGGCCCTCGATCCATCGCCTCAAAAGTAACAAGATGGGGATACTACTGGCTATCTATATTGGAAGACGTAACGGAAGTGATCAAAGCATGCGCAACATGTCAGGTACACTCAGAAGTTCGGAAGCCATTAGAGTATGACGCGTCTTTTATCACATCAGTAAGACCTTTCGGCCAATGGGGAGTCAGCATAATTGGACCCCTAGCAATAGCTCCTGGAGGAGCACAATTCTTGGTCATAACTGTAGATCACTTCTCCAAATGGGTTGAAGCCAAGCCTTTGGCATCGATAGTAGGTGAGCATGTGGAAAAGTTTATGTGGGAACACATAATTTGTAGATTTGGAGTCCCACAAGTCATCACTTCTTACAAAGGGAAACACTTTGCCGAAGGGGTGTTCCCATCTTTCTACGAAAGCCTGAATGTGAAGCAAATTTTCACTTGTGTTGACAAGGATATTGTTATTGAAATCGAGACAAAGATAGGACAATATCAGCATGAGTGGGTAGATAGGTTACCCAAAATCTTGACGGCATACAAGAATATATCCTTCGGATAAATGAGATCAAAGCCAAGTCAAAGGGCCCATTGTCAAAGAAAAATACCGCGACAACAAAGCATACGAGCCCGAAGATCTGGACACTAGCTTTCGTAAGTTTTATACGTAAGACTTACTCTCTTAAAAGCACTTAGTTGTTTTTCAATTTCATGTAATGCATTCTTCTCACATGGGAAAGAAGCATTAATGGTAGGTGTCTTAGTGTTCATTTCTTAAAATGATGTAATCCTCCCTACCCACTTAATGATATGACAAATTTCCCTCAAAATCTCTTGTTTCATTTTATACAACAAAGATTTGCTCAGCCAAGTACTTTAAAAGTTTCGATGTCGAAGGATGAAGCAAGGCACATGTCTTGTACACGAAAAACATCCATTTCAATTCACATTAACTTTCCTTTAAAGTCTTAGGGTATTATAAGCCCTATGCAACTTAAGGATAAAGACGGAGTGGGTCGCGACCCTCTGTCGCAGTCAAATTATACGATTGCTAAAAATCTTGGTCCAAAATACACACAATAAGGTTATAACCTTAGGTTGTATATTTACGCTTGTATATAAGTGGAAGAGAAGACAAGCATGATATCAAAACTGGGACATAATTCCCTAATTTGGCATTTATACGGCTACACATAGTCACAGCCAACGTTAAAACATCCAAGCAAATTTTTTGAAATCTGGGTCGAAGCCCAGACACATAAAAGATAAATTATTCAAACATAAAGGCACATGCCTTAACACAAAGGACATTGTTTAAAAAGGGTACATGCCACCCTTACTGACCAAATTATTACCAACATGGCAACCTTCAAATGTTCTTGGAAGAGTTAGGATCATCTTGATTTGCTGCAGACGGAGGCTTCTCAGAGATGGTTCTTTTGGATGGAGAGGGAGGCTGGATACTCTTGGGCTTTTTGGATAGGAGATCTTCAACTGAGGCTAAAGGGTCCTTGGTGGCTTCGGCAAGAAACGGGTACTCTGCTGTAGTGAATGCATTCCCAGCTTCATCATATTCTTTCTCAGAATTCGGACGGTAGTAAGGCACCTCCGACAACACAACTGGTTTCTTTGTTTCGGCTATTTCCCATAGAGTTGTGCACTTACCATAGAATATGGCTGCATTCACCAGCTTCCCCAAAACTGCTCCCACCTCATCACTATGGTATAACTCCATAGCAATATAAGGGACAACCTTCGAGACCACCTCAGCCCTATCTTTTTTCAAGTTTCTGCTTTCAAGCTTCAGCCCATCCATATCTTGACAAAGTTTGATCTCATTCTCTTTCAACCTAGCCCTCTCAGTTTCCAGACAAGTACATTTAGACTCTAGAGCTGCAATCTGAGTCTTATATCCAGCAGTCTGGGCCTCTTCCATCTTTAACCTACCTTGCGACTCTTTGAGCTGTCCTTCGAGAATGCTCATCTTGGCACGCAGGGCCTCTTATCTGGGGTGCTTCTCAAAATCCGCCATGGCTGCATCACACCTGGCCTCCAACTCAGCATATTTCTTTTCTCTATCCTCCTCCCTGGCAACAACAACTGCAACCTCCTCCTTAGCATCTTTGACCTTGTTGATTAACTCCCTTGTACGGAAGTTCAAATGGTTATCCAGCATAGCCTGCCTAGTATAGCTTTTATCATGAAGATCACACAGCTTCCCAATAGACATCTCGCCCAAAGATCTCCTCCAGGAAACAGGGGTGACATTTTCAACCAATAATCGGCAGGAAAGGGCATTCGGCAATTCCTTGGTGTTTGGCAACCCTACATAAAACATCATCATAAGACACGTACCACATTGAGAAGCAGAGAGTCAGGAATGCTTTACTTACCATAAATTTCATCATCATCAACAATGTCTTCAGTGGAATACATAATGGCTTTCCCCCGTGACTTCTCTATTTTCTGCTTTGTTGTTCTAGAAGTAGGAGTGGGAATGTTTAATTTCCTCTTGGGGGCAGCCTTTGCAGCCTTCGCACTGGTACCTTTCCTAGTCCGAACTCTATCAGCAATACCGGAAGACCCTACGATCTTCAGCTGGTCACTCCCGCAAGGAGTATCATCAGAGTCACCAACATCCTCCACAAGTTGGGGGGTTTCCTCAGTATTAAGGGGCTTGATCGGGGGAAGCACAGCAAGAGGTTTAGGTGGGGAAACATCAACATCATTATTGTTCACAGATATAGACGGAGATCCTACTCCGAAGCTGATATCTTTGGGATCCTTTGGAATGAAGCTTACTTCCTTTGCACCACCTGCGACAACGAAGTTTCTAAAAGCCATTTCTGCAAAAACAAACGCAAAAGGAGATGAATATCAGCAGATAAGTTATTTATTCTAAGAAAATAAGAATTGTACATACTTTGTCCTTCACAAATAATTTCAGGTGACGACGGAGACCCGTCCCAGCTGTTACTTAAACCAGCCATGTACAATATAGGCTCTGGAAACGTCTGGACATTAGCAGGGTGGCGTGCAAGACGCTGGTACAAGGGGTCGCTCCTTATCTCATAGGGAAGAGGGTCATTGTACTTCTTCTCATCATACATGTTTGCTTCATCCAACAATGCTGAATACTCAGGAGGTATGATGGTACTTTCAACATAGAAAAACTGTCCTTTCCAGTTTCTAATATTTGAAAAGGGTTTCGTCATAAGAACAGGCACGTCATGTTCACCCCTTTTGGCGATGGTTACCCAATCTCCAACAGGATAGAGATTCACAAAACCCCTAAGCACCTCTAATGTGGGTTCATATCCGTACGCTTTACACATTACGATGTAAGTGGTCAACTTAGCAAGACCAAAAGGGTTTAACCTAGAAATATGCACCTGATAGTATTATAGAAACTCTAAAATCAAGGGATGAATGGGTATCCTAAGATTCGATTGAGTGAATGCATGGACATACAAACCAACAAACCCTGCGGGAGCATCGAAAATATTTTGTTTCTCACTAGGGAGCATGATTTTGTACTCCGAGGGTATAGGGTAATCAAGCAGAAACTCAGATAAGGTTTGTTTCGACAAGGTACAGGTCTGTTGCCTAATAATTCGCTTAGCGGCCATGCTCATATTAAAAGAATAAAAGATCAAGGAAGGTTTATTGGAATTTTACCTTTTCGTTCCAACGGAAGCACAAGATTGCAGAGAAATGTGTATATTTTGGGCGGAGGTAAAATGAGCTAGGGTTTAATTATTTTGGGTTTATGTACCCAGACGGTTTTGATCCCAAGCGCACACGTGTACACCTAACTTTGAAGATCTTACGGATCTTAAACGGGCATTTAAATTTTGAAGTGATGTTTGCTAGTACCGATTAAATAAGCCGTGTGAGTTTACAACCCAAGTGGGAGGATAATCATTAGCCCGCATTAAATGCGTGGTTTAGTTAGTCGTCTATTTTTGCACGGGAGTGTAATTTAATAGGTATAATGCATGTTGATTTTGAGAGTCGAATGCAATTTATACTTGTACGTATATATCACTTTTGACTGGGGGGCTTAATGATGTACCTTCCGAACGGGTCGAAGGACTCCCCTTCGAGCCTATGCGAAGCCCTCTCTTCGGAGGCCCAGGTTAATCTCTTAACATGTTTCATTGGCGTAAAACCATTCGTCTACGAAATGGTTACCCTGTGGGAACCCGCCAATCGAAGCCTTAAGCCCTTTGGGGTATCCCTCTCGAAGGGACTACAACGGAGAACCCTCTTGACCTGGTCATACCCACGTCTCCTCTTCCTTTAGGCCTTCCCGCCAAAATAGAGATCGTGGGCTACAAAGCCCTAGCGGTTACCACAAAATCATGGGACGCCCCCATGATCTCCGAACAAAGTGCAACCGCGCACTAAGTCCTATTTTTCCCCTATAAATAGCTTAGTCGGGCCAAGACGATGTAAGTTAACTTCACCCTCGTTAGTTACAACCTACTTATCATATCACACATACTTACTCGCAAGCCGGAGGTGGTTCGCAGGGTCCAACCCCTGCGCAATCACTTAACGTAGTGTCTTGGTATTTCTTATTGCAGGTTAAGAACAAGCTTGGCGCAATCCCAACACCCCATAAATCCTTTGATCATCATCGAAGGCCTGGTCGTGCAATTATTTGTACAATCACCTCTTACCATTTAAATTCATCTATATCACACGAATGTGACCTTACTTTGGAATTCGTAATGTATGACAAGCACAAGTTCTTGAATCAATTCAATCACTGGCACACTCATAGCAAGAAAATAGAATTTAAGCATAGAAATATATGCTTCAAATGATAGGCTCAAATCCTCACATATTTGGTAGAATCGGCTATAAATGCACAATTAATGTTATCAATCTTAAGAATAGATTGCTTCAAAAATTGAGATACGTTTTAATTTTTCAAATTGTCATATTATGCTATTGGAAAATTTTAAGTTGTTTTAGATATGTTAAAACTTTTAAGTGTGAAAACAACTAATTTTCTCAAGGGAAAACAAACAAATCCCTAAAAATAAAAAAAAAAATAAAAAAATTTAAAATTAGACCATTTTCACTATTTACTTCCCTCTCCCACACTTAAGTTTTGCATTGTCCTCAATGTGAAAAATTAACTTTAAAGTAAAGGAAATAGGGAAAATAAATAGTAAATGATATCACCGAGAAATCATGCGAGATCCATATTTGGTTTTCTAAACGCATGAGTTGATCACTTCCAACTCCAAAATGAACCAATCATATGATCGAGCAATAACTCCATGGTTCCCTTAAACCTGAAAAATAAAACAAATATACCATCCCAAAAAAAAAAAAAAAAAAAAAAAAAAAAAAAAAAAAAAAACACGCAACATAATAATAACTATACTAAGAATCCTAGATAATAATGAGTAGCTCCTAGAAAATAAGAAAATCCTACATCACAAAATAAAAATTGTTCATAAATAAAGTACGAGGGAGAAATAGAATAATTATCCGTTACACATCATAAGTGAAAACCTTAATGATCAACAAGATCATTCATCATCCATGGTCTCATACTCTTCATCACCTCCATAATCAACTAGAGCTCCCATTCCAACAACTGCTGATAAAGTTCCCACTTCATAACCACTTGGTCCCACATCAGAAGAATAATAATAACCCGTGAACCCCTCATGATTAACATTATACCCTTCACTTCCTTGAAATGCACTTGACGATGCCAAGTAAGGCACATGTCGTAAAGGATAAGGTGTATATGGGTAAGGGTATGATGGAACACTAGGTGGGTCATAAGTCATCGGGAAAGAATATGACGGAACACTTTGATGTCCAAGGTGTGTAAGAATGTAACAACTCGAGAAAAATAGGTTTTTGCAGCGGAAATAAAGTTGGGTGGTAACTAATGAGATGACAGCCACAATACTAGAAACGAACTCAAGTGAGTCGTTTTAAAACTAAATCAACATATCATTCGAATCATAGAAAAAATACCAAAGTATAAAAGGTTCCCAATAATGCAAAGCACTCAAAAAGACATAATAACTTAAAAGGTTTTTCGAATAATGGTAATTAAAGATAGTGAAAGTAGATAGCCGTCAGTAGTCTTCATGCCACTCCAAAAGCTAGAAAGCAATACTTCAAATACCTGAGATAAAACATGATAAAAAGTCAACACAATGGTTGAGTGAAATCCATAGGTTTAAAATAATTAGTTGAACACAAGATTTATTTAGTCTGGATGATATGAGTAACAAATACAAATATCGGGTAAAGCATCGTATAGTTGCTAAGCTCATGACACGCAATACGTTAACCGGCATCAATAACATTGATGTAAATAATAATAATAATAATAATAATCTCAAATTTTCTCTCAAGTAGGTAGTTTGTCGTCTACCTAGGTATATCGAATATAGCACACACGTGTTGCCTATCTGGTCAACAGAATGGAGTGCGTCAGTCCTATAGACCTATACACTATATTCACGCTCACTCGCAAGTGATTAATGGTTCACGATAAAGGGACTTGCTGGTAGCAATAGCGGTACTTAGCATAAGCATCATAATCAGGAAAGCATACGTTAAAACAATTGTGTTCATAAAAAGTAAGTAGCATGTATCTCCCCCATGGATTTATAAACAATTTACGAGTAAATAGTGGGGCTATGAATCACACCTTAGCAGTAGAGGAAACAATATATCACAATATGATCAGATAGTAAAGCACAACAGATAAGCCTCAGCACAACCAAGTTATTTAGGTAACATGTCTCAGAAAAATGATACTCTAAAGTAATATATAAAAGTAACGTTCGTGGAATACTCATGTTGTTGATCAAAGGTTTAGTTTCAATGGCGATGAAAAGAAGTAATCGTTTGTATCTCGTGTGGTCTTTAGAAAGTATAGTTTCAAGATCAAATCATAATAAGACGGTAAAAGTCGGCGAAATACAATCAAACAGATACGAAAATGAATAAGGTAAAGAAAATAAGAAATAAAGAATAAGAAAAAGAAATGAGAAAAAGAAATAAGAAAGAAGAAATGTCAATAAGTTGTTTTGGTGTTTTACCCCGTAGCCCAAATAGTTGATAATACGTTATGGTTTAGAAAAGAAACATACATTTGATAGAAGGTTTACGATGTTGATAATTAAATAATTAGAAAAGTTTATGATGCGTGGTTTTGTAACCTTACAACAGGTTTTACCTCTCGATGGATCTCAAGAGGCTTACAACCCCACCAGGCAGTGTACCTGACCGATGTAGTATAGTGTAGTGGTAAGTACGGGGGATTGATCGTTCTCCACAGGGAATAGTGTTCGTTAGGTATGAAAAGCTACTCTAATAGGTCTAAGGGTTGAGGAAGATTCTTTTTTATGTTTTTATATTTTTTATGAAAGCAAGTAAAATCTCGGTTTTGAAGGAGTGGGCGGAATTAGTTGCTAGTCAACTAACCCAAATTACTACGAATGCAAATAAAATAAAATAACCAAAAATGAAAATGTGGTGAGAAACTTATGTGTAGAGAAATGTGTTTACTTAGATTTCCTTACTCCCTAACTATCTTTTACCGGTTAATTAGTGTGTATTAGTCGCGTGGATGACGGGTGTATTCCTTAATACCATTCGTGGGGTGGCGTACTTACTTCCCCAACTCTACAAGCTCCTACTTCACTCCTATGTCGAGCCGGCTAGGAAGCTCCTAACATGGGATCACTAGAATTCGCTTGTGCATTAAATACAACCATAAAAACCTTTAGTACGCATTTGGTTCATGTTTCTTAAGACGTTCAAGCAAGTTACCGAATAGGAAGTTAGCCAGTTTTCTTAAGCCTAACATAGATAAACAATCATCCAATACAACTAACAACACACTAATAACCAATAATCAATAGCTAGGTTTCATTAGATCTAAGCAAACACAAGATAAATTTAGCCTAACATGTTAAACAAAAGACAAGAATAAGATAAAATAAACAACACATAGACATATTGAATGATTAATTGATAACTTATGTTCAATGTAACATGGAAGATCTCAAGGCAAAAAGCCTTGAAAAAGAAGCTAAAATCGTCCTAGGGTTTTCTCCCAAAATTCCACACACTAAGCTCTCTCTTATGACAAAAAATTAGAAAACTATATATAGACTTTTGCATCTGACGGCGTCACCTTATGGATTGTGACGCCGTCACCTCGCCGCTTCTCGGGTTCCCGGATGACCTTCTTGACGCCGTCCCTCTTTAGCTCTTCAAAAATCCATTCTGGCTTATCAAGGCTTGACGCCGTCGAACCTTGAACGTGACGCCGTCCCCTTATGATTTAAGCCGTGACGCCCTTGATCAAGTTAAAGCGTGACGCCGTCAGAATTCACATGCTATTTTCACTGGCTTATCATGAGTAAATTTCACGTCCACTTTTTCTTGCCAAAGCATGACGCCGTCCAGAGTAAATTGTGACGCCGTCAAAGGTAACTTTCAGCCGATTTTTGAGACTTTGTCGTTTTCTTCACTTTTATGCTCCAAAAACGTCCAAAATGCCTCCTTTTCCAGATTTCTCCTCAAAATACCTAAAATGACAAAAGGAACGATTTAGGGCAATATTTGATCAAATAAATACGATTTAGGGCTTAAATGACCCCTTAAAAGCGGTACACTTTTCGCTTCATCAAATACCCTTACACTTGAGATTTGCTTGTCCTCAAGCAAATGCGCTTTTATTCTAATCAAAATACAAGTTAGGGGTCATTTAATGCAAACATAAAAGTAATTACAACAAATAATCGTTCCACTTCAATCATAATAAGCACGGAGATTACAAACTAGCACCTCACAAGTAGTGTTTAGATACTCACATCTCTCAAGTGTCATCAAAATAAATCTCATAAATGAAAACGGATAATATCTCTCACTACCTGTCATAGCAAATAGATTACCATAGGCTTGGGAAAGGATCGAAAACCTCCTCCACTAGGCGTAAGCACCAAAGATAAACTATCAAAGAGGGCTTTTAAATGGGTTATAACGTTAGGTGTAGGGAAAAGGAAAACACGGTTTTGTTGGATACGGGATATTTTACTGGTGGCGAGTTAAAGATCTTGATCAATTACATGTACTATACAATGTTGCTAAGCCAAGACTAGACTCAATCTTAAGCTAAAAATGAAATAACAAAAACAAAAACATAAAACAAACATAAAATGAAACGGGATGGTAGTCCGTATGTTTTTTCTATTTTTCATTTTCTCATTTTTTTTGTGTTTTTCTTGATTTTTTCGATTTTTTTTTTTTTTTTTTTTTTTTTTTTTTTTTTGCATACACTTTTGCCCTACCATCCAAAATAATACATCATAGAGGCATTGCATCCCCTTACACTTGAACTTTTACATAACTTTACAAATAACTATTTTAATGACTCGAATTAAGATAATCGAAAAACTTGGAGTACTTTTAAAACATTTAGCACATATGGGGGTAATAAATGATGTTCTTCCCCATTACTCCATTACACTAGTACTTTACCCATGAGTCCCAATCGTCCCAAAACAATATGTACAAGGATATGACTCGACTTAGCAACCATGTAATCAACTAGATAATTAACTTGGGTTTAAACAAATGTTGTAACAATAATGCACTAAAGATGAGTGCATACAAGGTAGGCTAAGGCGATTTGGGTGTACATTTTAGTGGGGTGTAACAAATTCTTCCTTTAAGTAAAATGCTTAAAGGTCGAAACGAAAAGATATGCTCTGAGGGGTGTACTAGGGGTATCGTGTACTAAAAATGAGTACAACGCAAAGGGGTGTGGGAGAATTACTTGACCAATGTAGCCAAAGTAATTATAACAAAAACACAGGTGTAAAACAATGGGTTAATCCTAATGCCTCTTATCATGTAGTAAATCTAACTACACGAATGTAGTCTCACTTGTGGCCTTGGAATGGTCCTAACGCAAGTTCTAGAATCTAAGTGCTACCGGTACACACATCATAGCATAAATGCTTTTCCTACCAATTCTAGGGGCGAACCTCACATATTTGGGGGTGGAAAATTTTTTAGTGGTACGGTTTTTGTGCTAGTCATATAACTCCTATCCGTGAGACGCTCATTAAGATCAAAGTTTCACTCCTATATGTTGTAAAAAATTTTAAATTTGGCACTAAAATTGCCTTAACAAGTATTTCTCTCAGTTTTATTACACATCTACCATCAAACAAACAAAAATCAAGCGCAATTGTATTCTCTAAAATCGTATTTTTACCCCCCCTTACACTTAAGATGAACATTGTCCCCAATGTTCAAATAACAAGATGTAAAAGAAAAAAGTAAAAGAATGAAATCAAATACTCCCCTGATTCGCTCGGTGGATAGTGAAATTACACGGTTAGATCTTCCTCCAAAGTAATGTAGAAGCTCCATGACTAATGCATCGCCATAAGCTTGATCCAAAAACATTTCCTTGTCCAAAATAACCTGTTAAACCTGAGAAAACAAACAAGAAAAACCAAAGCATCAAACCGAACAAAGACAACTCACAACTAGGTGTAATTCCAGACTTAGAAATAAAACAATAAAAGATATAATGCTTGCGGAATGAATGTTTTGCAGGTTCCTGGAGTTTATAAGTTAGAGATTTAATAAAAACTTTTTATGAAAACAAAACTTTCAAAAATTTCAGAAAATTAAAACCTGACGCCGTCAGGTTGTAATTCCTGACGCCATCAGAAATGATCTGACAGAATTCTCATGTTAAGTTTCCGGAAAATTTATGGAAAAACCTATACCTCATTTCCTGGAAATCCTGCAAAATATCATTATGACTCGATACAAGCATTTGACTCAAACAAATACTAATATGTATGTTAATTTAATATTATTATGATTCATGTTCATTTGTTCTAATAAACCGATTTGACTTTCCCTTACACTTATCTTTTGCAAAATACCTTTATATGTAGTTAAGACGAAGTTAAAAACAAAATAAAGCATTTTCACAATTTTAGTTTTGAACATGAATCAATAATAATAAAAATTAAACATACATACGGAAGCAAATAAAATCAAACAAACAAATAAATAAACACACAAAGCAAATAAAGCTTGGGTTGCCTCCCAAGAAGCGCTTGTTTTTGTTCGAGTCACGAGCCTGACTCTACCCTTATTTAACAAAAATAGGGGAGGTTTTCCCTACACTTAGGATTAAGTGCGGGTGAAAGTAGCGATACACACCCTTAGGGTGTGAATATGCCACGTGAGGAAAGAGTGGTGGATGAATTATATACTCAAAGGGGTGTGCTCCTTTCATCATAACCTTACCTAGTTCACTTTGGTCAATGGGTGAATTAAAGTTTTCTCCTAAAAAGGGATCATCTTCTATCAACTTCGAGAGATTCCTAGTTGGGAATCCATCTTGACCTAATAAACCCGGTTTAAACCCATAATGTTTCTTGTGATCAATCATGAATGGGTGATGTAAGTATGTAAGGTCATGGTTCACTCCTATATTAGCTTCCACTCCACATGGCCTAGAGTCTACTACCTTAATCTTAACATTACCCGGACTACATGGTTTGATAGGTGGATCGGGACCTAATTTAATTCCTAAATTTTCATCCAAGGATGGAAGATTAGGTAACGGTTTTGGTTGAGGCTCCGGCTCATCAAAACTAGGAACTTCCATAGGACTAAAAGAAAGGTTGTGATCACTAAAAGCATTCAAACCTATTTCTTCTAGCTGTGTTTGGTCCAAGGGCTCTACCTCTATTGGGGTTCCTATAGTCTCCTCATCTTCTTCCGGGTAAGTCACGGGCGGTATGTGTGCCTCAAATGATGGTAGGACTTGTGGGGTACTTGGTGGGCTTATGTTACTTACCTCATCATTCTTTGTGTCAAGATCACCTATATCCTCATCATGTGTTTTAGTAGAATCTAACCCTAACATTTTCCCTAGTATCTCAAGTGCTTCTCTAGGCATCTCAACTTCTATATCCGAATCATAAGGATCATCCTCAATATTCTGACTGCTATATTCAAATTGCCCAAAAGATTCATCATGTGTTTCTTGAGATTCATCGTCATCGATCATAAAACCTAGGTCTTTTTGATTAATGTGATCATGTTCGGCTAAATCCTCCGTCATATCAAGGTCACCTATGTGTTTGTTTTGTAATATGGCATTACATGACATCCACTTAGGTATCTCAACACTAACATATTCATCCCAAAACAAACTTGTTTCATGATCCTCGAAATTTGTGGTCAATTGACTTGTACTAACGTTTGTTGGGTTGTCTACTATATAATAATATTGGGCACACTCTTCAATAGCTTCCCATGCTTTCTCAGCACTTAATTCCCTAATATCCCTGCCGGCAATATGGTAAATGTCCCTTTGGGCATGTCGGTCGACATGATTGTAAAAGATTTGAGTTAGGGACCAAAAATCGAAGTTATGATGAGGGACTTTTTGGAGTAAATATTTAAAACGAGTCCATGCATCATAGAGAGGTTCATCTTTATGTTGTTTAAACATCAAGATGTCATATGGAGTGGGTGAATTACGTGGTTGGTAGTATGGTGGATTCGCGTTCTCCATAATGGTGAACGGAAGAGTCAATGGAAATTACGAACAAACACACAAAGAAATAAGATAGACTAAAGAAAACCTAGAAAAATAAAATAAAAATCTCACTAGAAAGGAATCTAGTGAGTAGACCTATAAAATAAAAATTCAACCTAAACAATAACTATTCCCCGGCAGCGGCGCCAAAAACTTGATGCGTGGTTTTGTAACCTTACAACAGGTTTTACCTCTCGAGGGATCTCAAGAGGCTTACAACCCCACCAGGCAGTGTACCTGACCGATGTAGTATAGTGTAGTGGTAAGTACGGGGGATTGATCATTCTCCACAGGGAATAGTGTTCGTTAGGTATGAAAAGCTACTCTAATAGGTCTAAGGGTTGAGGAAGATTCTTTTTTATGTTTTTATATTTTTTATGAAAGCAAGTAAAATCTCGGTTTTGAAGGAGTGGGCGGAATTAGTTGCTAGTCAACTAACCCAAATTACTACGAATGCAAATAAAATAAAATAACAAAAATGAAAATGTGGTGAGAAACTTATGTGTAGAGAAATGTGTTTACTTAGATTTCCTTACTCCCTAACTATCTTTTACCGGTTAATTAGTGTGTATTAGTCGCGTGGATGACGGGTGTATTCCTTAATACCATTCGTGGGGTGGCGTACTTACTTCCCCAACTCTACAAGCTCCTACTTCACTCCTATGTCGAGCCGGCTAGGAAGCTCCTAACATGGGATCACTAGAATTCGCTTGTGCATTAAATACAACCATAAAAACCTTTAGTACGCATTTGGTTCATGTTTCTTAAGACGTTCAAGCAAGTTACCGAATAGGGAGTTAGCCAGTTTTCTTAAGCCTAACATAGATAAACAATCATCCAATACAACTAACAACACACTAATAACCAATAATCAATAGCTAGGTTTCATTAGATCTAAGCAAACACAAGATAAATTTAGCCTAACATGTTAATCAAAAGACAAGAATAAGATAAAATCAAACAACACATAGACATATTGAATGATTAATTGATAACTTATCTTCAATGTAACATGGAAGATCTCAAGGCAAAAAGCCTTGAAAAAGAAGCTAAAATCGTCCTAGGGTTTTCTCCCAAAATTCCACACACTAAGCTCTCTCTTATGACAAAAAATTAGAAAACTATATATAGACTTTTGCATCTGACGGCGTCACCTTATGGATTGTGACGCCGTCACCTCGCCGCTTCTAGGGTTCCCGGATGACCTTCTTGACGCCGTCCCTCTTTAGCTCTTCAAAAATCCATTCTGGCTTATCAAGGCTTGACGCCGTCGAACCTTGAACGTGACGCCGTCCCCTTATGATTTAAGCCGTGACGCCCTTGATCAAGTTAAAGCGTGACGCCGTCAGAATTCACATGCTATTTTCACTGGCTTATCATGAGTAAATTTCACGTCCACTTTTTCTTGCCAAAGCACGACGCCGTCCAGAGTAAATTGTGACGCCGTCAAAGGTAACTTTCAGCCGATTTTTGAGACTTTGTCGTTTTCTTCACTTTTATGCTCCAAAAACGTCCAAAATGCCTCCTTTTCCAGATTTCTCCTCAAAAGTACCTAAAATGACAAAAGGAACGATTTAGGGCAATATTTGATCAAATAAATACGATTTAGGGCTTAAATGACCCCTTAAAAGCGGTACACTTTTCGCTTCATCAGTTTACAACCTTCGCAAATCGTAATTGTTTAAGTTGTAAAATAGTTTTTATAAAATTTGGACATGATGCGTCTGTTTATTTAACATTCCCAAGTCATTACGACTTTTGAGTAACAAATCTTATTTATTACAATTCCTCAAATTAAAACAAATGAATACAAGTTTATACAATTTATACAACTTATACAAGTTTATACAAATGTTAATTGTTTATTCGTCGTTATCATTCGCGTAAATATAAGTGTCGGGTTTATCGACCATTTTATGTCCGAAGTACAAAATCGTCCATAAGTCCATCGGCTAATACCGTAAATCCAATAACCAACCAATCCAATAATCTCATCCAAGCATAGGTTTTGTTGCAATATTCATATCCAAATCTATATCATATCCCATGTTAACCCGGATAGTATCCGAAACCCCATTGACAACACAAAACATTAATAAGTTAGTAAACGAAATAGAAATAAACCATTCAAACAATAAAGAAAAACAAATGAATTAAAGCCCAAGTGCATTGGGTTTCGGCCCAATTCTAACATGCACAACTCCATGGAATCATCTTGGGATATAAGGCCCAAAGTTACCAAACAATAGACTCTCATGGGCTTAATATCCCAAACGGCTACACTAAACCAATCCAAGTCCAACTCAAAAGAAACACACGCACATCGAGGTTTTCTAACCTCGTTAATGACTCGACACGAAAAGAATACGACGAGGTTTTATAACCTCGTTAACTATCGACAACCAACTCATTACAACTTCGACCAAAACTCAATCCCGTCTCGAATTAACCACAACTTGATAATAACAACTCGAGACCATGCTCCCTTGAGCCACGGCTCGTACCAAACAACACCAACAATATTTCCATGCCTCGTTTAACAAAACAACGACTAGGTCATGACTCCAATAAGTCACGACTCACCCATAACGACACCAATATTATCCCACGACTCGCATAACCAAACAATAGTCACGGCTCAACCCTATTCGAGTCCCAAAGCCATTCGGCTAACAACCAAACGAAACCAAACAACTCCAAACCTTAAAATAAATACGCCAAGACGATTATAAGCTCAAAAGAATACAAAATAAAACAAAATATGCTCCGAGTCAACTCAACTCGTGAGTTGACACAGACGAGTCGAGTGACTCGGAATGAGTTGAACGAGTTAGGTGATAAAAGTTTAGATCCACACGGTCTGAGTTAAAAAAATGTAAGGTTTAATTTGTTTTGTGTAAAAATCATTAGGGTTTGAGTATTACTGATTAGGGTTTAGTGAAAAAGAAAGACATAACGATGAGGGTGGTGCATGAGCCTTACCAAACGACAGAGAGCGGTGGTGAGAGTGGCGGTTCATGGTGGTAGACGACGGTGTGCGGCGGTGTTACTCCAAAACTTACCCAAATGAGCTCTGTGAGGATGTATACACACTTAGAATTGTGTTGAGGATACATTGAGTATATACCAACTAGTATGCAGAATCTACTAATAGATACTTAGAAGATTTGTTAATCTAACAGTAATGGACAGTTTATATGAACAATAAATAACTCCAAACGCTTCAATATTATTAGGTATAATACGAGTGATCTTGCTTATCACTAGGGTTTACAAAACCTTGAAGCTTAACAAAACATATATCTAAACATCTAACCTAGGACCTCCTTTTATAACACAAGGAGTCCTTTACAAGATAAGTATTGATATTCTAAACATGCAGAATATCTGTATAATTCTAACTATATAAGATATACATGAAATCTATTCTATACTTATCCTTCTACACGTCATCATGAGTAGTACTAATCTTCAGTCTTCAAGCAGCAATATCATCTTCTATACTAGCAGTACTAACTCAGCAGTTAGTACTGTTAGTTATATATTCAACAGTCTTCAGCTTATACTAGCAGTACTAACTCCATTAGTACTGTTAGTGTTAATCTTCAACAGTACTAATACAAAACCAATGTCTTGAACATTTAATTCCTAACAATCCTCCCCTAAACTTGTGATTTACCCTAAATCATCAAGTTTCTGAATTAAATCATTACCTTGTGAGGATTCTTCCAAACACTATCTTCTTAGTCTTAGTCTTGTACTCTTCATTGATTCTGCTTGCTGATATATTTTCCTCACTAACTCTCTTGCCATATTTGAGTCTTCATCAATTCTGAGCTTAGCAGCTAACATAACAAATAATATACCTGCTCTCAATGGATAGTCCATCTCAACTAGCATGTAGACATCCACTCCATCTTTTTTAGATACCTGATGAGCACCAAAAATATCATATAATCTCCAAGTAGTAGCAAGGTCATGGGCTTGAAACTTCCATAGAACATTTTCTGAATCTGGTTCATACAACCTCTTCAGTTCCACCTATAGCTCCCTGTCTTTGTCTTCAATAGGATCTATAGATCTGAACCATTCTTGAACCAAACTCCATAGCTTGTCCAAGTCTTCTCTATCAAAAGCCTTTATCAGATCTTCAAAATACTTTTAGACCTCTAAGTGTCCTCCTACCCTGATAATCTTCCAGCCTTTCCCAAATGTATCTTGGTGTATCTCCCAATCAATAATTGGGTGTTTAGATTGAATAGGATCTACATTCAATGCTTCTGGGACTATTACCATCATATGATGAAGTTGTTCATCAGTTAATACTTCTACTTTTTCTTCTTCCTCAACTGCTTGACCTTCTTTTACTTCTTTAGTCTTTTGCTTCTTAGAATCCTCTGACTCTAACTGCTCACCAGCTCTCTTTTCAACTCTGCTTGTCTCAACAGTTTCTGTGTGTCCTCTTAAGAAAATCTGAATTTTCCTATATGCCATGAAGTGCAATCCTTCTATTTCTTCATAAGACATGCCTTTTAATTGCTTTTCTGTCCAATAGTCTTGATGTTTCAAATAGTCTTTCATGTACTTCATATGTTGAGCTTTTGTAGGAGGTTTCTTCTTTGTAGCTGCCTTTTTGCTTTGATGCTTTCTTAATTCTTCAAGTAAGTCACTGATTGCACTCTCTTGTTCTTCAGTTGTAAATTATGACCTCTCTTCTTCTTGCATCTTTGAAGCTAATTCCCTATTAGCCTGTTCTTGAGCTGCTCTTTCTTCTTCTTCACTGAGTAGGTTCTGTTCAACCATGAATTTAACAATTCTCTCTTCTTCAGCTACTCTTGCTTCTTCTTCAGCTTGAAGTCTTTGAGCAACCGCATAGTCATAATCCATTTGAGCTTGAGACTTCTTGCTGATTTTCTTTGATGGCTCACCTTCAGTCATTACAGCTTTTCCATTGTCAATTCTTTTTCTCCTAGCATAGACTGCACCAGCAGTACTAATCCCTGCTCCAGCAGTACTAAATTCTACACCAGTAGTACCTTCTTGATGACCTTCTTGAGCTTCTTCTATAGGTTCATCTGGCCTCCCCTGAGTATCAGAAACTTCTTGAACCAATGAAACATTGGGATCTTGATCTAACTTTGCAATCTTCCCTCCTCTTTGGAAGACTCCTCACCCATGTCATCATCAGAACTAGAAGAACTTGAAGAGTCCACCGTCTGAGCTGACATTTTTCTCTTGAGGGTCTTGACTTGCTCCTCCAGCTTTTTCACCTTCAAGATAAACTTAGTGTATACCCTTCAAAAAACTTGCTTGGTGGTCTTGAGCTCATCCTCCAATCCAGTTACTTTATCTGTCAATATTGTAGATAAGTCCATCAATTTAGTGAGTTTAATACTTCCCTCAGCACTTCCTAATGTGTTACCTTCAGGGAGAGGTGCATCATGGGGCATACACTCAGACACCACCAAAAGGTGAGTATCTAAGCCACCCATTTATTACATTTGGCTTGGGATTCCACCACTTGTACTAGGTTCAAAAGAACTTGGCATAGTAGGTGTTGCCATAGGTTGGGTCATAGTGATGTTACCCCTTTCTTGCCCAGCTCCTAAGCCTGAGACAGTATGGGCAGCCCTTCCTATACTGACATAGTCAGCCTCATCTGCTCCTAGGGAAGTGGTAGGAACTATGTGCTGAGGTATACTAGAGACCTCTCTGGTAATAGTCCTAGGGGGTGATGAAATTGGTTGTGAGGCTATGTCTGATGAACTTGTGGGTGTGTGTTGGGAGGCAACTTGGGTAGTTGATCCTTCACCCTGTACCTGCAACATATTATCAAATAGTGCAACTTCTACCCTACTATAACCCTTTGAGGCCATTCTCATGTTACTAAAAATGTTTTGTGTAAGGGTTGGAGTTGGATAATTATTTTGATGAGGTAGAAGCTGACTTTTTCTCATATTCAAAATTGTTTGAATAAAAAGTGGATACATTCAAAATTTTGATTTGCTATCCACATTCTTTACCATACCTTCAAAAATAAGTTTTGAAAAATTATAAGTCATATTAGTTGATAAGAAAATGAGAGCAGTTGCAATATTGCTACTGAATTGATCCCATGAATTTTTCTTAGGACTCATACAATGAAGTATGGTATGAATGAAAAACCTCCATTGTGGGGCAAAACAACCTTTTTGAAAAGTTAAAGATTGAGATGTTGTGTTATATCCCATTTAGGATAGAGTTTGAAAGATTTCAGTATTTGGCAAATCATTAACACCATTGTCATCGGCTAGTTGGAGATGCCTCCTAACAGATGATTCAGTAAGAGTGATGGTTTTTCCATCAACTGTTGCATTAAGCTCTTTGTCTCCAGTCTCAATAGTTTTGACAATGACAGTCTGCCAAAACTACTTGATTTGGGAGACATAGATAGTAGGGTTTATAATTAAAGCATACCTTATATGCGTAGAATTCAAAAAGTCTACTATATGATGAAAATAAGCACCCTCCTCTGTTTCTCCAAAAATGCCACCATGTCATGTTTGTCGACAAAGGTTAAATTGGCCACTATTATCTGTAAAAGTTAGATGTAACTGCTGGGATATGATTGATTAGGTAAGAAAGTAAGTTGAGTAAAGTGAATTGAGATTTTATATAAGAATTCTTAGGGTTTCTATTGGACTGACTTCAATAAAATATTTCTTTATATTGAAGAAAGGTAATAAAGTAGATAAAAAGTAAAAATATACAATTTAGGAAACCCTTAAGTAAAGGAATTGACCAGAAAAATCTCAACGGCTATATTCAAAAAGCGGTTATGACTCAACAATACAAACGACTATCCAGCAGTACAAAGTTTTGCCTAGCAGTACTAAGTTTTGGAAAAACTTTGACTCAACAGTATAAACTCAATTTTTGATTAAAACAATACTGCATACCAACATTTTGAAGGGATTAAGTAAGACACTTAATTAGATTTCGGTTTAATTCAACCTCTGGTTGTGTGAGAACCAATAATTTCAGTTATACATAACTGCCTGTGATCAGATAAACTCATTCAAAGAGCTTTATTGATAAGGTTTCCAGCTCGTGGCAGGTGTTGCCTCTAACACAAATGTGTTAGATTCACTTTTGCTCGCTGTTCTCTTTACCAGATGTCCTTGGACTAACACATTATACTAATAAAAGTATAAAATGGTAAAGAGTGAGTTAGATCAGTTACTATCTGACTAGCTATGCCATCAATTCATATCAGAGCTTGGGGAGCTCTTGATCTAAGGATTATACAAAATATCATAATCAGATTTCAAGAAAGAAATTTTAAAGAATCTCCCAACTCAGGTGTAAAACCTTTGTCAAAGGGATCCCCAAATTCTGTCCATCATCAATCAATCATGGCAACAACCAATCCACCACTTGCTTCTCACACATTGCAAACTCCATATCCTTCAAATGTTAGTCCAAAGCCAAGAAAACAAAATGCATAACATTTGCTTTATAGCAGTATAAAGTATAACTAACAGGTCAAACATAACAGTCTTAATTTGCACTAGCAGTACAAATTATACACATCAGTACTAATTGACACAACTAGCAGTACAAATCTATTTTCAGTTACAAAAACACCAAGATTAAAAACTTTTAGGGATTAAGCATTCCAATACTTGCAACCAAGTATTGAAACCTTCCAACATCAAAAGCTTTAGTGAGAATATCTGCAAAATTGTTATCAGTATGAATTTTAACAACCTGAACTAGCTTTTTCTCATTGCAGTCTCTTATAAAATGATGCCTAATCTCTATGTGCTTTGTTTTAGAGTGTTGAACTGGATTTCTAATAATACAAATTGTACTGCTATTGTCAATGTAAATCATGGTATTCATAAAGTTGTACCCATAGTCAAGCATCTGATTCTAAATCCATAGAACTTGACCATAGCAACTAGCAGCAGCCACATACTCAGCTTCAGTTGTAGAAGTGGCCACAATAGTCTGCTTCTTGTATTGCCATGATATCAGCCTGCAATCTATAAATTGACATCCACCTGTTGTGGATTTCCTGTTCAAACTAGCACCAGCATAGTCACTGTCTGAGGATACCATAGACCTAATTTAGGTTGACCCTTGAGGTACCTAAAGATTATCTTCACAACAACTAAATGTGAGGCTTTTGGATTGACTTGAAACCTTGCACATGCACACACAACAAACATAATATCTGGTCTTGATGAAGTGAGATACATCAAGGACCCAATCATGGACCTGTAGGTGTGTACATCAACATTTTCACCAACTGAATCTTTGAGAAAATGTTTCTCTGGATCAACAGGTGTACTTGCTACTTTTGCATTAGTAAACTGAAACCTCCTCAAAATCTCTGTTACATATTTATCTTGACTAATAAATATACCTTCAGCTTTTTGCTTCACTTGTAGCCCCAAAAAGAAAGTGAGTTCACCCATGGAACTCGTTTGAAACTTATCATGCATAAGTTTCTCAAATTCAGTGCACATCTCCTTCTTTGTGGATCCAAAAATGATGCCATCCACATAGACCTGAACCAGCAAAATATCTCCCTTGTTCTTCTTGATAAATAAAGTCTGATCAATCTTGCCTCTATGAAACCCATTCTCTAATAAGTAAGTAGCCAAAGTTCCATACCCGCCAAAGTTCCATACCAGGCTCTAGGAGCTTGATGCAAGCCATAAACAGCTTTTACCACCTTGTACACCTTGTGTGGATGTTCAGGATCTTTAAAACCTGGAGGTTCAGAAACATACACCTCTTCTTCAATAGTACCATAAAGAAAGGTACTTTTGACATCCATCTGGTAAAACATAAATCCCATGAATGAAGCATAAGCTAAGAATAATCTTATGGCTTCAATCCTAGCTACAGGTGTAAAAGCCTCTTCATAATTAATTCCTTCCTCTTTGTGTGTACCCCTGGGCTACAAGCCTTGCCTTATTCCAGATCACTATCTCCCTTTCATCTTTCTTGTTTCTGAATATCCATTTAGTACCAATAACCCTCATACCTTTAGGCAAATCAACCAGCACCCAAACCTTTTGAATCTTGAACTGTAGAAGTTTCTCTTGCATAGCTTCCACCCAGCTTGAATCCTGTAGGGCCTTATATATGTTCTTGGGTTCTTCTTGTGAAAGAAAACATACAAACAAACATGTGTTGGCATCTTTATGCTTTTTTTCTTCATAAACTACACTGAGAAAGCCTTGTTGATCCGAATTCTTGGTCTGCCTTCTTGTCTTTACCACAGACTGTATATCTTCAATCACATTTTCCAGGGAGTAATCCTTGTGAATTCTTGTTTGTAGAGTTGTAGGAACTGGATACGTGACTGGCATGTTATTAAGATCCACTTCATCTTCAGAGAAATAATCAGCAGTAGTAACTAGTGGGCTAGCAGTATTAACATTTTGCCTAGCAGTACTAATGTGACAAATGGTAATTTTCACGTTGTTATTTAGTATTATATGAGTATTAATTATTTTTAAGCTAAGCATTTCTATGCGCATTTGCATGTTTCTGAGTATTTTTGAGCATTTTTGGGAGCTGTCCCAGCATACTGTAACTTACAGTCACTGCAGAAAAGTTTATTTTTGTCAGTAAAGTTAAATTATTACATTTCTGATAGTTACTGACAAGTATTATAATTAACTGAGATATTTCTCGCATTTTTTGAAAAACAACCGCACGCGCGTACCGACAGCACAATACATATGGTAAAGGTCAAATAAATATGTTTTTGAGTCAGTAATGACATTTTATTATATTTCTGACAAAAACGTGGTCAAAAACTTTATTTTACGTTATCGGGTCCAAAAACGTCAAACCGGGACTTTACGGTAACTTTTTAACTCAAACCGACACACTATACGCTAAAGCGGGATCAAAACTATTTTTGCCCTTACCTCTAATAGGCCTAACCGGCCATTTAAATTCACAAACTCACATGGGATAATTTTTACACCTTATCTTAAATGTAATCTTAAACTTACTACTAATGGTAGTATACTTTTTAGATTTCTCACATCTTATCTTTTAATACTTCCCAAAATAAACTTGATCTTCCTTTTTCTAGCCTCATTTCTACGCCTCATGTACACACACATAACACATTCTTACAAAATTTTCTCTACAAAGATTCAAGATCATAAGTGTTTGCAAAGGATTTAGTGTAATTTGGAAGCTTGATTTGGGTAAAACTAGCAAGGTTTTGGGTGTTCTTGGCTACATATCACACGTTAACTTCTCAACCATTGTAAGGATTTATAAAACTTTTCTAAATTTGTTAATCTCTTGTTTATTTAGTGTATAGTGATGTTTAAAAGTGTTAAATGTGTATGTTTTGATAATATGATTTAAGCTAGGGTTTGATCTATATGATATAGTGCTCGACTTTTTTTTAAGTTTATGAGTTAGTTTATAGATTTCTTGCTTGTGTGGTAAATATTGTTGCATATAGTGCTTATTTGATAATACAAACATTAGTTATGGTTTTTACACTAAATTAAGCACTATATTGATTTTGAGGGGATATATATGGTTCGGCCTATATTAAAAATAAAAGATTATTGGGGTTTTGAAAAACATAAAATTTTGGCTCAAGTGGTGAAATGGTGGAAAAATATAGTGAAGTGCTTATTTGGATTAGCTTATTTAATAAGTTATAAGTTACTAAAAATACCTAGTAAAAAGGTGAAAATAAGTTGAGATACATAAAATGGGTCGAATGAACAGTAACTTGGTCAAGATTGAGTTTTGACTAAAGAGCTTAAATTATAAGAGCTTATTGATAAGTAAAAAGTATATTTAGTAACTAATAAGCACTAATAAGTAACAAATAATAACAAATTGGACCAAATGGATTTTTGGGCCAAAAAGCCCACTTAGTTAGTGTTGGGCCGGAGCCCTTGTGTATTTTTGAAAGTTTGACTTTTTGACCAAACGGACGTATTGAACGTGTAAAATGATTTTTAGTAACGTGTCGATATATACGTTATAACTAAAAATGTGTTTTGGGTCAAAAATGGTAAATGGGCTTATTTATGAAGTTTCGGCCTAATTTACAAATAAAAATGATAAATTTGATTTTTGGAATATTTTCCGACTCCCCGAAGTTAATAATGTTTAACGAATCGATAAATATAACGATAACTATTTTTGGACTTGTTTTGAAACGCTTAGTCTCCGAAAGGGTAAAAATTGACATTTTTACTAAATTGATATTGAGATTGACTTTATTGACTTTTTGACAAAAATATTGACTTTACGTCAAAACCAAATATTATTACTTAAGTTATAACGAACAATATAACTACGAATATATATTCACGACACTTGACATATGTCACTAAAAGTATATTTCACTTATAACTAGTTAGCGAAATATTTGAGTAAAAGTTGCAACATTTGAGATAAAATGGAAACGTTGCATAAACGAATGGGTCATGCCCAAAATTTCCAAATATCCAACACTTAGCATATTTTTTAGAAAATCCACAACTTAAGTAAACTTTATGAAATTACTTAACAAACTTGTTTTCCTTATAATAAATGTTGCAACAAAAATAATAAACGATGTTTCTAAACATAATGATTTTCACTAACTATATTTTATTAACCAATCTTCAAAACGTATTTAATTAATTTTCATAATTAAATATATGAGAAATAAATTTATAAAGTATATATGTATATATATATATGTAAAGTATGAGTATATATATATATATATATATATATATATATATATATATATATATATATATATATATATATATATATAACGGTTGCACGTTAAGTTGCGAATACTAGCACGGATGTTCCGTTACGGATTTCCACCATGCACTTTCACCATGAGCTACCCCCAAAGAGTTATAAAAATAAATCGTTTCGAAATATACTTTACCACACAACAAGCAAGAAATACACGAGCACAGGTCAAACGTAAAAATTTTTAAATAAAATAAAGACACTTGAGACACGAACGTTTTGCTAAGACTTACCGTACTAATTTAGGGTGCTGATCGGCGCGGTTGCATTATTTTGATTGATTGCTGAATTGCTGTATTTGAAAGGTGAGTTTATAGCCCTACATCTTATACGATTTTTGATTTATAAGCTTGGGGTGAGAAACATGCAAAATTGTTTTCATGGATCCGAAATGAAATTGCTATTAAGATCACACTAGTATGCAGAAACCTAAGTTTGCTGAACCCCATTTTGTGCCCACTATCATCTGTCGTTAATTCCTGTTGGGAAGCCGTTTGTTATAAATAGATCTATTGGGAGTGACGTCCCCATTCGGTTGGCTCGGCATAGTCAAGGCGAACGTATACCAAGTCGGGTTTTTGGCCAAGTGTCTGGGGATTAACACTCGCGGGCAACCTTTATTATTTTGCTAACGCTAGCCGTGCTGCATTTTCTTAGTTTCGGTAGGATGAGGCTTAGTGTTTGCATAACGGATAGTGTGTATCTGCTGAATTGTTTTTATGATATTGCTATTGGTCCATATGTGCTATTTGCTTAAACCTATGAACTCACCAGCGTTAGCTGACTTTTAGCATGTTTTTCTCAGGAAACTGAGGTGCGTTTAGCCGGGAGCAGTGCATGGCGTCGGTCACAATAAATGATGGAAATGTTTTTAATGCGTTTACTCTGACAACTGGACCTTTTGTTTAAATGGGCTTCATTTTCATCTGAAATGGTTTTTATGTATCGCTACATGACTTGACTTATGTAATATATTTTAAAACGGATTTTTAATCCGTTCGCTATATCTTGTGTGATGATTATCCATTTCGTAACACCCAAATTGTATGCTTCCACGAATATTGTGATTTTGGGGGTGTTACAGATTGGTATTCAGAGCCTAGGTTATAGAGAACGTGGTTTATAAAAACCCTTAATCTATAACAGATTTTGAAAAACTTTCCATCATGACCGTCGGATGCCTGCCAGTTTAGCTTGCTATGATTTGAGCATTAGTTGCTTATTTGATTTGAGCATTGTTTGCTTTATTTGATTAAGTGTTTTTGGCATGCTATTTGAGTATAATATACTAAGCATATATGATATGAGTAATTTCTATATACTTATACGTGTCGCACTATATTTGTCACAGACCATGTCTCTCCCATTCGGCACACACTCTGAGGTAGATGCTACTGGATTCACTTCTTAGACATAGCAGCCAGTTCCGTTCATGGATAACCCACTGATGGAGGTTATTCGTGCTGCTGCTCAGCCATCTATTCCAGTTCAACCTGCACACATCACTTCAGTATCCACCTCACCGTATTTACACAGATCTACCACAGAACACCGTTCATCACCAGCTCAGTTGTACACCGTTACTCAGCATGATCTCGATGCTCCACCTGTCAGACGTCGGGCATCATATAGGCGACTCCGTGGACGTCGCATTCAGTTATCATCTGTGTTGACTTCATCTCGTAGTAGGACCCGTTATGGTTATATGGGTATTCCTGCTGATTCACCACCTCAGTCACCCGTACTATCTCCAGATGATTCCCCACCTATTCAGAGACGTAGGAGATCAGTGGAGACTTATTCTGATGAGGACGAGGATCCAGTGGAGGATCCATAGCAGGTTCAGGATGAGCCTACTCCTGCTGTGACTGCATCTGCTGAGCACACTTCTATGGGTTTAGAGGATGATAGGGATATGGATACTCCTATGGACATAGATCAGGTTATGATGCCGAGGGATGGCAAGGGCATTATGGAGGATGTTCAAGGATTGTTTGAGGTTGGACAGAGCTCGAGAGATGCACAGTTTTAGGGTATGTTTGAGATTGGACAGAGCTCCAGAGACGCTGAGATTTAGGGTTTGGATAATAGTCAGTGGTTGGACATTGCTTGTGATGTTAGCACGGGTGTACGTGCAGCTAGCCAAGAGTACACACCGTCATCTCCTTCTTTTATACCACCATCTCCGATGCCTACTCCACTCCCTTCACCAGTAGGTTCCCCACTTACATAGCGTGAGCTTTCCGAGATGGATCGGATCTGGATTCAGTTGACGAACCAGGCGAGCTTACTTGATGTTCATTCTGATCGGCTTGGGAGATTGGAGCAGTCTGAGCGTATTCAGACTGTGGAGAGGCGGATTGGGACTATTGATCAGGCAGCTTGTGTTTTGTTTGAAGAGTTGTATTCTGACCGTAGAGTGAAGATTGGATTGAGGGCTAGATTGGATACTTTAGAGAGATTACATGGTAGGGAGCTTAGAGGTTTAGACTTTAGGGCTATTGGTTTAGGTAGAGGCCAGCAAAGGATTCAGGGTATGTTGCGACCAGCTAGAGGAGTCGATCGTACCGAGTGGCAGAGGATTGTGACCGCTGATATTATCATTGGTTCAGTGATGAGGGAGAACCAAGAGCTTAGAGGCCGTGTAGCCTAGCTAGAGACCACCATTGGAGGATTGACCCGAGCATTTGAGGAACTACGCATTGCTAGTGATCGATCTTAGTGTAGTAGTAGTGATGATGTATTCCTAGATTTGTAGTAGCGATGATGTATTTCTAGATTAGTAGTAGTGATGATGTATTCCTAGATTCGTAGTAGTGATGATGTATTCCTAGGACTAATAGTATCTCCGTAGTATCTTAAAACTATCTATTGATGAGCTTGTAATTTTGTGAACCTTCATCTTTTGATATATATAACAAGCTTAGTCGTCCTATCCGATTTATATTTTTTTCCTTCTTTCGTTGTTCCTCTGTGGTTGACTTTATTCTTGTATTTTGTTTTCGCTATCCACGTATCCGTATAACTTATTTTCCCATAACCAAAGATCTCATTTATCGCCATCTTTTGTGATGCAGATAAATGGCACCAAAACGAAAGTCAACCGGAGTCACACGAGGACAACCCGCTAACACACCCATTCAGACAAGGTCAGTGAGGGGAAGGACTGCTGAACCTGCTGCCCTGACCAGAGTCACACGAGGACGACTTGCTAACACAGCGGTTCAGAGAGCAGAGGAAGAGGCACCAACTAGGGCCGCAACTGCTACCCCAGCGATGAATCAAGCAACACTGGATCAACTTGTTGCTGACCGTGTGGCAGCCGCTCTCGCAGCTGTGACCAATTCGACCACCAACACCGGAACATCTAGACCAGTAACCAACAGCGGAGGTTGTACTTACGCTGAATTCCGAAAAATCATGGTTGGAGGATTTGGAGGAACAGAGGGAGCCGTTGGTTTGGTCAGATGGATTGAGAAGCTTGAGACCGTATTTCATATCAGTGGATGTCATGAGAATGACAGGGTTAAGTTTGCATCATTCACTTTCATGGATTCCGCTTTGACCTGGTGGAACAACTACATGAAGTCTGCTAATATGGAGGTTGCTTATGCCATGCTTTGGGAAGATTTTAAGGAACTAGTGATTAGGAAGTATTGCCCACGAAATGAGATTAAGAAGTTAGAAATTGAGTTTTGGAATTTGAAGGTGCAAAACAACAACATCGCTGCATACAACCAGAGATTTCAGGAGTTGGTTTTGCTATGTCCAGAAATGATTCGGACGGAAGCCAGATTGATTGAGAGGTATATCGGTGGTTTGCCGAAATCCATAAGAGGTGATGTGATTACCTCGAGAGCTGTAGATCTTCATGAGACCATGGAGACGGCAAACAAGTTAATGGATCAGGAACTGGAGGATATTCCAGAGAAGAGTACTGACCACAAAAGGAAGTGGGAAGATCACTCCAAGGGTAACAACAACAGCTCTCAAAACAAAAAGCAGAATAGAGGCAAGGTTTATCCAATTGGTTCAGGAGACAAGAAGGGTTATGATAAGAATACGCCTTTTTGTAACCGCTGTAAGTTACATCACAGGGGACAGTGCACTGTAAAGTGTAACAATTGCCAGAGGATAGCACACATAGCAAAGAACTGCAGATCAAGACCACTAGCCACCGCACAAGCAGCACCAGCTTACAATCGTAAGGCGGATGTCACCTGCTTTGGGTGTGGTGAAAAGGGTCATTATCGGAATGAGTGCAATAAGCCCCGAAACCAAGGAAACGGTGGTAGACCAGGGAACCAGGAGGCAATGATTAACAATGGGAATCAGGGAAATGAAGGAAGAGCTCATGGAAGAGTTTATGCCGTAGGCCGAAGAGAAGCACAGGACGACCCGAACGTGGTGACAGGTACGTTTCTCTTAAATAATCGTTATGCTTCAGTACTTTTCGATACGGGAGCAGATAGATGTTTTGTATCAACCGATTTTAGTCCTTTACTTGACATAGCCCCGACCATCTTAGATAATGCCTTCGACGTAGAATTAGCAAACAGAAACCTAGAAAGAGTAGGTACCATCATCAAGGGTTGCACTCTAAACTTGTTGAATCATCCTTTCAACATTGATCTGATGCCAGTGGAATTAGGTAGTTTTGATGTCATCATAGGGATGGATTGGTTGTCGAAATATCATGCCGTCATTGTTTGTGATGAGAAAATCGTTAGAGTTCCCTATGGGAACGAAGTTCTGATTGTTGAAGGTGACCGTTCTGATCGTGCGCGTTCGTCAAGATTGGCAATCATCTCGTGTACGAAGGTGCAGAAGTACATCGAGAAGGGATGTTATCTCTTTTTAGCTCATGTCACGGAAAAGAAAGGAAAGGAACTAGGAGAGAAAAGGTTGGAAGATGTGCCAATCGTAAGGGATTTTCTAGAGGTCTTTCCAGAGGACTTACCGGGACTTCCACCGGCCAGACAAATCGAATTCCAAATCGATTTAGTGCCAGGAGCCGCGCCTGTAGCACGAGCACCATATCGTTTAGCACCTACGAAATTACAGGAACTATCCGAGCAGTTAGCTGAACTGTCTGGAAAAGGTTTCATCAGACCTAGTTCATTGCCCTGGGGAGCTCCTGTTTTGTTTGTTAAAAAGAAGGATGGATCCTTCAGGATGTGTATAGACTATCGGGAACTGAATAAGCTACACATTAAGAATAGATACCCACTCCCGAGGATAGACGATTTGTTTGATCAGTTGCAGGGATCAACGATTTATTCTAAGATAGACTTGAGATCGAGTTATCACCAACTTCGAGTCCAGGAAGAGGATATCCCGAAGACCGCATTCCGAACTTGATTTGGCCATTATGAATTTCAAGTTATGCCATTCGGCTTGACAAATGCACCAGCAGTATTCATGGATCTCATGAATCGTGTGTGTAAGCTGTATTTGGACAAATTTGTGATAGTGTTCATTGACGATATCTTGATATATTCCAAGAATGAGCAAGAGCATGAGGAACATCTCAAGCTAATTCTGGAATTATTGAAAAAGGAAGAGTTATATGCTAAGTTTTCGAAGTGTGAATTTTAGATATCGACCGTGTAATTTCTTGGTCATGTGATCGATAAGCAAGGAATTCACGTAGATCCTGCTAAGATTGAGGCCATCAAGGATTGGGCAACGCCCACAACGCCGATGGAAATCCGACAATTTTTAGGACTTGCCGGTTATTACAGAAGATTTATAGAGGGATTCTCTAAGATAGCTAAACCGTTGACGAAATTGACTTAAAAGAATGTGAAATACGACTGGGGAAATGATGAGGAAGAATCTTTTCAACTCCTTTAGGAAAAATTGTGTAGTGCGCCTATTTTAGCTTTACCTGAGGGTAGCGAAGATTTCGTTGTGTATTGTGACGCATCACACAAAGGTTTGGGAGCCGTGTTGATGCAAAGAGAGAAGGTAATAGCATACGCTTCTCGACAGCTGAAAATCCATGAGAAAAACTACACAACCCACAATCTAGAATTAGGATCAGTCGTGTTTGCACTGAGAATTTGGAGACATTACCTTTATGGAACTAAGTGCGTAGTGTATACTGATCACAAGAGTCTACAGCATATATTCAAACAGAAGGAGCTGAACATGAGACAGTGCCGATGGTTGGAGTTGCTTAGCGATTATGATTGTGAAATCCATTATCACCCAGGCAAGGCAAATGTTGTTGCCAACGCCCTTAGCAGAAAAGAACGGATCAAACCTCTTAGAGTTAGATCGTTAGGGATGACGATTAATTTGCCGCTTCCAGCAAAAATTCTTGAGGCTCAGGATGAGGCACTCAAAGATGAAAACCGACCTAGTGAAAAGATTCACAGAATGCCAGAACTTGAGAATGGATTAGTAAGAAGATCCGATGGGATTTTGCGTTATGGAGACAGGTATTGGATTCCATTGTATGGAGGAATTCGTGATTTTATTATGCATGAATCCCATAAGTCCAAGTACTCCATTCACCCAGGATCTGACAAGATGTATTTAGACCTGAAAAAGTTGTATTGGTGGCCAAACATGAAGGCCGATATAGCAGAATATGTCAGCAAGTGCTTAACGTGCTCGAAGGTTAAGGCAGAACACCAAAGACCGTCCGGTCTGCTTGTTCAACCTGAGATTCTGAAATGGAAATGGGAGCGCATTACTATGGATTTTATAACGAAATTGCCAAGGACATCGAGTAGTTATGACACGATTTGGGTAATCGTTGACCGTCTCACAAAATCAGCGCATTTTCTTCCTATAGCGGAGAAAATTGAGATGGATAAACTCGCGCGTTTATATGTTAAGGAAATTGTTGCAAGGCATGGTGTGCCTGTTTCTATTATCTCTGATCGAGATAGTCGATTCACGTCAAATTTTTGGAAGTCGCTTCAGGATGCATTGGGAACCAAACTCGATATGAGTACAGCATGTCATCCCCAAACGGATGGTCAGAGTGAAAGGACCATTCAGACATTAGAGGACATGTTAAGAGCCTGTGTAATTGACTTCGAAAATAGTTGGGACAGGCATTTGCCTTTAGTCGAATTTTCCTATAACAACAGCTATCATACCAGCATTAAAGCTGCACCGTATGAAGCACTTTATGGACGTAAGTGCAGATCGCTGATTTGTTGGGCGGAAGTTGGAGAGAGCCAACTTACTGGACCAGAGCTAGTTCATGAGACTACTGAAAAGATTATACAGATCAGGAACCGAATGCAGGTGGCTCGCGACCGTCAAAAGAGTTACGCCGACAAGAGGCGGAAACCCCTTGAGTTTCAAGTTGGAGATAAAGTGATGTTGAAGGTCTTTCCATGGAAAGGCGTGATCAGATTTGGCAAGCATGGTAAATTGAACCCTCCCTATGTAGGACCTTTTGAGATCCTTGATAAGATCGGGCCGGTAGCCTACCGACTCAAACTTTTGTCTGAACTCAGTGCTGTGCATGACGTTTTTCATGTTAGTAATTTGAAGAAGTGTTTATCCGATGAAAGCACAGTTATTCCTTTGGATGAAATCCAGCTTGATGAGAAGTTAAATTTTATTGAAGAACCGATTGAAATCATGGACCGGGAAGTGAAATGAATAAAGCAGGGTCGTATCCCAATTGTGAAGGTCCGATGGAACTATCGCAGAGGCCCCGAATACACCTGGGAGCGAGAGGACAAGATCAAGCGAAAATACCCTCATCTTTTTCCGAAAACCAAGAGTGGCGTCAATTCAAAATCCGGGACGGATTTCCCGATTAGATGGGGAGACTGTGACAGATAGTAATATTCAAGTTGTTAATTAATATTATATGAGTATTAATTATATTTAAGCTAAGCATTTCTATGCGCATTTGCATGTTTCTGAGTATTTTTGAGCATTTTCGGGAGCTGTCCCAGCATACTGTAGCTTACAGTCACTGCAGAAAAGTTTATTTTTGTCAGTAAAGTTAAATTATTACATTTCTGATAGTTACTGACAAGTATTATAATTAACTGAGATATTTCTCGCATTTTTTGAAAAACAACCGCACGCTCGTACCGACAGCACAATACATATGATAAAGGTCAAATAAATATGTTTTTGAGTCAGTAATGACATTTTATTATATTTCTGATGAAAACGTGGTTAAGAACTTTATTTTACGTTATCGGGTCCAAAAAGGTCAAACCGGGACTTTACGGTAACTTTTTAACTCAAACCGACACACTATACACCAAAGCGGGATCAAAACTATTTTTGCCCTCACCTCTAATAGGCCTAACCGGCCATGTAAATTCACAAACTCACATGGGATAATTTTTAAACCTTATCTTAAATGTAATCTTAAACTTACTACTAATGGTAGTATACTTTTTAGATTTCTCACATCTTATCTTTTAATACTTCAAAAAATAAACTTGATCTTCCTTTTTCTAGCCTCATTTCTACGCCTCATGTACACACACATAACACATTCTTACAAAATTTTCTCTACAAAGATTCAAGATTATAAGTGTTTGCAAAGGATTTTGGGTAATTTGGAAGCTTGATTTGGGTAAAACTAGCAAGGTTTTGGGTGTTCTTGGCTACATATCACACGTTAACTTCACAATCATTGTAAGGATTTATAAAACTTTTCTAAATTTGTTAATCTCTTGTTTATTTGGTGTATAGTGATGTTTAAAAGTGTTAAATGTGTATGTTTTGATAATATGATTTAAGCTAGGGTTTGATCTATATGATATAGTGCTCGACTTTTTTTTAAGTTTATGAGTTAGTTTATAGATTTCTTGCTTGTGTGGTAAATATTGTTGCATATAGTGCTTATTTGATAATACAAACATTAGTTATGGTTTTTACACTAAATTAAGCACTATATTGATTTTGAGGTGATATATATGGTTCAACCTATATTAAAAATAAAAGATTATTGGGGTTTTGAAAAACATAAAATTTTGGCTCAAGTGGTGAAATGGTGGAAAAATATAGTGAAGTGCTTATTTGGATTAGCTTATTTAATAAGTTATATTTTACTTAAAATAACTAGTAAAAAGGTGAAAATAAGTTGAGATACATAAAATGGGTCGAATGAACAGTAACTTGGTCAAGATTGACTTTTGACTAAAGAGCTTAAATTATAAGAGCTTATTGATGAGTAAAAAATATATTTAGTAACTAATAAGCACTAATAAGTAACAAATAATAACAAATTGGACCAAATGGATTTTTGTTCCAAAAAGCCCACTTAGTTACTGTTGGGCCGGAGCCCTTGTGTATTTTTGAAAGTTTGACTTTTTGACCAAACGGACGTATTGAACGTGTAAAATGATTTTTAGTAACGTGTCGATATATACGTTATAACTAAAAATGTGTTTTGGGTCGAAAATGGTAAATGGGCTTATTTAAGAAGTTTCGGCCCAGTTTACAAATAAAAATGATAAATTTGATTTTTGGAATATTTTCCGACTCGCCGAAGTTAATAATGTTTAACGAAACGATAAATATAACGATAACTATTTTTGAACTTGTTTTGAGACGCTTAGTCTCCGAAAGGGTAAAAATTGACATTTTTACTAAATTGATATTGAGATTGACTTTATTGACTTTTTGACAAAAATATTGACTTTACGTCAAAACCAAATGTTATTACTTAAAAGTTAAGATAACGAACAATATAACTACAAATATATATTCACGACACTTGACATATGTCACTAAAAGTATATTGCAGTTATAACTAGTTAGCGAAATATTTGAGTAAAAGTTGCAACATTTGAGATAAAATGGAAACGTTGCATAAACGAATGGGTCATGCCCAAAATTTCCAAATATCCAACACTTAGCATATTTTTTAGAAAATCCACAACTTAAGTAAACTTTATGAAATTACTTAACAAACTTGTTTTCCTTATAATAAATGGTGCAACAAAAATAATAAACGATGTTTCTAAACATAATGATTTTCACTAACTATATTTTATTAACCAATCTTCAAAACGTATTTAATTAATTTTCAAAATTAAATATATGAGAAATAAATTTATAAAGTATATATGTATATATATATATATATATATATATATATGTAAAGTATGAGTAAATATATATATATATATATATATATATATATATATATATATATATAATATATATATATATATATATAACGGTTGCACGTTAAGTTGCGAATACTAGCACGGATGTTCCGTTACGTATTCCCACCATGCACTTTCACCATGAGCTAACCCCAAAGAGTTATAAAAATAAATCATTTCGAAATACACTTTACCACACAGCAAGCAAGAAATACACGAGCACAGGTCAAACGTAAAACTTTTTAAATAAAATAAAGACACTTGAGACACGAACATTTTGCTCAGACTTACCGTACTAATTTAGGGTGCTGATTGGCGCGGTTGCATTATTTTGATTGATTGCTGAATTGCTGTATTTGAAAGGTGAGTTTATAGCCCCACATTTTATACGATTTTTGATTTATAAGCTTGGGGTGAGAAACATGCAAAATTGTTTTCATGGACCAGAAATGAAATTGCTTTTAAGATCACACTAGTATGCAGAAACCTAAGTTTGCTGAATCCCATTTTGTGCCCACTATCATCTGCCGTTAATTCCTGTTGGGAAGCCGTTTGTTATAAATAGATCTATTGGGAGTGACGTCCCCGTTCGGTTGGCTCGGCATAGTGTCTGGGGATTAACACTCGCGGGCAACCTTTATTATTTTGCTAACGCTAGTCATGCTGCATTGTCTTAGTTTCGGTTGGATGAGGCTTAGTGTTTGCATAACGGATAGTGTGTATCTGCTGAATTGTTTTTATGATATTGCTATTGGTCCATATGTGCTATTTACTTAAACCTATGAACTCACCAGCGTTAGCAGACTTTTAGCATGTTTTTCTCAGGAAACTGAGGTGCGTTTAGCCGGGAGCAGTGCATGGCGTCGGTCACAATAAATGATGGAAATGTTTTTAATGCGTTTACTCTGACAACTGGACCTTTTGTTTAAATGGGCTTCATTTTCATCTGAAATAGTTTTTATGTATCGCTACATGACTTGACTTATGTAATATATTTTAAAACGGATTTTTAATCCGTTCGCTATATCTTGTGTGATGATTATCCATTTCGTAACACCCAAATTGTATGCTTCCACGAATATTGTGATTTTGGGGGTGTTACAACTAACATTAGGCTCATCAGTACAAACTCCATTTGTACTATCTTCAGGATTCTCTTGTTATGCAAAACCACCTTCATTGTTTCCATCTTCAGAACCCTATTTGTTTGCATCAGTATAAGGTTCAGCATCCTTTAAAGATGAATCAACACTATTCCAAATAGGCATCAGAATATGATCTTGATCTTTCTCTTTCTCCATGCTTGGTTCACCTGTTTCAATAGTATCTTCTGAATCTGCAAAATCATTAGAAGATGTTCCTGCAACAACTAGTACATAGTTCATAGATTATGTTAGAGTATCAAGATCAAACAGCTATTTCGGACCTTCACCTGCAACATTAGACTTATTCTCTAAAAACTGAACATGCAGGTTTTCCTCTACTTTCCTGGTTCTTATGTTGTATACCCTAAAGGCTTTGCTATTTAATGAGTACCCAACCAAGAAACCCTCATCTGATTTTCCATCAAATTTTTCCAAATAATCTAAGGTATTGAGAATAGTGACATGACATCCAAATGGTCTTAGAAAACCTAAAGCAGGTGTTCTACCTCTAAATAGTTCATATGGTGTCTTGTTGTGAGATTTGACTACTAAAACCCTGTTATGCACATAACAAGCAGTATTAACTGCTTCAGCCCAAAAAGTGATGGGCAACTTAGAATCAGCTAACATGGTTCTAGCAGCCTCTATTAGTGTCCTATTCCTCCTTTCAGCAACCCGATTCTGCTGAGGAGTTCTAGCTACACTAAACGCTCTCTTAATACCTTTTTCTCTACAAAATTCATCCATAACTCTATTCTTAAATTCTGTCCCATTGTCACACCTGATGATTTTCACTTTCTTATCAACTAGGTTTTCTATTTCAGTTATAAAAGTCTTAAGAATGCTAGTTGTTTCATCCTTAGATCCTAGAAAGAAAACCCATGTGAACCTACTTTAATCATGAATTACTACAAGACAGTATTTCTTATGTTGTATACTACTCACAGATGTAGGACCAAACAAGTCTATATGAAGCATAAATAATGGTTGAGTAATAGAGTTCTGGGTCTTGGGCTTACAAGAAGCTTTGTGTTGTTTGCCTTTGAGACAGGCAACACAAGTTTGGTCATTTTCAAAACGTTTTTGAGGCAAGCCTCTTACCAAACCATCTTTAACAATCTTATTTATGGTTTTAAAGTTGACATGACCAAGTCTCCTATGCCAAAGCATTGACTCATCCAATGTGGCTTTTGCTACAAGACAAGTGAGAGCCTCTTTAGGAATAATTTTCTTTATGTCAACACTGTACATATTGCCCTTTCTAGAAACTTTAGGTAGTGCCTGACTTTCATCAGGTAACTTAAAGTCAGGAGAAAGAACAAGACATTCAGTGTTTGTAAAAAGAACTTTGTTCTTTTTGTCACACATTTGTCAGACACTAAAGAGATTATACTTGAGTTCCTGCAAAAAATACACATCTTCAAAGTCAAGTTTACCGGTTTTTAAAGTACCTTTACCAGTAATTCTGCCACCAATTCCTCCCCCAAAGGTAACTTATCCTCCATCCATAGGTGTAAAGGCTGAGAGGTAGGACATGTTCCCTGTCATGTGCCTAGAGCGTCCACTATCTGCATATCCTTGATCTTCTTCATCATCTTGTAGATGTCCCTACACATACAATAAAGGAAATTAGTTTCCTTTGGGGACCCAATCCATTACTGACTTGGATCTGCCTCGTGCATCAATGTAATCATATTTCTTTAATGTGATTGATACACCATTGGGTTTGATAGGTCTCCATACCCAACATGCTGAGGCCTTAACAACATTTACCTCATTTTCCTAGCAGTGCTTCTTGGCCTAGTAGTACTAACTGCTGGTCTAGCAGTACTAACTGCTGGCCTAGTAGTTTTAACTTTTGGGTTCCAAAATTTGTTATGAAACACTGCTTTCTTGTAAAGAAGCATGTGAATAGTTTGTTGTGCAGTTTTAGAAAAACTTGTTATTGGTCTAGCACTTGAAACTGTTGGTTTGGGGTAAACAGTCTTAATTGGTCTGGCAGTACTAACTGCTGGTCTAGCAGTACTAACTAGTTTAAGGCTAGACTTCATTAAAATTGCTCTGGGAGTCATACTGTTAACATTAGGGTTAGATTTTCTTGAAAAATTGTTTAAGTTCACCCTTTCATTTGTATTCCTATGCACCCTTTTATTCCCCGAAACCATCATTTTCCCTAAATGGTTGTTGCAAAAAGCCTGTAGGTGGTCAAAGCTACCACAAAAAAACAAGCCTTGTTGTACATGATAAAGTCATTGCCTAGTTGTTGAGACTTAAGATTGTTCCAGTTTCTCTGGTTTCCCCTAGGACTTTGAGACCTTTTTGTGGACCTATACAACTCAGCATATCTAACTGTTGACCTAGTTTATTTTACATGTTTTCTAGGTGTAACAGCTTCAATTTTAACCACCTCAGGTACAGCAGTATCTTTTTGCTTTTCATCATCAGTTTTAGACTCAACCTGATCCTCATCATTAGATTCCTAATCTTCAATAATGGGAGCATCTGAGTTCTTTTCATCTGACACCTTGTCCTCAATAAGTGAGGTGTCACTAGCACTCTCAAAAGACTCATTAGCTTCTACAGGTTTATTTAAACAAACATTTTCCTTAGCCTTAGATCCATATTCTAATTTTGGCTCTTGAAATTCAGCTAAACCTGTGTGTTCTAAGTCAATACCTGGGGGTGAAGGCACTCCTCTATGTGAAGGTGGACACGTGTTGTATCCTAACCCAGACTTAGCTTTATTAACCAGTTGACACTCTATGAATTTAGTAACTCCCTTAGATGCATACTCTAAGAGTGTCTACACTTAATTGTATATTATCTTTTGCTTTCTTGATCTTTTCTAACTCAGCTCTAAGCATACTAATCTCAGTATTTTTATGAATCATATCTCTTTTAAGTTCAACTATATCTTCTGAAAAGACAGACTCATTTTTCTTATCAAACAAAATTTGTTCTTCTAAGACTGCTAAACCTCTTTTATGATTTGCTAGATTATAGTTCTTCTAAAAAAAATTTCTAACTCAGCTCTAAGCATACTAATCTCAGCAGTGTTTGTTTGTGTAGTCTCCATGTTCATCGTCTTGAAAGGGAATAAAGAGTTCTTCAGAAAAGTATCTTATAAATCAAAGTATCAGAAACCTGGCTCTGATACCACTTGTGAGGATCTATACACACTTAAAATTCTGTTGAGGATACTTTGAGTATATACCAATTAGTATGTGGAATCTATTAATTAATACTTAGAAGATTTGTTAATGTGACAGTAATGGACAGTTTATATGAACAATGAATAACTCCAAACGCTTCAATATTATTAGGTATAATACGAGTGATCTTGCTTATCACTAGGGTTTACAAAACCTTGAAGCTTAACAAAACATATATCTAAACATCTAACCTAGGACCTCCTTTTATAAGACAAGGAGTCCTTTACAAGTTAAGTATTGATATTCTAAACATGCAGAATATCCGCATAATTCTAAGTATATAAGATATACATGAAATCTATTGTATACTTATCCTTCTACATGTCATCATGAGCAGTACTAATCTTCAGTCTTCAAGCAGCAGTATCATCTTTTATACTAGCAGTACTAACTCAGCAGTTAGTACTGTTAGTTATATCTTCAACAGTCTTTAGTTTACACTAGCAGTACTAACTCCATTAGTATTGTTAGTGTTAATCTTCAGCAGTACTAGTACAAAACCAATGTCTTGAACATTTAATTCCTAACAAGCTCCTCTTGCTCTGATCTTCTCCAGAAATGATGTAGGGGTCGAGATCTACACGTTGGCTTAGAAAGGTGGGGAGGCCGAAAGTTGGCCGAAAATTGGTGCGTCGCTGGAGTTATAAGATTCCGGTGAGGGGTGTTATCAAATGAAGGAGAAACCCTAAAATGGGTCTTATATATCCCCCTTGAGGGGCCAAACGTGTACAAATGAAACAAAAGGGTTAGCGTTGTAATTAGGCGCGGAGGGCGTGTTTTGAAATTTTGATAATCTTTTCTAAAATAACAATGTGGGACCCATTAATCGTAGTAAAAGTCCGTTTTAAATCACGAGATTTTCGCTATTGTGTTTGTAATGATTTTTCGGATAAAAATGAGTATTCACATGTATAGTTTTCTCGGATTTAATTTAATTAATAAACCGATTTGTTTTGCATATTTTAGGTTGTGCCGGCTCGGTTAATGAATAATGCTCACGTTTAAACCGATAACCTCTGTTTTTCAAGGTCAAATAAGTTCAGAGAAGTTCAAAAGCTAAGGGAAATCAAAAATAAATATTTTGGCTAATAAAATAAGTTGAGGAAAATTACCGGTTGTTACAGCAGCCACATCATATTTTGAAATCCGTCCCGGATTTCAATTCGCGTTACTAGTTGGGTTTGGGAAAAGGTGAGGGTATTTGCGTTTGAACTCGTCTTCGCGCTCCCAAGTAAACTCGGGACCTCTCTTGAATTCCAATGGACCTTAATGATAGGGATACGGCTCTGCTTAAGTTGCTTAACTTCGCGGTCCATGATTTCGACGAGTTCCTCAATGAAGTTTAACTGCTCATCAATCTGGATCTCTTCCAGCGGAATCACGAGCGGCTCATCTAATAAGTAATTCTTCAGATTAGAGATGTGAAACGTGGGGTGCACATTACTAAGCTCGGGTGGAAGTTAGAGTCTATACGCTATAGGACCAGCCCTGTTTAAAATCTTGAATGGCCCAATGTATCTCGGGTTCAGTTTTCCTCACTTACCGAGCCGTGTTGTTAGTGCAAATATTACGATATTTAAACTAAATGGTTTCTTCGGTTTTAATAATGACAAACATGTAACTTGTAATGCATAACGTAAAATGTGCAAGTTAGTTGTAAACATAAATCATCAATGCATACTTACATCAACACCTCTCGACGTCTCAAGTATGCTTCAACAAAGTCGTAGATTTCCATCCCGAGGTAAATCACTCAAGGTATGAACAAACAAATCTACAACTTGACTAATGATCAAAGGATTATATTTTTCTCTAAACTTAACATTTTTAATGTGGCAAAACATTTTTTCAAAAATACATTTTACAAATTATTTTTGAATTAAAAAGAAATATTTTAATTTGAAAAATAAGTTTAAAATCACCAACAACTATTTCCCCCCCAAATTAGCTCTAAACTTCCACAAATAAACTTTCACCACTAAAAACAAAATTTGTAGCGTCCCTGTCTAGGACGGTACCACGGTACCTTTAAATTTAGTGGTACCGTCGGGTATTTAGTGGTACCGTCTGTCTGTAACGGCAAGTTTTTTTTTGCCTATAAATAGTAGACCATTTTACACTTCCAACTTGATTTTTCCAGTTAGTTTTCTTTGGTCTAATCCTCTCTTATTTAGATTACTTTCTTTGATCATTTAGTGAGCTTTAGTTTGTTTTAGAGTGATCCAATCATCCATTCAAGTGATTACCTTCATTCCTCTATTAATGCAAGAGAAGAACCCATCGTATCACAAAGATACAAAGTGTTATAGTGTTAGTGTAGTGCACTCGTAACATTCGTTATGTACTTGTTGTATCATGATATACATCAAGTTGTCTCTCATCATGTTTAGTTAGCTCATGTGGATCATTGTGATCTTGTAGAGATCGGAGAGATCTTGTGTTGATAGTGAGTAGATCGGGTAGATCATGTGAACATAAAGTAGATCGGGTAGATCGAGTGTAGATCATGTGGATCTTGTAGCTTGTGTGATTTGTGAAGATCGGGTAGATCGTGAGTGAGATTGGTACTAGCTAGATTAGTACTCGACATTTAGCTTAATGTCAGAAAATAATGTAAGCGACGCAGTTTATGTGTTTAGGCCTCAAAACACAAGGTTTTGTTATGTTGGGCCATAAAACATAACGGGTTTGGTTGTACCCGAAGAAGAACTCGACATCTAGCTTAGTGTCGAAAAATATTGTAAGCGACATTGTATGGTTTTCTCCGCCAGGAAGGGAGCTTGTTGATTAGTGAAGTAACTCTCTAGTTGGGTACTCGGGGAGTGGAGTTCGTGACCGAACCACTATAAATCACCGTCTCCGGTTTGCGCTTTCTTTACTTATCTCTTTACGTTTATTTTTACATTTACTGCTTTACATTTATACTTTGCATTGCATTTATGTTTGTGTTGTTTGTTGCTTATATTGCGTTAGTTGTGTTTGTGTCATGGCATGTTATTATTAATATGTCTAAGTTTTTGTCAATGTGATATGCCTTACTTGTTGCTTTATTTTATCTCTAGTTCTTGTAAGACTAGTGTTGACACTTTTCATATTATGTCACACTTGATCGGGTGTTTGATACAAAAGTTTTAAGTTTTTAAACGAAAACGTATTCACCCCCCTCTACGGTTTCCACAATTGGTACCAGAGCCACGTCGCTCAAATTTTTAAAACAAATTGTTTTCAAAATTGAGTACGATTCATGTATCAAATTACCCATGAAGGTAATAAAATATGAAAAGTATTTAGTTGCTTAATAGTACAAGTTTTGTTGTCAAGTATACTTTGTCATAATAGCTTGAAGGTTTTGTTAAACAAATAAAAGAATAAAGTTTGTAAGTTTCCAGTAATGTCTTTAAAACAAGTCGTAAAGTAACACGATTTTAAAATGAGCATTTGGGAAAATTATTTATTTTGAAGTAAAAGTATTCTTGTAAATATATTCTTGGTCCTAAACGTGGAAATGATGCTTAACACATTCTACATGTTCGGTATCTAGTTTACTAAATTTTTACGTTTCTTTGTTGCGTCGAATCAGGAAATTAATTTGGGACAGAACTGTAATAACAGTGGGTAGTACCAATAAATGCTGGACGGTACCATTATATTTAATGGTACCGTAGGGTATTTAACGGTACCGTGTATCTGTCTGTCTATTTCTTAGAACTAAGTCATTTTCAGAAATTCATATAAAATCAACCGTAAGTTCGTAGGAGTTGCACCACCTATCGTTTTAAACGTAATTGAGTCTACTTTCATTTAAAAAAACTTTTAGGAATTGATTGTAAAGTGAAATCTATCAAAGTTTTTGATTCTTAATTGTAAAACCCAAAAATTTGAAAGCATGGTAAAAGACAAAAATGCCCCTATGAATTTAAAATTTTAATAAAAGGTTTATAAAGTACCGAATCAATCCCGAACTTCTGGAAATGGACAAGTTATGCTACCAAATAATTTTGGCAACTCCAATTAATACTTTTACAAGTCACAAAATGACCAAAATACCCTCTATGAACCGAATAAATATTGTATATATTATTATGTTTATTAATTAAACTTTATAAATAAAATTTACGCTTTTAAATGCAAAATTAAGTAAGGAAATTATTCAATATTAATGGGCCATTATGTTCACACGTTTTTCCAGCCTTCCCCCCCCCCCAAAATCTCGGCATCCTTCCATTTTATAGCTAACAAACCTTTTTACCTAATTTAAGTTATACCGAAAATCATAAAACACACACAAAAATACTTTCAATCACCATCCGATTTTCTCAAGGCTTTAGATCAATTTTCCTGTGTTCTTAAACATTCCAAGAAGCCTAAAATAATATCCTTTCGAATTATAGTGGCCGGATTTAAGAGGTGTCGAATTTTCTTGTTCTAAATCACGCGTAAGGTAACAATTCCATTTTAATTCATTCGATCATCCAAAAATTCGTTTATCATTTTTCTTATGTTCTTCATATGGTACATGACCTGGGAAAAATGTCTACAAGGTTTGTGGATCGCTCATTTGGTCGTGGGAATTTGTTGGTGTCGAAAATCTTGTACCGAGCCTCATAAAATCACAGCGTGTGATTCCTTTGATCTATATTTTTTCTGGTATTTTTCTAAGCCTCTACTGATCTCATATAACATGTATAAAATAAGAAAATCAAGCCATGCATCATATTTTGATCGTATGCTAATTATTGTACTCGAAACCCTAAAATCGAAATAAATCTCTAAAACATCTATGAGATTTTTCTGGATCTGTTTTATATTTTTCGTGGCCTCTATATACTTCATATAACATGAGAAAAATATCCATTCGAATTGTTTAAGCCGAATTCATGATTTTTGGATTTAATTGTGTAATCGGGTTTTGAAGAAAAAAAGGGATTCGTGGACCAAAAATACAAACCGATCGAACTAGGGTTTTTCATGGATGAAATCTAGAAATTAATGATGTACTATGATGATATAATGATTGTATAATGATTGGGATTTTTAGGGTTTGGTTTTGATGAAATATTTTGTGTACCGATTTGAAAATAAAAACATAAGGGGGTGTTTTGTAATTTTTAAAACTCATGGGATATTTTTGTAATGTGTTATAATCAGGGACTAATCATGTAAAAATATAAAATAAGGGCCATGTGCGTTAGTTTTGTCATTAAAAGTTTAAAGGGTAAATATATATATATTATGTGTCGAATTGTAAATAATTAAACTAGAGGGACTAAAAAGGTAAATTCTGGAAACTTGAAGTGATTTTGTGTAAATAATAGTATTAAGAGTGTAGTGTGTAATTTTGAATATTTATGGGACTAATGTATAATTATTATGAACTTATGAAGTAAATTATAAGTTTTATAAACTAAAGGGGCTAAATGTGTAATTATGTGAAACTAAGGGTTGAATTCGTATCATACATAAATTTAGAGAGTATATTCTATAAATGATTAAATATAAGGGTTAGTGGTGTAATTAAGGATATAACATGGGTTAAATTGTAAATTATGTAACTATAGGGTTTATTTTGTAACTTTGATAAATAAAGGGTGTAAAGTGTGAAATATGAAACTTGGTGGATTGAAGAAGTAAATCTGAATAAGTGATGTGTTTAAATGAGTAACTTATGATATTTTCACTTTAGACCTTTAACTTTGGTAAAATTACATTTTGAACCCTAAGTTATGAAAACTTGTCATATTTAACCTTGAACTTGTATAACTTATTAAAATGAATGTTATTTCCATAATAACCTAACTAATGACTTAACTTAAGTTATATTTTGAATATTGCTAATTATGGAAACTTACTAAATAAGGAAACTTTCTAATTATGGAAACTTGCTAAATATGGAAACCTGCTAAAAATAGAAAGTTACTAAAATGGAAAGGAAATTTATTAAGAATGAATTCTAATTCCCTTCTACTCCTTTAGGTGTGAAGAAGGAGAGACCTTGAACCGTTCTCCATATTCTGTGCTCGATTCTGTTTTGCTTTCGTCATAAGGTACAGATACTCTTCCCTTTTTCAGTAAGGGTTCTTATGTTCTATACATTGACTTTGAGTTATGATTCAGTAAGATTTCCCAAGCCATTGCTATGTTCCCTTTGAGTGAACCTTTGATATTACTTTTGATATGACTTTGAGATGCACCTTTTGATATATGACCTTTTGTGACGACTTTGAGACCTGACTCTTAGTTTGATACCCGAGCCATTTTGTGATTTTCCTAGCCAGGAAGGTAACCTGGCCATGTCTGTGATGCACCACTGGCATGACTCCCGTGTGGAGGAGTGATTTCTCACACCGTCCCTTTTATATTATCTGCCATGGCTACTTGACTTTGAGATTGACTTTGAGTATGGGGGGTATGGATTGCAATCCTAGATTTGTTTGTTTAGTGGATTTAACTATGACTTTGAGTATGACTTTGAGGTGACTGGTGCTTGTGTGTAATACACGCCTTTCACATTTTCTGGGAGCTGATCACTCCACTATTATGATACATGAGGACACCCCTCATATTATCTGGTTGCCTGATTGGTATCCCCTCTGATTGTGAGACTATGACTTTGAGATTATGACTTTCAGATTTGACTTTGAGTTTTGGGCTCGTGGTAGATGACTATCCTACTCTTCTCTTATTATCCATTTATTTCTTTTATACCTTATGACATTCCCATTGCCCATATTATATTTCTGTTTCGTTATTCTTTGCTATGTATATGTATCTGTTCACTGAGCTTTTTAAGCTCAGCCGCACGTTTTCTTTTCGTGTGCGGCAGGTAATAAGCAGGACGACGGGTTTGGGTATGAGTGAAGAGACTTTTGGACTTAGAAGAATTTGATAGTGTTCTGAAGTAGAGACCATTAGAAGGAGTTGCTTTTGCAGACTTAGTGTTTAGTTTTGTTTCCGTTGTAACCATGTAAATTTCAGAATTTCATTTGTAACCTTTGAGAATTTCTGTATTACTTGAAATGTATGCTTTGTTTTGATCTGATGTGAAACCATTAGTGTGACATCTTTACCCTTATTGGGTTGGGGTGTTACAATTATGGTATCAGAGACAGGTTGCGATTTCGTAATACATTTACCCTTGACCTGTGTAGGTTAGGACCACTAAGCCTTCCCTGTAGACACTCGTAAGTCAACCTTTGAAAATTGCTTTAGGATTTCCCATAGGAACCTAAGTTTTGACCGGTGAGGAATGGGTAGACTATAAGGCATTTGTTTAAGTATCTTTACTTCCACATCACTCTGATTCGTGCCTTACTTTTGGTTAGATCCTGTTGATATCACTTTTGGAAAGTGAAAGCTTATGCTTTGCACCACCTGAGATTGGAACCTGATTAAATCTTGAAGGCATTGAAAATTTCATACTAATCGCCTGACACTATTTGATCCTTATCTTCAGATTCCTCTTGTTAAATCATTTTGATAAAGACCCGCGTTTCACTCTGATTCTTTTGTTAATCACTTTGACGCCTCTTCGGGCATTCTGAGAATCTCTATGGCAGTAACGTACTGGATACTTTTTGTTATTTTGTCTCTTGCTTTTAATAAGTATATATGGATCTTCCGACACCATTTGATTTCGTTTCACCCATCTATGTTCTCATAAGAAGCCTTTGGTATGTAACCACGAGTATAAGAATGTTTTCCCCCTCACTTTTGAATGATAAAGCTATGATTTGCGAACCGTCTTTCTTTGAATAGTTAACTTCGATTTTATTCTGACAAGGAAATTGTGGGATGATCAGTCAAATATTGACAACTACCTTTCTATGTCTCACCTTTGGCGTTTGCAACAATTTTGAACTTCCGACTACGATTTCCAATTGTCTAACCCTTTGCTATCTCTATTATTCTGGAGACGCGTGTGTTACTTTCACGGTTATGAAGTTTTCCTAGAAACCATTTCGTACACCAATAAATGAACCTCATCGTAGAAGCCTTTTGGCACCTTGAGTTTTCTGAACATGAACCCTGTATTGAACGTTATTTGCCACCCTGAACTTTTGATTATAATCCTTGTTGGACCACCAAGTTTTTCCACCGGAGTATGAAGTAAGATTTGACATGATACCGAGAGATTCTAGTCACTAAACGAAGATGTCTTTCAGAACATACCAATTGACTGGGGCAACCGGGAAGAGCAGCAACCGAAGACCAGGAAGTGAGTTTACTTAAGTGTATCTTCTGGGCATGTTTTAGTTTCGTTCGCGATAAAGAAGGATGGTAACTGGAGATATGTATGGAAGCTGAACCGTATTACTGTTAGAAGCCAATATTCCTCCACCCTGGAACGACTATGTGTTTGTTTAATTTCAGAGCGTGAAGTTTTTCCATTCTGATGAATTGATCTTATTCTTGAAATCTCCTCCTGTATTCGTAAACGACTGCTATGACAGTTAGTGACGCTAATAGTATTAGCTAAAGCTCTGACGATTTTGAGAATTTGATAAATAATGTTTTCTCGTGAGTACTTGGACAAGTGGTCATTGTATGACTAAATAGTACGTTCAGAAACGAGGAAGAGCATGAAAATCATTTCTTTGCACCTTGTTAGAAATTCGACGATCATTTGCGCATTCTGGGAGATGGATACTTGTTGAGACAACTAGAAGCATTCCTTCACTGCATGACCTGGAGTTGACAACAACGGTGGCTACCCTGAAGAGAGAAGACGTTCCTTACAAGACAGAAGTGTTGGCGATGCAGAAGAAGAAGTTTAGTCAATACGGCGAACCTGGAGCTGACGAAGACATACAGTCTCACTTCGCTATTCATCTTGGTTGTACTAAGATGAATTGAGAGCGGAAACAGACTGGATGATGAAGAAGATTAAAGATCGTGCCAAAAATCCGCAATACTCCATCACATTCCAAGAAGAACTACAAGAGGCTCGACGAACCAGACACAAGTTCCCGAGTTTGGTTTCACTTCCCAATGGATGGACAGCCGAAGACAGATCAACCGGACTTGAAGAGATTAGATGTGTTGAATGAGCAGATTTTTGAAACAGACCCACTATACTTAGAAGAATTGATTCTATGAAGGCAGGAGTTTTGGCGACTAATTTTCATTTCCGTTGACCCTCTTAAGTTTTGTTATATAGTAATAAGTCCCTCTTATGATTTAAGTTCCCTAGAAGCATTTCAGTTCGTGTTTACCCTTCGTATGATTCGGTGATGACCTTGTTTTGAGAGATTTTGGCGAATTGTGGATGATAAGATACTTGTGACGGCGTACCCCACTTCTGCTAGGCAACCTGGGATTTTTGATACTCTTGCGAATAGTTTTGTTTTCTCTCTGGACCATGGCATTTGATTTTGGTTGACCTTTGATGACTATAGAAGTACTAGGTGGACTAAGATAGGTGGTTTTGATTACGACTTTGAGATAAAGTATGACCATCATGAGGGCATATTTATATGATACCAATATTATGACGTCTGGCCAACGTGATAATACTTACATCATATAACGTGCACTTGTTGTGGGCATAGAATATCTTGGGGAATACCTAAGAAGTTTAGAAGTTGACCTCTGTTGGATTATCCGTGGATAGTGAGACTTTAGGTTCATTCTACCTATGCGTTTAGTCTGCTTTCATCGTTATACGACTGGATGCGTTTGGATACTCGACACGCGTTGGTTGACCTTTGTACTTCCGATAAGAATCTTAGGTTCTGTGTAGAACTATCTACCGTCTGTTTTCTGTCAGTATAAATCCAATCTGTTACTATTAAAAAGTACACCTACATTTTGCTATATGTACGTTTCGCATCCGTTGATTATATTTCATTATGACCTGCTATGAGTTGATTGAGGCTTTGGATTTTGAGGAGCAAGACCTGTTTGTTTATGAGAACACCTATGAAAGGTTATACTGAAGTCGAGACTATTTGAGAATCTGAAGAGTTTTGAACTCATATACTACTCCCATGATTACTATAATTCGATACGTTTTCATCTGATTTGACTATTTCTATTCCACAAACGAAAATCCGTCAATCCTACATCTTCCCCGAACCTCTTCTGATGGGATGCGTTCATCATCTATTTCGTTTGGTATATCATTCTATTGATGTGAATCCTGAGCGTTATGTCTTTCTGAGGAAACCGGAATTATTTGATCGGCAAGATTGAGTCATGAGAAAATGCTTGGTTTGGAAGAACCTGTTCGAGCGTGAGAATGTTTTGTCGATCGTTTGCAATTTTTCACGACTTCGTTTAACCTTGCGACTTCAAATTTCGAGGAAGAAATTTTTCTGTTAGAGGGGAAGAGTTGTAAAACCCAAAAATTTGAAAGCATGGTAAAAGACAAAAATGCCCCTATGAATTTAAAATTTTAATAAAAGGTTTATAAAGTACCGAATCAATCCCGAACTTCTGGAAATGGACAAGTTATGCTACCAAATAATTTTGGCAACTCCGATTAATACTTTTATAAGTCACCAAATGACCAAAATACCCTCTATGAACCGAATAAATATTGCATATATTATTATGTTTATTAATTAAACTTTATAAATAAAATTTACCCTTTTAAATGCAAAATTAAGTAAGGAAATTATTCAATATTAATGGGCCATTATGTTCACACGTTTTTCCAGCCTTTCCCCCCCCCCCCTATCTCGGCATCCTTCCATTTTATAGCTAACAAAGCTTTTTACCTAATTTAAGTTATACCGAAAATCATAAAACACACACAAAAATACTTTCAATCACCATCAGATTTTCTCAAGGCTTTAGATCAATTTTCTTGTGTTCTTAAACATTCCAAGAAGCCTAGAAGAATATCCTTTCGAATTATAGTGGCCGGATTTAAGAGGTGTCGAATTTTCTTGTTCTAAATCACGCGTAAGGTAACAATTCCATTTTAATTCATTCGATCATCTAAAAATTCGTTTATCATTTTTATTATGTTCTTCATATGGTACATGACCTGGGAAAAATGTCTACAAGGTTTGTGGATCGCTCATTTGGTCGTGGGAATTTGTTGGTGTCGAAAATCTTGTACCGAGCCTCATAAAATCACAGCGTGTGATTCCTTTGATCTATATTTTTTCTGGTATTTTTCTAAGCCTCTACTGATCTCATATAACATGTATAAAATAAGAAAATAAGGCCATGAATCATATTTTGATCGTATGCGAATTATTGTACTCGAAACCCTAAAATTGAAATAAATCTCTAAAACATCTATGCGATTTTTTTGGATCTGTTTTATATTTTTCGTGGCCTCTATATACTTCATATAACATGAGAAAAATATCCATTCGAATTGTTTAAGCCGAATTCATGATTTTTGGATTTAATTGTGTAATCGGGTTTTGAAGAAAAAAAGGGATTCGTGGACCAAAAATACAAACCGATCGAACTAGGGTTTTTCATTGATGAAATCTAGAAATAAATGATGTACTATGATGATATAATGATTGTATAATGATTGGGATTTTTAGGGTTTGGTTTTGATGAAATATTTTGTGTACCGATTTGAAATAAAAACATAAGGGGGTGTTTTGTAATTTTTAAAACACATGGGATATTTTTGAAATGTGTTATAATCAGGGACTAATCATGTAAAAATATAAAATAAGGGCCATGTGTGTTAGTTTTGTGATTAAAAGTTTAAAGGGTAAATATATATATATTATGTGTCGAATTGTAAATAATTAAACTAGAGGGACTAAAAAGGTAAATTCTGGAAACTTGAAGTGATTTTGTGTAAATAATAGTATTAAGAGTGTAGTGTGTAATTTTGAATATTTATGGGACTAATGTATAATTATTATGAACTTATGAAGTAAATTATAAGTTTTATAAACTAAAGGGGCTAAATGTGTAATTATGTGAAACTAAGGGTTGAATTCGTATCATACATAAATTTAGTGAGTATATTCTGTAAATGATTAAATATAAGGGTTAGTGGTGTAATTAAGGATATAACATGGGTTAAATTGTAAATTATGTAACTATAGGGTTTATTTTGTAACTTTGATAAATAAAGGGTGTAAAGTTTAAAATATGAAACTTGGTGGATTGAAGAAGTAAATCTGAATAAGTGATGTGTTTAAATGAGTAACTTATGATATTTTCACTTTAGACCTTTAACTTTGGTAAAATTACATTTTGAACACTAAGTTATGAAAACTTGTCATATTTAACCTTGAACTTGTATAACTTATTAAAATGAATGTTATTTCCATAATAACCTAACTAATGACTTAACTTAAGTTATATTTTGAATATTGCTAATTATGGAAACTTACTAAATAAGGAAACTTTCTAATTATGGAAACTTGCTAAATATGGAAACCTGCTAAAAATAGAAAGTTACTAAAATGGAAAGGCAATTAATTAAGAATGAATTGTAATTCCCTTCTAATCCTTTAGGTGTGAAGAAGGAGAGACCTTGAACCGTTTTCCATATTCTGTGCTCGATTTTGTTTTGCTTTCGTCATAAGGTACAGATACTCTGCCCTTTTTCAGTAAGGGTTCTTATGTTCTATACATTGACTTTGAGTTATGATTCAGTAAGATTTCCCAAGCCATTGCTATGTTCCCTTTGAGTGAACCTTTGATATTACTTTTGATATGACTTTGAGATGCACCTTTTGATATATGACCTTTTGTGACGACTTTGAGACCTGACTCTTAGTTTGATACCCGAGCCATTTTGTGATTTTCCTAGCCAGGAAGGTAACCTGGCCATGTCTGTGATGCACCACTGGCATGACTCCCGTGTGGGGGAGTGATTTCTCACACCGTCCCTTTTATATTATCTGCCATGGCTACTTGACTTTGAGATTGACTTTGAGTATGGGGGCGTATGGATTGCAATCCTAGATTTGTTTGTTTAGTGGATTTAACTATGACTTTGAGTATGACTTTGAGGTGACTGGTGCTTGTGTGCAATACACGCCTTTCACATTTTCTGGGAGCTGATCACTCCACTATTATGATACATGAGGACACCCCTCATATTATCTGGTTGCCTGAGAGGTATCCCCTCTGATTGTGAGACTACGACTTTGAGATTTGACTTTTAGTTTTGGGCTCGTGGTAGATGACTATCCTACTCTTCTCTTATTATCCATTTATTTCTTTTATACCTTATGACATTCCCATTGCCCATATTATATTTCTGTTTCGTTATTCTTTGCTTTGTATATGTATCTGTTCACTGAGCTTTTTAAGCTCAGCCGCACGTTTTCTTTTCGTGTGCGGCAGGTAATAAGCAGGACGACGGGTTTGGGTATGAGTGAAGAGACTTTTGGACTTAGAAGACTTTGATAGTGTTCTGAAGTAGAGACCATTAGAAGGAGTTGCTTTTGCAGACTTAGTGTTTAGTTTTGTTTCCGTTGTAACCATGTAAATTTCAGAATTTCATTTGTAACCTTTGAGAATTTCTGTATTACTTGAAATGTATGCTTTGTTTTGATCTGATGTGAAACCATTAGTGTGACATCTTTACCCTTATTGGGTTGGGGTGTTACAATAATAGAAAGTCTAGTCCGGTCATGCTGATTGCGCAAATTTTTGGTCAAATTTCAAAGAGAACATCAAACGTTGATGTATTTATATTTTCAAAGTGTTGAACTTGATCAAATTTTGAAATGGGATGGAAACTAATTAATTTTCAAATCAAATCAAGCTAAGTGCACATTGTTATACTTAATACACAAAATGACGATGAGTATTTTTGTGTGTTATGCTAAATGGTGTTTTTTTTTTTTTTTTTTTTTTTTTTTTTTTGTCTTAGTATTGTTAGTTATTATTTTTGAGTGATTATAATTATCTTTAGTTGAGCTAATTATATCTATAATCACAAGCATTTTACATGCTTTGTTGCTATGTGTTGATTATTAGTTTTCTGGCTTATGCGTCAGTATGACTTACACTAGACATCTTGCACTAAGTTGCGTAATTGGTTTTGCATTGCATATAGGCATAGACCACTTTTCTTGCATATATGTTTTCGACATCTTGCAAGTTTTAAAATGCTTTAGTAACTTTCTTAGGAATGGAAACTAAGTTGGTTGATCATGTGTGTCGAAAGATATTGCCTTACACAATTATTTTTCCAAAGGTTTAAGTGTATGTTGATGCAAATAATGTTCTAAAAACGATATTTATAGTTTCGATAACTCCATGTTTTGATGATAACAAAATATGAAAACAATTTACATCAAAATTAACGTAAACAAGGTTTTAGTTGAAATATCCCGTTTCTGCGTAAATCACTCTAGGTATGAACAAACAAATTTACAACTTGACTAATGATCAAAGAAGTGAATTTGTGTTTCAAACTTCACATTTTTAATGTGACAAAATATTTTTTCAAAAATATACCTTACAAGTTATTTTTGAATTATAAAGAAATGTTTTATTGAAAAAATAAGTTTAAAAATCATAACAGCTATTTTCCCCCCAAAATCAGCTCCAAGCTTCCCCAAATAAACTTTCACCACTAAAAACAAAATTTGGAGCGTCCTTGTCTGGCATGGTACCACTAAATTTAGTGGTACCGTGTGGTATTTAGTGGTACCGTGACTCTATAACGGGCAAATTTCTTCTGCCTATAAACACTAGCGCTCTTCACAGTTTTTGGGCATCCTTTTTCACACACAACTTTCTGAGTTTAATACTCCTATCACATCTTCTATCCTTTGATCATTTAGTTTAGTTTTCTTTTGTTTAAAGAGTGATCCAATCATCCAACCAAGTGATCACCTTCATTCCTCTACTAGTGCAAGAGAAGAACACAAAGTATCAAAGAAGATACAAAGTGTTGTAGTTATAGTTTGTACACTTGTAACACTTGTTACATACTTGTTGTATCCTAGCATACACCAAGTTGATTTTCTTTTGTGTAGTTTGTGAGAGTAGATCATTGTGATCTTGTTGAGATCTTGGAGATCTCTTGTAGCTTTTGGGCTTGTGTGTTGATTAAGTGGATCAAGGGTAGATCGGGTAGATCGAGTCAAGTGTGTTGATTGTGTGAATTAGTAAGGATCGTGTGGATCGTGGTAGATTGGTACTAGCTAAGATTAGTACTCGACATTTAGGTTAGTGTCGGAAATAAGGATAAGCGACATTGTACGGTTTTCTCCGCCTGAAGGGAGCTTTGTTGACATAGTGCTTAGAACTCTCGAGTTAGGTACTCGGGGAGTGGAGTAGGGCGAAGAAGAGCTTCGTGACCGAACCACTATAAATCTTTTTGTCATGGTTTGATCTTTCCATCTCATTTCTTTATATTTATTGTCTATATTAGATAGTATAGTTTGGTGTTCATATTTGTGTTGATTGATTTTACAAAAGAATCGAATCAAAGTTTTTCACAAGTAAAGTTTTAGAAAGTTTTAAAAACCGGTAAAACTATTCAACCCCCCTTCTAGTTTTGACAGTGTAAAAAATATATCACCTCAAAATATTTAATACTTTCATTAAATCTGTAATATGATCTCTAAAACATTACAACATTTTGTCTTGCTTGACCATGGGTTGTCTAAACAAGATAAAAGATCATATTAATACATTAGTATTTAAGTAGAAGAAAATGTATCAAACTTGCATTGGTCTAACACACACACACAAAATATTTTAAACATTTAGTATTTTACCTATGTTTAATAAAAATGGTTAAGATAATTATTTTTATACTCATGATATGTCGAAGACTAAGAATATAATACTTAATAATAAATAGTTTTTCGCACATAAAAATGAATAACAATCTCGAAGTAGTAAGTTAATATGTCATTAACCTCACACATACTAATAGTACTAGAATAAGTGGAACACATTCCTTAAATTTTTATTTTCTTTTTAAAAGGAGTGTTCATGAGGGTCAAAAAAGATTTCAAGTACATATCAATTCATTATTCAAATTATGATTGATATCATCATCGAATCTAATTTACAAGTTTTCGAGTATGGACATGAAATTGGAGTCATTATTTGTCTAGCTTCAAGATAACATCAAAATATAATGAAATATATTATCCTGAATCTACATACTCAATCACACTCGGTTGTTATGAAAATAATGACTTCCTCTCAAGACGAAAATAATATGCATCGGATCATAACTCACACTTGTGTTGAAGATGCCATATTGAGTCTTCTTGTCCAATGGTTGTGTTCCAAACATAAAACTAATATGTTTAAAAGATGCATAAAATACACAACTAAGTAGGATTGACAACTTGGATGTTTCATCTGAAATATACAAGTAATTTACATTGCAATGCAATTAGTAAATGTGTCATTTCCGAAAAACCAAACACGAGCAAACAAACAACATATGTAAACATTGATCATGAACGACTCAACACTGAAAATCACATGTCAAGTAAAAGTGTCACACATAATATGTTATTAACTATTATGTACGTCATCAATCTTCGAGAAAATCACATGTATTTCTCTTATCAAAAGATTGACAAAGGATAATTTATATCATATGCATCTCATTCCCTTTGTAACAGGAATGGTTGTGTTACAAGAGAATACATTGCATCTTGTTAATAAATATAGGATATTACATTTGCATAATAACCCAATACAACATGTGTCATTGCATAAACAAGTAAAATTGGTCATACACTAAAATACTTGTTTTACTAAGCATTCGCAAGAGTCATAAGTTTCCTCTTAGAAAAGCAAATTTGCTGAAAGATACAATATGTCTCATTTCAATCATACATCATATAATACTCACAAGATCTATTGAGGTAAGTAACATTTACTTGATTCTTTTCTCAAGATATGCAAAGGAGCATTTTTGAATCACTCTCGATGTAGTAGATTCTACATTGTATCACATTAAGGCATCTCTTGACTCTAGAAAGTCAAATCGTGTTAAAATAACATGTAATGACTCAACAAACAAAAATTTCATCCATGAGATCTTAAAATGCACCATCTAAACCAAATAATCACTAAATCTCAAACAAAAAATTGAAACGTGTTTGCCTTTGTTATGATATTGTGTAAGACATGTCTTTCTCTTCACCGACTTTTAAAATATGGTTAGTTTAGTCATACTAGGCCATGTATTAGCGAAATAAGCTAATGTCATCTTTTCTACACTTCGATAGGCAAATATAGGAATTTGAATTTTTCTCACATGAAAATGACTACTGGAGAACCTATTGCACTAGAAATTCAATTTGACCTAACGGTTGAATTGCTTCCAGGAGATAAGTTGGGTTCTTGGTATAACCCGCAAAAATGGTCGAGTTTAGCCTGAATTAAGCACCACTAGTGATAGTCTCATACTCATTCTCTAACTTGAAAAATTTTTCATTCCTATATTTGACTAAAGATAGTTTACATCGGTAAACTTTATCTCCCATTAGGATTTCATTTTGAACAAGTAGTAATTAGGATCCTCCTTAGCAAACCAAGATTACTTGCATCCCGCATATGTGTTTCAAAATGATAACATGTTCTCGTAAAATATGATTGAATGTCTTCATGCTCTTAAATGCTAAATGATTATCATGTTTTGCATGATGTTTGCATTTATTCCTTATGTGCATTTTACATGATTTGCTTGCAAATTTTGCACCCACACTTTTGACACATAATGAATTAGGTATGCCTATCACTATGAACTCTTAGACGTCATATAGTCATACACTAGTGTCAAAATCTATAAGTTAAAGTGGTCGCGAAATTGTCCTAATTCCTTGGTCATCATTTCGCTTTCTTCCAAGTAATACACCCTTTTGTCATGGGGAGGTTAGATACAAACCTAGTAGAACTCAGAGAAGGCTTGACAACTTAAATATTTCGTCCGAAATATTCAAGAAATTTTAACTTGCGATCGCAATTGTTACATGTCATATCCGAAACATCATATTCAAGCCTTTTAACAACATATGTTAAAACGCTCATTCAAAAGCTAAAACCTAACATCAACCATCGGGTGATAAAGGACTCACGAGTTACTACATAAGTGATTAGTAGTTCCTTTCATCCTCATGTGAATATACACTTCTTAAGACCAAGTATATTCATTTCCGTTAGTTCCTTTTGTGCCCATAGGTTTGTCATCGTGTTTTGTGTCAAGCTCACCTCATAGATAATGAGGATCGAACTTATCCATCGGTTTTAGGGTAGAAAACAAACTTATCCTCCTATCTCGCCAAGAGTACGTTGATACTCTTGATGAAGCGAAAAATGTACCGCTTTTAGGGGGCCATTTAAGCCCTAAATCGTATTTATTTGATCAAATATTGCCCTAAATCGTTCCTTTTGTCATTTTAGGTACTTTGAAGAAGAAATCTGGAAAAGGAAGCATTTTGGACGTTTTTGGAGCATAAAAGTGAAGAAAATGACAAAGTCTCAAAATCGGCTGGAAAAGTACCTTTGACGGCGTCAGGGATTGTTCTAGACGGCGTCATGGCTTGGCAAAAGTGGTGGATATGAAAAATACACGTGACGCGCCAGAGAGTTTTGAAATGGAAAGTCTGACGGCGTCACCCTTTAAGATGATCAAGGCCATCACGGTTTAAGCTAAAGAGGGACGGAGTCAAGCCTTATTCTGACGGCGTCAAGCCTTGATAAGCCAGGGAGGATTTTGGAGGATTAAAGAGGGACGGCGTTAAGAAGGCCATCAAGAAACCCTAAACACGGCGAGGTGACGGCGTCAAGCTCTATAACGTGACGCCGTCAGATCTGTTTTCATATATATACTTTCATAATTTTTAGTCATTAGTGTGCAACTTTGTGAGGAGAAACACTAAGACGAATTTCTGCCATTTTCAAGGGTTTTCATACCCTTGGATCTCCCATGTTTAATTGAAGATAAGTATTCATTTAATCAATCAATATGTCTATGTGTTGTTTGATTATATCTTGTTCTTGTCTTTTGATTAACATGCTAGGCTAGATTTATCTTGTGTTTGCTTAGATCTAATGAAACCTAACTATTGATTATTGGTTATTAGTGTGTTATTAATTGTATTGGATGATTGTTTATCGATGTTAGGCTTAAGAAAACTGGCTAACTTCCTATACGGTAACTTGCTTGAACGTCTTAAGAAACATGAACCAATGCGTACTAAGGTTTTTATGGTTGTATTTAACGCATGAGCGAATTCTAGTGATCCCATGTTAGGAGCTTCCTAGCCGGCTCGACATAGGAGTGAAGTAGGAGCTTGTAGAGTTGGGGAAGTACGTGCGCCACCCCACGATTGGTATTAAGGAATACACCCGTCATCCACGCAATTAATACACACTAATCAACCGGTAAAAGATAGTTAGGGAGTAAGGAAATCTAAGTAAACACATTTCTCTCCACATAAGTTCCACGACCTTTTCATTTTCAGTTATTTTATTTTATTTGCATTTCTAGTAATTTGGGTTAGTTGACTAGCAACTAATTCCGCCCACCCCTTCAAACCCGAGATTTTACTTGCTTTCATAAAAATATAAAAATACAAAAAGAATCTTCCCTCACCCTTAGACCTATTAGAGTAGTTTTTTAATCCTAACGACACTATTCCCTGTGGAGACCGATCAATCCCCCGTACTTACCACTACACTATACTACATCGATCAGGCACACTGCCTGGTGGGGTTGTAAGCCTCTTGAGATCCCTCGAGAGGTAAAACCTGTTAAAAGGTCGCAAAACCACGCATCAACTCTCTTTCTTCCGAATAACGGGCAATATGCTTATACGAAGATTGACATTTTTTTGTTTTTCTATTTCTTTGTCAATCTTGATCACCTACCGATGTGCAGCGATCTCACAACAACAATGGATGTTCATCCCAAAAATCCCATCAATCACCCTAGAAACATCAAAACCTGTCAAACGTGAACCATTCAACTACTTATGCTTAGGTCTAGGAATGGTGGAACACATTCCGTAAATTTCATAATTTACATGTGTTCAAAACATCCCCTAAGTGTCGTCTAATGACTATTTAAATATTTCATTGGAAATGTTGAAGTCATCTTTCGAGTCACGTCTAAGGAATATTTAAGTATTTCCTTGGAAATATTAAAGTCATCTCGGATTGTCTATAATCGCGTGTCAAATACCATTGGATTTATCCCTCAAAGAATTTATTAGGTATAGATTCTTTAATCATGTCTAAAAGTCTCACTAAATCAGCGATACTTATTCGTTAGATCCTCTCAAATCGTTGATTTATGTGTGTCTAAAACATCTCTAGATTAGAGTCAAAACCTCTCAAGCTTCCAATGACAACTTAAATATTTCATCCGAAATATTTAAAGCATATTTAATTTGCGAAATGCAACTAAATGTCATCTCTCGTTCTCGATCAACGTTCATCGAATCCCGTTGGATTCATTCATAAAAGAATTTATTTGGCATTAATTCCTTAAATCTAAGTTCCAGAAAAATCACAACATATGTGAAATTTCTTTGTTGAAAATCAAATTATGGGTCAAAACTGACCTCAGCAGGTCACGGTACCCTTAAATAAGGGATGGTACCGTCGGACCATTATCTACTGAGACAGTTTATTTTGTTTTCAATTCTCATAGTTTCAAAAGCACTATCAAAATCCACTCGCTTTAGTCTTGAACCAGAACCATCTTCTATCTGAATAGATTTGGCCTATCTTCTGATTCCTTAGCTTGACTTTGAATGTTGAACCGTGTTGCATGAGATGGCAATGGCACTCTTGGATTCGTAGTACATGGGAATCTTATTGTAAACGTAACTGTAGTCCATTAGCTGTGATCGCATCCAAATGACTTGACCATAGCATGCTGACATGGCTACATATTCTGATTTTGTTGATGATAATGATGTGCAATCCTGCTTCTTTGACTGCCAAGATACAAGTTTGTCTCCTAGAAACTGCAATCCCCCAGATGTTCTTTTGTGTGTGTCTAAACATCCTGCATGATCAGCATCTGAAAAAGCTATTAGTTCAAAACCAGAATCCTTTGGATACCAGATCCCCAAATAGATGGTTCCCTTTAGGTATCGAAGGATCCTTTTAACCTTAGAGAGGTGTCTTTCAGTTGGGCGAGACTGATAACGGGAGCATAGATATACACAAAATACAATATCTGGTTGGTTGGCTGTTAGATACATGAGTGACCCAATCATGCTTCGTTATTTTGTAGGATCAACCGGTGTACCATGTAAATCAGCATCCAGCTTTGGGGATGATGCAGACATAGGTGTGTTATAAGTATCACAACTTGTCATGTCATGTTTCTTTAAAATCTCAAGAGCATACTTGGACTGACTTAGAAAAATTCAATGGGGTGATTGATGAACTTGGAGTCCTAAGAAGAACGTAAGTTCACCCATCATGGACATTTCAAAATTTTGTTTCATTAATCTTGCAAAAGACTTTGAATATTTTTTGTTTGTAGATGCAGAAAGAATGTCATCGACATAGATTTGAACAATTAAAATGTCCTCCCCATGTTTTTGAATAAACAAAGTTGGATCCACAGAACATTTAGTAAAGTGATTGGTAAGCAAGAAAGCAGTAAGTTTATCGTACCATGCCCTTGGGGCTTGTTTAATTCCGTAAACGGCCTTCTTGAGTCTGTACACATGATTGGGATGCTCTGGATTGACGAATCCCTCTGGTTGACTAACATAAACTTCCTGACATAATTGACCGTTCAGAAATTCCGTTTTCACATCCATTTGATAAACAACCATATTCATGTGTGCAGCGTATGCCAGAAAGATACGGACAGCCTCAAGCCTAGCAACCGGAGCAAAGGTCTCTTCAAAATGAATTCCTTCTTGCTGAGTGAATCCTTTAGCTACCAGGCGCGATTTGTTACGAATCACTGTGCCTTCTACATCTAACTTGTTCTTCCAAATCCACTTCAGTCCGATGACATAAACCCCATCTAGTCTTTCAACTAACTCCCACACTTATAGTCGTTCAAATTGGTCGAGTTCTTCTTGCATTAACTCAATCCAGTTGTCGTATGTTAGTGTGACTTTAATTTTTTTGGGTTCATCTTGACAAACTGTGAGTGCGTAGATGTAGTTTTCAGCATGGGTGTGAAGTTTTCATCTTGTCATAACTGGAGCTGAGGGATTGCCAATGATGTTTACTAATGGGTGATCTTTAGTCCAATGATGTGTTGAAGGGTGGAGTTGATAGAACGTATGCAAATTATCCGAGTCCAAATTGCGTGTGGATGACTCTGCAATGTCAAGAACGGTTGGAGTCGGTGCAAATGGATTAAAGAAGGCATTTGGATCATAATTTGCAGGTTCGGGTACTGGTTGTTTTTGAAGATCTTCAGATGCATTTTCAGTGTTAGAAGCGGTTTGTTGTGCTGTTGATGGAGATTCAATTGGAGGTGCATCTGTAGCAATGGTTGTTGTTGTTGGTGCAGGTGTATCAGGTATTGGAATATTATCAGGTTGTGCTGTGGAACTAGTAGATACATCTAGTGCACGACTTGCAAAGTATCAAAGAAGATACAAAGTGTTGTAGTTATAGTTTGTACACTTGTAACACTTGTTACATACTTGTTGTATCCTAGCATACACCAAGTTGATTTTCTTTTGTGTAGTTTGTGAGAGTAGATCATTGTGATCTTGTTGAGATCTTGGAGATCTCTTGTAGCTTGTGGGCTTTTGTGTTGATCAAGTGGATCAAGGGTAGATCGGGTAGATCGAGTCAAGTGTGTTGATTGTGTGAATTAGTAAGGATCGTGTGGATCGTGGTAGATTGGTACTAGCTAAGATTAGTACTCGACATTTAGGTTAGTGTCGGAAATAAGGATAAGCGACATTGTACGGTTTTCTCCGCCTGAAGGGAGCTTTGTTGACATAGTGCTTAGAACTCTCGAGTTAGGTACTCGGGGAGTGGAGTAGGGCAAAGAAGAGCTTCGTGACCGAACCACTATAAATCTCTTTGTCATGTTTTGATCTTTGCATCTCATTTCTTTATATTTATTGTCTATATTAGATAGTATAGTTTAGTGTTCATATTTGTGTTGATTGATTTTACAAAAGAATCGAATCAAATTTTTTCACAAGTAAAGTTTTAGAAAGTTTTAAAAACCGGTAAAACTATTCAACCCCCCTTCTAGCTTTGACAGTGTAAAAAATATATCACCTCAAAATATTTAACACTTTCATTAAATCCGTAATATGATCTCTAAAACATTACAACATTTTGTCTTGCTTGACCATGGGTTGTCTAAACAAGATAAAAGATCATATTAATACATTAGTATTTAAGTAGAAGAAAATGTATTAAGCTTGCATTGGTCTAACACACAGACACAAAATGTTTTAAACATTTAGTATTTTACCTATGTTGTATAAAAATGGTTAAGATAATTATTTTTATACTCATGATATGTCGAAGACTATGAATATTATACTTAATAATAAATAGTTTTTCGCACATAAAAATGAATAACAATCTCGAAGTAGTAAGTTAATATGCCATTAACCTCACACATACTAATAGTACTAGAATAAGTGGAACACATTCCTTAAATTTTTATTTTCTTTTTAAAAGGAGTATTCATGAGGGTCAAGAAAGATTTCAAGTACATTTCAATTTATTATTCAAATTATGATTGATATCATCATCGAATCTAATTTACAAGTTTTCGAGTATGGACATGAAATTGGAGTCATTATTTGTCAAGCTTCAAGATAACATCAAAATATAATGAAATATATTATCTTGAATCTACATACTCAATCACACTCGGTTGTTATGAAAATAATGACTTCCTCTCAAGACGAAAATAATATGCATCGGATCATAACTCACACTTGTGTTGAAGATGCCATATTGAGTCTTCTTGTCCAATGGTTGTGTTCCAAACATAAAACTAATATGTTTAAAAGATGCATAAAATACACAACTAAGTAGGATTGACAACTTGGATGTTTCATCCGAAATATACAAGTAATTTACATTACAATGCAATTAGTAAATGTGTCATTTCCGAAAAACCAAACACGAGCAAACAAACAACATATGTAAACATTGCTCATGAACGACTCAACACTGAAAATCACATGTCAAGTAAAAGTGTCACACATAATATGTTATTAACTATTATGTACGTCATCAATCTTCGAGAAAATCACATGTATTTCTCTTATCAAAAGATTGACAAAGGATAATTTATATCATATGCATCTCATTCCCTTTGTAACATGAATGGTTGTGTTACAAGAGAATACATTGCATCTTGTTAATAAATATAGGATATTAGATTTGCATAATAACCCAATACAACATGTGTCATTGCATAAACAAGTAAAATTGGTCATACACTAAAATACTTGTTTTACTAAGCATTCGCAAGAGTCATAAGTTTCCTCTTAGAAAAGCAAATTTGCTGAAAGATACAATATGTCTCATTTCAATCATACATCATATAATACTCACAAGATCTATTGAGGTAAGTAACATTTACTTGATTCTTTTCTCAAGATATGCAAAGGAGCATTCTTGAATCACTCTCGATGTAGTAGATTCTACATTGTATCACATTAAGGCATCTCTTGACTCTAGAAAGTCAAATCGTGTTAAAATAACATGTAATGACTCAACAAACAAAAATGTCATCCATGAGATCTTAAAATGCACCAGCTAAACCAAATAATCACTAAATCTCAAACACAAAATTGAAACGTGTTTGCCTTTGTTATGATATTGTGTAAGACATGTCTTTCTCTTCATCGACTTTTAAAATATGGTTAGTTGAGTCATACTAGGCCATGTATTAGCGAAATAAGCTAATGTCATCTTTTCTACACTTCGATAGATAAATATAGGAATTTGAATTTTTCTAACATGAAAATGACTACTGGAGAACCTATTGCACTAGAAATTCAATTTTACCTAACGGTTGAATTGCTTCCAGGAGAGAAGTTGGGTTCTTGGTATAACCCGTAAAAATGGTCGAGTTTAGCCTGAATTAAGCACCACTAGTGATAGTCTCATACTCATTCTCTAACTTGAAAAATTTTCATTCCTATATTTGACTAAAGATAGTTTACATCGGTGAACTTTATCTCCCATTAGGATTTCATTTTGAACAAGTAGTAATTAGGATCCTCCTTAGCGAACCTAGATTACTTGCATCCCGCATATGTGTTTCAAAATGATAACATGTTCTCGTAAAATATGATTGAATGTCTTCATGCTCTTAAATGCTAAATGATTATCATGTTTTGCATGATGTTTGCATTTATTCCTTATGTGCATTTTACATGATTTGCTTGTAAATTTTGCACCCACACTATGCCATTTTGACACATAATGAATTAGGTATGCCTATCACTATGAACTCTTAGACGTCATATAGTCATACACTAGTGTCAAAATCTATAAGTTAAAGTAGTCGCGAAATTGTCCTAATTCCTTGGTCATCATTTCGCTTTCTTCCAAATAATACACCCTTTTGTCATGGGGAGGTTAGATACAAACCTAGTAGAACTCAGAGAAGGTTTGACAACTTAAATATTTCATCCGAAATATTCAAGAAATTTTAACTTGCGATCGCAATTGTTACATGTCATATCCGAAACATCATATTCAATACTTTTAACAACATATGTTAAAACGCTCATTCAAAAGCTAAAACCTAACATCAACCATCGGGTGTAAAGGACTCACGAGTTATTACATATGTGATTAGTAGTTCCTTTCATCCTCGTGTGAATATACACTTCTTAAGACCAAGTATATTCATTTCCGTTAGTTCCTTTTATGCCCATAGGTTTGTCATCGTGTTTTGTGTCAAGCTCACCTCATAGATAATGAGGATCGAACTTATACATCGGTTTTAGGGTAGAAAACAAACTTATCCTCCTATCTCGCCAAGAGTACGTTGATACTCTCTTTCTTCCGAATAACGGGCAATATGCTTATACGAAGATTGATATTTTTGAGTCTTTTCTATTTCTTTGTCAATCTTGATCACCTACCGATGTGCAGCGATCTCACAAAAACAATGGATGTTCATCCCAAAAATCCCATCAATCACCCAAGAAACATCAAAACCTCTCAAACATGAACCATTCAACTACTTATGCTTAGGTCTAGGAATGTTGGAACACATTCCGTAAATTTCATAATTTACATTTGTTCAAAACATCCCTTAAGTGTCGTCTAATGTCTATTTAAATATTTCATTGGAAATGTTGAAGTCATCTTTCGAGTCACGTCTAAGGAATATTTAAGTATTTCCTTGGAAATATTAAAGTCATCTCGGATTGTCTATAATCTCGTGTCAAATACCGTTGGATTTATCCCTCAAAGAATTTATTAGGTATAGATTCTTTAATCATGTCTAAAAGTCTCACTAAATCAGCGATACTTATTCATTAGATCCTCTCAAATCGTTGATTTATGTGTTTCTAAAACATCTCTAGATTAGAGTCAAAACCTCTCAAGCTTCCAATGACAACTTAAATATTTCATCCGAAATATTTAAAGCATATTTAATTTGCGAAATGCAACTAAATGTCATCTCTCGTTCTCGATCAACGTTCATCGAATCCCGTTGGATTCATTCATAAAAGAATTTATTTGGTATTAATTCCTTAAATCTAAGTTCCAGAAAAATCACAACATATGTGAAATTTCTTTGTTGAAAATCAAATTATGGGTCAAAACTGACCTCAGCAGGTCACGGTACCCTTAAATAAGGGATGGGACCGTCGGACCATTATCTACTGAGACAGTTTATTTTGTTTTCAATTCTCATAGTTTCAAAAGCACTATCAAAATCCACTCGCTTTAGTCTTGAACCTGAACCGTCTTCTATCTGAATAGATTTGGCCTATCTTCTGATTCCTTAGCTTGACTTTGAATGTTGAACTGCGTTGCATGAGATGGCAATGGCACTCTTAGATTCGTAGTACATGGGAATCCTATTGTAAACGTAACTGTAGTCCATCAGCTGTGATCGCATCCAAATGACTTGACCACAGCATGCTGACATGGCTACATATTCTGATTTTGTTGATGATAATGATGTGCAATCCTGCTTCTTTGACTGCCAAGATACAAGTTTGTCTCCTAGAAACTGCAATCCCCCAGATGTTCTTTTGTGTGTGTCTAAACATCCTGCATGATCAAGATCTGAAAAGGCTATTAGTTCAAAACCAGAATCCTTTGGATACCAGATCCCCATATAGATGGTTCCCTTTAGGTATCAAAGGATCCTTTTAACCTTAGAGAGGTGTCTTTCAGTTAGGCGAGACTGATAACGGGAGCATAGATATACACAAAATACAATATCTGGTTGGCTGGCTGTTAGATACATGAGTGACCCAATCATGCTTCGTTATTTTGTAGGATCAACAGGTGTACCATGTAAATCAGCATCCAGCTTTGGGGATGATGCAGACATAGGTTTGTTATAAGTATCACAACTTGTCATGTCATGTTTCTTTAAAATCTCAAGAGCATACTTGGACTGACTTAGAAAAATTCAATGGGGTGATTGATGAACTTGGAGTCCTAAGAAGAACGTAAGTTCACCCATCATGGACATTTCAAAATTTTGTTTCATTAATCTTGCAAAAGACTTTGAATATTTTTTGTTTGTAGATGCAAAAAGAATGTCATCGACATAGATTTGAACAATTAAAATGTCCTCCCCATGTTTTTGAATAAACAAAGTTGGATCCACAGAACATTTAGTAAAGTGATTGGTAAGCAAGAAAGCAGTAAGTTTATCGTACCATGCCCTTGGGGCTTGTTTAATTCCGTAAACGGCCTTCTTGAGTCTGTACACATGATTGGGATGCTCTGGATTGACGAATCCCTCTGGTTGACTAACATAAACTTCCTGACGTAATTGACCGTTCAGAAATTCCGTTTTCACATCCATTTGATAAACAACCATATTCATGTGTGCAGCGTATGCCAGAAAGATACGGACAGCCTCAAGCCTAGCAACCGGAGCAAAGGTCTCTTCAAAATGAATTCCTTCTTGCTGAGTGAATCCTTTAGCTACCAGGCGCGATTTGTTACGAATCACTGTGCCTTCTACATCTAACTTGTTCTTCCAAATCCACTTCAGTCCGATGACATAAACCCCATCTAGTCTTTCAACTAACTCCCACACTTATAGTCATTCGAATTGGTCGAGTTCTTCTTGCATTAACTCAATCCAGTTGTCGTATGTTAGTGTGACTTTAATGTTTTTGGGTTCATCTTGACAAACTGTGAATGCGTAGATGTAGTTTTCAGCATGGGTGTGAAGTTTTCATCTTGTCATAACTGGAGCTGAGGGATTGCCAATGATGTTTACTAATGGGTGATCTTTAGTCCAATGATGTGTTGAAGGGTGGAGTTGATAGAACGTATGCAAATTAGCCGGGTCCAAATTGCGTGTGGACGACTCTGCAATGTCAAGAACGGTTGGAGTCGGTGCAAATGGTTTAAAGAAGGCATTTGGATCATAATTTGCAGGTTCGGGTACTGGTTGTTTTTGAAGATCTTTAGATGCATTTTCAGTGTTAGAAGCGATTTGTTGTGCTGTTGATGCAGATTCAATTGGAGGTGCATCTGTAGCAATGGTTGTTGTTGTTGGTGCAGGTGTATCAGGTATTGGAATATTATCAGGTTGTGCTGTGGAACTAGTAGATACATCTAGTGCACGACTTGCAAAGGAATCATCAAACGGTGGAGCAAACAAGGTTTCCAATTCTTTATGGTTAAGTGAAAGAGGTGCAGCTGTTTGATCTGGAAAGTTTAGACGGTTGGTTGCAGGTCCTAAGCTGATGTGCTCAGAAGCAATTTCTGTAAGCTCATCAAAATTAGCATGAATAGTCTCTTGAATTTCTCTAGTACGACGATTCCAGATTCAAAAACCTTTGGAGTTTTCACAATATCCAATGAATATACCAATGTCGGCATTTGTTTTAAACTTTCCAAAATCATCACGATCATTATTTGGGTAGCAAAGAGAACCAAATACATGAAAGTGTTTTATATTTGGTTTACGGTTGTGAACAATCTCAAAAAGGGTTTTGTGATGGCGTTTGGTGATCATACAACGGTTTTGGGTATAACATTCAGTTGATACAGCTTCTACCCATAAGTAATATGGTAATTGAGTGTTGATTAGCATCTTTCTTGCAGCTTCCACTAACGTCCTATTGCGTCTTTCGACAACCCCATTCTGTTCTGGACTTCTTGCAATGGATGTTTGATGTTCAATTCCCACTTTCTCAAAATGTCTGATTCTTGAATTCAGTTACATTATCTCTTCTAACTTTTCTGATCGTATTACGAAGCTGAACTTGAGTTTTTGTGAGAAAGGTGATGATCATTGAAGGAGCTTGATCTTTGCTTTGGTGAAAATAGACCCAACTCCATCTGGAGTAGTCATCAACAATTACTAGAATGTAGCGTTTATCGTTTATCGTTTGAACACGCATAGGGCCACACAAATCCATATGAAGTAGTTGAAGAACGTGATCTATACTGTGTTCTGTTTTGGAAGGGAAATGTGCACGAGTACTTTTTCCTTGTTCACAAGATGGACATAAGTGATCTTTTGAATATCAAAACCGTGGAAGACCATCGACTAGTTTGTGACGTGCGAGTTCAGTCATGGTTTTGAAATTCAGATGAGACAGTCGTTTGTGCCATAACCATGATTTTGTCGAATGTGCTTTGGAGAGCAGACATATAGGAGAAGAAGCAATCATATCAGACATTGAGATGGTGCAAAGACTAGTTCCACGAGTGCCCAACATTAGGTCATTTCCGTGTAAGTCACGAACGAAACAAGTTTTCTCCCGAAATGCTACTTCCAAATCCCCATCACAAAATTGACCGACGGAGAAAAGGTTGTGACCAAGGCCTTCGACATAATAGACACGACTAATTTCGATGTTGCCATTGACGTAATCTTCATAGCCCATGAAAGCAGCGAAATGATCATTCCTGAATCTGACAGTGCCGATGAACTTTGAAACAAAGTTTACTAACAATTTGAGGTTGCCTATCATGTGTCGGGTACAGCAGCTATCAACAATCCATAGAACAATTTGTACCACCTGCATCATACGAAAATGACGAAGATGGAGTGATGATAAGGGTAGAACCCAGAGAATTTGTGGGTTCCGTTGGGTTAGTAACACAGTTATTAATAACTTTAGGTAGCCATGTAAAACTAGGTTTTCTTTGTAACCAACGTTGCCATGTCCAACTAGTTCGTGCTTTCTTCTTAGTAAATTCGGTAGGTGATGGCACTGTCTTAGGAGGTGTATTCGCAACCATAGGAGTGTGTAAGGCATTTGGAAAAACTACACTCGGCGGTTTTCCTAGCACAGACTTAGAAGCAATAGTGGGCCTAGAGGGAATGCCAGATGTACGTTTCTTGTTACGAGTTAAAAGGGATTTAGCTGCACATTTTGTATGATCACCAGATAACAAACTATTTTGACAAAACACACAAGATGCATTAACATTCAAAACATTCAATGGTTTATCATTCGTTACACTGATAGTATGATTACAATTTTTCAAATTAGAATCTAAATTAGATGCAACATGAGTTTTATTCAAATTCCTAAGTTGATCTTCTACTTCTAGGGCTTCTAGTTTTCCGCTTCTACGTTCCAAGATCCTATTCTTCCGTTTGTTGCTCTTACGCTTTGATCTGCTAACGCTAGTAGTGGGGACGATTCATGTAGAAGTGGAAGGACTCAAATTAGTAGTCTGAGTGGATGTTTGCCTAGGTGTTGTGTCCATTTTGTACATTCCAGGTGAAATCACATTTGTGTCAACAAACTTTCCTTTTTCTAGTAACTGAGTTTTCTCGTTTAATTCAATGATGATGTGTTTATGTTCCTGTATTTTACTCTCAAGTTCTCTATTTAGGCGAACAGTGGCTTCACGGTGTTTTCTATTGTCAGCATTTTCTTTCAAAGGTTGAGACCGAGTCTTTTTTAAAGAGTTAAAAATAGTTTTATACTCAGTTTTTAAATGCTCGACTTCCTTTTCATATTTGAAATTTTGACATTTTAAAAATGCATTTTTATCATCAAGATTCTCAACTTTGGATGTGTGACTGTTTTGAAAGGAAAACGTTTCATTTTGACTTGGCAATTTTAATTCAAACTCAAGACTTTGAGTTTGACACCATTGAAGCTTCTGATTAAGTTGAAAAATTTCTGTTGAAAGTTTACTTTGCACATCATCATTGTGTTTAATGATTCTCTCATTTTCTCTTTTTAAAGACTCAATTTCATGTCTCAACATTTGAGTGTCAGCAGTGTGATCATCAACAAGAATAGAATTGGAAGACTCATAAATAGAATTCATAATCATAGAGATAATATCAGAACTTATAACATTTTCCAAGAGTCGATTAGCTTCATTTTGTAAAACTTGGTTTTGATGTTTTTGTTTTGAGATCGAGTTTTCTTTTTCATTGAAAATGTTCATCATGGATGTTACTTCTTTTTGAAGTTCCTGTTCCCAGTGTGTAGCACAAAGACACAAATGTTGAACATGTGGTAAGAATTGTGTTTGAAAATTTTTTCTCTTTTCTTTTTCGTAAGCAGATTGAAAAGTGGAAACTAAGTATCGAAATACCTAAGTACAACACAACGTTCAGGTAATTGTGTAATTTCACCAAAGGTTGGTAAAGGACCATTTATTTGTGCCACTGGTTTAACAGGACCAACATCAGAAGAAGATTCATGAATTTGCATTACAAACCATGGTTGTTTTGTTTTATCTCTTTGAGGAACGAAAGTGTCAGAAATATGAGGCACGTTTGAATAATCAAAAGGTATAGCATATGGTTTAAAGCTCATTTTTTATCGACTCTCTTCTTCCTGTTCCTATTCTTCCTCACAATCATGTACAACAACACGCACAATTGATTCATCAAATAATTGGTCTGCACTATACAACTTTGTATTTTCTTTGAGTGCTGTGTGTAGAGAACGTGGTTTATTATCACCAAAAGCAAAACCATGACCTTTGGGACTTGGTTTCAAAGTAAACTTTTGTACTGTTGTGATAGACTCACCAGTTTTGTAAACAACGTTTTGAAACTCTTTTAATTTGCATTCCAGTTCGACAATTTCATCAAGGTAAGAATCAATTTGCTTCCTTGACTTTTGTTTGTGTTCAGAAAAATTAGCTTGACAAGTGGACATCTCGGTTGTTGTTTTCAAAAGTTTTGAATTGGGATGTTCAACTTGTTGCTTGAGCTCACTTTTTTCTTGTTCCAATTTTGAAACCAATTTACTGTTATCAACAATTAATTCTTGTATTTGATGTTGTAAGTCTTGTTCTTTGACATAAGCTTTTTGAAATGAAACTTCAAAAATTTGTTCTCGTGGTTCTTGTGTTACAAAATTTGTGAGTTGTATTTTACAGCACTCAAGATCCGTAGTTAATGATGCAATTTTTTGCTTTTAATCTTCTGTTGATTTCATTACATTTTTCAATCTCACATTTTTGTGCGTTTAATTGGGATTGGGTGGTCTAAAATACGGTCATGAGTTTTGGATCTGGACCAAGCGAAGGTTCATTTGTTCAATTTGATCATTGTTATCGTTATCAATTAGATCATCAAATGAAACAACTAGGTTAATTTGATCATCATCATTAAATGTAACAACTGTGTTCATTTGTTCATCTTATTGAGGAGATAATAGTGAATCATTTTGAACATCTTGCTCCTCGTCTGATTCAGATGCAGATGGTGATACAATTTCATGTATCAGGCATGTGATTGGATCAGGTACCTGAGACAGGCCATCAGTGTCATACACTGGGCCTGTGTCACTCATGTGAAGTTCCTGTATATTTGCCATTAGCATCACAGCTGCATTTGCTTCCAAATCTTCCATGTCATCATTTGAATATGCATTTTCCATAAAGCTATTTTCTTTGTCTATGAGAGTGCCCCCTGATTCATCCTTTAGAGCTAGAAGTAGTGCTTGCTTATGAACTCACTGCCTCAGACTCTAGGTTTGGGACATGCATTAGCTAGATGACCTTTCCCATTGCATTTATAGCACTTAACCATAGTATTCCCAGTCTCTGTATTCCCAGTTTCCACAATTTCAACCCTTTTCTGAGGAGCACCTGCATTGTTCCTACTTCCACTAGCTGCATTAAACCGTTGTTCATTTCCTTAATTTCCCATATAACCTCATGATCCAGTTCTTCCATACGTACAATTCTGTATTTCAGCCCGTCCATCTTGTACAACAGCTTGATTCCTTGTGTTAGATGATGTGCGGAGACGATTGTTGAATTTATTTGAAAATTTGCTGGAAGCACGAGCAATGAATGAAAATCCTTCATTCAAAGAGTTGAATGCATCGTCTTCGTCATTGTTTGTATTTGTGTAGAACATGGTGTCAGTGTTGTCATAGGGGACTAGTTGATTTTCAGTTGAATACTGTGTCAAATCATATGGAATGAGTTGGGTTGAAGAGGTTTGTTGAGGGTAGTTAAAGTGATGTTGTTGTTGGAAATAAGCATGGTTTGACTATAGATGTGGAGCAAAGTGAGATTGAGCTATCAGTGCCAATGAATTTTGTTGATACAAATATCGTCCTAAAAACGTTATTTATATTTTACGATCTTTGCTTTATTTTATTAATGACAATTATAAGGTTTATCTTTAGCAAAGCATAGATATAAGTTAAAGTATTTTACATTTATAGTAACAAGTCTTTTAAAACACATTTACTCATTACATATTCACTAGGAATTACATTGCATACATATATACTTTTACATGTTTAATTTTATTTCTTAAAATAGAAATTTAACATGACATCATGGCATACCTCATTTTGATATCTTTAGGATATCTTGAGGATTTGTAAGATATCTTGTTGAGATCTTGAAGCAAAGGAGTTGACTTTGGTGGATATGGCAAGATTTGTTGAAATCTTAGCTGGCATGTCCCGGCAGAACCAAACCAGTATATGGGCGGATCCCATATTTTGGATCCGCCAAATCCGCCGCCTGTTTGATCAGTTTTGCCTATAAATAGCAAGCTGATCATTCAAGCACTCTCATCACACACATAGCATAAATTATAAATTCATTCATTTATACATTACTAACCCATTTCATTCATTCACTTCATTCTTAGTGATCTTTCTTTTTGTAGCAAAAGAGATCAAGCATCAACAAGCTTCAACACTGTGTTGCAAGTCTTGATTAGTTAGTTACTGTGTGATCTAGTAGTGTTTACACATCATTCTTATACCATTCATTCAGTAGAGTTCGGTTAGTGTTTTAGTCCTCAAAACACATAGAGTAAACAGGAGTAGTAGTACTATTGTAAAGAACTCGACATTTAGCTTAGTGTCGGAACGTGTATAGGCGACGTCAGGTTGGTTCTACCTTGAACGAGAACCCGTGTTGTGGTTTGATTGTTCCTTTCTCTACTTGCTTACTTATATTATTTCTTATCCCTGAAGATGAGACCATTGATTGTGCTTTTGCTAGGTTTAATACTATTATTACATCTCTTAAAGCATTTGATGAATCTTTCTCTAGTAAGAACTTTGTCAGGAAATTTCTTAGAGCACTTCATCCGAAGTGGAGAGCAAAGGTGACGGCTATTGAAGAATCCAAGGATCTTTCAAGCATGACACTTGACGAACTCATCAAAAATCTCAAAGTTCACGAGATGGTGATGGAAAAAGACTCAGAAATTGTCAAAGGCAAAAAGGAGAAGATAAAGTCTATTGCCTTAAAAGCTAGGGTAGAATCAAGTGACGATGAAGAGTCTAGTTCAAGTAGCGAAGACGAAGAATATGCCATGGCCGTAAGAGATTTTAAGAAGTTCTTTAAGAGACGAGGAAAGTTCGTAATACCACCTCGTGAAGAAAAGAAATCCTTCTGGAAAGACCATGATAATAAGAAAGGAAAGGTAGATATGAAGTGTTTTAGGTGCGGGGATTCTAGTTACCTAATAGGAGAATGTACAAAGCCTCCAAAGAACAAATCTCAAAGAACATTTGTTAGCGAAGCTTGGAGTGACAGTGAAGGTGATGACGACGAGCCTAAGAACAACGAAGTTGCTCTCATGGCTCATGACACAGAAGAGGTACATTCTGACTCGTCATACTCCTTTATTGATGATGACACATTAGATATAGAATATAACAAACTGTGTGAAATCACCCTAAAAATCATAAGCAAAAATAAGTTCCTAAAAACCAAAAAGGAATTTTTGGAAAACGAAATTCATTGGTTAAAAGAGAAAGCTATAAGATTATAAAAGGGTAAAGGCATTAAAGAAACATGTGTTTTATGTCAGGAACTAAAACTTGAAATAGAAACATTAAAGTCCACACGGGAAAATCTTATCAAACAAAACTCTAAGTTTAAAAGGTTTGGTAAACACATAAGTTGTGCAGATGACATAATGAGAATACAAAAATTACCTCATGGTAATTTCGAACCAGGTTTTATGAAACATGGAAACTTAAATGACTTTCAGGAACAAACAGTGAAAGTACAAGAAACTGTTCCAACTAAGTCAGACACCCACGGATCTGGCGGATCCAAAAATTTGGTTCCGCCAGTAGTGACCAAAGGGTCCGCGGGTACTGTTGATGAACAAAAGGTTTGTACTTCAGACCATACTAAGTTAGTTAAGGTCACTAGAAAACCTAGCACTAGTACAACTGTTAACAAACAAAAACCATCAGTTTCTATAGGAAAATGTCAAGTTAAAAATGAGTTTAGGACTAAAACGATTCAATAGAGACCTAAAACTAGTTTTCCCAAACACCCCTTTCCAAAGAGTAATCACAACTCATAGCATCATTATCAAAATAGTTGGAACCAAAACATGTTTAGGAACTATCAAGGTCCCAACTACATGCCATGGAACACTTGTCCACCATTTCCATACATGAACCATGATAATGTTATGTTTAACCCAAACGGACCCATGAGATATTGGGGACCAAACGCTTGAGTTTTTCTTAAACTTAGGTGTGCTTAAAAGTTGAGTTAGAACCAGATGAGTGGATTAAAGATAGTGGGTGTTCAAGACACATGACGGGAAACAAAAGCCTTTTCTCAACCTACCAAGTGTACGACGGAGGTAATGTCACATTCGGTAGCAAGCTTAAAAGCAAAATCATCGGAAAAGGTACAATCTCTCATGACTCTCTTTCTATCGATGATGTTGCTCATGTAGATAATTTAGGATTTAACTTGCTTAGTATTAGTCAATTGTGGCGCAAAAAGTATAACGTCCTTTTTAGTGAAAATAAAAGTAAAATACTTAAAGACGGTATAACGGTAGGAAAAGGTGTTTTAAAGAATAACGTTTATGTTATGAAATTAGACAAAACACCTAAAGACAAACTTTGTCTCACTTCTTTGGACGAAAACTCAACTCTATGGCATAGAAGCTTAGGTCACGCCAATATGAGGTTAATCCAATCCTTATCATCTAAGGAACTCGTTAGGAACCTACCCAAGTTGAAATATGACCAACACTTTTGTGATGCTTGCAAAATTGAGAAACAAGTTCATAATAGCCATAAGGCTAAAAATATGGTGTCTACATCTAGATGTCTAGAATTGTTACATATGGATTTGTTTGGTCCATCTGCTATACAAAGTTATGGAGGAAACTTCTATACTTTGGTAATAGTAGATGATTACTCTAGGTATACATGGACTAAGTTTTTGAAAACTAAAAATGAGGCTTTTGATAAGTTTGAAATTCTAAGTAAGATAATTCAAAACCAAATAGTAAATAGCATAGTGTCAATAAGAACCGACCATGGTCGTGAATTTGACAACGAAACCCAATTTGGAGCTTTTTGTGATGCTAATGGCATAACACATAATTTCTCGGCTCCTCGAACTCCTCAATCTAATGGTGCAGTAGAACGCAAAAATAGGACAATTCAAGAAATGAGTAAAACAATGTTAAATTAACAAAACATACCTCAAAAGTTTTGGTGTCACGCCGTAGATACATCCACATATATCCTAAATCTAGTTTTAATTAGACCATTCATGAAAAAGACTCCATATGAGTTATATAGAGGAAAAAAGCCTACTTTAGGATATTTTAGAGTTTTTAGAAGCAAGTGCTTCATTTTAAACACAAAGGATTATCTCACCAAGTTCGACCCAAAGTCGTATGAAGGTGTATTTCTTGGGTATTCACAAAATAGCAAAGCCTACATAGTTTTGAACAAAGAAACCTCAAGAGTCGAGGAATCGTTGAACGTAACATTCGACGAAAGTCCACCTCCCTCTAAGACATCACCTTTGGAAGATGATGACTTGGTTGAAAGTCAAATGGTTGAAAACCAAGAAAATGTTGAAAGTGACAAAGAAGATGAACCGGTAAAAATAGAAATAGTTAATATCAAAGAAACCAAAAATCATCCATTAGAAAACATCATAGGAAAAATTAATGAAAGAACATTTAGATCTAAAGCTCAAAACCAAAGTAATTTCTTTTGTTTTGTTTCAACCGTTGAGCCTAAAAATATAAATGAGGCCATAAAAGATGAATCTTGGGTCATAGCGATGCAAGAGGAATTAAATCAATTTGTTAGAAATGACGTTTGGACATTGGTCCCAGAACCTAAAAATCAAACCATAATCGGTACAAAATGGGTTTTTAGAAATAAAATGGATGAAAATGGCGTAATATCTAGAAAAAAAGCTAGGCTAGTAGCACAAGGCTACAATCAACAAGAAGGTATAGATTACGATGAAACATTTGCACCCGTCGCTAGGCTTGAGTCAATTAGGATTTTACTTGCATATGCATGTGCACACGACTTTAAACTATTCCAAATGCATGTTAAAAGTGCATTTCTAAATGGTTTTATAAACGAAGAAGTGTATGTAGCACAACCTCCCGGCTTAGCCGATTTTGAAAAACCAAATCATGTCTACAAACTTAAGAAAGCTTTATATGGACTTAAGCAAGCACCAAAAGCTTGGTATGATCGACTTAAGACTTTCCTAGTTGACCATAAGTATACCATGGGCCTAGTAGACAATACTCTTTTCACCAAGAAAAAGGGAACACATATTATCATAGTCCAAATATATGTGGATGACATTATATTCGGTTCAACTTGTCAAGAGTTATGCGACGATTTCTCAAAAATCAAGCATGATGAGTTTGAAATGAGTATGATGGGGGAACTAAACTTTTTCTTAGGTCTCCAAATCAAACAATTAGAAGATAGGATATTCTTCAACCAATCTAAGTATATCAAAGATATGCTTAAGAAATTTGGTCTTGAAGACTTAAAACCTATGAAAACACCCATGTCCTCCAAAACCAAACTCACAAAGGATGACGAAAGTGAATCCGTAGACAGCACTAAATATAGAGGAATGATTGGTAGTTTACTCTATCTTACGGCTAGTAGATCGGACATTATGTTTAGTGTTTGTCTATGTGCACGCTTTCAAGAAGATCCCAAAGTATATCATCTTGAAGCCGTTAAACGAATTTTTACGTACATAAAAGGAACTACACATTTAGGATTATGGTATCCCAAAGGAACGGGTGTAGAAACTATAGTGTATGCCGACTCAGACCATGCCGATGATTATGTCGATAGGAAAAGTACAAGTGGAATTTGTGCTTTTGTAGGACATTGTCTCACCTCGTGGTTTGCTAAGAAACAAATGACCCTCGCAATATCAACAACTGAAGCCGAGTACGTGTTGGGAATTATCACAAGATGCGTGTGAAGACTTAATATGAAGACCAAAATTAAGTCTGTTAGTATTATTAGTTAAGTCTTGTCAAAGTTAAGTCTGGTCGTTTATTGTTAAGTCTGGTAGAGTAAATGTAAAGTTAAGTCTGTTTGACTTTAGTCATTAAGTCTGGTCATGATATTTAGGAAGTCGGTTAGCTATAAGTTATGAAAGGATACGAACTTATCTTTAGAGAAGATACTTATATCCTTCAGCAAGTTTTGTATCTAGGGTTTCCTTGGTGTATAAAAGGAACCCTAACACATTAGTTTAGAGATAACGACGAAGATTGTAATTCATTAAACAATTAGTAATAATACGAAGTTAGTTGCTATTGTGTTCTTCATAGTTGATTGTTTAGATTCCGCATAAACATTCAATTCGTGTTAGAGTCTCACTTAGATTAATTTGATTTATTCAAGTCGTCTAATAAGTTGTTAAGGCTACTTAGAGATCCATAATTCGTGTGGACAAACAAGTGGTATCAGAGCCTAAAGAGACTCTGAGTTTGAAGAAACACAACAACCAAACCCTAAATTCATTCACCTAAACCCTGGGAACATGTCTGGCTTAGAAAATCCCAGTAAGAATGATGGTTTCTCAGTTCACAACAGTGATGATGAAAAATCAGTCCATGATGAAGAAAAACCTGAAGCAAGCACATCTAAACAACAACAACCCATCTATGCAACAACAACCATATCCAACATAAAACTCCCAATCCTAAAAAGAGAAGAATATGACATCTGAGCTATGGAGATGGAACATTATCTGGAGTATATTGACAGCGAAGTCTGGAATGTCATACAGAATGGGAATTTGAAGAAAAGGATTTCACAAGGAACAGATGGAGTAATTAGGATATTACCACCAGTATCTGCTGAAGAGATACGGGCTGTTGAAAAGGAGAAGAAGGCCAAGACTATGCTGCTAATGGCAATTCCCAAAGAACATCTGAGAAGGTTTCATGGCATGAATGATGCCAAGGAAATCTGGGAGGCTATCAAGAAAAGATTTGGAGGGAATGCTAACTCCAAGAAGATGAAAAAGGCTGTTCTTAAACAGGAATTTGAAGCTTTTACTGTATCCAGTTCAGAAGGGTTGGAAAAAGCTTATGATAGGTTTCAACATCTTCTATCACAATTGGAGGTTCATGGTGCAGCTGTTTCAGAAGAAGATGCAAACCAGAAGTTTCTTAGAGCATTACCAAAAGAATGGTCAAGTATGACATTGACCATGAGGATGAATGGTGAAATTGACACCATGACTACTGATGACCTGTACAACAACCTCAAGGTGTTTGAACAGGAAATCCAAGGAAAAGCATCTTCAAGTTCTACAAATGTTGCTTTCATTTTTCAAGGCAAGAGTAGCACTAATAAGGTTAAGTCTGGCAGCATTAATTCTGGTAGTTATGGAAATTCTCCTAGTAGTATGAGAAAAGAGAGAGATGTTCCAGCAGGCCTTGCTGATGAAGTAATTTACTCACTTCTTGCTAAGGAACCAGAAGATCAAGATTTCATCAGTGAGGATTTTGAACAGATCAATGATGTTGAAGTTGAAGAAATGGATATCAAATGGCAAATTGCCATGATTGCTTTCAAGGTTAAGAAGTTTTACAAGCAGACTGGGAGGAACATTAAGCTTGATGGGAAGTCACCAGTGGGATACAATAGGAGGACTGTTGAGTGCTATAATTGTCACAAGCATGGTCACTTTGCTAGAGATTGCACAGAAAAAGTGACTACTGATAGGAAAAAGAAGAAGGATTCTGACTCTAAAGATAAAGACAAGCTGGAGAAGAATCAGATGAGCTTGATGACATTAGAAGCTAGAGTAGTGAATTGGGATGAACACACACCTGAGGATGAAGAGCCAAATCATGCACTTATGGCTATTGGGTCCAGTAATGAGGTATCTTTGTGCTCAAAATTATGCATTGATTCATATAATCATCTTAAAGCTTTGTGTGATGAGCAGTTAACACAAATGGGTGATCAGGAAGCAAAAATTCTTTCTTATACTAAAGTTGTTAAAACTTTAGAAGCACAAATAGATAACTATCTGATGAACTCAAATAAGTACATTTTATTACCATCATTTATCCTATTTATTTGACTTGTTTTATTATATTATCTGTGAGAATTGATACGTTAATGTTTACTTTTGTAATTCTCAGGTAAAAACAAGTATTATGTGAAACATGGCGATTTTGGACTAATTATGGAGCAAAACAAGCAAGAAGTTAAGAGTCCACTGAAATGTACAAGATCAAGACCATTCTGCTCCAGATACACCGCATCCTACTTATTATATACGGCGCATCACTATCAAGATTTCACAAGTTATAATCCAAGACGGCAAAGGACATGCGCCGCATACAAGAATGGAGTTACGCCGCATCTTCTGGCGGTGTACGAATATTCCTGAATATATTAATCTTGGACCCCACGCGAAGTTAAGTCAATGCGCCGCATCTACTTATTCGATGCGCCGCATCTAGCCCTCAGACAGAAACTATAAATACCCCAAGGCCAGACGAATTTCGAGAGCCTAATACAGAAGGAAGACCGAAGACCACAAAACCCTAGGCCGAATTCAGACGAAGTAGCAGCACAAGACACACCTTGAACGAAGATACAAGAGCTGTAAGAAGGTCCTGCATATATTCAATTCATTAAGTAGTTTTGTTTTATTGTATTAGTACACTTTAATTAATCAGGATTGATGGGCTTGTGTCATTGATTTAATCATACACTTCAACTCCCCTTAAAATTGCTTTCCCATTAATTAAAGTTTATATGTTGATGTCTTTGGTGACTTTTATTAGTGCATTGATAACCTCTGTGTCTAGCTGAGCATTGATCGGGTCGCCATGCCTCTGTCCTCGCCTATTTATTATGATGCCTATGCATTCTATCGTCTGTAGAAAAGTAGGAAGAAAGGTAAATAGGATAGACATAAGTAATCATTAAGGGTTTACTCGCCGATAAGATTAGAGCCAACGAGAAAGGTTTACATCTCGGTGCGTCGCATCGAACTATACACTTCATATAAAACTAGCAATAAAACAAGTGACAAGCTACTTAACTATCAGGACAGGTCTTCTTATTGTCTCAAGTATTTATCTGTGTACGTGTGTGCTAATCGCTGATTCGTGCTTATTAGTTTAGTTTATTATTTAATCATAACCAAACCGTGCCAGTCTCTCAGGCTGAACCCCCTTGCGTTAGATTAGGTTGTATAGCTAACTTAAGATATTAAAATACTGATTAGAATAACTAGATAATACGTTCCACTCTTAGTGATCGACACTCTACTTACCATTATATGCATACTGACCGGGTACACTGCTCGTTAAAGTGTGTGTTATTGATAAGTCGGCTAAATATAAATTTAAAACTTGAATACTGCTAAAACCACAACGACACATCGTGGATATAAAATTAGAGCATAACAGCACACGCATCAAGTTTTTGGCGCCGCTGCCGGGGAGTGAATTGTTATTATCTGTTAATTTGATTAGTATTTTAATTAGGTTTTTAATTTTAATTCTAACCGCTAACTCTGTTGTATATTAGTTAATTTGCATTCATTGTATTATTTGCATATTTTCTGTTTTTGTGTGTTTAATTTTTGTTTCTTTTTGCTTGTTTTTATTTTTTTCTGTTTTTCTGCATACTGCTATCGTTGTACTGTGCTAATTCAAACGATACAGCGCATCTATTTTCACAGATACGGCGTATTGCGTTTAATTTTTATAAAATACAACGCGTTTAAAAAATTCGATACGACGCATCTTTCCCCAAGATACGGCGTATTCCGTTTTTAATAAGAAATTTTTCTAAACGATAACGCCATACGACGCATCTGCTTTAGCAGATACGGCGTATCTATTATTTTAAATTAAAAACAGTTTTCGAATTATTAAACAGATACGACGCATCGATCTCTGTCGATACGGCGCATCTTCTGAATCAAAAATCTTGTATTTTAAAACGTAACGAAAATACGGCGCATTAACTTTTGTTAATACGACGCATTTAATTTTAATAAATATACGTTGATTTTTGATAATTAAAACTGATACGGCGCATTCTAAATTTACAAGCGGCGTATCTATTTTCTGAATAAAAGTCTGATTAAATTTTAACGATTATAAGATACGGCGTCTCTAACTTTTTGGATACGGCGCATCGTCTGCAGATATCAGTAACTTTAATTTTTCGTATTCTGTTTTCGTTGTTGATTTTCTGATATATTACTTTCTTGAACATACCCTACTGATGCTTTTGTGATAGTTTCAGGAAGTGCATGACCAGGAGTTCTACTAGGAACTTGATTCAACCTTTCGAAGATCCTGAACGAGCCTTCCATTCGCTTAAAAGGCTTTTCAACACAAAAAGCTTTGATATCTCAAGTTCATTCGAGCTTGATTATTTTTCTAAAGAAAAGGAGGAAAAAGAAACAGAAACAATGGCGGAAAACACAACTATGGAGGAATACATGAACAAAACCCGTGCTGATTACACTTCAGGAGTTGCTAGACCAAAGTTTGATGAAAAGTCTAAGTTTGAGTTGAAGGGTCAGTTTCTCAAGGAGCTAAGAGAAAATGCTTTCAGTGGATCGGAACATGAAGATGCTAATGAACATGTTGAAAAGGTCCTCGAGATTGCAGATTTGTTTACTACAGAAGGAGTCTCTGATGATCAACTTATGCTAAGGATCTTTCCAATTTCGCTAAAAGGAGCTGCTAACAAGTGGCTAAGGAATGAACCTGCTAGTTCAATCACTACATGGGAAGATTTGAATAGCAAATTCCTGAAGAGATATTGTCCACCTGCTAAAACTGCTAAAAAGATGGAGGCTATCAACAGTTTCAAGCAAGAGCCTGATGAAACTCTTTATCAAGCTTGGGAAAGATTTAAAGACTTGTTGATGAAGTGCCCTCAACATTATCTAAGTGAAATGCAGGAGGTAATATTGTTCTATCAAGGATTGGACGTGCCTACTAGACAAATCTTGGATGCTAAGGGAGCTGTGCCTCAAATGAGCGCAGCCAATGCTAGGAAAGCTATCCAAGAAGCTGCTGATCATTCTCAAAAATGGCACGATGGAACCTCTACTATATTTAAGAGCAGCACTAATTTTGACGGGTTTGCTGCAATCCAAGCTCAATTGGATAAAATTAGTAGAGAGATGAAGAAGCGTGATGAGAAAGTGTATGCTGCCCAAGTTGGATGTGAAAAATGCGAAGGACCTCACTACACTAAAGATTGCCCTAATAAGAATGAAAGTGAGACTTTTGAAGAAGCATACTACACACAATTTGGACAACCATTCCAACCTTCAGGAAGATTTAGGGAAGCTACTCCGGGATTCTATCAAAAGAACAACTTTAATCCCACTTATCAAGAAAGAAGGCAGACTTTAGATGACACTTTGAAGCAAATTATGGCCGATGCTGCTAAAAGACATGAAGAGAACACTGCTATGATCAAAGAAATCCGAGCTTCAACGAATACTATTACAAGAAATCAAGGAGCTTCGATCAAAGCATTGGAACAACAAATTGGACAAATGAGCAAAGTTCTTCAAGAAAGGGGATACGGAAGTTTATCGAGCTCAACTGAAACCAACCCAAGAGGTCATGTCAAGGCCATAAGCACTACTGAAGAAGTCACTCCTAACATTCCTTTTCCTAGAAGACTGATGAATGGTAATGATGGTGCAAGACCCGAATTTTTCTTTAATTCTTCAATCAGTTTAAGGAGGTTACTCAAAGAGAAGACGAAGATTGAAGAGGAGATCAAGGCTACAATGAAAGAAGAGAGCTCTGCAACCGACTTACATGCCTTGCCTCATAAAGAAAAGGACACAGGAATTTTTATTTTACCTTGTTCAATTAATGATATATCTTTCAATAATGTGTTAGCAGACTTAGGAGCTAGTGTTAGTGTTATGCCCCTTAAGACATTCACTACCCTAGGACTAGGAAAATTAGCACCAACTAAGTTGCTTATTGAATTGGCTGATAAAACGGTAAAACAACCTGAAGGGATTGCTAATAATGTGCTAGTTAAGATTGAGAAGTTTGTTTTCCCTGTAGACTTTGTTAGATTAGATATGCCCGAGGATGTTAAGATTCCTTTAATCCTTGGAAGACCTTTCTTGTCTACCGCCCATGCTAAGATTGATGTGTTTAAAAGAAAAATCTCATTAAGGGTAGGGAATAATAAACTAGTCTATAAGTACCAAAATCCTGTTAAAATCATAATTAGAGGCGTCTATGTGCTAGGATTAAGAGAACGTATGGACCTCGATCTAGAAGCTAGGCTTATGGGAGAAACATTGATTAAAAACAACTCAACTAATCCTAATTATGGGAACTTCGAGGAATTTATTGACCTTAATGTACCTACCAAACTTAGGCGCGATATTGTTAATGATTCTGATGACGAGTGGTATGATTGCGAAGTAATTAACAAACGTAGGAGAATAGTTGAGAATACGAATTTGAATAATGATGTATTTATTGAACTACCACCCCACCTTGCATATTTATGCCTATATAGTAATAAGAATTTCTCGTCTATCATTTTGTCATCTCTGCCCGAAAGGGACAGAACTTTGTTTATACAGATATTAAAGAAGAACGGCGTGGAAATTAAGGACGAGCAAGGAGTGTTCAATATTAATGGACTGGCGATGAGGGAGGGTGATGCTTCCGACTCCTTCAATGATCGGTATTAAGGAGCTGAACGTGAGTCTAACTTGAAGACTCTGGAATAAAGACAAGTGCTGACCGGGAGACAACCCGGAAAATTTTTACTTTTCTGTTTTGTGTCGAGTCAGTCAGGCCCACAGAAGATACGGCGCATCTCCATCCTAAGATGCGACGCATCTCCTGCACTGGTCATATCTTATTTAATTTTTTGCATTTTTATTTTTAACTTTAAAACTTTCTGTCAGTTTATTTTAATGCGGCGCATCCCTGATTAAGGATGCGACGCATCTTTTATTCTGATTCGTAATTATTCCAGGCTCGATACGGCGTATCTTCTTCCATAAGATACGGCGTATCGACTGACCTGATGATTTTCATTTTAATTTTTCAGTTTTATTTTTACTAACTACTAATGTATTATGCAAGTTTGAACCTTCTTAACTTAGGTGTGTTTAAGTCTTGATGGTATTATAGATTCCTGCAATTCCTTTGGATACATCAAATATGAAGCTTAAATGTTCTCATCCACAAGAATGATGATTTTTTCACTTATACAAATAATGAAGGATCATACCGAGCAAATCTCAGGGGAGTTTTTCTGTTCTAATTCTTTTATTTTCCAGTTTTTAATCTTTTATACAAACAACGAGGACGTTGTTTAACTTAAGTGGGGGGATTGGAGAATTAGAACACTTACTTGTCCTAAACTTTTTCAAAATATGCTTAAAATGCGCTTAATATATCAAAATTTAAAATTTTTAGCATGTTTTTGGTTAAGTCTAAATTACATAGCTGCACACATGACATTATTTCAAAAATTCTGAATTTTTCAAAATTCACAAATCTATGAGTGTGCCGGTGACTTGTAAACTTTAGAACTTGGCTTGTATACTATTCGAGACCACCAATATAAGTATTATTTATAATTGGAATGACTTGTCTAAATTCGTAAATTTCTAGGATTACACCCAAATAGCCTTTATATGTTATGTGTTATTAGCTAACTACACTGGTTAGTTAACCCTCCGTATAAACCTTTTGTTACTCTCACTTTTAGAGTAAGATACCCCTAGAAAAACACTCAGAGCCATTCCTTTCGTTTCTTACACCTTTGTTATAATGTTTCGTTACACCCTTTCACCTTAGCCTACCCTGTAGATTAAAATCCGTGGTTGGTTAATTACTTTAGGCAAAATGTGTTTCCTTACATTACCTGTGTTCGCGTGCGTAATTCATTATCTTTGGTTGAGTCGGGAAATTTCACAATGCAATTGGAGTGAAAGTAAATATTGTATATCTTTGAGTTTATTTTTCGTGTGTTTACTACTTTCACTATTACCGTTATTTCTGAAGTCATGAAAAGTATGGAAAAATTATCCAGAGTTATCGTTATAGTGATGTGGTGAAATTTTACACATCTATGTTTATGTTTCAAGTTTAAAAAAAAAATAAAAAATAAAAAAAAAATAAAAAATAAAATAAAATAAAAAAAATGAGAAAAGAAAAAGAAAGAAAAGTTGGATGTTTGTTTAAACAACTTATGTAAAGTTTTGTATTAAGTGGTCGATATCACCACTAGTTGTTGTATATTATATCTATGGATTGAATGGGAGTTGGCCGTTATGGGAACGCCAACTAAGGTTATTCTTTGATTGAGATCTTGTTGAGTATAATTCGTGTCTACCTAAAGCGTGTGTTTCAAGTGTTAAAGCGTGAGTTATTCAATGATATGAGTCTTATTCATGGGATGGTTGGGATAGCATTTTACCACACTTAGGATTTTAATTTATCTATTTTGTTTATTTTTTCATTTTACACCAATTTATATCCCAAATATTATCCATACCCTATATTATTCTTTATCCAAACCTTTGATTTATTGAGATTAGGGATTTGAGCAATCTTAAGTATCGTAGTCGTGGATTCGGCTATGTATTTATGATTTTGTCGCCCTTTTTGATATAATATTATTGGTAAAGATTACTTGGTCCTATCTTTAGCCTATTCGAGTTAAGGATTTGAGCAATTGCAAGTATCGTGTTCGTGGATTCGATCATGTATTTGTGATTTTGTCGCCTTTTCTGGAATTTGAGATCGATAGAGATTAAGAAGAATTATTAACCCTTAATCTACAAACCCTTTTACCGCTTTAGACTTGTTATTCCTTGGCTTTAGTGGAGGAGATGCATATACTTGCCAAGCTTATGATAGAATATTCATCACGACTGGACAGTTAAACGATTAGATTTGCTTTTATCAAAATATTTTATTTTATTTCTAATTCGTTAAGTGTTTGGTTGTGTGATTATGAGAAAATGAATACATGCTTAAATATAAAAATAAATCCTAACATCTTTTAGGATACATTTTCATAAGATTAATTCTAAGGTTTACTTGGAGACAAGTAAAGTTCAAATGGGGGGATATTTGATGAACTCAAATAAGTACATTTTATTACCATCATTTATCCTATTTATTTGACTTGTTTTATTATATTATCTGTTAGAATTGATACGTTATTGTTTACTTTTGTAATTCTCAGGTAAAAACAAGTATTATGTGAAACTTGGCGATTTTGGACTAATTATGGAGCAAAACAAGCAAGAAGTTAAGAGTCCACTGAAATGTACAAGATCAAGACCATTCTGCTCCAGATACGCCGCATCCTACTTATTATATACGGCGCATCACTATCAAGATTTCACAAGTTATAATCCAAGACGGCAAAGGACATGCGCCGCATACAAGAATGGAGTTACGCCGCATCTTCTGGCGGTGTACGAATATTCCTGAATATATTAATCTTGGACCCCACGCGAAGTTAAGTCAATGCGCCGCATCTACTTATTCGATGCGCCGCATCTAGCCCTCAGACAGAAACTATAAATACCCCAAGGCCAGACGAATTTCGAGATCCTAATACAGAAGGAAGACCGAAGACCACAAAACCCTAGGCCGAATTCAGACGAAGTAGCAGCACAAGACACACCTTGAACGAAGATACAAGAGCTGTAAGAAGGTCCTGCATGTATTCAATTCATTAAGTAGTTTTGTTTTATTGTATTAGTACACTTTAATTAATCAGGATTGATGGGCTTGTGTCATTGATTTAATCATGCACTTCAACTCCCCTTAAAATTGCTTTCCCATTAATTAAAGTTTATATGTTGATGTCTTTGGTGACTTTTATTATTGCATTGATAACCTCTGTGTCTAGCTGAGCATTGATCGGGTCGCCATGCCTCTGTCCTCGCCTATTTATTCTGATGCCTATGCATTCTATCGTTTGTAGAAAAGTAGGAAGAAAGGTAAATAGGATAGACATAAGTAATCATTAAGGGTTTACTCGCCGATAAGATTAGAGCCAACGAGAAAGGTTTACATCTCGGTGCGTCGCATCGAACTATACACTTCATATAAAACTAGCAATAAAACAAGTGACAAGCTACTTAACTATCAGGACAGGTCTTCTTATTGTCTCAAGTATTTATCTGTGTACGTGTGTGCTAATCGCTGATTCGTGCTTATTAGTTTAGTTTATTATTTAATCATAACCAAACCGTGCCAGTATCTCAGGCTGAACCCCCTTGCGTTAGATTAGGTTGTATAGCTAACTTAAGATATTAAAATACTGATTAGAATAACTAGATAATACGTTCCACTCTTAGTGATCGACACTCTACTTACCATTATATGCATACTGACCGGGTACACTGCTCGTTAAAGTGTGTGTTATTGATAAGTCGGCTAAATATAAATTTAAAACTTGAATACTGCTAAAACCACAACGACACATCGTGGATATAAAATTAGAGCATAACAGCACACGCATCACTATCAAAACAAACAAGCTTCCTTAAACGAAAAACTCACCTTTCAAGCTAATGAGATATATGAAAAAGATGAAAAAGTTAAGAGATATAGGAAAGCAGGCTTAAAAGCTGTTAAGGAAAGAGCTGAATTGCAAAAGAAATTAGATAAATGGACTCATTCTGCTAAGTGTCAGGATAAGATAATAGCATCTAGTATAAGCTCTACAAGTAATATTGGCTTAGGTTATGGAATACAGTCAGATAGTGAAGTTCTAAGCTATGAGGAAGAGATGGACAGATCTGTGTTCAAATGTAGAAAAGAGGATTCTATTGGTAAACCTGTGTACAATAGGTTTGTCAATTCTGATGACTTTAAAGGGGTGCCACCTCCATTAAGTGGAGATTACACTCCTTTACAAAAGAAAGACATAGATGACTCCTTGTTTGTATATGGTAAAAAGGGTCCTATCTATCCTGAGACAGGCAACTCAGATGACAAATCTAGTGAATACTCCACTTGTCAAACCAATGACAGTGAAGGATCTACTAGAGATGTCTCTGAGCAGTCTAATTCAGAATCAGAGAGTGCACCTAAAAATGTTTCTGAGTCAAAATCAGTCAAAAATAGTGAACCCAAACCTCATATAGATAAACCTAGTTGTGATACCCACATAAAATCTCCTAGGAAGTCTGTCAGAAATCATGAGTCACCAAAACCAGATAGGATGAGGAGAGAGTATAATAGAAACCACAGTTTTGGTCCTAAAAGATGCTTTGTGTGTGGTAGTCTAAGTCATTTGATTAAGGACTGTGATTTTCATGAGGTTATGATGAAAAGATAGGCTGATCTAAGAAAGAATAAGAATGTTAATGCTGGCTACATGAATGATAAACCAGTTTGGAATAATGCTAACAGGGTTAATCATGCTAATAAGTTTATGACTAGACCAGCACAATTTAATTCTGGTGTGCCTAATGTTAATTCTGGTTGGTCATCTGTTAGTTCTGGTAGACAAAATTTTAGTTCTGGTAGACCAAATGTTAATACTGGTAGACCAAATTTTAATTCTGGTAGACCAAATGTTAATACTGGTAGACCAAATTTTAATTCTGGTTGACCAAATGTTAGTTCTGTTGGTCAAAATGTTAATTATGTGAGGCCAAGTGTTAATTCTGGGTGTTTTAATCATTCTGGACCCAGACAACCAGTAAATAGACCACAGGTGAATTCATATAATCAGAGAAACAATTTTTATAAACCTCATTCACCTGTGAGAAGTCCTTTTATTAATAATACAGCACCAGTTTCAAGTTCAAATGCTGTAAGGGAAAATGGGGAATCTACTGTTAAGACCCCAGCATATTGGTCTTGGGATCCTTTTAAGAACACACTTACCTATGAATCCAAGACCAAAGGTGGATCAAGCTCATATAAGACTTATAAATATGTTGATCCACATGGCAGATCCAAGTCTTTAGAGACTTGGGTCTTAAAAAGAAACTAATTTCTCTACTTTTGTGCAGGAACATCCACTGAAGAACATGGAAGACAAAGGAATATTTGATAGTGGGTGCTCTGGGCACATGACTGGTAACAAGAATAATCTGAAGGATTTTCAAGAATTCCAAGGAGGTTCTGTTACCTTTGGAGGAAGTAAAGGTCAGATAACTAGTAAAGGTAGAATTGTTGTAGGCAATTTAGAATTTGACAATGTATCTTTTGTAAAAGAACTAGGGCAGTTTAATCTTTTCTCAATACCACAAATTTGTGATAAGCAGCATAAGGTGCTTTTTAGTGAAACTGAATGTTTTGTATTGACTTCGGACTTTAAAATGCCTGATGAAAGTCAGATCCTTCTTAAAATTCCTAGACAATACAACATGTACAGTTTTGATATGAAAGCACCTGAAGTTGCAAAAGGTTCTGCCTGTTTGTTTGCAAAAGCCACATTGGGTGAATCTAAATTGTGTCATAAAAGGTTAGGTCATGTTAATTTCAAGAATATGAACAAACTTGTGAAGGGTAATTTAGTTAGAGGCTTACCTTCCAAGGTTTTTAGGAATGACCATGCCTGTGTAGCTTGTAATAAGGGCAAACAGCATAGAGCTTCTTGTAAGGCTAAGCTAGATATGATTGTTACTGAGCCTTTGCATACCTTACACATGGATCTGTTTGGCCCCACATCTGTTAGAAGTATCAACCATGCTAGTTATTGCCTTGTCATTACTGATGACTGCACCAGATATTGTTAGGTATTCTTTATGTCCAAAAAGATGAAACCCCTGATTTAATTCAAAGGTTCATTAGGCAGATAGAAAACCTACTAAATCACAAGGTTAAGATCATTAGGAGTGACAATGGCACATAATTTAAAAATAGGAGCATGATTGAGTTTTGTGGTGAAAAAGGAATTAAGCAACAATATAGCAATGCTAGAACTCCACAGCAAAATGGAGTTGCTGAGAGAATGAACAGGACCGTGATTGAGGCAGCTAGAACCATGTTAGCAGACTCATTCTTACCTACAACCTTTTGGGCTGAAGCAGTAGCAACTGCTTGCTACATATTCAATAGGGTTAGAGTGACCAAGCCTCAGAATAAAACACCTTATGAGCTTATTTTTTGGCCATAAACCAGTTGTTAGCTATATAAGGCCTTTTGGGTGTCATATGACCATTCTTGATACCTTGAGTGTGCTTGGAAAATTTGAAAGGAAGTCTGATGAGGGGTTTCTAGTTGGGTATTCACTAAATATTAAGGCCTTTAGGGTTTACAATTTAGTGACTATTAAAGTAGAAGAAAATCTGCATGTTAACTTTCTTGAGGAAAAACCCAATGTGAAGGGACTAGGTCATAGATGGATGTTTCATCTTGATTATTTAACTGATTCTATGAACTATATTCCTGTCTCTAAGGAGAATCAAGCTAACCCTGATGCAGGTTCCATAGAAGTGCCTAACAATGTAGGTACCCAAGATGCAAGCACTGCTGATCAAGTCAAAGAAATTGAGGAGCTTATTGTGATTCCTACCACAGAAGTCAACCATGTTGCTGCTGATGAAGGAACAAAGAAATCTTCTACAAAAAGGAAGGAGACTGTTTGGAAAGTTTTCTTTGGTATGTGATGAATTTGTGTTTAAGATTTAAGGCTTTTTATAGAGCCAATGGAAGCTTAAGGCAATTCAATGTTCGGTTGGTAAATGATTTAATTCCTTGCAGGCATGAATTAATTATAGTAATTATGGTACTTTTACGGAGTTGACCAAAAACTTTTATACCTTTTTCAATTAATTATAGCAATTAGTTGTTAAAAAAAAAAAAAATTTTTAAAAAAAAAAAAAAAAAAAAAAAAAAAAAAAAAAAAAAAAGATAGCTTACATTTAAGGGGAGGATAATGTATAGTTTGTATATTTAAATTTTTTTCAGTAGCTTTAAGTTTTAAATCTGGTGGTTAATTTCTTTAAATTTTCTTGTATTTTTGTTTGTTTCTATGTTTTTCTTGGTGCTGAGACTAACATTTGCAGAAAGAATGTGGATTAGTCCCATTTAGGAGGAGGAATCTACCCTATCTCAAAGGGTGTCAGCATTGGAAAAGTTCAATCAAGCTTTGAGCAATGCTGTCATCACCTTGGTAAAGAAGGTCAAGAAATTGGAGAAGCTTTTGAAGGTTAAAGGGGTTCAATTTAGTGATGAAGACGGGGATGAAAATTCTTCCAAACAGGGGAGGAGTTTTGGTGAAGAACAAAGTTTTAAGACACCTTCTCAAGTCAAATCTGCTGGTACTAAGGATATAAGCCCAAAAACCATGGAAGCAGCAGAGACCTTAGCTCAATCATTCAGCAAGATTAAACTAAAAAGAAAGAAGCTAAAAAGAAAGTTAAGGATTGAAGAAAGTTTAGATGAAGGAGTTAATTCTGGTAATGAGAAAGATAAATCTGGGGCTTATGCTAGTGATAATACTGGTGCTAATGCTGGTAATGATATTAATTCTGGTGATAAAGAAAAGTCTGGTGAGGTTAATAAGTCTGTTCAAGAAGAGTCTGTTGGTGCTAAAAGAAAAGGAAAGGAGATTCTCATTGAATCTCCTAAGCCAAAGAAATCCAAAAGACAACAGAGGGAAGAACAAGCAACCTTGGCTACTATTGCAAGGCTACAAGAAGAAGATCAAGCCGAAGCTGCCAGGGAAGAAGAACAGAAAAGACAAGATGAATTGTATGCAAGGAGATTAGCAGAAGAATCTGATGATCTAGTTATGTCATTGATTGAAGGAGATGATGAGTTAAAAGCAAAGTTTGAGGAGATTAAGTCTATTCCTGGTTTGACTACAGATGAGAAAGCAGCAGAACTAGCTAATTTCATGAATGCTAGAAGAGCAAATGAAGCTTTGGGGGATTTCTTGTCTAAGTTTAGAGAAGCTCAAAAGCAAAAAACAAAAACCAAGGTTTCAAAGAAGATGACTAGGGCTGAACAAATGAACTACATGAAGATTTATTTGAAGCACACAATGTACTCAGACTACAAAAGGATGCAAGGAAGACCATATGAAGACATTTTGGGAATGTTTCAAAGAGCTTATGAGAGAGATCATGGGTACAAGCCCATTGATTATGAAGATACTCTTCCTTTCAAAAAGCAAAAGACACAGTCTGAGAAAATTAAAGAAGCTGAAGAGGAGATTGAGAAAGAACCAGAGGTTGAAATGGCTTCAACTGAAGTAAAGAAAGAAGCAGAGGTGAAAAAGCCTATCATTGCATTTACAAGAAGGAAAAGTGTTGCAAGGAAAGGCAAGTATAAGAAGGTAGTACAAGATGAGGAATCAGAAGAAGAACCTTCATCTGAGGGTTGTACTATGGGAACAATTTCTGAAAGTTCTAAGGAGCCAGCTAAGATTTTCAAGTATCAAATTATTAGGACTGGACAGAGGGCTGCTTATCAAATTATAAGGGAAGATAACACTGATGTTGTTTACTTTAACTTTCCAGGAATCTTAAATGATGTGAGTAGATAAGATCTCCAAGAGCTTTACAATTTGGTGACTATCAAGTATGGAGATAATCCACCTGAGGAAGAATTTGAGAGAGTATTTTGGGGAAATTTGAAAGTGATGTTTGAGCCATCTGCTGAGTCAGATGTAGTATGGAAACTTCCTGAAGAGCAAAGGATTGTCAGTTGGAGATATTTTCATAACTATAGAGAACATTGTCTGTCTTTGCAGAATGCTGATGTTAATATGCTTGCAGAAGTGGAATATCCCATCTCACCTTCAGTTTGCAAAGAAATGATGAAGAAGAAGTTGTATGCAGACAAGAGGGATGAGGTATATGAACAGATTTTGGATTCAATTAAGTTACAGTCTTTGAAGGAAACATTGTTGGATTGAAATGTTTGAAAGAATTTTCATAAGTTAATGAGTAGGACTATTGGAACTTCCTACTTGGTGAAGGTGCATAGCACTAACACAACAAAAGGTCATCAGTCCACCTTGTCTAATCCACACAAGGACTGGCTAATCCTAAGCAAACGGCTACATGTAAAGATATTCCAAATCCATTAATGGTTGGCAATTTACCAAAAATTGTATGGTATTCAACTCACCATATCTGAGACAGTGAAGAGTTGGCTAGCCCATAAGATTATGGCTTGTGGTAAAGGCTGTGGAAATCCATAAATGGTAATCAATTCACCATGATGAGGTGCAACTCCATCAAAGAATTGACTAGTCCAAAAGGGTTCGGCTTTTGGTAAAGACAAAACAAATCTGTTGATAGTTGATGATTTACTAAAAATCATGTGGTTATCAATGTACCATGGTCTAACACACCAAACATTGGCTACTCCAGTAGTGATGGCTATTGGTAAAGAGACATCAAATCCATTAATTTTCAATGATTCACCTCTCACAGGAGTTAACACACCTGGAAGTGATGAGAATAGTATGAAACTTAACAAGAATTTGATGTACAAGTTGTCATGGTTGCTGTGAAGATCAAGTGGATTACATATCAGATGGTTGCTGCAAAGATCAGATCAGATGATGGAAAGATTATCAAGGTTAAAGTTGCTGAACAAGTTTAAAGTTTGAAGTTTTGAAGTTCAAGATAATTCCAAGTGTTCAAGATTAAATCCTCAGAAACTTAGTCAGAAGGAACTTGAAGTTCATGAAGCATGAAGATCAAGTTAGGGGAGGATTGTTGGGAATTATCACAAGATGCGTGTGAAGACTTAATATGAAGACCAGAATTAAGTCTGTTAGTATTATTAGTTATGTCTTGTCAAAGTTAAGTCTGGTCGTTTATTGTTAAGTCTGGTAGAGTAAATGTAAAGTTAAGTCTGTTTGACTTTAGTCATTAAGTCTGGTCATGATATTTAGGAAGTCGGTTAGCTATAAGTTAGGAAAGGATACGAACTTATCTTTGGAGAAGATACGTATATCCTTCAACAAGTTTTGTATCTAGGGTTTCCTTGGTGTATAAAAGGAACCCTAACACATTAGTTTAGAGATAACGACGAAGATTGTAATTCATTAAACAATAGTATATCGAAGTTAGTTGTATTGTTTTCTTCATATTTGATTGTTTAGATTCCGCATAAACAATCAATTCGTGTTAGAGTCTCACTTAGATTGATTTGATTTATTCAAGTCATCTACTAAGTTGTTAAGGCTACTTAGAGATCCATAATTTGTGTGGACCAATAGTACGTGTTAGCAGGAAAAGCTTGCCAACAAGATCTGTAGATGAAACAACCTCTCGTCGACAATGAAATTGAACTCAACGACATTCCCATTCTTTGCGACAACAAAGGAGCTATCGACCTCAGCAAAAATCCAGTTCAACATGCTAGAACCAAACACATAGAAATACGTCACCACTTCCTACGCGACAATGTTCAGAAGGGAAACATCTCAATCGAAAAAGTATCCTCAGAGGACAACATTGCCGACATCCTCACAAAACCTCTTAAGAGAGAACCTTTCAACTTTCTTAGACTTGGTTTAGGATTAATGGAACCTAGTGAGTAGATAAAACCTTAGCTTGAACCTTAGATTAACCAAACTTGGCAATAACCAAAAATCACAGCCTGACCCTGCGGAACCAAACGAGAACAAGGACGGAACCCTTGTTTTGGTTCCGCCAGATCCGCGGCGTGCTGAGCAAATTTTTAGTATATTAAAAAAACACCCTGTACAGTGTATCACATTCCCCAAAAACATACATCCTACTGGAACTCGACCCTTATCACACCAAACTCAGAAATTAGATCATTTTCCACAACCAATTTGTGCTTAAATCATCTCTTTAAGTATCCTAATCATATCTAATTCCTATTCTGAGTATAGGATTTCTATTTCATGCACAAAATGAAAACTTGGGGTTTATGCATATTTTTAGCTAAATCATGAAACATATTTACTGAATTGCATCACAAATCATGTTTTCCTTAGTTAGGAATTGCATCTTATAAGGTATTATCATAATTCATCAAAAACCCCATGAGAAATTTTTATCAAAATCTTCTCACGACTAGGAAAAATGATTTTTGAACATTGTTTATACAAATACAAAACATTATGTTTTACACATCACTTGCATAATGTCTCTTGAATGCTAAAGGGAATACATAACTAATATGTATTTTCGGGTACATCCAATCGAAGCTACATTGAAGTAGGAGCATTTGGGTTATCTCTAATTTTACCATAAAACTTGCATAAACAAAATTTTCATGCATCAAAAGGAGTCGAGATAACCGCACCTCCACATTGTCCCCATAGGCACACACTAGAAATATATATACGTACTTTCGATAGTTTTAACTAAACTATGCATTTTTCGTGTCTAGGATAATCATGCCTCCCGCGACAAATTATGACCATAAGGACACCCTCAAATACCTACCCCAACACCACAAAACCAAAGGTCTCACTGAAGATCAAGTCAAAATCTTTAAGGCATTAGAAAAACGTTATGTTCACGAGGGTAGAATCGTAGACTCGTCATTTTTAGAAGAAACCAATATCCGTGAACAATTAGCCGCTATCCAATTTGATAGTCTTCTCGACATAGATGAACCCATTATTCCTAGGTTTATACTTTAATTATATGCTACCGTAACTCTTAGTTCAGACGACTTTGGATTCCTGAACATCCATTTCAAAGTAAACCAAAATCAATTCACCTTCCCTTTAAACCAATTCGGGGAAGTTTTAGGTATTCCAAGTCAAGGAACTTGCTTTTATTCAGACAAATTGTCATTGTCCATCCTAGATTCCAACCTTGATCGTATCCATCCATACGACACACCCCTAACTTCCAAAGAAATCATCCGTGAACATCTCTTCAATCCTAGAAACAACCCAACTAGGACAAGCCGAGGTAAACAAGTAGATCGAGATCCATTTGCCATGGAGCTCAATGAGCTTAAACCTCAATTTAAAAAGTTGGAAGAAGTTCTTACAGCCAATTTCATTAGCACCATAGGAAATAGGGACCATGTCAATGCAAGCCTTTGCTACATGATCTATTGTGTGTCTACCCACCAACAATTCAACTTAGCCTACTATATCGCCAAAAGAATGGTTGATATTCCAGTCTTAGGTACCACCGCCATGCTGTACGGAATGCTTCTTACCCGTCTGTTTAAAGCTTCTGCACCTATTCCTCGAAACGCTAGTGGTTTCCTTCCTGACTACACCAAAATTCCACACACCTTTGTTCCTCTTAGTCATCTTAGGGTAGCAGTAGCAAGAGAAAAACGTGCTCATCCTCCAACCTCATCATCATCATCATCGGCTAGTGAAGAAGATGGTCTGCCCAATTCTAGGATTCCTCCACCCGAACACATGAGTCAACTTCCTTCCATGTCAAACCAATCAGAGGTATTTCGACAAACAAAAGGAATGATGAAGAACTTAGGCCGGTGGATCATGAAACTCAACAAGAAGATGAACAAGAAGTAAAGGTTAGGGAGTGTTTGGTATAAGACATTTTCAAACAATGATGTGATAAACATGTGTGTGTTTTAGGATATTATGTTGGTAATTGACTTTTATGTGAACTAACATAAGGTTGCAGGATGATAACACTTGTTGTTATCAATTTTCCGTGATTAAGCCACCGTTTGGCTTAACCTCCTGTTACGGTAAGTTATTATCATCGGATTAATCTATGTGTAAACGTGTGTTAGAACCTATTTTTTTAGTTTTATTCTATCACATATTAGTAGTTACATATGTTTTAGGAGAATTTTCGGGATTTGAACGGGTAACGCAAAATTTGACAATCTCTCTGTTAAGAATTAGCACTTTTGCACGGCGGATATGGCGGAACCAAATTCTGGGTTTCGTCTGTTGAAATTTTTGGCTCTGCCAAAATACAACCTGCGGATTCCGCGGAACTAAATTTTTGGTTCCGCACTTGTTATCGGTTGGATCCGCCCCTCCAACAGTAACTTTTTCAAAATTTCCGACTAATCCCGATCCTTAGATTATTGATTCTAGTTTTTAGAATTATTCTACTGATCATTAAGCACATTAGGATGATTTAGAAACACTTAGAATAATAAGAAATCCATTTCCCACCAAAATTTGAATATTCAAATTTTCCATTTGAGTTACGTTTCTGTAACAAGCAAGGAACCCTCAATTTGGTTCCTTGCAATCCGTGGAAACATCACATCAATAGATTTCCCACTAAGGTCTTGCATTTAATGCATATCTTCAACCTTTCACTCAACTTAATCTCTATGGTTTGACTTAGATGATGTGACTAGCACAAATTTTTGTTCCAAATCATTAGGAACCTCCATCCTTCAATGGATTAACATCAAATCCAAACACAAAGTTTAATACACCTTACTGTCTATAAATTAGAACCTCAGGATCATCACAAATCACACAACCACCATCACTACTAACTATCATTCCTGTACTTTAGAGCAACTCTTCTCACATTTCAACAATGCCAAAATCAAATAACTCATCTACAAGCAGAACCGCAAGAAGGACAACTCGTATGAGTGTCCGTCCTTGTTGCTTCGTAAACTTAGCTAATTCATCATTAGAGGAGTCATCTCCACTCAACATATCCTCACCAATAGCCAATGAGAATTTTCTCAACCTAGCAACTCCAACACCACCTTACACCATAATCAACACACCACCACCAACAATCACTCATGTTGCTACCACACCACCACCTGCTCCATCACAACCTACTAGATCACCTTCACCACCACATTCACCACAAGTTCAGCTCCTAGAATTGTTTAGAACTCCACCTTCATCACCTCATCCATATTTGGATGATTTGGAAGACCTTCCACCAAGGTCCACCAATCCTCCTCCCATGAACTTTGAAGGTCAAGTACCTATGCTCTTTCATCTCATTTATCGGGATATCCATGGTCCTCTCTACCATGATCCACCACCTCCACAACCACAACCTCAACCCCTCTCACCTACATCCACACTCATTGCCATTGATGAGGCAATGTGGATCAATGAACCACAAACCAATGAAGAGATCAACGAGGAACTCACCCGCCTCTATGTTCTCTCTAATATGGTGGATTCCCGCCTTGGTGAAGCCATGGATCTTCAATCCATCTTGCACAACTCCATCACCCCTCCATCATCAAACAACCAACCACCACCACCACCACAAAACAGTGAGCCCACTCTTCCTTCCAACTTTCCAAGGCATGATTGCTCCATGTGCGAAAGAACGGCTCATTTGGCTCAAAGGACCAACATCTTGGTCCATGAGCTTCAAAACGAGATGAGGTTCATTTTGAACCATATTCTCGAATGCCTAAATGCGATCTCCCATCCTCCGCAATAGGCAACTTTTAGTCTCTTCCTAGTTTCCTTTTATAGGAACTTTTAGGATTTTTTTTTTGGATTTGTTTAGGTTGTTTTCTTTTTTGTGTAACATCATGTTTTGTGACTTATGTCACAAACAAATTTTCAATGAATGGATGTTATATTTATGCTTGTGGGTGATCACTATTTGGCATAATATCTTGGTTTGTTTGATTTACTAACATTATTGTATGGTTGGTTTGAATTCTCATAATGATTTGACCACTTGTACTTAGGTGCATTTTTTGATCAGACACGTATTTTTGACTTTTTAAAGTCAAATGGGTTGAACTATCATGCTTGGTTGACCTATACATATGCATTATGCTACTTGGTTGGAATTATTCAAAACTAACCTTTGTTTTGTAGCTTTTCTCAACCTTGAATCACATACGTTGGTACCCTAGCAACGGGGAGTATTGATCAAGGGGGAGCATATCATACAACTAACTTTTGTTTTGTAGGATCATTTCATCATGAACTTGGAACTCCATTTAGGGGGAGTATAATCCAAGGGGGAGCTTTAAAGTTCTCAAAATCATTGAAACAATCTTGGTACTCCAATTTAGGGAAGTAATAACCAAAAAATGTTCACCACATTCCGCTACGCATATCTTCTTTTTGTTTCGACAAAAATGGGGAGATAGGATTAAGTTAGGATTAAGTTCACACATCACTGTGAACATCACAGTACATACTTTTATGCTTAAAATGTTTTTTAAAACTTGCATAAAACTAACTTAATCTATATTTTTAAAAGACTTTCACTTTACTTATTCCATTGCTTAAAAATAAACTTTATGTTTTGTCATCAACAAAAAGGGGGAGATTGTTAATACAAATATCGTCCTAAAAACGTTATTTATATTTTACGATCTTTGCTTTATTTTAATAAAAATTATAAGGTTTATCTTTAGCAAAGCATAGATATAAGTTAAAGTCTTTTACATTTATAGTAACAAGTCTTTTAAAACACATTTACTCATTACATATTCACTAGGAATTACATTGCATACATATATACTTTTACAAGTTTAATTTTATATCTTAAAATAGAAATTTAACATGACATCATGGCATACCTCATTTTGATATCTTTAGGATATCTTGAGGATTTGTAAGATATCTTGTTGAGATCTTGAAGCAAAGGAGTTAACTTTGGTAGATATGGCAAGATATGGAAAGATTTGTTGAAATCTTAGCTGGCATGTCCCGGCGGATCCCATATTTTGGATCCGCCAAAGCCGCCGTCTGTTTGATCAGTTTTGCCTATAAATAGCAAGCTGATCATTCAAGAAATCTCATCACACACATAGCATAAATTATACATTCATTCATTTATACATTATATCTATTATACATTTATGGCGCGACCCGCCCGACATTTTGTTTCTACCCGTTTGAGCCTGGGTTTGGGTTAGGCATTGGGTTGCTCTTGGGTCATCTAACTGTTGCCCTTCACTCACATGCTCTTCTTTTCCTTGAGATCCGAGATCATTAATTCTGGTATCTTTACCCGACGGTTATTTTGCGTTTTTCCGATCCGACATTGTGGGTTATTTTGTTACTACAGTGCTTTGTGAGGGGAGCTACAGTGGTATGAATAGTGTGTATATTAATTTTTTAAATGTGTGGTTCTTTTTAGCCCATTTGTTTTTGCTACAGTTATTAGGTTGCTTATAACCACACTTTTGGATCTAATTTAGCTGCTCTGCGTTTTGTTCCTGAAAAAAAATGGGTGCTTTGATTTCTGTTTTTTTGTTATATTTGGTTGTTTGTGTTGTTGTTGTATCTGATTTCTGTTTTTTTTGTTATGTTTGGTTGTTTGTGTTGTTGTTGTATCTGCAGTTAGTGGTTTGGTTATATCCGGACTTTTTCATGTGACTTAGGTTTGCCAATAGGTTTTGTGATCGAACTCATTATAGATCTGGTTGTTTGGCTTTTTTGTTATTGTTTTTGTTGTTAATTTCATCACTTGATGTTTAACCTTTTGCCGCATACAGTCCTTCATTGTAGGTTCTATTTTTTTATTATGTTTCGTTGTTTATCTACAGTTGGTCGTTTGGTTATATCCAGACTTTTTGATCTTGTGTTGGATTGGCAATGGGTTTTTCGGTTGTTGTTGTTATTAATTTCGTCAGTTGATGTTTAAACTTTTTGTGGGTATTATTTGTTATACTTTGGTTTTTAGCATAATCGGTTGTGTTACGATATTTGTTTGGTATTTTGTATGCTTTCATGTGTTTGCGAATTGGTTATTGAAAAAGTGTTTGTTTCTGGTAATGCTTACTTATAAGGTGTTATTCAAACTTTAGGTTTTGTTTTTTTTTTTTTTTTGCAATAATTATTTATTTCTTGGTGTATTTAACTGTGTTGGTGCGTTCCTTATTTTGTTACCTGTATTGGTTTTGCGGTCGCGTTATTTGTTGATTTGCTGCTTTACGTTTTGTGCTGTCTTATTGTCGTTTTATTACATAGGTTGTGCTTTATTTAATTTTTTTAACCTTTTTATAATATATATTTTTTGTTTGTGACATTACAGTTGTTGGGCTTTGGAGGTCTGAACATTATCTTGCGAGGGCAAGAACTGGATGGCATGGTAGAGCATTTGCTATCATGCAACCAGGTTTCTATGCAACCCTGATGAAGTTTCGACCTCTTTTTGCAAGACTACTATTTCGTTAGTGGTTTCCAGGCATGTTTGTGTAGGTGGTCCATAAACATGTTTGGATCCATCTTGTCTGCTACCAGCTGCTGCTAAAAGTTCCTATATTTACAAAATACTGATGTTGCTTGGTGAGCTGACTTTTTTATCTTCATTTAGACTTCTTCCTTTGAATATTCGTTGGTTTCAACTGCTGTTGTGGTGACAATGTTGCTGCTGCTACATACTATAGTTAATTGTTGATGTTGCTTTCTCTGTGTTGCTGTTGTATTTGATCATTAATATTATTTTTCTCATTATTGTTATTGTTTATCGTTTGAGGCTATTTATGCATTGTGGTTGTTCTCTGAATTTGGTTTGCCCGGCTTTTTGTTATTGTGTTGGAAGATTTTTTTTCTCTGAAATGATATTGGCCATAAGAGGATATTTTGTGTCGTAAATATTTTTATGTGCCAGTGTTCTTTCAGTGTTCTGGATTTTGTTTTGCAATTATGATAGCCAATGAAACATGTTGATCTATTTTCATTGTTTGGTTTGCCTTATTGATTGGGCTGATTTGGTGTGGGTATCGTTTAGCTTAATTCGATGGCAGCGCGCTTTTGAGTTGTGCTTTTGTTTTTTTGCTCTGGCTTATTCATTGTGATGATTTGGTGTAGCTTTCGTTTCACACAATCGGATGGCAGCACACTTTTGAGTTGTGCTTGCACCCATGGTGAATACGTATCTAACAAAATTTATAGATGAGATAAGTGATGCTTTGCGTAAAAGAATTTGTTTAGTATGCCTTTTGTTTTGCAATTATGAAAGCCAATGAAACATGTTGATCTATTTTCATTGTTTGGTTTGCCTTATTGATTGGGGTGATTTGGTGTGGGTATCGTTTAGCTTAATTGGATGGCAGCGCGCTTTTGAGTTGTGCTTTTGTTTTTTTGCTCTGGCTTATTCATTGTGGTGATTTGGTGTAGGTGTCGTTTCACACAATCGGATGGCAGCACACTTTTGAGTTGTGCTTGCAGCCATGGTGAATACGTATCTAACAAAATTTATAGATGAGATAAGTGATGGTTTGCGTAAAAAATTGTTTAGTATGCGGATATGACAATTTTGTTTTGGCCAAAAATATTAATGCCTTATGATGATCAACTGCCCTTTTTTTTTTGCCGTTACCTAATGTTCGGCGTTCAACCTTACATCCGTAGGTAGCCAGACCTTACCATTTTACATTAACACTGTTTATATTATTTGTTAACATATGCTTTCATGCAGCTACTTTTGATGTCTGTTTGCAGTGATGCTGGGTTGTGCCTGTTTTTCGGGCGGTTTGGTTAAAAAAAATGACGCTAATAGCAGTTGCTGTCACAAACATTGGGTGGCATAATTATGCAGCCGTGTTTGTTTTCTACGATTGCATATGCTGCAAAGTCCAAAATATATGCACAGGTATTTGAATTTCAGAACTATGGTTGGAGCTCTTGCTCATTCAAACTGACTGACTCATGTTCCAATTTTACAATATTAGTGTAATAAACATTGGATGGGTCACGCCATAAATGTATAATAGATATAATAAACATTATTTCAATTTGGCTAAGGCTATGATGATTCTACCATATTTTCTAAAACTAACAGACTCAATATTAAAAGATTATGATCACCGGTTGACATATCGATGACTGGATGGCATTATTGTGCAACCGTTTTTGTTAACGCCGATGGTTGATCATACATCTTTTTGACCATGTTTGATTACAAAATCTGAGCCTGATAACTGCCTTTGTTATTTATAGTTTTCATTGAACATATTAGACAATCGTTTTAGAAAAGAATCTAATACTAACAAAGTCATATGCATTCAACCATAATAGCAACGACAGATGTTGTACATCGCATGCCAATATTAGCAATTGAAAATCAGCTGGGATTTTATTTTTGCTGATACTGACATTTGATGCTTTGTATCTGTCATGGTAAGTTTTTTTTTTTGCATGTTTGTACCTGCAACTCCACCAAAGGTGTTGGTCATGAATAGGATACAATTCAAAAAGATAGATGGGAAGCAAAAGAGAATGTTGTGATAAGTTATTTGGTGCAAATTACTTCTTCACACCATCCTCTTTTTTTTCCCATCTATCTTTTTGACTGAAATCGTATTGTTGACCAGGACCTTTTCTCGCATTGCAGGTATAAGCATGTAGAAACAAGCTTGACGTAAGAGATACATAGCATAAAATATTAGTGTCAGGAAAAAAAATTGCAGGTGATTTTCATTTGCTAATATTGGCAAGCGATGTACATCATCTGTGGTTGCTGTTATAGTTAAATACATACGGCGTTCCATTTTTCATATCATCTTTAAAACCATCGGTTTTATTCCTGTTTTCCTTAATTATTATGTATATATTTTCATATCAGCAACCCAAATATTGGTTGACAGTTATACTTTTTATCCCTATTTTCCATATGAAAACAAACATCCACCAACGCTATGATGATTGCCATCCAAATTCAGATTCGAATGAAGTAGGCTGCAAAATATTGTTTGCATAGCTTGGCCAGGCAAGAACCGGATGGCAATATTATGCAACCGTGTTTCTTTGCAGCCATGGTGCAGCCTACCATTCCTTCTGCTTCTTTTCAAATCTGAGCGTAATAACTGGTGGATATACGTTTTAATACACCAACACAATAAACTAATCAAGTTTTGTTTAGCAGATTTTCTGACTCAAAAGATATTTTCCTTATTTTACAAATCGGAGGTCTGCACTTTTCTGGTTTGGAATTCCTACACGCTTATCAACAACAGGATGGAATTTTGAAAGATCGGTGCCAAATGGAAGAGGATGGTGTGGCAAATGATTTGGTGCAAATTACTTTTTCGTATCATCCTATTTCATTTGCCACTGATCTTTACAAATTCAGTCATGTTGTTCATGGACAATTGTTGTGGAACGATTCTTGCAAATATGTTTACGCAAACCTCCCATAATAACGATACACCATGTATACCATCTGTCATCGCTGTTTTGATTAAATGCAAGCCAAACGTTAAAGATAAGTGCTGCTACAATTTACATATTTCAATGGCTTTCACTTTTTTTTCCCTACTAATGCACTATGTATATCCAACAGCTGTTAGGTTACACCAGCACAATAAACCAAACAGGAGGCCAAAGAAGATGTCTACTGCTCTCCACAATATAAGGTAACTCTTTGCAGATTCAAGCTTGGGTTTAATCAAATATTGTTTTTTTTTTTTTCTTGGTTTTTTAATATACTTGTCTTACCGTAATTAGAATATCAATAGCAGGTTATTTTCCTTATTTTGCAAATAAAATAATTACACTTTCGCCTATTTGACAACCACAAAACTTATCATAGTTGTCATTTAATGTCTGATATTAACAAAGAGGCTTGTCAAATATTGTTTGCATAACTTCTCCTAATAACTACTAGATATATACCTTAAAAAAAACTGTATATTTGGCATATGCTTTTACTCAGCTGTTGATCCCAATTGCTCGACAAATATGAGAAACAGCAGGTTACATTGTCATAAGTGATTTAAACGAGATTACTTCGTGACAATGTCATCTTGCGTTTCCTCTCACTTCTTTATAATTAAAGCATATTAAACGATAACCGGCTTTTATATGATTGCCATCCCCAGATTTTTTCGTGCTCACCAACAACAGGATGGAATTTTGGAAGATCAGTGCCAAATGGAACACCAATTGTTGTCCAACGATTTTTACAAATATGTTTAACGCTACACAGTGTACACCATTTATCGTTGCTGTTCTCATTAAATGCAGCCCACATATATTCAAGCTATGTAAAATGCAGTTGTAGTTCGCAATGTTTATTTGCTTAAACTTTATAACCGCTGTTGCTTTCACCCTCAAATTGTTATTATTTTTTTTAGCACTAATAAAATGTACCTACCTGGTCACAACCAGTAACTGCATTGGCCACTCATAACGAGATCACCAAAAGATAAGTGCTGCTACAATTTACTGGTTCCGGTGAGTTTTCCTTTTTTTGGCGTCCTCATACACTATGGATATCCAACAGCTACTAGGTTCTTCAACTCTAAATTTGTCAATAACCCTTGCTTATAATAAAGTATGTGACAGCTTTGTGGCCAAAAGTAACTATCTCAGTTCTTTCTTTTATATATAGACAACCATTTGTGCTTTCTTAGTATTTTAGATCTGTTGAATCTTATGTGGCTTATATTTTTGTTTTACCCAGCTTTGTGCAATTGCTTATTTCATATGCAGACTCGCTGACTATTTTGCATATCAGAAATTTCTATTTCACATAACTGCTTACTTTAATTAATTTTATGTTTTCCTGTTCATTCGTCTGCAGGTATATCATCTGCATTACCTCATCTCACCGTACCTACTTAGGATCAATCTGTTATAATTGGATGCATATACCAAGTCCTAAAAACATCGTCAGAAAGTATGGTACGCATTCGCCTTTATTATAACAGGTTTGTTAATTATAGATTCTAAATATAACTAGCCAAATCAAACGTGTTTCATGAATTGTGTCTGCTAATTCTGTAAAAGTCTTCCAAAAAGAGACTGGAAAAAACATCAGTGAACGGTTTATGTTAATAAAGCAGTATACAAGTTCAACATAGCTGCACATTCTAGGTTAAGGGTCTTACAAGCAGTAATTATGTTTCTCGACCTTGAAAATCTCTGTTACTAGAGCAGATGTATATTATACATTTCGTTAAATAGATAAGCTCTTTTGTATTTACAGAATTTACCGGCCTTCATTAAATGCCTATTATTCAAAAACCTTTGTTTTATGCATCTTTTCAGGTTTGCTGCCCATCTATGTTTTATCAAAGATAGATACTAAACTAAAAAGCATGGTATCGCAAGTTCTTTGATGCAAATACCGCCATCTACAGCAATCCAATTTTATTATTGGTGGCCCACCATATTCATTTTCTCTCAGATTTTCATCCCTTTGAGATCGAACAGCTGCGAATCCACTATCACCACCCAAAAACTCTCAACCCGAGATTTTGGGCTTTCTTGCAGTTACAAGAATATGTGAGGATTGCTACAGTTACATGAATAGTTGCGTTTGTAGTATTTTACCTATTGTAAATAAAATCATGCTTGCTTCTATATATTATTATTGACATTGCTAATTTAATTATTCTATATTTTTTTTTTAAAATTAATTCTTTTATGCATGTTGCCATATTTGAGGGCAAACACCAATGAAGCTAAATTTTTGTGTGTGTGGTTGTGTGTGAATAACCCGGATAGGGAATAAAATATGAATAACCCGGATAGGGAATAAAATATATTATTTGTTACTGTTAATGTCCCTGTAGCTCCCCTCATAAAACACTGTAGTGACTGTAGCTCCACTCACAAAACAAATGGGTTGCAAAAAACAAAGGCCAGCACAGTTAAATGTAACAACAAATAAATAATTATTGCAAACCAAAAAATACCACTCGGAGCGACCCGCCCAAAATTTTTTTGCTACCCGGTTTTTTCAAGGATCCAGTTTATTATTGGTGCCCCGCCCTATTCATTCTCCCTCACATCTTCTTTTTTCCTTTGAGATCCGACAGCTGCGAATACGGTAACACAGCCCGAATGTAAAAAAATTGCTACTTCCACTCTCTTTTTATAATTGTTATGAGATTATGATATGTATACTTTTTTTGTTTTTTTTTTTTTTTTTTTTTTTTTTTTTTTTTGTTTGTGAGATGATATATGTTAATAATAATTTTTTTCCCATATTAATGTTTTCCCTCTCTATACACACCATTATCAATAGTACCGTTAATAATATTTTTTTCCACGTGTTAATGTTTTCCTTCTTTACACATACCCCGTGAAATAAAAGTAAAAACCTCCTAACATCGAACTGCAAATACATTTTTCTCTAATAATGTAGTGTCTACCAAAATTAAAGAAAATAGAATACAAAATATAAGTATGAAGTTGAAGCATGTATATTAAATTATATCTATTATACATTTATGGCGTGACCCGACCCGACTTTTTACTGCTCAATCTACAGTACCCAAAAATGCTACTTCCACACTGTTATACTACTTCCACATGTACCGGGTATTTGCTAATTCCACACCCGGGCTTTGTAACTACATTGAGTTAAAAAATAAAAATAATCATTAAAAGAGTGTGACAATCGCAATATTTTTATACCAAATGTCTCATATAAGTTATAAAAAAGTAGTGGCCGGATTGCAAAGAAACAGTTCCGGGTTGCGTGATAAACTAAAAAAAAAAAGTTGTTTAAATCTTTCATATGCAACCACCCCGCAGCAACGCGCGGGTAACCATCCTCATTACTAACATTCATTCACTTCATTCTTAGTGATCTTTCTTTTTGTAGCAAAAGAGATCAAGCATCAACAAGCTTCAACACTGTGTTGCAAGTCTTGATTAGTTAGTTACTATGTGATCTAGTAATGTTTACACATCATTCTTAGACCATTCATTCAGTAGAGTTCGGTTAGTGTTTTAGTCCTCAAAACATATAGAGTAAACGAGAGTAGTTGTACCCTTGTAAAGAACTCGACATTTAGCTTAGTGTCGGAGATTGTATAGGCGATGTCAGGTTGGTTCTACTTGCTTACTTATATTATTTGTTTGTGTGCACTTACTTTGAAATCAAATCAATTCACAAAGTGAATTAATTTTAAAAACGGGAAAAACTATTCAACCCCCCTTCTAGTTTTCCACAAATTTGAAGCTGTAGGAGGTGAATAACTTCCACGAAGAGCTCGATATTTGTCAACTTTAGATTGATGGTGCTTCAGATAATCATACAACAACCCACAAGATGCATTGTGTAGATTTTTGGCTTGACGAACAAACGTGACATATTTTTGCCAATCAGGACCAAGACAGCTGACAAACTTTGTGTTGATTGGAATCCTTGGTAAAACAATGTTGTGTCTGTCCAAGTCATTGATGATGTTTGTGAACCGATGGTAATAAGACTCTAGTGACTCCCCTGATTCAATCATGAACATTGTATATTCGAGGTAAAGTTTGGATTTCATGTCTTCTTGGTTCAGTTCAGCGCCTTCCATTAAGAGATGAACGTGTTCCCACATATCCTTAGCAGTTTTCTGAGCATAAATGCTTCGGAAAATCGAATTAGGTATTCCTTGAAGAATATATGACATTGCAAGTTCATTTACTTCACGATGAAGTATTTGCTCTACAGTAAGTTGAGTCTCAGGAATAGGGGTCACAGTTGCTTCTCTTGGAGGAATAGCGGTTGCGTCTCCTGGAACCGTTGTAGTTGGCATCTGGAAAGGACCTTCAAGTTTAACCTTTTTCAGATATTTGCCATGAGGTTTCTTGAGTTCTACGAACCTTAAGAATCGACTTGCCCATTGAACATAATTTCCAGGAGTGAGCATTGGAGGTGTTTCAAGTGATCCAGCTTCATATCTAGATTGTTGGCTGCCGATGGCCTCACACATTTGATCAAACCAATGTGGTTGTTTTGCAGGAAGTGGGAAGGATTGCATTGGTTGTTTTTGGTATGGTTTTTGTTGAGGGAATTGTTGTTGTGGATAGAATTGATGTTGTTGCATGAATAGTTGTTGTTGAGGATACTGTTGTTGTTGAGGATACTGCCGTTGTTGAGGATACTCCTGTTGTTGAGGATAAAAGTAATTGTAGTGCAGTGGTTGAAACATTATGTACATGTAAAGTAACTTGTGTGGATGATGGATCTTTTAGGATAAAGAAGGTTGTTTTTGTAGTTTAGATGTTTTAGTAAAAGTCTAAGTAGAATATGTAGCTAAAATTCCTTAGTCGAAGAATAGTTACTCGAAGAATGGTTACTCGAAGATTAAATTCCTTACTCGAAGACTGAATGATAAAGAAGTATATAGCCCCTTACTCGAAGAAATTAAATTCTTATAAGTTTTGATTTCCTAACTCGGAAAGTATAAACAGAATTTGCTTACTCGAAGAATTCCTTGCTCGAAGAAATAGTATCTTACTCGAAGAAATGCTTACTCGGAAAAATAATTGTTACTCGAAGAATATAAAATTCACCAACTATATAACCCCTTAGTAGAAGGATTATAAATGAGAAGTTCTGATTTCCTAACTCGGAAAATATAAACAGAACTTGATATGAACCGTTACTCGAAGGAATTATCCTTGCTCGAAGAAATCACAAATTTGCTCGAAGATTTTCAAGCTTACTCGGAGAAACTTATGCTAACTCGAAGAACGCCGAAACTAAACCTGAAAAATCTCTAAAATCTTACTCAAAACAAGTTTTTAACCCAATTCTTCTACTAGATCTGACCTAAAACAACCTAAACTATTAAAAAGTAACAAACTTTGAGTTTTTAAAACACGTTTTGATGTAATTTTAATTCCTAAGTCGAAGGAATTCAAAACCAACAAAAATTAAACCTAGCGATTTGAAAACTTTTTAAAACACAACCTAATCTATCCCTTGGCGATTGATACGACTTGTTAGGTCAGCATATTAATCACACATGACATATATTGTTGGGTACGCTTCTCGCACCAAAATGTGACAACATATGTGTGATTACATTAGTTATCTTATTTGCCACAAACACATGGACTAGAACCGTCAATATTGTAAAGTCATGTGTTTTGGCTCTATAAATACACCTCCTAGACTTCACTAGGAGGGTTGAAGCTTTATGTTTGTTTTTCACCTTTCTATATTATCAATAATACAAGTTTCCTCTTTACTTTTCTTTACTTTCTCTCTCTAACTCTAACCATGAAGATGATGATCTTTCATCATCCAAGGCCTCCCGATTCACAATAACATCACCAAAACACGATCTATCAATTGGTATCAAGAGCCTTGGTATTAGTTTTGGTTGATTTATGTGATATTATCTTGTCAAAATCGTATATTTTTTGTGGATCTAAACTGTTTTCTTTATCTGTTGCACTACTGCTTTTACTGGTTATTATTGTCTAGTAAAATAGTACTAAAAACAGTTTATCAATAGTTTAGTGTATCAAAATTTTGTCCTTTATCAGTCCCGAATACATCTTTTATCAGTTGTTGTTATGACTGTCTTGGATATCCCGTGAAGATTAAAGTTGATAACTGGTCGGAATACATGGTCTGAATATTGTGGTCACAAGATGGGTCATAAACTGGTCAGATCTGGGTAGGAAAAAGGTGGACGGAAAAGATAGTCGGAAAATTTTTGGTCGGAATCTCGCCGGATTTCTTGGTCAAAAAGTCAAAACCCTTTTTTATCGAAGTTGCTTGTAAAGCAAATGCGATAAAACCCTCTTCTATCTGAGTTCGATTTCTTGTACCAGAAACTCGATGACTTTATCGCTGTTGGACTTATCGCAGTTGTGACAAGCCAATTATCGCAGTTGTGACAAGCCACTTATTGCAGTTATGAAAAGACCACTCATCGCAGTTGTGACAAGACCACTTATCGCAGTTGCGACAAGACGACTCATCGCAGTTGCTCGGGTCAACGGTCAAGCCAGTCAAAAGTCAAACTAGTCAACGGTTTTACTTATAGAAAACAAATGAGAAGAAGTCTAAGCTGTATGACCAACACCAATATTACCAGACCTTCCCAGACTTTTGTTGTCTCGTTAACTACAAACGTCAATAGACCAATTACAATTAATTAACATCAACACAATTTCAAACTAATCCTAATCTAGTAACTTCACTTAACCCTCAACATTCACTCACCATCTCACTATCAATATCCTCGAACAAGACCCTAAACGAAAATAACAAAGATCTCAGTTTGTTTTTCTCATTCGTATCTCCTATGAGATGTGCTGATCTGTAAAGTTTTTCAAACACGAGAAAAACAAACTCATCATCGATCATACTGCTGAAGCTTAGCTTCTTGGTTATATTCGAACATAAAGATTGCCTAATAACAATTATGTTATAATCAATCTTTGATTCGTTCTTTGAAAACAAACACAACACGAAAAACAACACAGTAAAAACCTTACCCGAGACCCATAGATCTTGAAGCCGTTAATGCTTTCTTGATTTGGATAAAGCTAACAACTTAATTACAAAAAGGTAAAGGTTCGGTGGAGATTATGGTTGTGGTTGATTATCATGGATAACGATAGAGATGAGTTTTATTTTCGTTTAGAAGGTTGTGTAGAGAGGTAAGGGTGGCGGATGGATATTGAGTAATTAGGGTTTGAATTTTTTTGTAACTGCTATGAAGAGTAAAAGGGGGGCGGAAATTTTTAAGATTAGGGTTAATGTATTGTGGTTAAGGTGTTATTTATACCCGAAATGTTAGGGTTAGTATTTGGATTGGACCCGTTGGCTTTGAGGTGGATCGGTTATTGGGTTATGGATTGGATCAGTTAGCTAATCTCATTTGATGGGCTGGAACAAGACACGGGCCTCAATGATGTTTGGGCTGTCTTAATTTTCTAAGCTGTTTGTGTTGTGTTGGTTAACAACATAATATAACATGAGCTGAATTTTCATTACTCACATGTATTTCTAAAATACAAAGTGTTATTTTTTTGTTTAATCGTTGACTGGAAGTGGTATTTTGGTTATCACAAAATTTTCACGGGGATACGATTTTTTTTTGACAAGAACGGGATAAAACCATTATCATAGTTCACCTAAACCGTCAAAAGGCTAGTATTGGGTATTGAACCGCAAGATGTGACTACGGGGATAATTCTTTATTATTTATTTGAGGTTGAAGTGGGATATCACGGGTGCGTGTACTTAGTATCTTGAAGATATCGGGGTTGGTTGGATGCATGATTCTTCGAGATCCTTGTTCGAGCTTATAATCTTCAAAATGATTAAGACTTGGATATCTAGTTATATTTTTCTTTCTACCTATTACAAAATAACTATCACTTTAAAGGAGTTACGTTGTAGTGCTCAAGTGTCACACAAGATGTGGATTATTCAAGATGAATTCATATACAGTAAAGGATGGTTGGATGGGTATATGAATCGACCTATGCTTAAAGGAGTTACGTTGTAGTGCTCAGTATAGGTTCCTTAGTCAGACAATAGTGCAAGCTTAAGTCACAAGTTCGGGTTATTTTACTTCAGTCTCAAGTTCGTAATACTGGGTTTTCTCCATCAGTAGTCACTACAAAAAGCCGTCAGAATGATAATGGGGTCGGTAAAGAGTTAGATGAGAAGAGTAAAGAAGAGTAGAGATTTTATCAGCAGTTGATTCTCATGGGCTATTTATGGTACTTCACACATCTTCGACTAATTGGACATACAGGGTCTACGCTGCCTCCGTTTCCATCGTAACCATAGTGTGTATGCTTCCGATTCCGCGAAGACATCGTGGGGGAAGAGAGAGTAGATGTGCTTTGACTTTCTTTGACTTTCTTTACATTTTTTGCGAAAACACTCTTTTTCCAGATGGATCTGCATTCAGGGGGAAGAAATGTGCACATCAGGGACGCATAACAGACTCACGTGATCGAGCTTATAATTTTATTACTACCGGAAGACGTCCACAGAGATGATCAGTGGCTCAGTGTTGTGATTTTGGTGTACTCGTTTCAACTCTCGCAGGGTGTGATGTGCGAAGTAGCCTACTTATGTGAGAAGATCTTGCTAATTTCTTGCATGTTACCCCCGAACGGGACTTCCGCATTGAGCATAATCGTTACTGAGTACTAGTCAGATTTCCTTGGTGTGGTTTACGATGTCATCTACAAATTCCGCTGTGTACTTACAACTTTCAAAAGTTAGAAGACGTGTTAACTACATCAAAGTTTCGAATCTGCTGAAGACGGTTGTCAGTTTGGGGGGAAGTTGATTCAGAAACTTCACCAATAAGAAGTGTACGAAGAAGCCGTTAAAGACATGCAGCATGAATTGGGGGGAAGTTAATCCAATTCATGTTTATTACATCATTTGACTACAAGTGAAGAAAAGTTCTCAAGCCGAGGTACAAGATATAGACAAAGAGCATCAACTGTAATCCAATACTTGTAGGATATGATGTAAGTAATCCCATATGTTGCCACATTGGGGGAAGATTGTTGGGTACGCTTCTCGCACCAAAATGTGACAACATATGTGTGATTACATTAGTTATCTTATTTGCCACAAACACATGGACTAGAACCGTCAATATTGTAAAGTCATGTGTTTTGGCTCTATAAATACACCTCCTAGACTTCACTAGGAGGGTTGAAGCTTTGTGTTTGTTTTTCACCTTTCTATATTATCAATAATACAAGTTTCCTCTTTACTTTTCTTTACTTTCTCTCTCTAACTCTAACCATGAAGATGATGATCTTTCATCATCCAAGGCCTCCCGATTCACAATAACATCACCAAAACACGATCCATCATATATTCTAGAGAGAGAAAGTAGGTATTCACAATGCAAGAATCACTTGTGTGAGGCTTGTATGGATCGAATTGAAGAGATTATAGAGAGAGAAAGTGGGAGCCTTTTGTGAGAGAAAGTAACTTTTGATATATTAGATTGAAAGGTCCAACCCTTCCCATGGGTGGGAAGGGTGTATTTATACTATTACATAATATGTCCCTAGTGGACTGTGAAGTGAGCTGACAGTGGGGAAAGCCCCGACCCACTCCACAAATATAGATAATAACTAAACTACTAATAATATTACTAATGATCCTACGAGCTGTGATGTGCTACTAAGTACTCGGGGTGACCGAGTCTTCAACTGAATATTTATATTCCTAACAATCTCCCCCTAAGGGAGGTCACCCCGGAAGTAATGTTCTGAATTCTAGCACTTCATCCTTGAATCTTGACTTCATAGCTCGTAGACCTTGATTCTTCAACGTCTAGAATCTTTGTGCCTTTAGCAGTGAACTTGTGATGACTGTTCTTTGTTTTGGATGATCTTTGAGTATTCTTTGAAGTTATCATCCAACATGCGTCTTCAAGTCATCTTGTAGCTTCGTCATCATGAGAAGTTGTGATCTTGGAGCCATCTTTGAGATCATCAGCCACCGAAAATCTCTGAGCTCATCCATTGTAGTAATGCCTCCATGTGATTTGTTGTGACCGTTGGGCCCGCATGCTCACACTTTTCTGGATCATGATAGCTATCATCAGAGTTGCGGAAGCTGTGTTGAAGGTCTTTTAGCTATCATGATGTCTTTAATAATGAGTTGGAAGTGTGAGCATGGAGTGTGAATTGACATGTCACATACTGGAATCAGGAACCACCATCACCATCTTTATATGTACCTGAAATAAAACAGTTAGCAATAAAGTTGGAGAACGAATATGGCTTTGTCATTCGTTCGGTGTGGTTGGATTAACCTTCGGATCCGTGAGGACCGACCTGTGATCAGGAAGAATTCCCTTTAAAGAGAATTCTCCTTGACAGGAATTTCCAGCTTGTTGTAAAGACTCATTCCATGAACAAACATTGGACTCGTCTTACAAGCATGTTCTCATACCGGAACGTCTCAAAGCAGACAACACGGTTGAGTGAATCAGTGAATTGAATACCCACTGATTGATGAGAAATTGATTAGAAAAATCACTCGCGTGTTACTAGACAAACAATTTTTTATGTAACACGACGAGGGTTTTACACATTAAATCACATTTCTGTCATAAATACTTTTGTTTGAAAATTTTCACAATCAATGCGCTCGAAATTCATTTGATGAGCACATTGAAGGGTTTTCCAAAAGCATCCGTCAATCCATTTCCTGGAACAAGTTTGATTCAAATGTGAATCGCCCCATTGTTTCATTCCAGTTGTCACAGGTTTGATCCATGAAGGATCTCACATGTCACCCACCAAGAGCTCGTTTGATGTTGGCTCTAGAAGGATTTCCATCTTCATTGTGATTACTTTAAGTATCACTCGGATGTTCTGGCAATACCACAAGGATAATGCGTAGGACTCTTCATATATATTTTCTTGCTTTTCACGGTGTATGAAACAGCAAGCATATTGGAAATGTGTCCTAATGAGATTAATTGATGATCTCTTGGCTCTAGACTCAATAGTGCATTTTGATTTAGTGATCGGAGGCTGGAGAGGACTGCCACCTTTTCAATATCATCTAACTCGGAGTGAGAGAGACGATAGCAATGTATTGATCTCCGTGACAAGTGAAACAAGAGTCCTTTGAGGGACCTTGAGTGGCTAGGGAGGGTTGTGCAGCGTATCACTGGGTCCATGATACTTTGTCTTCAATGTCAGCAATCAACTAAGTGATTCTGACAGCATATGTATTGACCCGGTTTCTGCCTAAGATGTAAGGAGGGCTTCTTTCTTTTCACCCTTTATCTTTACATTTCTTTTACATTCTTCAACCCCTTCAGTGCTTACCGAGACTTCATAACTAGCACCTTGCTGGGTTTGTTCCAGTGCTAGCTCCATCTCAGTCAGCACTCTTCCCTTATTCACTTTTCTCCTTTTTCATCATTCCTAAGGACTTCTATTCTAATTAGAGGATTGTCCCTGGGAAGATCCCTCCGGTTTTGGCTGGATCATGGGAACAAATACCTAACCTCACCATCCTTATAACTCCAATGCATTAAAATAAGATTGGTCGGTCTTTGGTATTCTTCCACAGTAGCCATCATAAATCATTCGCTCCCCCTCAATATGTGCATCGATATACGAAAAGGTTTAGCACATATGGGAGAGCCTACACTTGAGTTCCAAAAGATCACATTTTTATCAGAATTTCATATTTAAATCACATTCTCTCCCCCGATCAAAAATTTCAAACCATTTGAGATTTGTGATCCCAATTGATTTAAATATGTTTAGAAAATTTGGGAGAAAATGTGGTCAAGTTTAATATATTCTGATTACGAAGCATACAATGCTCCCCCTCAAACCAAGAGAGAGTGTCACTGCTGATGTTGCACAATGTTTAAAAAAAAAGGTGTCCAAATTTGAACAAATAAACTCCCCCTCAATTAATGACCCGTTTTCTATTTAAAGAGCTGTAGTCATTCAATTGAGTGATAAGTATTTGTGAAATTTAAGTCCAGTTACCACCTTGTGAAACACCAAAACTCTCTTGAAGAATCATAGAACTGAAAGAGTTCATGGTGCAAAGAAGACTTCTCTTCTTATACACGAAATGACGCACTGAAACGTACATCAAGACGGGAAACATGGATATAAAGTAATCCATGCCCAGGTGAACATCACCCGGTTGGAGGAACAGCTGTCTTTTTGGTGACATGCTTTCCCCATTGTACAACGCGGGTTGCAGTATGAAGTAACTGCAAGCCATTTAGACATGTTTTAAGAATCCATTTTAACTTCTGCTCGAGCTTCATTTAAAGTCCCGTGTCATTATTGAATGACATTTCTAAGACCGTAAATGTTATCGATAAACAGAAGACATGCCTAGGTGAAACTATTTTTGGTATTTTCTAATTTTTAATTTTTATGGTTTTTCTGGATTTACGCATCTCTATTTGCAATTTGCAGGTTTTCTATAATTTTCTATTTACAGTATGTTTTAAGATATGTACAAACTATATTATTCAGTTTAAGACGATGATGAAATGAATACCGAAATGAGGATACGTTCAGTATGTTGTAGAAATCTGTGGACAATCATCTCTTAAACTTTCACCACCAAAGCTTTCGAGGCTCCTGAACAATCGACGAAACTTGAGCCTTCCCAATGTACAGCTTTGATAGCTTCCCCCCAAACCGACAATCTTCTTACTGAGCAGATTCTAAGCTCTCTTTCAAGCTTACATAAGGTAAGTGTACAACAGAAACCGTAGCAAACCACATCAAGTATTGCTGCTCCTTTTTAAGAATAATCATCGTGATTCTCCGTTCGGGGATCCTCAAATAGATCAGCAACGAATCATCTCACATTTGAATAATTCTTCTCACATTTCTTCCCGCTGAAGATTGAAGAAATGCCTACCAAAAGTATCCAGAGACCACTTCCCCCCAAGTAGTTGAAGAAATTCAAACAGTCTCATTGTATGAAGCCCGAAAACCCGAAGTACACACTCAATCCCATTAATGAAGTCGAAAACGTAACATCAAGATCAATTAAGACCTGAAAATCCCCTTATCTCCTTTCAGGACATTGCAGATGAGAACTGTTACACCAAATTCAGCTAAGTCCCGAGTGTAAGCAATTTATCCCGTATGTAGTCGACATGATAACACCAAGACAGTACCATAACAGCTACTGAGTACTGGATGTACACATTTCCTTCAGTAGGATACCGACTAACCATAGGAACCATCATACAATTGTGTACCTCTTTTATCATCAGAAACTGACATTCTCTTCCCCCACGTAGTTGGAATGATACACCTGAAGGAACGAGTTAGAACACTGATTTTCTCTGCGGTTATGACATTTGTCTTCCCGGAATAGTCTTCAATTGAGAAGAAGTATAAAGCTCATCATGTGTACTCATTGTGCATTCAGAGTATGTCTCCTTCCCCCTTGCTGGTTTTGATACCTCAGAATCAGCAACACATTTTACCAACATATTCTTGAAATCTTGTGAGAAGAACAAATTAGGCTCAAGTAGATCAAGTGAGAATTAACCACTGCCGAAACCGTCTCTGACTATCTTTATCAACCCTTAAGTAGGCTATTTGAAGTGATAACTGATGGAGCAATGATATACCAACTTTGAACCTGAAGATAGAATTCCCCATTCTTGTGACTTACGCTTGCACTAATGTTGGAAGAACGGTGTAGAGAATTAGTGCTTCAAGCAAATCTCTAAGTACTCAATACCCAACCAAGGTATGAGACATTAACACCTCTTACGATTATCCACAACGTCATCGGCGTGTGACACTGAGTAACTCCTTTAAGTGATAGTTACCCCGACTGCTGGTAACTAGATAACCTAAGTCTTCAACTTAAATCTTAAGCACTAGCAAGTTATCATTGAAGGTCATGCATCCAACCAACCCCGACTTCAGGATAGAGTAAGATCACACCTTTGAGAAAGTTAACTTCAACTCCAAATATGTGATACCTGTTCAACTCCGTAGTCACCATTTGATGCCCAACAAGTGAGTGAACCAACAACCAAGTGTACATCGAATCACTTGTTCACACTTCTCCCCCTCAAGGATGCCATCTTTGATTGAACAAGTGCATATGAGGTTGATCCACTGTTCACACTTCTCCCCCTCAAAGATTGCATACGAGGATGTCATCTTCGATTGACCAAGTGCATATGAGGTTGAATCACTTGTTCACACTTCTCCCCCTCAAAGATTGCATGCGAGGATGCCATCTTTGATTGGACAAGTGCATATGAGGTTGATCCACTATTCACACTTCTCCCCCTCAAAGATTGCATACGAGGATGCCAATTTTGATTGAGTGAATAAACGCCCAATCTGATAGAAGTAGATCCACCTGATGTCTGAACGGGCATGGAGCAAGTATGAAGCTTATTGGTGAGACTAGTCAGAAACAAAGAATATACGTATGACCATTTCGCTAATCTCAATCACCATGTAGTTTATTCACCCTTCTCCCACTCAAAAATTGCATATGACGACCAACTGCCATTTTTGATAGAGCAGGTGAATAAGAATATACTCCAATGTACGTTTATCCCCTTTGGTGACTGAATTAGCATTTGAAGAACATGAAGCTTGATGAGAATGGTCATAAATAAGAAGATTCCTCTTCTTCCGAAGATAAAGCGCACTCAAGTGTACGCCTTTCTTTTCTTTGATGAACGGGGCCTGAAGAGATGTCAGCAGACGCCATTATGAAAACATTGAGACCGAGGCTTGAACTGCATTGTTCAAACGTCATAGTTGATTGAAGAACGAGGCCTGAACTGATTTGAACAGACGTCCATGATTCCCCTCATATGTTGTGAGCAGCCTGTGTCCAAATGTCAAAGGACGATCCGTACGACCTGCATTTGAAAACAGATGAAAGAAGAGAATTTGGAGAGCCGGATCCCCAATTTAGGTTGGGTTCCAGTTGGTTAGTGCAAACAATCTTTGGGGCTGCTGAAACCATAGGTGCCTTGGTTTTAACAATAGGGGCAACACTAGTAGATGCAATGGACCTGGTTAAGGGACATTGTGTATCTAAAGGGATAACTCTACCAGTAGGCTTCCATTCCTTAACAGGCACTACTCTAGGAATTGTAATCCTTGTTAAAGGGCAATATTCCCCTAGTGTGAATGTTCGGCCCGTGGGCTTCCACTGAAAGCCCACATTGGTAAACATTTTCCCTGTGGGTTTCCAAGATTGCTTAATTTGTCTAGCTCTCCAAACTTTCCTAACTGGGGGTTGGTTGGACAACTTCAGAAATTTCTTAACACATTTATCATGATTACACGAAATTATGCATTCATTACATGTTTTGCAAAGTGAATTTGGATTCGAATTATGATTCCTTTTGTTCAAATCTAACTTGTTGTTTCTCATGTGGTCTTCTACTTTCCTTTTAGGAACACTTTTAGCTGGTGAAATCCTAGAATTCTTTATGTTTCTCCTAGGTTTTGACTCACTAGCTTTAGTGTCACTATTATCTCCTGTAGAAGGACTGATGGGAATCTTAGTCTTTTTCACTTCTAGTTGCTGAACATGTTTTGATGTGTTGGGATCTGAAGTTTCCAAGGATACCTCAACGGTTACATGCTTGTTCTTAATAGTGGATGATGATGCAACTATTCTATCTCTTTGTTCTCTCACTCATCTCCTCCTCCTCTTTAGTGTAGAGAAGCTCAGGCGGGTCATGATTAGGCATAAACATCACATTGGAATCATTTAATGCAGGTTGGGCTATCTTAGCAATCTCATGAATAGCTAATTTAGATCTACCTACATTTTTTTCACTGTGCTTGTCACTTAACTTTCTGTGCTTATACATCATTTGAGCAGTCTGTCTGGTTTGGTCTTGTGTGTACAACTTATCTTCAAGCTTATTTTTTAACGTCTTGAGTCTAGAGAAATCATTTAAAAGTGTTGATTCTTTTTGTTTGAATTCTAGCTTAAGTGTATTAACACACTTTTGTGCTTCCTGTTTCTGTTTGACAGACTGTTCTAGCTGACTTTTCAAAGAACTCAACTCTAATTTTAATGTTTCTTCTCTTACTCTAGACTCTTTAATAAGTGTACTCATTTGACCTTCTAATTTCTGCTCTCGTTCATTAAGCTCAAACTTAGCACGCTGTTCATACATAGCCACTTGTTCTTTATAGATGTTAAGTCTAGTGATCAAGTTATCATCAGGGACAGGCAATTTGTACTCATGTAGCACATAATCATCATTTAGAACAGAAGATGCACAACTAGGTACAACAGACGCTTCGTTGTGATTCACATATTGTTCATATGGGATAACAACGCTATTTCCCATATTAGCAATATCTGACTCAACAACGTTTGTCTGTTGTACTTTGACGGGAATCTTTTGTTCATGCAACACATTATCATTATTAATGACAGAAGATACCCCATTAGGTTCAACCGACGCTTCGTTGTGTTTCTCATGTTGCACGTTGTTCCTAGCAGTATCTGACTCAACAACGTTTGTCTGTGGCTGATGAAGCTTGTTTTCTTGAGAATTCGGGCACCACAAAGTCTCTATTGGCACCAACATAGTCAAACACGTTTATCTGTCGAACATCTTTGGGAATCTTTTGTTTGTCTATCACGTTGTACAAACTGAGTATCTCTGATATAGCAGAATCTGAAGAGTATTTGACATGATATTAACGTGCACGGGATTTTACGATTCTATGATTTAAACCGAGAAATAGATTCTTTCGCGGGGTTTTACAAAATCAAGAATAAACCGTGGAATGATGCTTGATAGGTGTTATGATGAAGGTCTGGTAGACTTGTTGATCTGATTGGTATGGTTGTTGCAAGTTATTATGGCAAGATTTTGGTCTGAAAAACTTAAAACCTCAATAACTTCATTTTGGAGCGTTTTCAGACCTCGAAACTTGGGTTGAATGAATAAATTGATTCAACGTGTCCTTCTCCTCGGTCTCACGGTCGTTTTGACAGGTGTTTCGCTGAAAACGGAGTTACGGTTCAAAAGTTATGGCCGTTTGAAGTTTTGACGTAAAAAATCAACTTTGGATACAAACCGCCTAGACAAACCGAGTAGATACAAGCCGAGTAGATTCAACAGAGACAAACCGAGTCTACACAAACCGAGTAAAATCCTTAGAGACAAACCGAGTCTACGTAGCTGGGACAAACCGAGTAGACACAAACCGAGTAAATTCTTCGGAGACAAACCGAGTCTACACAAACCGAGTACACGCAGCTGGGACAAATCGAGTAGACACAAACCGAGTAAATTTACACAAACCGAGTAAATTCTTCAGAGACAAACCGAGTCTACACAAACCGAGTACACGCAGCTGGGACAAACCGAGTAGGTACAAACCGAGTAAATTTCTCTGAGACAAACCGAGTCTACACAAACCGAGTATACGTAGCTGGGACAAACCGAGTACGCGCAGCAGGGACAAACCGAGTACGCGCAGCAGGGACAAACCGAGTAGACACAAACTCCCAGGCACGTCACTTTCACAGCCTTTTGTCCTTTTGCCTAAACGAGTAATAGGACAAACCGTGTCCAAGAATTGACACAAACCGAGTCCAATAATCGTCCAAAATAGACAAACCGCTGCCAAGAACAACTCAACTACTACCCACGAATTTTCCCAAAATCACCACACCGTTCTTAGATCTGTGAATCCAAACACTAAATACCACTCTAATACTATTCTTAATCTAAAAAGTACAAAGAAAACCAACTTATAATCACAAAACAAAGTACAAAGATGAAATTTATGCTACTTAATCAAACCAAACAAAAACTTAAAAAGCTACAAAGCTAACCAAGAAAAAGCCTAAAGAACTACACAAATACAAGATAAAACAACCTCTAATAACTAAACAAAGCACAAAGTGAAATGTATGTTACTAATCAAGCCGAACCAAAATAATCTTGAAAACTACAAATCGATCCAAGAGTAAAACCTCACAAACTACACAAATCCGTGAATACCAACTCTCATGGACCTAACCATGGCTCTTGATACCAATTGTAGGGTATTCACAATGCAAGAATCACTTGTGTGAGGCTTGTATGGATCGAATTGAAGAGATTATAGAGAGAGAAAGTGGGAGCCTTTAGTGAGAGAAAGTAACTTGTGATATATTAGATTGAAAGGTCCAACCCTTCCCATGGGTGGGAAGGGTGTATTTATACTATTACATAATATGTCCCTAGTGGACTGTGAAGTGAGCTGACAGTGGGGAAAGCCCCGACCCACTCCACAAATATAGATAATAACTAAACTACTAATAATATTACTAATGATCCTACGAGCTGTGATGTGCTACTAAGTACTCGGGGTGACCGAGTCTTCAACTGAATATTTATATTCCTAACATATATTCTAGAGAGAGAAAGTAAGTAGAGGGAGAAAGTGGAAGGAACTTGTATAAGAGAAATGAAAATGAAATAACAAGAACCAACACCCTCTCCTTTCATTGGAAGGGGTATTTATAATGTTTACATGTAGATGGGTGTTGCCCTAGTTCTCATGGGCTCGGCCTATGGGCTTACTACATAGGCCGGCCCGTTACACTAACAATTATAAGCCAAATACTTAACGACCTATTACAAATATAATGACCAACACTTTACTATTATAACGTGTTGCTAACACCCACACTGCCAAACTCTTTGTCGACCCCTGAACCCAACACGCCACTTAGACCACCTCCCGGCCCACCAAGTGCAACCCTAACTGATCTAACACGCACTCCAGTCTAACCCAGGATGCCTGTTGCCATCCAACAGCTAGACGATACACCACAACCAACCTAACCCGGGCCGACATCCTCATCCAAGTCGGACTCTCAACCAATGACCCATTTTAATCCCTCAAACTAAATACCACATTGTACCACCCGTGTCTACTCACTCCGTAGTTACACATGCTAAAGCCGACATTTTTAAGCCTCTTGAACGTATGAATTTTCATGCTCTTCGTGACCCCAATTGGAAACAAGCTATGTTAGATTAATATAATGCTTTGCTTACTAATGGTACGTGGATTCTTGTGCCCCGTCCCACTAATGTGAATGTTGTTCGTCATATGTGGCTTTTCAGGCATAATTTTAATGCAGATGGATTTTTGAGTAGGTACACGACGCGACTTGTTGCTAATGGTCGCGGTCAACGTCAGGGAATTGATTGTGATGAGACTTTTTCCTCGGTTGTAAAACTAGCCACTATTTGTACTGTCTTGAGCCTTTCAATTTCTCAGGATTAGCCTATTCATCAGCTTGATGTGAAGAATGCTTTTCTTCATGGTCATTTATCTGAGATGGTTTATATGCATCAGCCTCTAGGGTTTGTTGATTCTTCTAAACATGATTATGTTTGTCATTTGAAGCGATCCTTATATGGGCTTAAGCAAGCTCCAAGTGCCTTAATTTTAGCGGTTTGCTAGCTCTACACGAATTGGTTTTCAACATAGTAAAACCGACACGTCGTTTTTTGTATTTCATCGTGGTTCAGACATTGCTTATCTTCTATTATATGTTGTTGGCATTGTTCTCACAGCCTCTTCTGCAGCATTTTTACAGCGCATTATTACAGCACTTCATAGTGAGTGTTGGGAATTATCACAAGACAAGACTTAATATGAAGAACAGACTTAAGTCTGCTGGGTTACGTAGTTAAGTCTATTAGTTGTATTTATGTCATAGTTAAGTCTGTCAGTTCAATGTTAAGTCTGGTAGATAGATTCTATAGTTAAGTCTGGTTGACTTTTTTAGTTAAGTCTGTTTATGAATTATAGTAAAGTTTGTTAGCTATAAGTTAGGAAAGGATACGTAGTTATCTTAATAGAAGATACATATATCCTTCTACACGTTTTGTATCTAGGGTTTCCTTAGTGTATAAAAGGAACCCTAAGTCTCAAGAGTTGTATGCGTATTGTATTGAGAGTTAGTTATTGAAAGTTAATAGAATACGAAGTTAGTATTATTGTGTTCTTCATTGTTCATTGTTAAGATTCCGCATTAGCAATTAACAATCTGTTAGAGTTTCTCACTTAGATCAATTTGGATTTATTCAAGTTGTCTAACAAGTAACAAAGGCTACTTGGATCCATAATTCGTGTGGACCTACAAGTGGTATCAGAGCCTGTAGAGAGACTCTGAGTTCGAAGAAACACAAAAACCACAAACCCAAATTCACTCCAATAAACCCTGCAAAATGTCTGAGTTTGAGAAGAAGCCTGATGATTTCTCAAACCATCCCAGTGATTATGAGAAATCAACCCATGAAGATGAAAAATCTGAAGCTGGCACATCTAAACCACAACAAACTATCCCTGCAACAACAACCATATCCAACATAAAACTCCCAATCCTGAAGAAGGAAGAATATGACATCTGGGCTATGGAGATGGAGCACTATCTAGAGTATATTGATAACGAAGTCTGGAAGGTCATACAGAATGGGAATTCGAAGAAAAGGATTTTGGTTGGTAAAGATGGAGTGGTTAGGGTGCTACCACCAGTATCTGCTGAAGAGATACATGGCATAGAAAAGGAGAGAAGGCCAGGACTATGCTGCTGATGGCAATTCCCAAGGAGCACTTGAGAAGGTTTCATGGCATGAATGATGCCAAGGAAATTTGAGAGGCTATCAAGAAAAGATTTGGAGGGAATGCTAACTCCAAGAAGATGCAGAAGGCTGTTCTTAAACAGCAGTTTGAAGCATTCAGTTTATCCAGTTCAGAGGGGTTGGAAAAAGGTTATGACAGGTTTCAACACCTTCTATCACAATTGGAGGTTCATGGTGCTGCTGTGTCTGAGGAAGATGCAAACCACAAGTTTATCAGATCACTACCAACAAAATGGTCAAATGTGACAATGACCATGAGAATGAAGGAAGAAATCGACACCATGACAACTGATGACCTGTACAACAATCTTAGGGTTTTTTAACAGGAAATCCAAGGAAACACAAAAGCATCTTCAAGTTCTACCAATGTTGCCTTTGTTTCTCAAAGCAAGGGCAGCACTAACAAGGTTAAGTCTGGCGGTTTTAATTCTGGTGGTTATGAAACTTCTTCAAGCAGTATGAGAGAGAGAGATGCTCCTGCAGGTTTTGCTGATAAAGTAGTTTACTCATTTTTTGCTAAGCAACCAGAAGAGAAGGACTTCATCAGTGAGGATCTGGAACAGATCAATGATATTGAAGTTGAAGAGATGGATATCAAATGGCAAATTGCCATGATTGCTCTCAGGGTTAAGAAGTTTTACAAGCAGACTGGGAGGAACATTAGATTTAATGGGAAGACACCAGTGGGGTACTATATGAGGACTGTTGAGTGCTACAAGTGTCACAAACATGGTCACTTTGCTAGGGATTGTAAGGCAAACATAACTACTGATGGGAACAGGAAAAAGGGTTCTGATTCTCAAGATGATGACAAGCTGGAGAAAAGTCAGATGAGCATGTTGACACTGGAAGCTGGAGCTGTGAATTGGGATGACCATACACCGGAGGAAGAAGTACCAAACCATGCACTTATGGCTATTGGTTCCAGTAATGAGGTATCTTTGTGTTCCAAAATATGCATTGATTCATACAATCATCTTAAAGCTTTGTGTGATGAACAATTAAAAGAAATAGGTGATCAGGAAGTAAAAATTCTTGCATATACTAAGGCTGTTAAAACTTTAGAAGCACAAATAGTCACCTATCAAAAACAACAAGTTTCCTTAAATGAAAAACTCACCTTTCAGGCTAATGAAATATATGAAAAGGATAAAAAACTTAAGAAATATAGAAGAATTAGCATGAAAGCAGAGAAAGAAAGGGATGAATTGCAAAAGAGAGTAGACAAATGGACCCATTCTGCTAAATGTTTGGATAGGATAATAGAGTTGGGTATGAGTTCTACTTGTAAGATTGGTTTAGGTTATGGGATACACTCAGATAAGGAAATTTTAAGCTATGAGGAAGAGATGGCTAGAACAGTGTTTGTATGTAGAGAAGATGATTCTGCTGGTAAACCAGTTTACAATAGGTTCATTAAAACTGATGATTTTAAAGGGGTGCCACCTCCATTAAGTGGAGATTACACTCCTCTACAAAAGGAAGACCTTGATGATTCTTTGAGTGTATATGGTAAAAAGGGTCCTATATATCCTGAAACAGGAAACTCAGATGACAAATCAAGTGAATATTCTACCTGTCAAACTAATGACAGTGAAGGATCCACTAGAGATATTTCTGAGCAATCTGAATCAGAATCAGAGAGTGAACCTAAAGAAGTTTCTGAGTCAGAATTTGTCAAACATAGTGAACCAGTTGTGACTACACCCAAACCTGATACAGATAAACCTAGTTGTGATACTCACATAAAATCTCCTAGGAAGTCTGTCAAAAGTCAAGAGTCACCAAAATCTGATAGGAAGAGAAGAGAGTACAGGAAAAACTACACCTTTGGTCCTAAAAGATGCTTTGTATGTGGTAGTCTAAGTCATCTAATATAAATGTTAAACCAGTTTGGAATAGTGCAAGCAGAATTAATCATGCTAACCAATTTGCTCCTAGACCAGCACAATTTAATTCTGATAGATCAAATATTAATTCTGGTTGGTCAAATGTTAATACTGTTAGGTCTAATGTTAATTCTGGTTGGTCATCAGTTAATTCTGTTAGACCAAATTTTAATTCTGGTAGGCCAAAGGTTAATTCTGGTGGGCAATATGTTAGTTCTGTGAAGCCAAATGTTAATTCTGGGTATGTTAATGCTGTTAGACCCAGACAACCAGTTAATAGACCATAGGTGAATAACTATAATCAAAGAAACAATTTTTATAAATCACATTCACCTGTGAGGAGACCCATTGTAAGGGATCATGAGGGGTCTGCTGTTAAGGCCTCAGCATGTTGGTCTTGGGATCCATTCAAGAATACACTTACCTACGAATCCAAGAACAACAGTGGATCAAGCTCATACAAGACTTATAAATATGTTGATCCACAAGGTAGACCTAAGCCTGCAGAGGCTTGGGTCCTTGAAAGAAACTAATTAGAGTGGAAAAGATACACACAGACTTAAATGTGGCTGATTTATTAACCAAAGCCTTTGATGGACCTAGGTTTAATTACTTAGTGGTTAATATTGGTATGATGAACCCATAGCTGAAATTAAGGGGAGGTTACATTTAAGAGGAGGTAAAATGTAAAGTTTGTATAATAACCAATACTTAGTAGTTAATTCTGATAAGTAGTTAATTCTGATAGCTTTAGAAGTTAATTCTTGTAGTAGAATTAATACTGGTAGTTAGTGTTTTTTATTTTAGTTGCAAAATTGTATGTTTGTGTGTTTTTCTTGGTTTTTGAACTAATTTTTCCAGGAACAACATGGATTGGTGACGCTCAAAAGCTTTGCAAGTGATTTCTGTAAGTGTTTGTCAGATACTTTGGTTAAGTCTGGTGAGTCAGTGGTTAAGTCTGGTTGACCATTTTTAAGTCTGGTAGTGTTAAAATGTAAAAATATCTTTTTTACCGTTAGGTCTGGTCGTACATTTAATTATTTTCCTATTTAAATATTACCGTTGATATTTTTTCGGAAAAACAAAGTATATATGGATGAGATTTAATTACTGTTTCATCTTTATCCATTATCTACTTCTAATTTTAAACTCTTAATTTTCGGCCAAGATTACTCTGTTTTTAACCGCCAGTTTAAACCCTAAAGTTAATAGTCAACCAGCACTTACCAATCATCAATGGCTTCTCTAAAGTTTTGTGACAAGCACAACCAGGTTGGTTTCTTGAAGAAACCAAAAAAAAGTGAAGGTTTTGAGCAGATTGTGGATTTCTTGAGAGGTTCTTCCATTCGGTATGCTTTAACTGATAATCCTACAATCTATACTTCCCTAGTTAAGCAGTTTTGGGGGTCTGTTACCTCTGAAACTCTTGCTGATGGGATACCACAGTTAAGGGCAATACTAGATACACATGATTTCTTTATCACTGAAGCATCCATAAGGAGTAGTCTTCATTTGGATGATGCTTCAAGGGATTATATATTGCCTAATGATGACCTTTTAGAGGGTATGAGAACCATAGGCTATCCCACTGAAGGTACTTTTACTTTTTGGAAAAACTTTTTCTCACCACAGTGGAAGTTTTTTATTCATCATTTGCTCCATTGCCTAAGTCCCAAGAGTGGCGGATGGGATCAGTTTGGAAGCAACATTGCTTCTGCATTGGTCTGTCTTTCACTTGAAAAGACTTTTAACTTTTCAAAACTTATTTTTGATGGCATGGTAGCCAATGTAAACAGTAAGCACAAATTTCTATTGTATCCTCGATTTCTGCAAATGATTTTGAATTTTGAAACTGATAATAAAATGCAGACTCATGAATGTGTGGTTTTTAAAGATAAAATATTTGCTAACATGAAAAGGGGTTTTTCTGGGGCTCATAAGCCACTTTTGCCTGCTATGCTTTCTGGTACAACTAACATTGCCGGTACATCTAGTGCTGCACAAGTGGAGCCAACCCATGAGGAGAAAACCCAGGAACAACCAAGATCCCCTACACCACAACCAAGATCACCTACACCACAACCACCATCTCATACACCCTCACCTCAACAGCAAACCCATGTACCCTCTCTTATTCATGAGAAGGAACCAACTCAGATGACTGTGGATACCCATTTAGAGCTAGTTCCACAACTAGTAACTAGGATCACTGCATTGGAGAAGGCAAACAATACAATGAGGTCTGCTATTGTAACATTGGTCAAGAAGGTCAAGAAAATGGAACAAGTCATGAAAGACAAAGGAGTTGAATTTGATGACCAAGAGGGTGCTGATGAAAATTCTTCCAAACAGGGGAGGAATTTGGATGAGGAACAGACTTTTAAGACTCCAGCTCAGGATAAATCAACTGAAGGTGCAGATATAAGTCCTGAAGGAATGGAAGCAGCAGAAACATTAGCCCAATCTCTGAGCAAAATTCAACAAGAAAAGAAGAAAAGAAGGCTAAAAAGAAAGTTTATAATTGATGAAGAGACTGATGCTGATGAAGAAATGGTTAAGTCTGCTAAGGTTGTTAAGTCTGTTAGTGTTGAAAATAAGTATGGTGATGATATTAATTCTGGTGGTGTTAATACTGATCAAGTTAATTCTAGTGAAGAATCTGATGTTGTTAAGTCTGCTAAAGAGGTTAAGTCTGCTCAAAGGGGAGGAAAACAAATTCTGGTTGAAACTCCTAAGCCTAAAAAGTCAAAGAGGCAAGAAAGAGAAGAGGAAGCATCTCTAGCTGAGATTGCTAGGATACAAGCAGCAGAACAAGCAGAAATGGAAAAAGAGGAAGAGCCAAAGAGGCAAGATGAATTGTTTGCTAGAAGTTTGCAAGAGGAGTCTGTTGATGATCCTGTTATGTCACTGATTCAAGATGATGATGAGTTAAGGGCAAAGTTGTAGGATCTTAAAGCTGTTGAAGGATTGACAACCGAGGAGAGAGCTAAGCAACTTGCAGAATTCATCAATGAAAGAAGGAATTCAGAAACATTGGGTGATTTTATGGAAAAGATAAAGCAGACTCAGAAAAAGAAAGGTATCAAAAAGAAGCTCTCAAAGCCAGATAAGATGCATGATATGAAGATGTATTTGAAAAACATGATGCATTCTACTTTTGAGCACATGAGAGGAAAATCCTATTAACAGATTGAATCCATGTACCTAAGGGGATATGAAAGGGATCATGGTTATAGACCAATTGATAATGAGGATGCCATCAGAAGGAGCTTCAAACGACAAAAAGTGACAGAGTCTGAGCCTGTTATTAAAGTTGAGAAAGTGGTTGAAGAAGCATCTGAGACTGAGAAGGAATCTAGTGAAGTAAAAGAAGAAGTCAAAGTGAAAAAGCCAATTATAAAGTGGACAAGAAGAAAAAGTATAGCAAGAAAAAGTAAATCCAAGAAGAAAGTGCAAGGGGAAGAAGAATCAGAAGAAGAGGAGCCTTCATCTGAAGAGTTTACTATGGGATCAATTCCTGAGAGTTCTGCACAACCAGCCAAAATTGTTAAGTATCAAATAATCAAGACTGGATTGAGAGCAGCTTATCAGATAATAAGGGAGGACAACACTGATGTAGTGTATTTAAACTTTCCAGGGCTGTTAAATGATGTAACTAGGGAAGATCTCAATGAGTTGTACAAATTGGTGAATATCAGACATGGAGACACTAGACCTGAGGAGGAGTTTGAAAGGGTATTTTGGGGAGATTTAAAAGTTATGTTTGAGCCACCTTCAAGAACAGATGAGATTTGGAAGCTGCCATACCAACAAGAGATTGTTAGGTGGAGATACTTTCACAGTTGTAAGGTACATTGCTTATCTTTGCAAATGGCTCATATTTATATGCTTGCAGAAGTGGAGTATCCTTTACCACCTAGGGTCTGCAAAGAAATTTTAGAAAAGAAATTGTTTGCAGATGTGAAAGATGAGATATATGAGAAGCTTTTGGATTTGATTAAGAAACAATCTCTAAAGGAACCATATTGGGGTGTTTGAAGTGTTTGAAAGAATTTTCAAGATGTTAAGTGAGACTAAAGGAACTTCTCACTTGGTGAAGGTGCATAGCACTGATACAACAAATGGTTATTAGTCCACCATGTCTAACCCACATAAGGACTGGCTAATCCAGAGCAAACGACTCTGGTAAAGATATTTCAAATCCGTTAATGGTTGACAATTTACCAAAAATTGTATGGTAACCAACTCACCATATCTGAGATAGTGAAGAGTTGGCTAGCCCACAAGAGTATGGCTTGTGGTAAAGGCTGTGGAAAACTATAATTGGTAATCAATTCACCAAGATGAGGTCTGATTCCATCAAAGAATTGGCTAGTCCAAAAGCAAACGGCTTTTGGTAAAGACAAAACAAATCCGTTGATAGCTGATGGTTTGCTAAAAATCATATGGTTATCAATGTACCATGGTCTTACACACCAAAACATTGGCTACTCCAGTAGTTAATGGCTATCTGGTAAAGAGACATCAAATCCATTAATTTTCAATGATTCACCTCTCACAGGAGTTAACACACCTGGAAGTGATGAGAATAGTATGAAACTTAAAAGAATTGATGTACAAGTATTCATGGTTGCTGAAAAGATCAGATGGATTGAAGATCAGATGGTGAAAAGTTTGTTAAAATCAATGTTGCTGCATAAAAGATCAGATATGATGTTTTGAAGAGTTAGAGATAATTCCAAGATTTCAAGATTCAATCCTCAGAAGCTTATCAGAAAGGAACTTGAAGTTCATGAAGCATGAAGATCAAGTTAGGGGAGGATTGTTGGGAATTATCACAAGACAAGACTTAATATGAAGAACAGACTTAAGTCTGCTGGGTTACGTAGTTAAGTCTGTTAGTTGTATTTATGTCATAGTTAAGTCTGCCAGTTCAATGTTAAGTCTGGTAGACAGATTCTATAGTTAAGTCTGGTTGACTTTTTTAGTTAAGTCTATTTATGAATTATAGTAAAGTTTGTTAGCTATAAGTTAGGAAATGATATGTAGTTATCTTAATAGAAGATACGTATATCCTTCTACACGTTTTGTATCTAGGGTTTCCTTATTGTATAAAAGGAACCCTAAGTCTCAAGAGTTGTATGCGTATTGTATTGAGAGTTAGTTATTGAAAGTTAATAGAATACGAAGTTAGTATTATTGTGTTCTTCATTGTTCATTTTTAAGATTCCGCATTAGCAATTAACAATCTGTTAGAGTTTCTCACTTAGATCAATTTGGATTTATTCAAGTTGTCTAACAAGTAACAAAGGCTACTTGGATCCATAATTCGTGTGGACCTACAGTGAGTTTTCTATGACGGGTCTTGGTTCTCTCAATTATGTTCTTGGTATTTCTGCTAAGCGAACTTCGTCAGGCATGTTTTTGTCACAATCCACGTTTGCTGTGGAAATTCTTGAGAGAGCTCACATGCAAAAATGCAATCCATGTCAGACTCCTATTGACACTGAGTCCAAGCTTGGTTCTGACCGTGATCTTGTTACTGATCCTACTTTATATCGCAGTCTTGCTGGTGCTCTTCAGTATCTTACTTTTACGCGACCGGATATATATTATGTTGTTCAACAAGTTTGTCTTTATATGCATGACCCTCGTGAACCACATTTACATGCTTTAAAGCGCATTTTACGCTATGTTCGCGGTACTCTTGATCATGGCCTCCAACTTCATGTTTCTTCTACTGACCAGCTTACGGTTTACACCGACGCTGACTGGGCCCAGTTACTCGTCAGTCTACATCCGGTTATTATTGTGTGTTTCTTGGGGATAATTTATTGTCCTGCTCTATTAAGCGAAAGGGTACGTTGTCCCACTCTAATGCTGAGGTAGAATATCGTGGTGTTCCAAATGTTGTTGCTGAGACTGCTTAGATTCGTAACTTATTACGTGAGTTACATGTTCCTCTTTTTACAGCTACCATTGTTTATTGTGATAACGTTAGTGCGGTGTATATGTCGGCAAATCCGGTTCAGCATCAACGTACCAAACATATTGAGATTAATATCCACTTTGATCGAGATTTCATTGCTTCGGGGCAGGTTCGTGTTCTTCATGTTCCTTCAAGTTTTCAGTATGCCGATATCTTCACCAAGGATCTTCCAAATGCATTGTTTCTTGACTTCCGCACTAGTCTAAACGTTCGAATCCCACTCAAACTGCGGGAAAGTATTAGCATAGTATTTGTATTAAGTTTTGTATGGGTCTTTGACCCAACTTGCTCTCCAAGCTCTCTTATACTTATTTATTCGGTTGATATGTTTAATGAGAATTAAGGGGTTTTACCAAATCTATAATAACTAGAAGGCTGGGCTCAAAACGAAATTCTTTTTGTGAGGAAATATAGAAGAAAGAAAGGTATCTTGAATTGCTTGGGAAATAAGTGTTATTGCCTCTTTAAAGTATCGATCAGTTGATCTAAACACTTCATGTACAAAGCTTGTAAATGTAATTGTTAATAGGTCCAAACGCTTTACAGCAATAGGTACAAGTTTTATGTAAATTGTTAATAGGTCTCTTCTTTTTTGGGTGTTAATTCCATAGATTGGCCATGAACTTTCAAAAAAGTTCAATTGTTGGTAACGAACTTTGTAAAATACTATTATCACTTATCAAACTTGTTGAAACCTGCTATAATAGGCTATATGACCGTTTGACGTTGTTGCGCCCACAAACAAAAACAAATTGACATCTTCATCTTTTATGAATGTACAGTAGCAGATTTTCTAATCCACAAACAAAAATACATTAATATAAACACTTTCTTGATTTTTAGTTCTAAAGTCTCAACTTCATATTAGTACAATTTTGAATGCTATGGAGAAGCAGATTCTCAAATTTTATATGTTGATGCAAATAATGTTCTAAAAATGTTATTTATATCTTTCGATTACTTCACGTTTTGAGGATGACAAAATGTGAAATCACGTTACGTTAAAATTAACGTAAACAAGTTTTTAATCGGAAGATCCCGTTTCTAGGCAAATCACTCTTGAACAAATTTACAAACTTGACAAATGATCAAAGAAGTAAATTTTGGTTTTGAGAACTCACATTTTAATGTGACAAAATATTTTTTTCAAAAATATACCTTACAAATTATTTTTGAATAATTAAGAAATGTTTTAATGGAAAAATAAGTTTGAAAAACATAACAGCTATTTTTCCCCCCAAAATCAGCTCCAAACTTCCACAAATAAGTTTTCACCAGAAAAGACAAAATTTGGAGCGTCCTTGTCTGGGACGGCTCTACGGTTCCACTAAATTTAGTGGAGCCGTGGTGCATTTAGTTGTAATACCTGAAATTTAGAAAGCATGTAAATGACCAAAATACCCCTGAAAACTTAAAACTTAATTAAATCACTTATAAAAAAAATCCTGAAACGATTCCAAACTTCTGAAAACGAACTACATATGAAATAAAATAAATTCTGAGACAACATTTTAATATTTTGAATGTCCCAAAAAAAATTTAATTCACACATGTACACACATACAATCCAAAATATATAATTATTTAAGTTAATTATATTTTGTAAAATCATTATAAAGAGATAAATACAAAATAAAATGGGAAATCAATACCAAATCAAATCTTTTTGATTTTATCTGATTTAGGCCGGTTCTTAAGCCCATTCCCCCTCCAAATTCTCATCTTATATCTCATTTAGTTAGCAAATCCCAATTATTTTATTAAACCCTAACCGAAACCCTAAAGTCGACAACCTCAAAATCGACCCAACCCTCCACACGATTTCTAGACCTGATCTAACAATTTTCTGGAGTTCTTTGGAGTGTCAAGGAGCCACGAAAAATAGGAGTTGGAGTATTGAAGCTTTTGTTCGATCGTAGTACAATTATTTTGTTCGGTCTATACGTACGAGAGGTATAATTCCCATGACTTATTCTTATGTTCTAAAAAGTATCCAGCATTTTTCTAGTGATCTATGGGTCGAATATAACCTAAGAAAAATAAGAAACATAAATCATGAAAGCTTAATCATGTGTACAAAAAATACTGAGTTAAAACACACGTAATTTACAAATAATATCAAACGAATTTTCTGGATGATGAACATAATTTTTACGTGTTCCTTGATGTTAATATAAGCTTACAAAAATAGACATGTGATTTTTAGAATCTTATATTAATTATTCTTCAATTTTGTTTAAACCGTATATATGTAAAAGATAAGGAAAAATTGGGAAAAACCCTAAAACAATTAGGTTTAGGGTTTGATCATGCTAGTTCTGATGTAATTAATGTTTCTAATGATGGGGTAATAGTGGTATAATTATTTGATGAATTAGGGTTTTGTTTGGTATTTAAAAAGTCATACGAGTTGGTTTTAATTCACAAGGGTGTGTTTTCTAAGCTATGAAACTTCTGGGATATTTTTGTAATGTCATTTAAGTCTGTAGGAATGCAGGAAAAATATAACTTGAGGGTCCTAAGTGTAAATATTGCAAGAAAATGAATAAATGGTATTTATAAGGGTCGAATTGTAATTAATTAAAATAGAGGGACTAAAAGTGTAAATTCTGGAAACTTGAAGTCATTTGGGTGAATAATGATATTAAGAGTGTCTTGTGTAATTTTGAGTATTTATCGGCTTAATATGAAATTGTTACGAAATTATGATTTAATTTATATGTTTTGTAAAATTAAAAGACCATTTATGTAAATGTATAAATTCTGAGGGATCTAATTTGTAATTCATATAAGTCTGAGGTTATGTTTTGTAACTTTGTAAGATAAGGTACTTGTTTGGAAAATATGAATATTATAAGGATTAAAACATGAATTATGTAAATGTAGGGTTTGTTTTGTAAACTATATAACTAAAGGGGTTTAATCTGTAAGTGGTGAAACTAAAAGGATTAAGATGTCATTTTGAATAAAATAAGTATTTAAGTCAGTAACTTAAAGTATTTTCACTTTATGCCTTTGAATTAGATGAATTTACAATTAAAACCCTGAACTATGAAAATCTGTCATAATAAACCCTAAACTGTTGTAACCTGCTAGCAGATACCTTAATACCATAATAATCCTTAAATAAGGACTTAACTTAATCTGAGATATTAATATCTTGCTAAATGTGAAAAGCTGTTAATTCGGGAAACCTGCTAAAAATGGAAAGTTACTAAATGTGGAAAGTTACCAAAATAGAAAGTTACTTAAAATGAAAAGATAACTAAAACCCACTTGTCATTTTGTCTTCTACTCCCTTAGGTTCGAGGAAGGAGTAATCTAATCTCTATCAGTGTTTATCTCTGTGTTCTTGCATTCATAATAAGGTACAGATATTCTGCCCTCTTTCAGTAAGGGTCTTTCATTTCCCTTTCCTTCAGTTCTCATTTTCCTTATTAGGATCCCCTATACCATTGCTATGTTCCCTGCTGTTTGTGAACCTTTCATGTGATCTCTTGTTTGTGAACCTTCCATGTGATCTTTTGTTTTGTGAACCTTCATGAACCTTGTGTTTGATCTCTTGTCCTGAACCCTGATCTGTGAATCTTGTTTTGAACCTTAATCTAATATACTTGTTATAAAACTAAATTGGTTTTGATATAAACCTTAATCTGTTAAATCTTATTTAAACCTAATTGGTTTTGAACCGTTCTTAAACTACATATGAAACGTTTTGAGAAAAGCTACTTTAAAATAAGTAATATCACTTTTAATGGAAGTTACTAAAAGTCTTGGAAGACCATTTCTATGAAAACTATTTTGTAAGATCAGTTGTTATGAAAACCATTTTTGAAGGAGGGTCTTAAATGAATTTTAAATAGAAACCTTTGTAAATAAACTGTTGCTATGAAACTTTGATGATAGACTCTTGTCATACTCTTTTGAACCATTTGATATAGTCCTTTTTATCTGAACTTAAACTTTGATATAAAACTTAATTTGATAAGCTTTGATTTGAACCTTGACTTTTATTTCTGAACTATTTGACATGAACCTTTTTGCCATCTACCCTTAGGATATGACCTTTTGATTATTATGCTAGTACATTTGACCTTTGACCTGACAGTTTGATATTACGAGCCAATCACTAGGCATGAGGGTTTCATGTCCATGTCATTGACGCACCTCTGACATGACTCTAGGGCATGAGAGTGATGACCTGTTCCGTCCCTTATTTATTATTTGCTATGGCCATTATATTTATGATTATTGATTTGTCTGTGGGGCGTATGGGTGCATCCTAGATTTGACCTGTTATCTGTATATGTTATATGATTATGATTATTATATCTAGTGACTGATTGTGTGTGCGATACACGTCTTTCACTTTGTCTGAGAGCTGATCACTCTACACAGGTTTGTTTTATTATATTAGTAATGCTATGGTATTGTCAGTCATCTGGGCTCGTGATAGATTCCTGTGTTCCTGTTTTTCTTAAATCTTATTCACTTTTGTGCTTTTCTTTTATTCATGATCCATTTCTCATTCCTTTCATTTTGATTTCGTATTGGTATGATCTGCATTCCTGATTTCCCTTGTACTGCTATCCGTTATCGTTTCTTGTTATTTTTGTATCTGTTCACTGAGCTCTCGTAGCTCAGCCGCGTTTTCTTTTTCACGCGGCAGGTATTAGTAGGAAGCTGGAAATGAGTGAAGAGTGTACCTTGGACTTAGAAGATTGGATAGCTATGCTGGGTTAGAGTTTGGATTGAAGACATTATGTTTTAGAATTAGTTTTGGAAGTTTTAATTGTAACCATTTAGATTCAATATTTCATTTGTAACCCTTGAATTTTTTGTATTACTGTATTAGTATGCTTTGTTTTGATCTGATATGGATCCATTGTTGTGATATCTTTACCCTTTTCGGGTCGGGGTGTTACAATTTATGGTATCTGAGATAACAGGCTGCGACTCGTAATACATTTACCCTTGACCTGTGAATCCTGGACAACTAAGTTTCCACTGTAAGCGCTCGTAGGACAACCTTTGAGAATTTGCTTTAGGATTTCCCTATAGGAACTTAAATCCTGACCAGTGAGGAATGAATAGATTATAAGGCATTTTGTTTAAGTAGTATTGCTTCCGCATCACTCTGATTCGTGCCTTGCCTATGGTTAAAGACTATTGAAATCACACTTAGAAATTTAGAACTTATGCCTTGCACCACCTAAGAATTGAAACCTAAATAAAACCTGAAGCATTGAAAATTGCATAGTAGTCATCCGACACTATTTAATCCTTGCTTTCAGATTCCGACTCTAACCTCCGCACCTATTGTTAATCATCCTGATGCCTCATCGGGCATTCTGGGAATTCCCTTGACAATGAGGTACATGATACATTCCGTCAATTGTTTCTTGCTTCCGATGATCATCTATGAAACTTTTGACCCTATTTAATTTCGTCTTAACCATCCCTGTTTCCATAAGAAGTCTAGTGTTCTTATAAGGATTGATTAACTGATCATTTAATATTGACGACTACCCTCTTATGTCTCGCCTTTGGCATTTAAAACAATTTTAAAACCCTTACCATGATTACCGATTGTTAAATCTTGCTACCGCTACCTGATTTTGACTTTCACTTCCAATCCGTTTGATAAACAGTTAATATTTTCCGACCATTCTGAGGGCCGTTTAACCCTAATGTGGTTGACACTTTCTATAAATCATTTTCCATGCTGGGTATAAATGTATCATCCGATACGATTCTGTCTTGCAAATTCCACACTACTCCTATGAGAACTCTAATGAATATTAACCATGAATTTAGGAAGTTTATTCCTTGAATGACGAATCTTATTTGCCAATCAGTTTTCCTTTGGAAGGATTTGATGCAAATACTATCTCCGTAGGAAATTGTTAAAAGAGCATGATGATGCTGATAACTGATATTTCTATACGTCTCACTTTGATTGTATACGATGTTCGTATTACCGATTATTCGCAACCTACCTGCCATTTGTGCTAAATAGCTAATAAGGTTTCAACACCTTAAATTGTTCGCCTATAAATCTCCACACTATACTGAACCATGTACTCGACTTTGACATATGAACTATCCGTCTGGTTTAATAACCATATTCGTCCTGCGTATCTGTTTACTATTGATATACCTGATTTTGGAGATCTTTTGATTATTGATTGGCTGGCTCTTCGTAAGAGCTACCATAAGACTACCGTAATTGAAATGTGATCCTTAAATCTGCTCAGATATGTTAAGCTTAAAACTGCTATGGAAATACTTACCCTGATCTCATTTGATCGTCAAATTCTCCTGACACCTATTAGTATCCACCATTAGAAAGTTTTGGCATTGGAAGTTTTGTTGTACAAATTTTCTGGTGCTTCTGATGAAACTTTTGGGTATCTCTCCTGATTGAGAAGTAAAATTGGCTTTGAACCGATATCAGCTGACGAACCATGATACTGTTGAAATTGAGAGATTGAAGAAGCTGATGTAATATGTTTTTGTCCACCTCGATGTTCCCTTTTAAATACTCTATTAATTTATGAAGAAGAAGGAGAAAATTTTTGCGTCTGCATATCAACTATCGTAAACCTAACCGTAATTTTAACCATAATCACTTTTCAATTCTACGTGTCACTGATTAAATTGTTCTACCTTGAAACCCTGTATCAGACAACCTCATTTAATGTTTGAAGGACTGAAGAAGCAACCACGAGAACTCCTAAGATGGGAGATGGCTAACTGAGAGCAACTTCCGTAAAGTATTTCAGTTTTATTAGTAAAGATGGGTGATGTGAATTAGATATGAAGTTTTCCCTGAAACGACTCATGAAAACTGTTTTCTTACTCATTGTGACCATTGTGAGTCTTAAATAATGCGAATAGTATTGGGTAATAAGAATCACGTTTCACGAGTAATTGGACAATTGTCATAGTATGACAACATGTTTGTGCTCTGAGACGAACAAGGAACATGTAGACCATTTTCGTATTAAGGAATGACCCTTTTCTCTGGACGAGTAAATTTGCTTGGCTTTCAGAGATTGTAGCAGACAATACTACCAGGCATCCGGTGACGATAGCAATCAGAGTTGGCGAATTTCGATTTGTGCTAGGAGACCTGTCAAAGACACACAGCCTTACTTCTCTATTCATTTTAGTTGTACTAAGATGAATTGAGAGTAGAAGCAGGCTCGTGAATGGGTAATACACAGCGACTAGGTCAGAGATTCATGTTACCACACCACAGTTCCAAGAAGAAGTGCCGAAGGCTGAAGGGATCAGACTCAAGTTATAAATCCTTTTCACCCAATGATCATATGGACATTCATAGACAGACTGCCTGGAATCGAGAGAGATTTAAGAGCATGTATTGAATGGATGACGTAGTTCACTTCCGTTTGACCTATTTAAATTTCGGTTACCAGATGATAAAATCCTTGAATGGTTTAGGTTCTCTACTAGTAATTCCGCTTCGTGTTCATTCCGCGTATGTAGGACGATGGCCTTGATATGTCAAATTTGACGAATGATGGATGACCTGATGCTTTTGATGATGTGCCCAAATTTTGATAAACATTCTAGATCAGTTCCGTTAACTCCTTCGAGTGATTCGTTCTACTCTTAGTTAAGGTATTTGATTTTTGTGACCTCTGAGACCGTAGGAAGACTAGGTGGATTAAGATAAGTTGTTCTGTTCACGACTTGAGATAAAGTATCACCATCATGAGGGCATATTTATATGATGCCAGTATTATGACGTCCGGCCAACGTGATAATACTTACATCATATAACGTGCACTTGTTGTGGGCATCGGATATTTCGAGAAGTGCCTTAGAGCTTTAGAAATCCTGATAACTGTTTGAGATCATCTTCGTTAGTGAGACTTTAAGTTCATTCTACCTTTACGCGTAATCTGTTTTCGCCGTTATACGAATTGATACATCTGGATTCTAGTCACGCATTCTGCTGACCTCTGGACTCCCAATAAAAATCTTAGGTTCTGTTATAGAACTTCTGCCAATTGATGTTATCGATAATCTATCTCTGTACGTTCCAATCTAAACTGTCAAATCCAATTCTGTGGATGACTCGTCCGTCAAAATCCCATGTATTTCCCGCATCTCTTCCGAGAAGACCCGATTATTATCTGTTACGTTCAATATACTATTCTTTTGATCTAGATTCGGTACGATTTGTCCTTAGAGGAAACCGAAGTCTTTCATATTCCTGTTCACAGTCGGTTGTGTTTCCGTTTCGTTTCACCTCAATTTTCGAGGACGAAAAATTTTTTTTAGAGGGGAAGAAGTTGTAATACCTGAAATTTAGAAAGCATGTAAATGACCAAAATACCCCTGAAAACTTAAAACTTAATTAAATCACTTATAAAAAAAAATCCTGAAACGATTCCAAACTTCTGAAAACGAACTACATATGAAATAAAATTAATTCTGAGACAACATTTTAATATTTTGAATGTCCCAAAAAAATTATTAATTCACACATGTACACACATACAATCCGAAATATATAATTATTTAAGTTAATTATATTTTGTAAAATGATTATAAAGAGATAAATACAAAATAAAATGGGAAATCAATACCAAATCAAATCTTTTTGATTTTATCTGATTTAGGCCTGTTCTTAAGCCCATTCCCCCTCCAAATTCTCGGCTTATATCTCATTTAGTTAGCAAATCCCAATTATTTTATTAAACCCTAACCGAAACCCTAAAGTCGACAACCTCAAAATCGACCCAACCCTCCACACGATTTCTAGACCTGATCTAACAATTTTATGGAGTTCTTTGGAGTGTAAAGGAGCCATGAAAAATAGGAGTTGGAGTATTGAAGCTTTCGTTCGATCGTAGTACAATTATTTTGTTCGGTCTATACGTACGAGAGGTATAATTCCCACGACTTATTCTTACGTTCTAAAAATTATCCAGCATTTTTCTAGTGATCTATGGGTCGAATATAACCTAAGAAAAATAAGAAACATGAATCATGCAAGCTTAATCATGCGTACGAAAAATAATGAGTTAAAACACACGTAATTTACAAATAATATCAAACGAATTTTCTGGATGATGAACATAATTTTTACGTGTTCCTTGATGTTAATATAAGCTTAGAAAAATAGACATGTGATTTTTAGAAGCTTATATTAATTATTCTTGAATTTTGTTTAAACCGTATATATGTAAAAGATAAGGAAAAATTGGGAAAAACCCTAAAACAATTAGGGTTAGGGTTTGATCATGCTAGGTCTGATTTAATTAATGTTTCTAATGATGGGGTAATAGTGGTATAATTATTTGATGAATTAGGGTTTTGTTTGGTATTTAAAAAGTTATACGATTTGGTTTTAATTCACAAGGATGTGTTTTGTAAACTTTGAAACTTCTGGGATATTTTTGTAATGTCATTTAAGTCTGTAGGAATGTAGGAAAAATATAACTTGAGGGTCCTAAGTGTAAATATTGCAAGAAAATGAATAAATGGTATTTATAAGGGTCGAATTGTAATTAATTAAAATAGAGGGACTAAAAGTGTAAATTCTGAAAACTTGAAGTCATTTGGGTAAATAATGATATTAAGAGTGTTTTGGGTAATTTTGAGTATTTATGGGCTTAATATGAAATTGTTACGAAATTATGATTTAATTTATAAGTTTTGTAAAATTAAAGGACCATTTATGAAAATTTATAAATTCTGAGGGATCTAATTTGTAATTCATATAAGTCTGAGGTTATGTTTTGTAACTTTGTAAGATAAGGTACTTGTTTGGAAAATATGAATATTATAAGGATTAAAACATGAATTATGTAAATGTAGGGTTTGTTTTGTAAACTATATAACTAAAGGGGTTTAATCTGTAAGTGGTGAAACTAAAAGGATTAAGATGTCATTTTGAATAAAATAAGTATTTAAGTCAGTAACTTAAAGTATTTTCACTTTATGCCTTTGAATTAGATGAATTTACAATTAAAACCCTGAACTATGAAAATCTGTCATAATAAACCCTAAACTGTTGTAACCTGCTAGCAGATACCTTAATACCATAATAATCCTTAAATAAGGACTTAACTTAATCTGAGATATTAATATCTTGCTAAATGTGAAAAGTTGTTAATTCGGGAAACCTGCTAAAAATGGAAAGTTACTAAATGTGGAAAGTTACCAAAATAGAAAGTTACTTAAAATGAAAAGATAACTAAAACCCACTTGTCATTTTGTCTTCTACTCCCTTAGGTTCGAGGAAGGAGTAATCTAATCTCTATCAGCGTTTATCTCTGTGTTCTTGCATTCATAATAAGGTACAGATATTTTGCCCTCTTTCAGTAAGGGTCTTTCATTTCCCTTTCCTTCAGTTCTCATTTTCCTTATTAGGATCCCCTATACCATTGCTATGTTCCCTGCTGTTTGTGAACCTTTCATGTGATCTCTTGTTTTTGAACCTTCCATGTGATCTTTTGTTTTGTGAACCTTCATGAACCTTGTGTTTGATCTCTTGTCCTGAACCCTGATCTGTGAATCTTGTTTTGAACCTTAATCTAATATACTTGTTATAAAACTAAATTGGTTTTGATATAAACCTTAATCTGTTAAATCCTTATTTAAACCTAATTGGTTTTGAACCGTTCTTAAACTACATATGAAACGTTTTGAGAAAAGCTACTTTAAAATAAGTAATATCACTTTTAATGGAAGTTACTAAAAGTCTTGGAAGACCATTTCTATGAAAACTATTTTGTAAGATCAGTTGTTATGAAAACCATTTTTGAAGGAGGGTCTTAAATGAATTTTAAATAGAAACCTTTGTAAATAAACTGTTGCTATGAAACTTTGATGATAGACTCTTGTCATACTCTTTTGAACCATTTGATATAGTCCTTTTTATCTGAACTTAAACTTTGATATAAAACTTAATTTGATAAGCTTTGATTTGAACCTTGACTTTTATTTCTGAACTATTTGACATGAACCTTTTTGCCATGTACCCTTAGGATATGACCTTTTGATTATTATGCTAGTACATTTGACCTTTGACTGGACAGTTTGATATTACGAGCCAATCACTAGGCATGAGGGTTTCATGTCCATGTCATTGACGCACCTCTGACATGACTCTAGGGCAGGAGAGTGATGACCTGTTCCGTCCCTTATTTATTATTTGCTATGGCCATTATATTTATGATTATTGATTTGTCTGTGGGGCGTATGGGTGCATCCTAGATTTGACCTGTTATCTGTATATGTTATATGATTATGATTATTATATCTAGTGACTGATTGTGTATGCGATACACGTCTTTCACTTTGTCTGAGAGCTGATCACTCTACACAGGTTTGTTTTATTATATTAGTAATGCTATGGTATTGTCAGTCATCTGGGCTCGTGATAGATTCCTGTGTTCCTGTTTTTCTTAAATCTTATTCACTTTTGTGCTTTTCTTTTATTCATGATCCATTTCTCATTCCTTTCATTTTGATTTCGTATTGGTATGATCTGCATTCCTGATTTCCCTTGTACTGCTATCCGTTATCGTTTCTTGTTATTTTTGTATCTGTTCACTGAGCTCTCGTAGCTCAGCCGCGTTTTCTTTTTCACGCGGCAGGTATTAGTAGGAAGCTGGAAATGAGTGAAGAGTGTACCTTGGACTTAGAAGATTGGATAGCTATGCTGGGTTAGAGTTTGGATTGAAGACATTATGTTTTAGAATTAATTTTGGAAGTTTTAATTGTAACCATTTAGATTCAATATTTCATTTGTAACCCTTGAATTTTTTGTATTACTGTATTAGTATGCTTTGTTTTGATCTGATATAGATCCATTGTTGTGATATCTTTACCCTTTTGGGTCGGGGTGTTACAATTTATGGTATCTGAGATAACAGGCTGCGACTCGTAATACATTTACCCTTGACCTGTGAATCCTTGACAACTAAGTTTCCACTGTAAGCGCTCGTAGGACAACCTTTGAGAATTTGCTTTAGGATTTCCCTATAGGAACTTAAATCCTGACCAGTGAGGAATGAATAGATTATAAGGCATTTTGTTTAAGTAGTATTGCTTCCGCATCACTCTGATTCGTGCCTTGCCTATGGTTAAAGACTATTGAAATCACACTTAGAAATTTAGAACTTATGCCTTGCACCACCTAAGAATTGAAACCTAAATAAAACCTGAAGCATTGAAAATTGCATAGTAGTCATCCGACACTATTTAATCCTTGCTTTCAGATTCCGACTCCAACCTCCGCACCTTTTGTTAATCATCCTGATGCCTCATCGGGCATTCTGGGAATTCCCTTGACAATGAGGTACTTGATACATTCCGTCAATTGTTTCTTGCTTCCGATGATCATCTATGAAACTTTTGACCCTATTTAATTTCGTCTTAACCATCCCAGTTTCCATAAGAAGTCTAGTGTTCTTATAAGGATTGATTAACTGATCATTTAATATTGACGACTACCCTCTTATGTCTCGCCTTTGGCGTTTAAAACAATTTTAAAACCCTTACCATGATTACCGATTGTTAAATCTTGCTACCGCTACCTGATTTTGACTTTCACTTCCAATCCGTTTGATAAACAGTTAATATTTTCCGACCATTCTGAGGGCCGTTTAACCCTAATGTGGTTGACACTTTCTATAAATCATTTTCCATGCTGGGTATAAATGTATCATCCGATACGATTCTGTCTTGCAAATTCCACACTACTCCTATGAGAACTCTAATGAATATTAACCATGAATTTAGGAAGTTTATTCCTTAAATGACGAATCTTATTTGCCAATCAGTTTTCCTTTGGAAGGATTTGATGCAAATACGTCGCTCTCTTAAGGGGTACGTACTGTGACATTTCGTAATTTCAAGGTCAATATCTAATTCTATTTCTATTTTCACTTGAGTAAAAATTTCATTTTTACTTTTCACCCGATTTAGCGACTTTCGCGTTTCTAGCTATTCACGAACCGTGTTTAGGATTCCTATCCGTTTTCATGTCATAAGTGATTTAATATTCCATCATATACTCCTAATATTCAAAACTTTTATATCTCACATTTTATGTTTCGTTTCACGATTTTGTCAAATTTTGGTATCAACTTGCATTTTCAGTCTGCGTTTTTTAATTTTAATTCTGTTTTAACACTCCGGTAAACCCAAGTCTCCCATGAAATATTAAAATTAGTCTTCATAATATTTTTATAACATTCTCCTAAAATTTACATTTTCAAGTCACCCGGTACTGCGTAATTCGCGTTTTCGGCTCGCGGTTTAAACTTTAAAGACATATTAACACTCCGAAAGGCTCGGGAAATATATGAAACATCAATTTGAGTCATTTTAAGTTAAATGTGACATTTTTATGAAAATATTCTCTTCATGACATTTATTTTCACAAACTATGCATAAAACGTTACCGGTTTAGCCCCGTTGGCCTTCAAACTCACTCCGTGACTTATGATACTTGTACAAAACATGTATATAATGTATTTTTATCAAATAATAAAACATAACACTCCCTTTAAGGCCCCTAGGCCGGCCACCCCTTACCCACACACACACTCTTCACTTTTGTTATTTTCCAAGAAAATAATCATTCCATCTCCTATATGCAAATCTCACTCAAAACACAAAAACCATCCATTTTCCCTTCTCCTCTCATCCGTGCTGCCGAAATCATCACAAAAACACCCTCATATCATCTTGATTTTTATCACAAAATCATCCCCACAACATCTTCTTGAATGTGCTCATAAAAGATGGTGGTTTGAATCAAAGTTTTGAAGGTTCTATTGAAGTTTCTTGGTGTTTTTCTTGAAGTCTTCCTCAAAATCGTTTTAAAGTTCTTTCAAGGTGTTTAAAGGGCTGTGATTTCAAGATTTTCAAACAAGATCTAAAGTATTCTTGGTGTCTTGGAAGCTAGGGTTTCTCTTGGTATCTTTGGAAGATTTGGTGTTCTTGGTTTTTCTTGTTTTTCTTGGCTTCCATATTATTCTTGTTCTCCATCCTTTGTAAGGAACCAACACTCATTTCTTCTATTCATTTCACTACTGAGATTCATGTTATTTTGTGTATTTTGTATGTTATATAAGTCCTTGATGCTTGAATATGCTTGGTACATACTAAAAAATTCAAGAAAACACTAAAAAGGACTTGTTATGAAAACACTATTCTGATCAGGGGTAAAAATGGAATAAACTGTACGAATCAGTAGACTTTGGACCTAAACTAAAAATATGTAGTTATAGATCTATGTCTTGTGGTCATTTCCCCGGGTGGTGATTCCCGTGACGATACCCGATGAGTGAGATATGAATTTTTTGGTGAAACTGGGTCAGAATGGTATACTGTTGGTATTTGGGGCATAAGTTGAGTTTTAATACATAACTTTTTGAAAACTAAATATGTGGACTGTAGTGGACAAGTAGATCTACCATCTCCAATTGAGTTTACCTTCATAGGCCTTGTAGATTTCAAGGTATGGCCGTTTTGGTGAGACACAAAACTGAGTCACTTTGACCCGTAGGACTGACTTGTAAAGAAAAATTATAAAAAGTGTTCAAACCTACAAATTTTTTAGTATACTTATTTTTATAGTAAAGTAGGGAAATAGAGGAAACTAGGGATGTAAAGAACATAATTTTTCGACTTACGGTTTGGGAGATATGAATTTTTTGAAAGTGGTTAAGTTATAAAAATTCCATCAGCTTTGTAAATAAAAGTTATAAAAAGGTTAATAACTTGTATAATTGGACCTTAAGTTTTATTTTGAACCACCTAATATATTTGGACCTTTAGACATAAT